>OZ010575.1:86129360-86739360 GCA_963932145.1 Acanthosepion lycidas
AATAATGATGTACTAATGTCGTTTTTTGACGTTAAAAAATACGTCAAAAAACGACATTATTACATCATTATTTTTGCATCAACCTAATATTATTGAAAGCCATTAATATCAGTACTGGCCTCTACAAAGTCTCAAATATAATGAGCATCTTTTAAAGTGATAACAAGTTTTCATTTGAAATAACAAAAGTGACAAGCGAAGCCGTCCGACATCACAAAGCCTATATTTGGTGCAATTCTTAATGTTAATCTGATTGAATTAGTGAAATGGATTGCATCTCGGATTAAAGAATTAGGGAGCAGAGTTTGAATTCCAGACGAGTTCATTACATTCACTTACATGCTAATACCCTTGGGAAAGTTATGAATCCATCTCTCCCACCCCAGTATATAACAGGACAGACTGGGTTCTATAGCCTTGGGTGGTGACCAGTCTAGGCAAAGGAAAACTCTGAAGAAACACATACTATGGAGCTATAGAAAGGACAAGTTGCATTGACTTGATCATCCTGATTATGGTCGATTCCTTTATTTGATTTTCCGAGGATTTATGTTTTGAAATTTTCACCTGTGACATAATGCTTTTAAAACGTAGCTCTTGTTTTGTACTGATTTTTTTATATCAGTAGATTTTAATTAATTAATTAATTAATTAATTTAGCAGATGTTAATTATTGCAATGACTATTATTTGAATATGTAGTTATTTTAAACCATCAGAGGTTTTTATAAATTTTGGACGTTGAAATTTCCACTTATCTCAGAACACTTTTAAAATAGAGCACTTGTCTTTATTATGATTTTTATGCTGTCTACATATGTAGATTTTTATTATTGGAATGACTATATTGTTAGCTATGAGTTATCAGCATTATTAGTAAATATTAAAGTCTATTTTTCTTACTTTTAAGAATAAAATCAAATCATTTACAATATTATTGTGCTGTTCATTTTGTATTATGCTAATTGGAGGACAAAAATTTATGTACATAAAAAACAATCCTTAAATTTATATATAAAATGACAATTTCTAATTAAGAAATTGAATCTACAAGTGAAGCCTTCCTATATGTAGTGCAATGAATGTTGTACAATTCCTAATTGAATTAATAATTTTTCTGGTTGTCAGAGGTTTTATAAATTTGAGACATTGAAATTCTCACATCTCAGAACACTATTCAAATGAAACTCTAGTTGTAACACTGATTTTTATGTTGTCTAGATGTGTAGATTTTAGTTACCAAAATGACTATATTGATACCTACCAGTTATCAGCTTTATTAGTAAATATTCAAGCTTTTTTTTTTTTATAAGAATAAAAAATAAAACCATTTGCAACATTATTGTGTTGTTCATTTTGCATTATGCTAATTGAAAGACAAAAATTTCCATAGAAAACTTACCCAACATATATTTCATTAATGTTATTTTTTTTATCACCTTCCATTTACATATAACGTTTTAGATTATAGATTAGCCAAGGATATTAAATTTCTGAAGGACATTACTTTTCAGTGTCTTTCATGAAATCTATAATTCTAAAAATGTGTATGTCTGTGTGTGTGATTGGATGTTGTTTATGTGACACCCAGCCTTCGGCCCGTGGTCAACTCCCAGATGCGGTGTGAAACTGTAATGTTTCTTCTACCGGCATTTTGGGGTTGACTCTTTGTTGCTGCCACCAGCCTGTGTCCCAGTCAATCAGTGGTCGTTGCTACTCAGCGTAATCCCCTGGTCAGGATACCAATATGGGACACTGGACTGTCTAGGGTCGAATTCTGGTCGTCAATGTTAACGGCTTCACCAGCTGTACCGGTTCAATACCAGCTCTATTGTTCCCAGCTCACTTGCAATGTCTGGTTACTGGAGTAACTGCTTCGATCTCAAGTTTAACCTACCCACTTTGTGATTTTGATCTTAGGTAGACGAGACCAATCAGGTGTCGCGCCGTAGTGTAAGCTGAGTCTGGACTGAAGGTGGTATTGCACAAGTGCACAGGAAAAAAAATAAATAAAAGAAAAACTCAAGAGGTTCAAGTATGTTAAGAAATAACAACTTAACTTTATCCTTCTATTATATACAGGAGTGTTTTTTTTCTCCCAGCCCATTTTTTATGAAATGTGACATTTCTATGTTTCAAGCAAGTTGGTATCTTAAATCAAATGTTTTAGTTCTTAGCTGCTGGCTTGGCTTCATTTGTCAGTATAACTTCCTATTGGTAGGATAAGCGAAGTCCGAGGTCGTGGAATTTCTCGGTCAGCTTCTGCGAGGCAACACTCTGGTTAAGCTCCGACTCTAACTCCAAAACCAGCTCAAATGCGACTGCAACTCAGAACTCAACAATGCGAGAATGTTCGTTTATATGGGTACTGACCAAAACCTAGTGTGGGGCCAGGCACAGCCTGGGGTTCTCGGTAAATCTTGATTTCTAACAAGAAATCCCTGTTGTCAGGCCAGGAAATTTGATTACTTCCCATTTTTGTAAAATTAATCACTTTCCATTTCGGTGTGTGGGGGGGGTCTCCTCCTAGACTCTTTCTCTCTCACATTGATATCTCATACCAATCCCTTCAGTGGGCATTAATAACTTCTCCGTCTTTCTCATCCATTCACCTCCGCCTGTCACCATTGCTACCACTAGACGAATGGCATCCCTGCCTTGCGGGTGTGGCTAGGCTGGCCTCCTTAAAATTATAACCTCGAATTTTTGTTTATAAAATTCTACTTTTTTCCCATTGGCCAAAATTTTTCATGAATTCCATATTGCCACATAAATTTCTATCATATCTTTTTGCCACCCAGAATTCACTTAGCCAACACTCTCTAACAATTCCATAAATCACTGTCAAAGTCTGCCATCTGGTCCCTTCGCGAAGTTAGCTTTATAATGGGATCCTTAGCTTGTTGAGAAATTAAATTCTTTTATCTCAATTCTCCACTCTGTTTTCTGTCTCATGCCAAAATTTACCAAACGTCATATTGCTATTCAAAGTTTCAGCGTCTAAAGCGACATGTTGATAAGGTAAATAATAACAATCCTCTCACCCATGTCGAGACAATGCCAAAATTTTATAATTGCCACATTGCTTTTCCTCGCTGGTGGCCAAGAAAAAAATAAACGATATCTTGGAAAGATAATTATCATTGATTCTCCATGCCGAAATTTTTATGACCACCATGGTCTGGCTGATATCTTAATATTTGCCTTTCTTCCTTTCTCCCTCAGCAAGACATTAATCAACTTGACAAAACCTCACATATGGATTTTTCCATGGGTGTTATGGGACCTTACCCATAATAACATAATGGACTATTCCATATGTAATAAATACTGCACCTCAAGAGGAAGCAGGGAGTTCAGTCTGAAGTCTGGAGTGAAGTTCGTCAGGAGTCTGTCAGTCAGTCAGAGCGAGTCAGTCAGTCGAGTCAGAGGCAGACCGAAACAAAGTCACGTTCAGACAATTACTACTAAACCTGATTGTTCGTACTAACACTTTCTACTTCTCTGTATATATTCCTGTTTGTAATATATCTGTGTTATTCCACATCTGTATTCGAGTTCTTCTTTATTGGTTCTACCTTGGACTATCAACGTGGTACAAGGAACCGGACCATAACAATGGGTTTACTGTCTTTTGTGAAAAGTATCTTTTTCGAAAATAAAATAAAATCTTTTTTTTAACATCGATTGGGATATCTTTCGGGATAGCTCATTTTCGTCTTAAATATTTCCTGTTTTAATTTCTATGGTTAATTAGTTAGCCAATTACCATAGCTAAATAGTGTCACAATATGCGTTTCCACAGTTTTCATCTGATTTCGATTAAATTTTTTTTGTTTGATAGATAATTCTTCAGTGCCAGTTTTGAGTCCAAAGTGGCTGAGAAAAATTACAACCTCGAAGGTGAAAAATTGAAAAAACAGATGTTTTACACTTTGCACAAAAATCAAAGGCAAAATTTAATGTCTGTAAAAAACAGCATACAATCAATTTAGAGAGTTGAAATCTAATGCAAAAGATTATAAGAATTATAAAAAAAATTATATTAGAAATAAAAATTATTGTATAATATTATTATGAGGTTCTTTCCTTGCATGATTGAGAATGAAAAAATGGCTCTTTTCAGCACCCACCCCCCATTCAAATTGTTAACTCTCCCATTTTTGGGATGTGCCTCAGTTGCACCCAGTTGTTGTTACTAATATTGATTTTTGACTGGGCTGACTTTAAACTTAAACTGCTCCAATTGAATGGCAAAAATTCTCATTAATGAAACACCCAGTCAAAGATGGGTTAAACTGCTAAGTTGACAATTTGACATATTAGTGCAAAAGGAAAACAAACTATCTCAGCCAGAATTGAAAACTCTTTTCTTTGATTCAATTTTTCATATTGTTTACTGTTAAGCCACAAATTTGGTATAAAGAACCCTTTATAACTGTTAATTTTAGTCTGACATTATTCTACAATATATACATTTACTGTTTTCTTTTCATACTTACCATATCTGGGTTAATTTTCAGGCAATTTCAAAACTGTCAGTTTTTTTTATATCATACATAAGTATACTTAAGGATACAGTGTACATTTAATCAAACTTTGAACACATGATGTCCGGAGAACCTGACAATTTTACTGGGCATTTTATCCTGTGTGATATATAATGTTATTCGAATATATCGTGTTGGGAATAGACAGGCACAGCTGGCTTCTTGTTGTGGCCTTTTTAGAGCCAGAAATAAAGACACAAGAGAGGAATTGAGTTAAACAAATATATTAACAGAAACAATAATACAAACATATATAAATGAGAGTTTTACAGCAAGAATGTTTGGTCCGACTTTCAGAGCTGACTGCTGTAAACTTCACCTTCCGAAAGGCAGTACCTGCTCCTATTTATAGCTGGGAGAGAGTCCATGCGTGCATGGGTAAATTACCATAACACTTGTTAATTTTTATTTTTCTAAACTAACCCTGTTATTCCAGATACCTTGTATATTTGTCACTTTTTCCAACATCTCTCCAAGTTAGCCATTAACTCCAAGCTTCTCTCTCCTTTTGAAGCCTGTCCATACATATTTAAGGAAGGGCTACTATATGGAAGGATGCAAAAATAGGTATACAGTAAAAAAAAAAAAATAAGTGTTTACAAGACATATTGCATTAATTATTCAAACATATAAATAATCCTGTCAATTATAGTATTACATACTGTATATCTACTTTTGCAGCCCCTGTATAAAATTTATATTTTTACACAACCTACTTACAAAATGATTTAAACCCAGCCGGCCTGCTGTTTTTAAATATCTTATTTATATGTCTTGGAAAAGGATATATTTGATCAAAGTAGCTAAGTGGTTTGGCTACTGTAACTGAGTAGTACACGGTAGCAGTAATCGACTGGTACTTGTCGTAGTTGCAGGTAATAGGTGTAGACCAAGAGGAAAGCCAATGGCGTAGTCCAGTGGGCGTCATCATAGACTTAAACTCTGTCATACCTACATGTCCGTTTTGGTGTGGTTTCACAGTGGAGGCTCGTAGTTGTACTAAGTTGGTCTTAAAATGCAAAACGTTAGGAGCTTGATATAATAGGTAATGATGCAGAGAAATTTAGTGGTGGTCACTGATACTTTAGTATCCGACTAATGGTCATCCTGCATCGACTGACTGACCAACGATATTCAGTCACCCCCCCCCCATGAGGGCTCAGCCAAAAATATGCCAATTAAACCCGTATAAATGGGTTCATGGTCGGTTTACCTCCCCGAAAGAGAATCCGCCCTTTGGCGTAGCCTCCTTCGGGTTCCTCCCCACCCAAAGGCAGAGAGTTCAACCAATCAGCCAGTCGACTGACTGACCGACTCACTCAGCTACTCTTACTACTCCTACTTATTATAGGTGGGAGAGTGTATTAACTATAGAATAGGTGTGTTTCACTATAACAATTTATGACGGACACCAGCCAATCATATTCCAGTGAGGGGGGAACAAAGGTGTATGCATATTCCATCATATCACTTATTATTCATTGATGACATTTTCAGAGGTTATATACATTGTGAACATGGTTTTTTTTTTTTTCATGGTTGTTATATAGCATTTTCTGAGTTTTCTTCATGTGAACAACAAAAACTTAAAAGCATTTTAAATAAGATGAAATGCATATCATGTTTTTTTTCTAACCTTAACAAGACTATAAAAAATAAACCCTATATCTAACAAAATTACATACCCACACACATACCATATTAAAACATGCCCAAATTTTATTTTCTACCCAATAACAGACAATATTTACAAACATGCCAAAAAGATTCCACAATACAACACACTGTTTAAATCAAAGTGTGTATTGGTTAGAAATTAACATTGCCATGTGAAATATTTGACCAATCAGAAAAACTAAAGCACTATTTATCTTAAACCGGCTTTTGGGAAAAATTTCTCAAAAAAACCCACAGATTTTGACTTTCAGTAGAAGAGATGTAACTATCTCCAAGTCATTCAAACACATGAGAGGACATGGCTACATAGTTTTCCTCCCCCCAACCCAGCATATACTGAAAGAAATGTGTCAGTGAATTGAAATGAATCCTCTCCAACAATCGTAGGGATAGTCAGTGATTCTTCACTGATGATCAAAGAAATTTTTCAATCTATTTTTTATTGTGGACCAATGACTAAAAGTCTTTTCTAAACTATATCTTTTTTTGTGGACCAACTACCAAAACACCTTAACTCAACTAAGGACTATTTTTATTCCTTTTCTACACTTCTGAATTCACATACATGTGTTTGTAAATACAAATGATTTATTGAATAGACAATACCTGTGTTTACTTGATTCTTATTTTGTTTGGAATTCAGATGTTTGGCTTTTTAATAAAGGATGTTCAAATAACTTGGACCGATTTTAAATGTGAATTAAGTTTAAGCATCTAATGATTTTTTCTTTTTCTTTCAGATTTAACAACTTAAGTCTCTGACATTGTCCAGGGTATGGCTGAAATAGCTCTCACATAAAGATGTTAGTGGTAATGGTATCTTCATCTTGCAAACATCTTAATAATAATATTTTTCTTTTGACTTCATAGGTCAGTTAGTGAAAAGATTAACTTGCTACCGAATCTCTTAAGAAAAAAAATGAAGACATTTATAAATTAATTAAAATTCTGTGCTAGACCATCTTCAAGTTAAGAAGATGGGAAGGCCAGAACTAAAACATTCTCCCCATCTTATATATTTTGTATATAATACAATCTGTAAGTGTCATCATGTGTATGTAAGTACCTTTCCGATGATTTTAATGCAAATATGTTTATTTGCTCTTCCTGTTTGCCTTAGGATTGTTTATTGCTGGTTCTATTGAATCTTCAAATGATGGAAAGGTTGGAAATAGAACACTCTATCCATTTTATGTCTTTTCCAGCAACAATCAGACTAAAATTAACAAATGCACATAAAAATCAGTGAAGCTACATTCGAAAAATGTTACAAAAATGATTGAAACTTTGAAAATTTCCAAAATGCAAATAACATTAAAAAAAAGACTAATGTCTGAATCAACCAGATAACTGGACAACATTCATTACAGAAAAAAATAAAGTAAGGCTTAAAGGACACTTTGTAATACAAAGAGATTTGTTAATTTCCTACTGAATTCATTTTAAAAAATGGACTTTATTTTTTAACATTATTAGAGACCTTACCATAAAAATGTCTTTTAAAATTGAACTGAAATTCTGTTTTGTTTCATTGACAATCCAACTAAAATTAACAACTGCACATATAAATCAGTGGGGCTACCTTTCAAAACTGGTGAAACTTTGAGAATTTCCAAAATGCAAATAACATAAAAAAAGACTAATGTCTGAATCAATCAGATGAGAACAAGTGGACAACCTTCTTTACACTAAATAAGGCTTCATGGCTTGCCTGTAAGAAAATAGGGAAAAGACACTGAAAAGTAATGTCCCTAATATTTTAATTATAGAAAATAAATCAAAATTCATATTCACTTGATTCATGAATATATGACTTTATTTTATTCATGTACAAAAAATTTATATCACAATTTTTTTTTTGTCCAGTTGCATCTGTATAGATAATCTATTGACTCACTTCCATAAAACGAATATGTTTCATATTTTCTCTTGTAGTATATTTTTATATTATGTTTTCAATAAGCAAAATACTTTGCTGTATTCCAAACTGAATTTAAATTAATTGGAATTAGTACTTTCTCTGATTTAAAAAAAATCACTAAAATTGGCCATATTGACAAATCTGTCAATATCATTCTCTTTGTTAAAAAATCTTTTACAAATAAAATATCGGACAGTTATGTGCCATGTGTGATATACTCTTAGGCAATCATGTATTAGGTTGGTGCAAAAATAATGACGTAATAATGTCGTTTTTTGACATTAAAAAATACGTCAAAAAATGACATTATTACATCATTATTTTTGCACCAACCTAATATCTTTCGATACAGGATTGACGAAGCAGATTTTTTCCCACGGTAGGTTGCCATTTCATTCTGCAGTAGACCAGTTGCCATCCAAGGTCTGTCCTGCTATTTACCCATAGCTGTGGGGAGAAGAAGAGGATTTATACTTTTCCCAAAGGTATTAGCACGTAAGTGAATGTAATGGATTTGACTCTTCAATTCCTCTATCCAAGATGCTACTTTTCTGAAACTTTGCGGGAGATTAGCTGATTAAAAGGTTAATTAGTCCTGTGCTGGATATGTTCTGAGCTCTTGCACATTTTTGCGTGTGTGTGGGGGGAGGGTTTACTTTCTTAGCACTCAACATGAATCAGAAAGAGATTGAATTTTCAGTTGAGTACAACACATTCAAACTCATGCTGACTCATCACTGACATGGCTGCACCCATCTCTACCTCCATACATATACTGGTCACACTTCTACTGAAATACTGACTTGGAATCGTGTAGGAAGCACGTGGGTTTCTTCTCAATTCCAAGTCAGTATTACTCACAAACACAAGGTCATAGCCAGTAACATACGAGATTTATGCAACCTTGGGGGTGGGAAATGGAAAGTGAAAACAAGAGGATTATCATTATGGAAGACGCTGGTATCAACATGTGGACCAAGCATGCTCAGCAATGGGACAGACATGTAGAAAGTGCCAAAAAAAAAAAAAAAAAAAGTAAAAATAAAGTACACTGCATAAACGAGTCCATATATCACAACAAAGGGGAAACTGTTCTTTGTAATTGACAGTGTGGAGGAAATCTGTGAACCATTTATACTAGAATCAAAATGGACCATAAACTTACCAATGGAAGGCTCTATTGTACCACTGAAACTAAACATAGGTAGTAACATTAACATTCAATGAAAGTCATACTGTGACAGAATGAATAGGAAATCCCCCACACAAAAAGCTAAAATACGATTGACACCATATACAGGAGATCAATTGCCTGTCTCTGAGTTTTGATTGATTTTTTTTTTTTTTTTTTTTTTTTTTTTTACACCTTATCAACCCTTTGCAGATGATTTAAAGCCAGAAAATATTTTTGGATTGTAAGAAGTTTTTTTTTAGATTATAACGGTTTAGTCTTACAAGTTTTACTACTTAACCCATAATTGGGAGGGGAAGAATTTGACAAATAAGAAATTATAAAGTGGATATAAAGTGGGGTATCAATTCTATATTACAATATATAAACTGATTCCTTATTTTGTGGCCACTATAGATTCTATTCCAGAGAATGTAAATAAATCTAAAAGACATGCCTGTGTACCTAATCAGTATTTCATTGATTGATTCATTTTTTAAGGTTTATCAACCTTTTGCTGCCAGAACATTTTTTTTTATTATTTTTTTTTTTTAAAGCCAGAACATATTTTTAAATTGTAAGAATTTTTTTTTTTCGAGATAATATTAATAATCATTGAGTGATACAAAACTTACTAATTAACCCATAACTGGAGAGAGAAGAGGTGGGTTCATAACTTTCCCATGGGTATTGTAAGTGTAAGTGAAGATAACAAACTTGGCTCTCCAATTAACAATTCCAAGCTCTCATCCATTACACTACATGCACATCCAGGCTTATAGCATCTGGCATTCCCAAGCAGTCACCCATATAGGTAATGACCAGGTTCAATGTTGCTTAACTCTGGGAATCAAACGAGAGCAAATGTTTCAACATGATATGGTCATGAGCTGCCAGATTCTGGGAAAACTGAGATAACATTATCGAGAAAGGCTATATTGTCCAATTTCTGTTTTATCACACAATCCAGAAATGTCTAGTACATACTTTGTAAAGACAAACTAAATTTAATAAAACATATCAACATTATTCAGAATCCAGATCATATGAACTTATTGTCCGAGTACTCAGAATTCTACAAAAGTCTAGCCTGCCTGCCAAGCCGAGTTTAAGAAATGACACAGATCTCTCACTGAAGTGTGCAAGAAAATTCCATTCGTAATGCAGATGAAAGTTAAAGTAAAACTAGACAGAACGGAAAAGGCAGAGGTAGTAGAAAAAAAATGACAGAGTTCACAAACCAAACAGTAAGTTTCACATTCGTCTGGTTCCCTGTAAGCTGAACAAAGCAATACGAAAAGGAAATCTTAAATTATCGATATACGATGAAGGAATGGCAAAAGCTGCAGATGCCAGAATATTTCTGGAAATTTATTCTTCAAATGGATTCTGGTAACTAAGACTGGATGAAGAAAGTTCCAGAATATTCATCAGACCATTTAGCAGGTACAAATACCTCAGACTACCTTTTGGAATTTCCTCGGGGCCAGAAATATATCTCAGCACAAAATGGGACATGTTTGAAGGCATGAAAAGAGGCAAAACATAAATGGTTGTCATTGGAATTTAGGGCTCACAGACAAAGTAATTTCTACAAACAGTGAGGAACGTGCTCTAGTTGTGATGATGTGATTCTGCATATCACTGTACAAGTTGTGATGATATTCAAGGTCAGCTGTATGCGTGTACACTGGGTTTACTGTTTTCCACAGGGTTATTGCAATATTAGGGTCCTGATCAATGTCAACAAAGAATAATGCCAAATGCTTTTCAAGACTGGTTGGGAAGTAACAAAAAAACTATGATTTCTCGCATGATCAGCAATGTCTTCATTCTATTTTGAGAAAGCAAACTTCTGATATCTCATTATCTCATGGCCATGAAAAATGGACCTCTACACACTCACTGCTTCACCATTTCACTGATTATATGGATACTGGCTGGGCGACCCACTCCCCCTTTTCGTCCACTTGTGTTCCACCAACTAGAAACTGGGATCACGCAGACAGCTTTAGGGTGGTCAGTCTTTTCAAAGGGCTCTACTTTTACTCACGGCTATCTAAAATCACTTAGAAAATTTTATGTTTGCCAATTCAAATCTAAGAGAAAAGATGTTTTTATTAAATTTTACAAGCACCAATTCTTGAAAAAGTATATTTTAAAAAAATTTTATTGAATTGCTTTTGGTAAGATGTCGGCCAAATTTTCCATATGTTCCCACTCAATATTGCATTTTTTTTAATGAAATAATATCTTCAGGAGTTTCTTTTTATATAAGAGTAAAAAAAATTTGGACAAAATTCCAAAAACAAAAAAAGAGTATACACACAATATTGAAAAGGGGAGGGTAATACATGTTCAAAAAACATATTTCCAAAATTCTTTTTTTTAATAAAATAACCTACCAAGTAAAATATTCATTCATTCATTGATGAATAAGTCCTGAAAATAATAGTTGGATCAGATAATTCCCTGATTTTTAGCAAATATTTTAAAACAGATTTTTTGCTTTCATTACAGAAAAATTGTAACCATTTTGATGGTATGTAATTCTAACTCCTCATATTGCTGAGATGATTGACTTTCAAATCTAAATTACTTGTCCATTCAAAATACTGCATCTATTAAAAAATATATTCAGTTGAAAAACAATAAGACATAAAAGTGGCTTCAAATGACTATACATTTCAGCTTATACTTTTTTCTAATTAGCAAAACAGAAACGCAAACTGACCTTATGGCACTGGCTTCCATTTCAGTTTTAAACAAAATGTATGAGTGTACGTGAAGGTTTACATATGTATTTTTAATTCAATGACAGACCTAAATTAAAAAAAAAAATTAGAAAAAAAATATCTAAAAATAAACCTATTACTGTATAATTTCTTAACCTTTCCCACATTGCCTTTTCAAAAGTGACTTGACCCAAAGAGTTGTGAGTTCAATACCTCATCACAGCAAAGGGAACAAAATCTTGAAGAGAGGGGTAATTAACTGAGACTGAGATATCCAAAAGCATGGCATGTGGAATTAGAACAATCTACCCCTGTGGACTAAAAGAATTTGGTTCAAAATTTCAAGAAATATCACCAGAAGAAAGCCAGAGCATACAATGGCCGAAGCCTCATGAATATGGATGGCAATAAAGGTGAGGACGACAGCTCAGACAATGTAAATAGTTACAATACCTCGTTTCAGACAATTTTTTTTAGGTTTCTACAGATTACCTTCTTAGATTTTAAATAGTTTCTAACCTAGGCTGTGTGTTTAATGGATTTAGAATGCTATGATAAAAAGATAAAAAAAAAAAACAAGATAAAAAAGTACAGTATCATTGCTAATATTTAAAGATTCTGTTTAATGGCAATAAGTTTTTATAAATAATACTTGAAAAACGCATTTCAGAGCATATAATGAAGGTATTTTTCAGGTTTCAACAGATTACTGTCTACATTTTTAATTTGCTTCTAATACAAGCTGCATTTTAAATGCCTGTAGAATGCATGTTGTAATAAAAACAAAGCAAAAACATGAAATATTAATAATGACAAGTGTTTCATCTGAGAAATTCAGTAATTTAATAATGTTTTGTCTGTTATCACACAAGATTACGCTGAAAGATTTTTGTTCACATTTTTATTTCATAATTGGGCAATAATAACAACAATAAAATAATTTAATATTAGGTTGGTGCAAAAAGAATGACGTAATAATGTCGTTTTTTTGACGTTAAAAAATGCGTCAAAAAACGACATCATTACGTCATTCTTTTTGCACCAACCTAATATTTGCTAACACATTTGGTAATTGATATATAAGAATTTCTTCACTGCAATATTTAAAGTCAATACATGCATACCACATAAAATGCAGATCCATAAACTTCACAAAAATACAGTTTCTCTCCAGTGTGTGTTGCATATGTCATCTCAAGATTTCAGAGAAAATGCAGATCCACAAAGTTCAAAAGATTATGGTTTCTCTCCAATGTGTGATTGCATATAGCCAACCAAAAATCGCTTGACTGAAAAATAACAGATTCACAAACTTAAAAAAAATTAGGTTTTTCACCAATGTGTATTTGGATATCTCATATCATATATGACAACAGGAAATGCAGATCCAAAAGACTGACAAGAATATCATTTTTCATCAGCTTGTTTACAAATGCTGGCACCTTTAAAAATGCAGATCTGTAAATTTCAAAAGAACAGTGCTTTTCTATAGTGAGGATTTGCAGATGATGCACCAAATCTGACCACAAAGAAAAAATAAAGTACATTTGTGTGGATATGCTTTCTATCCAGTGTGTGTTTGTATATGTCGCACCAAATTTGACTTTCGCGAAAATGTAGATCCACAAATTTCACATGAGTATGGTTTCTCTCCAGTGTGTGTTTGTATATGGCGGTCCAGATGTGAATTCCGTGAAAATGCAGATCCACAAATATCACAAGAATATGGTCTCTCTCCAGTGTGTGTCCGCATATGATGAACCAAATGTGATTTAAGTGAAAATGCAGATCCACAAACTTCACAAGAGTATGGTTTCTCGCCTGTGTGTGTTCGCATATGCTGCTCCAAATGTGACTGCACAGAAAATGCAGATCCACAAATTTCACAAGAATATGGTTTCTCTCCAGTGTGCCTTCGCATATGGCATACCAAATTTGACATTCGTGAAAATGAGGATCTGCAAACTTCACAAGAAAATGGTTTTTCTCCAGTGTGTGTTCGTATATGGCGCCCTAAAGATGATTTCTGTGAAAATGCAGATTCACAAATTTCACAAGAATATGGTTTTTCTCCAGTGTGTATCCGCATATGGTGATCTAAATGTGACTTCCGTGAAAATGCGGATTCACAAATTTCACAAGAATATGGTTTCTCTCCAGTGTGTGTTCGCATATGCCGCTCCAAGTATGACTTCAGTGAAAATGCTGATCCACAAACTTCACAAGAATATGGTTTCTGTCCAGTATGTATACGCAGATGTCGAACCAAATGTGACTTCCGTGAAAATGCACACCCACATACCTGACAACGACATTGTTTCTTGACAGTGTTTTTTTTCACATGACGTAACAAATTTGATTTCACAGAAAATGCAGATCCACAAATGACATCAGAATATGGTTTTTCTGCACTGTGTTTTTCCATATGGCTCACTATATCTGACTTCCTTAGAAAGATTTGAAAACTTCACAACAATATGGCTTGTAATTTTTACTTATATGAAACACTCCTTTTACACATTTCAAAGTATATGTTCTTGCCAATTAATGTCCATTGTGATACTTTCAAAATGTAGATGCCCAAATTTTACATGAATATTGCAGTATATATTTCCGTCAAGAGTCCTGTTTTCTTTCATTTAAATTCCTAATAAGTTATTATATCATGATTATCTGTGCAGCCAAAACATCTGTGAAAAACAAAAAGTACAAAAGATATAACAAGAGACATGAATAATATATTAAATCAGTTTATACTTTAAAAGATACATGTTGTTACACATTAAGGCCAGATCAGATCAGCACATGGATATAAACCAGCAGTCAGGGAAGATCAATAAAAAGAAATCAATAAGCTTATCTTAAAAATAATTTTCATTTGAGTTGAAAAGAATAATATACAAGTACAATGGTATAATTCTGAAAGATTTTCAAATATCTAAGATATTCTTTTAGAGATTATTTTTTCCTCTTGTACACAAGTACAATAGTCTGGCAATTATGATATAAGGCCACTAAAAATAATCAAAAGAACATTCATTTAAGTATAAATTTTGAAGTGATGATAAAGACTTTGACATCAAACAAAAAACATTGAATTTAAAGCATAATGACCTGTAATGTACATGGCCTCCAATGAAAGAGACACAATATCACTTGTGCCATATATGGTCATGTAAATTACTTAGTGCCTTAGGACTAATTAAACGCCTGTAGATGGGCATGAAAAAATTTACATAACTGACTGAGGCTCACATAAAAACTAGCAGATTTTGTCCTTGGGGTGAGAAGGATTATGGACAGTGAGCAATATGTTTGAATGAACCAGCTCTGAGGTTCAAGGACAAAAGCATGGCAGTGAGGAATGTGAAACAGATTACTATAGATATATTCCAAATATATTACTAGAAGCTATTTCAACATCATGACTGACTAGTTTGGCCCAAGTCTAATACTGGAATTTGACGGCTTTGATCCTGAACAATCCATCGTCAAATGGATAGAGAAGCAGAATTAATATGTTGGGTGTGTTTGGTGAAAAGGATCGAGTTTGTAGTCCTGATGTGTCTAACAGTTGGTGCATACACAGCACATCAGCCGCTGAAGGAAGAAAGAAAAATGACTTTGGCGGCGTAAACGAAGCCCTATACATAGCCTTTGCCGCTGACACATTTGCAGTATATGAATGATTTGTAGCACAAGTCTACAGCCTGGAGAGTTCATCAATGTTTTTTCTGGAAGAACTATGGAAACTCTCAGTTCTTTTTGAAGGTATAACATAAAAAGGCTTAATATGTACTTTTATGGTTGGTCTACTGGAGTGTGCATCCTGTCGAATGGACAAAATGGACATTACAAAGGTGTTGGCTCGTGTGAAGGCAATATTAAAGTACAAGCCCAAGGGATGGAACTAGCCATGGCATCTGTAAAACCAATGAATGACTAAGTGGAAGGAATTGTGAGGACAAATATGGTCCAAACCATATGTCCTGTGATTTGTTTGACACAAGAGACCTAAAGATGGCCATCCGAAGCCTTGAAAAACACCATGTGCTTCTGGTGCAGGGAAGGTCATTTGCTGCACAATTGTTTGGGAAAAGGACAAGTGGGAGAATCTACTGTACCAGCCTCATCCCCAAGCAAAATGTGTATCTGTGGAGGAAGAGAGGTGGATTCTGGGTGCTCTCAGACTATTGTCAACAGAAAGATGTGCCAGACATGGAAAAGGAATGAGTTGAAGTGAAAATTCTTAGTGGAGAAACATGCATCATTGGCTTCAGGCAGATAGATCTTCAGGTGGACTGAGGAACTACAGTAATAGAGACATTGGTAAGACCCTCATGGATTCAATGTACTGATCAGCATGGATGCAATCAAGGTCCTGGGCGGGGTTTCCATTTCAAAGTCAGGAGAGATGCACTTCCTTCACTTGAAAGCTTTTGCATGCGTGACAGCAACACTCAAATGTGGAAATTTATCAGCAATGAAATGAGTGAACTGTATCACAGAAATGAACAGACAACAAAGTACCCTGCAAGCTGTGGTACTGCTGAGAACACCATGTCGAAAGTTAGGAAATCATATGAAAAGGAATTGCATTCATAGGTTGAGAAAGGCTAGCTTATTCCTTATGATGAATGAAAATTTGGATACCTGAAAGGGCTTCTTCCGTTGATGGTCATTGTGTAACAAAATAAATCAAAGGAACAACTCGTAATCAAATACCGGAAAGTTACCCTCCATGTTGACGCATATACAGCAGACACTAATGTCTGTGCAAGCAAACTAACAGAGTGGAGACAACAAGTGTCGAACATGACAATACTAGACCTCAAATCTGCCTACCTACCAATGTGTGTTAATGAACAACTTTGGCTGTACCAGACAGTTATTTTCCAAAACATGGTTTGGTTTGTTTTATGGGATATCTCCCTCATTGGGTTATTTAATACTGACAAGATTTTTTATTCCTGGGAATATTTTTTTAAAAAAATGTATTACTGATAATATTTTTTTCAAAAATGTATTGCTGGTATTAAAACCTATTTTTATACTTTTATGATGTTTTGACCCCAATTTGGGGTTAACTATTTGTCCATAACTGGGACCCTAACAATTGCTACCACCCCGGGTCAGGGTGGACCTGGGAACACCAACAATTAAGAGATGGTTCCATGCTCCTCAAAACCTCCTGATGAGAGGGCTTGTTCCCAGATGTAGTTTATTATCTTACCCAGGATGTATGGTCATGTAAATTACCTAGTGCCTTAGAATTAATTAAATGCCTGTAGCTGGGCATGAAAAAATCTGCATAATAAACAGAGGCACACATAAAAACCATCAGATTTTGTCTTTGGAACAAGAAAGATTATGAAGTTTGATTATATGGTCTTTATTTCCGTCTGGAATTAGTTTTGCTTGACAAGTTTGTGCATTTTTTCATGTTTCGACATTTTTGAAGAACTGAATTCACATTAAGTCTATCTTAATTTTTTCTTTTATTTGTGAAACTTTTTCACACTTTCCATTTTCAGTTTCCGTTTTTTTTAATTCTGTATATGTCCCCTCTTTTTAAAGATATTTTTTCTTTTGTGTTTCACCCTCCCCTGATTCTAAGTTATTTTAATTTCTATCCCCTTTTTTATTTGTAAGCCAAGCTTAATTTTTTTTCTTGAGTGTATTTTTCTTGTGTTTCCTCCTTTCTAAACTCTCTTTTATTTAACTCATTTTCATATTGTTGTTCATGAACTAAATTTTCTTTAGTTTTTTTGTTGTCTGTTTGACGCCTTGTTTTGTTCACAAGCCAAGTTAGATTTTGTTTGTTTTCACTTTTCTTACACTCGTTTTCTTTGTTGCTAGACTTTTTTCTTTCAGTTTAAACTTTGTTTAGTTTCCATTCTTTTGCTTTGTGAATTTGAGCAAACCTTAAAAATTGTTTTGCCATTGTAGTGGTACTTAGCACCACAATAGCAGAATGTCCTGAAATAACACCACCAGTACATGTGTAAATGCCTAAGAAAATGGTCTGGATGGAAAACAGGTCCAAAAAAAGATGCTAGTCACTACATGCAGTCCAAATATGAGGAATATGTGTAACTATCTGGATAGACTATTAGTCAGAAGGGTCGATGTAGGTTTGTTAGATTGTTACACTATTCAAACCACAGACTTGTCTGTGCCTAGGTGGCATTAGACTCTGGATACTGTGACTTTGGCTTAGACAAAATATTTTTGCATGCCTTTTACCATTGTCCTGGGGTGTGCCCCTTTTGGGAATATATTGGCGAGTTGGCAGCTTGTATCACTCCCGAAAAGCTTGTGAACATGGATCTCGCATAAATTGTGTGACAATGTGTCACTCCTGTATTCTGAGGTTAAATGAATGGTGTTTCTGGCACTGCTAGCTGTTGCTAAGATGATCATGATTTGGATGATGTGTAAGGAGAATCTTGTGTTGCGGTTATGATCCAAGTCGAGATACCCGACCTCCCCACTTTGTTTTTTGCTTCAGTCTTTGATTTCCCCATGCTTATATTTATTTTATACTTCCTTCTCAGTGAGCTTCTTGATTCTCTCTGTAGACAGAATACAGCAACCACTCCTATTTTTGTGGGATGGACAGATCCTAATAATATCTGTTGTTTTTCAGTTTGATACTTCGTTATTTTACTTTGTTGTTTTGGGGAGTCAGCCACCACTGTTTCATAACATTATATATATTTTCTTATATGTTTGTATATGAACATTTGTACAAAAAAAAAAAATTTACCACATGGGGTGTTTTTTTGGTAGGTTCCCTGTGAGTGTATGTGGGGTATTTTGGTGTTCGTAGAAGTGAATGGTGACTGACAGATTCTGGTGGTGAATGAGTAAATTACAACGTATGGACAGGTTGCAAATCAGATTAGCTAGGCATAGGATAGTTAGTGATGACCAGTTTTCCCCCTCTTTCCCTTTCAGCCTTGTGCCACAATTATTGTGTTTTACGGTAATAAATCTGAGAAGGATTACAGACAGAAAAAATGACATTTGGATGAGCCAGCTGTGAGGTTCAAGAACAAAGAGGTGAATATGAAATTGATTACTACATATAATATATATTACAACAAGTGAAGTTTTCCTTTTGACTTTAAAGAAGCGAGGATGAGGAATCAACTTCAAATATCAAATAATAATGTTTGTTCTATCATAAATTGTATAAACGAAGATGGAAATTTGGATTTGGCAATTATTAGTTTGTTGATATGAGCCAAACTTTTCGGGTGGATATTAATGCATAGAAGAAACAAAAACCTGCATAAAACAATTTTTATAAAAAGTTTTGTTGCATAAATCAAAAGAACATTTTGATCTAGAAACAATCTGTATCTACTCTATAAGACTAGATATTTTTTAAAGTGACAGCATAAAAAGTTGTTCACCTATGAACAGTTATTGTAATATGCACCAAGAAATCATTTCAGTAATAAAAAAAAAGTCAGTATTTAAAACATCTACTAAAAATCAAGTAAGTATAAATTTCCACTACTTATTTAGAAACTGATGAAAATTATTTTTAGAATATTTCCATCCAAAATTTTGCAAGGAAAAATGCTTCATGTGATTACCTCACTGAATTAATTGACTTGTAAAATCCTAACATTACTGAGTTTTAAAGACACATCTAACGAGAATTTCTGTTTAACAGTTATCTAACAAAATTCTACAGGATTTACATGAAGGGTGATTTATATTATGTTGGGAAGAAATGTCTCTAGAAATTTTGTTAATATTTTCCCAAAAGCACCTCATCATAAAAGTCTTGAAAAATGAAATTGAATGATAATTCATATCCAATACAGTTATACAGATAGCAGTGCTGGATTTACATTGAAAATTTGGTAGGCCAAAACCTAGAAACCTCAAAATCTAGGAGAGACTCCAGCCAACATATATACCATTTGAGGTACTGTCTTAGAGGAAAGCATCTAGCAAGTGGAACAAGTTAGAGCCACTGTTTATCACGCTCTGGCACTAGCAGTTGTTAAAAGTGAAATTAGCATGAAGAGTTCAAATGGTTTATGTAAGCATCTTCTACTCGTCTGGTACAAACATGACAGATACCTTGGCCAATATTTTTCTAAAAAAGAAGTATAAAACAATGGACGAAACTTATGTCAATGTGAATCTTAAGAATTTAACTTGAAGTCATTCAGAATGCTTTATTTTCACTTTTTATTGAGGTTGATAAGAAAAGTGATGTAATGGAATAACTTGTCACCCCCATAGGTAGAAACCACCTATAAGTAGCTGTAAGTCAATGGACTACAGAGACCAGCTGGAATCTGTTCCAGCTGTGCTGTCAAACTCTCTGCCTTTGGGCAGAGAGGAAGCTAAACGAGGTTGTGTCAAAGGGCAGAGTCTCATCTGGGGAGATAGACAGACCCAAACCCACTTATGCAGGTTCTACGGGGAATACAAGCTTATGGGCACAGATGACCCACGTTAAACTTGGCCTTGTGCCACATCTATCCTCATGGGGAGGGACTACTAAATACTGACTAGCTGGGATCTGTTGAGCATGTCTAGAACTACCAACCTTCCAATAGAAGCACTCACTACTGAACTGACTTATTTTATCCACCTTGTTTTTCAAGTATATATTCCTATTAGCACAAACAATATAACAAAAAGGAAATATAGTAAATACAGGTGATACTGACCCTGATGATCTGGTAAGAAGTAACAAAAGATTGCGAAACTACTAATGCCAACAACTGATCATGTGTCATGCGTAGGACTGATTTATCTTTTATGTGCTCTCGTACATATAAATTGTGATTTTTTACATCTCCTTAAAAAAAAATGTTACTGTGAAAATATTTGTACTTTCATTTTAGCTATGCATTGTCAAGAGAAATATACGTCCTGGATTATCTTAGATAAAACCTCAAAATCTAGGAGAGACTCCAGCCAACATATATACCATTTTAGATACTGTCTTAGAGGAAAGCATCTAACAAGTGGAACAAGTTAGTTTGTTGATATGAGCTTGCATTTTTTGATTCTTAAAAGTTTTTCAGCAAAAGCTAACAACTAAGTTTTAAAATTGTACTGTAAAAATACATTTCAACAAACATATACATCAGACATTTTTTTTTTTATTTCTTGTGGAAAAAGACAAATATACAATGTCTTATTGAAATTGTCTATCAGCAATTCCCCACAAAAATATTTTTTTTACTAACATTTACAATTTCATAAATTTATTAAAGCAAAAAATTAAAATCTGAAACAATAACAGTAATATTTTAAAAAATTGTTACCTCCACAAAACTAATGTTTGTAGAGGTAGCAATTTTTTTTAAGTATTGGGTTAAAAAAAAAAAAACTGTGTAAAAACACATTTTAAATAATTTAAATTTGGGTTTTATTTGAAAGATAATAGCTGAAAGGTAATCTAAAAGAAAAAAAGAAAAAAAAAAACCCCAAAAAAACAGTGAATAAAATCAAACACACTTCCACCCACTTCAATTTGCCAAAGGAAAAAAAAAGTTAACTTTTTAAAAATCTCTTAGAAATTCAATATCTATAACAGATGTTTGTTTTGATGATAAATAGTAAATTTAAAGAATTAACTAGATTTTACATTACTTACTGATTACTTAAAATATAATAAAATTACATTAATCTATGTCCTCACCTACCAACATGTTCAAAGGTTAAATGATAGTTTACTTACAACTCTGCCCCTAATTTGAAAACTTCACATTGCAAACAAAGTCAAAGACTAACAAAACCTTCCATCATCAAGAAACTTGTTTCCTTCAAAGAAAAAATATAACATTGCCTATAAATATTTGAAATAATGAAACTGAATAAATAATTTTGAATTTTTACATGATGAAAAGAATATAACAAAGCAAAATCAAAGAAAAAAGATTAAAATCTATATTACATTACAATTTTATTTGGCAACTTTATTGATGTTAAAATACATCACTGTGCACAATGAGGTCTTGAATTATTTTCATATGAAAATTTATTATAGAGAGAAATAAACTAGAAAAATGTGAATTTATTGAAATAATTGTTTACATTTGCTTTTTTATTCATTTTCGCTGTTAATGACAAAATGACACCTTCAAACATCAAGCACACTTTAACATGTGAGCTCTTTATAATATTTTCACTTTTTATGGATGAAAATATTACCCTCATATTTGGGGAAAAAAATAACCACATATCAAGGATTTATCTGACTTTAACAAAAATTTCATCACTTATACATTATTGCAGTATATTAGTCAAAGGACACAATTTGAAATTTTATTTCTGATCTTCCATAAAATAAAAAATCCAACTGTTGAAAAATGATTCCCCACCAAAAAAAAAAAAAATTTTAAAGAATGTTTGCAATTAAATCTTAAAGTTTGCATTTTTTGATTCTTAAAAGTTTTTCAGCAAAAGCTAATAACTAAGTTTTAAAATTGTACTGTAAAAATACATTTCAACAAACATATACATCAGACATTTTTTTTTTTTTTCTTGTGGAAAAAGACAAATATACAATGTCTTATTGAAATTGTCTATCAGCAATTCCCCACAAAAATATTTTTAACTTTTTAAAATTCTTTTTTGAAGATTTTGAACAATGCATTGATGTTAACATTCTATATTAATTTTTTTTCCTTTTAATGACATAAATTGGTCCTACTAAAATTTGCCAAAAAAAATGTAAATGCATGATGAAAATTACTCCAAACTTAATAACAAAACTTGATCATCAAACTCTGTTTTTATTCAGAAAAAAGACCAAAGGTTTTTTTGATTCTTAAATTATATATTTTTTTAATGCTTTTTAGAACCTTCAAAATTTTGGTTAAAATTTTTTCTTGCATCAGCAGGTGACCATAAATTAGAATGAGAAATTTTAGCAACTTTTTGTGGTGAAAAACACATTGATTTGGAACTCCTTACAAAAATCAAATAATCATCAGATTTTAATGAAACTTTCAGGACTTTTTCAGTTATTTTAGAAAAGTTTTTATTTCTTTTTTCTTATCTATTACCCCCACATTTCATTTTATAAAATTTCAAGAATAATCGATTTTATAGAACTTATTATTTATATTAGTTATAAGGACAAGTCCTTGGAGAATTTAAGGACCCTAGTTACCAAAAATCTGTTCTGAATCATACAATAAAAGATACAATAAAACCAAGAAATCATTTAATTGGAAAAGCTAATTGCTTTTAAGGCATATTTTGGACACTACATAAAAAAAGGCATTCATCAAGTAATGTTTACAGACATGTCTCCTGTAGAAAAAAACAACATATGTCTATTGAGACAGTTGTTAAATAATACCTCATAAAAACATTCAACTGTGTTAAAAAATGCTTTCTGTAATATTTAAATTACAATATTTGTTTCAAATCATATTAATTAAACTTCAAATCAGCTAATCTTTCTCAAAGTTTCAGCAAAGTATATTTTATTTTTTAAATATTTTTTTTAATAAAGAGAATTATGTGGTTCTGATAGATTTATAAATATGGTTAAAAAGCCATTTTTAGAGATTAAAAAAACAAAAAACAAACAAAAACACTAATTTCCAATCAATTTCATTTAGTTTTCAACAGTGTATGTCCAAAATAGAAGCCACAATTTGGAGGATGTCATTTTAAAATCTAAATGAAAAATTGTGAATAAATTTGTTACAAGTAACTGACCAGAAAAAAAATATAACAATCATCACAAAAAAACAAAAAAAAAGATTCAATAAAAATTTCATTCATTAATGAATAAATGCTGTAAAAATCAAAGGTAAATTTTCATTTTAACACCCGAGCGCTATTATTTATCCCTTCAAATTTTTCCAAAATAGTCTTATTTCCGTGCAAATGTATATTCTGAACTCAAATCAACAATTAGATATTAAAGAAACCTATCTTTTTGGATGTTAATGACCAGAAAAACATCAAACTTCTTCTCGCTCTTTTTCTCCAAACAAAAAATATAATTTTAAATTTTATTCCGTTGTTTTTTAACACTTTTTACTTTTTAAACGAATATCGATATCTTTTAAAACCAAAATAGTCATATTTTTTAAAACGAAATATGATATTCAACAATAAAAAAAAGGTGATCTTTTTTTTTTTTCGTTACCGACATAAACCAGTTTATTCTGTGGTTGATCTTGAAGAAAAACTTCAAAGCGATATTAAAAAAATTTAAAAGTAAAAATAAAAAAACTTTCATTATACAAAAAATGTCTTTGTCATGATGAAATGAAATCGTAGCTGAATTTATTTTCATTTTTTATTTTTATTTTTTATTTTTATTTTGCTAACACAAAGAGAGAAATGAGGAGAATGGTAAAGTCAGTAAAAAAGCGATTTCTTTTTTTATCAAAATTATTTCGATTCTTCCACTTACCTTTCAAATCAGAAAAGAGAAACGGCATCAAGAAAAACAAAAACAAACTTTTCAATTTTCTTGGGATTTTTCTGTCAACTTCATCAATTTTTGTAATGTTTGTTCAGTTCATATAATAATGTTGAAGTTGAAACGAATGACAGAAAGGAATTATATTACGAAGAAACAGAAAATCGCGATATAAATGTGAAATTACTTTTGTTGAGAAAAAATATTTCGCATGATAACGTTAAGCCGGAAAATTCTGCGGTGTTAGACAAGAATAAGTTCCTTGTGTCTAAAATTCTCAAATTTCTTGATGACCAATGACACCCCACAAGAATCTATGATACGGGACCAAGATTTTATAAATGCAAATGAAATTGAAATCAAAGCAATACCTAAATAAAACTTATCACTTAAAAGATATGTACTGCTACGGACTTTAGAATATTTGTCCTCAAGATGTATTTTGAAGTCAATAAATTTCATGATTAATTAACTGGATTTTAAAATGCTTACTTTTTACTTAAACTTAATGGAAAACGTTTTACGCACGGTAGGCTGTGTACTGTAAACTGTGTAAAAAAGTCAGAGGTTACCGTTAAAAACAAAACTGTACAATTACACTTCTGAATTAAAAAGCGAGCTATAAATGAAAAATAAAATTTAGAGAAATACGGAATACTAGCAGTGTAATAATGAAGAAATTGGTATTTAATATTTTAAAATAAATTATCTTAGTTAACAGCAAAATAAATGCGTTTTTTCGAAATTAAAGCAAACAAATTGACTACTCCTGTTTTAAAATATTTTCCCCAAATCAGATTCAAACAAATGAAATTTTCTATACCTAAACATTGATATTGAATAGGTTGTTTTATTAGAAAACTTTGAGGAAATATACTGTGGGTGCCATTTTCATTATCTTGTTGGGGATGTGCAGAATTAATTAATTAATTGTAATTGAGTGAATCAGAAGGAATTTGTGTAGGTTGCGTGACTTTCTGCATCCACAAACAAAAATAAACGAATTTTAAAATAAATACAATCAAAAACAAGACATATTCAATTTAGAAACCAACAAAAAATTTATATACAATTCAAAGTAATATACAGGATATTTTGGTATATGTTACTATGGTAAAAGTGTGTGTGACATTTGAGGTTTCGGTATGTCTCTTTTTGTATTTGTATGTTCAGTTACAGTCTTTCTAGAATTGTGTTAATTAATATTAAAAATGTCGATGTTAAGTGTTTTTAGTAATGAGTTCTTATAGAGTGGTCTACCTTTGACTGTAATATTTCTGAATCGTTCGAATGTTGATTTTTACTTAATAATGTAGTAAATATAGTTCACTTTGGATAAGCAAAGTTGTTTTAGGTTTGCGATTTGATGTGCACAGTTGTCGAGTTTAAATTGCAAGTGAGTCAGCGTTGATGTACTTTTGCGCAGTAAAGTCGTGATTTCGAGTGATGTGGAGTATGTTGGCAATTTCTCTGTGGATGTTCGTCTCTGTATATTTATTGTATCGAAAAATACAATTTTGGCACAAGGCCTGAAAAGGGGAGGGGTTGAGGCTGGTCTTCACTGACTATCCTATACCTAGCTAATCCGATTGACGACCCATTCACACATTACAATTTGCCCATTCACCACAAGAACTCATCCATCACCAATCAATCCTCCTTACACCATAATACCACATCCTCACAAGGGGGGACCTACAAAACGCGCCCCATGCCATTAAAAATTTAATGATAATTATATACATATAAAAATCTCGTGATGAAGGATGAGAGAGGAGGGAGATGAACCCAATAATAAACTAAAAATATAAACAAGTCAAATTAAACATAACTGATGTCAGTAGGGCCCGTCCAACCCTCGAAAACAAAGAGGCCGCTGTATTCTGCCCATGGGACAAAATCAAGAAGCTCTCTCACTAAGGGTGTGGGAAAAGGATAAGAAAAATCGTACGGGCATGGGAGAATATACCGCTGACCCAGACGAGATAAAAAGGTGGGGGCAAAAACAAACTGGGGAGGTTGGGAATCTCAAACTGGATCATAAACAAAGAAGTGGCCAGGAACAGGCCGGGAAGCACATTTAATCACATTAACTAGGTACACAAAAGCTTGTCTAATCTAACCAGGGGGAGGGCTCCTCAGGAAACCACCCCGATGTGAGGTAGGCTTGACCTAAAAGAGAAAATCAAGGCTAGCCCCGTTCAAACGAACCAAGGTCGCCTCTTTCCCCCGCCTTTCACTGAAGACTGTCGAATGCAATCGTTTTATATCAGTTCTAATCTTCATCTTGAGCTGATGCTCAAAGAATCGGGTTAGATCCTGATGAGAAAGACAGTTGCCTCGCAAGACTTCCTCCTGTCGCGTCGTCCAAATCACCATTCGAGCCGTGGCTAGCAGCGTCAGAAACACCATCCGTTTCACCCCGGAATACGGGGCGACACATTGTCACATGCGTATGCGCGATCAATGGGCACAAGCTTTTCGGGAGCGAGACGAGCCATCAGCTCGCTGACACGGTCCCATAGGGGACGGACCCGGGGACAATGGTAGAAGGCGTGCGAAGCCGTTTCTTCCAAACCAAGGCCACACCGTTCAGAGTCTGGCAAATCCTCCAAACCCCATATGAAGACCTTGTCATTGAGAGGCAGCCGATTCCGAGCCAATCGCCAGGTAAGCGAAAACTCAGGGTTACTGAGATAATCCGCCGCTGGCGCCCAAGATTAGTAGGAGCGAAACTCATCCTCCGACAAGCCGAGATCCTCACGTAGGGAATCTTTCGCGACCCCCTCCACTAACAAACGATAGAAGACCTTCCTAGGCCGAGAAAGGTCACTGGAACAAGGGACAGCCAACAAGGCCGACCGACACTCGCGAAAGAAAACCGATTTAACCCGGGGTTTACGACGGCGCTCCACCCGCGAGCTTGGGGAACTGATGGTAAGGCGAGGGAAAGCGGCCGTCACAATCCCCTCAATAATCGGATCTCCACCTGTCAAGGCGCGGCGTAGGAAAGCCAACCAATGGCTTACCAAGTGTGGCATTCCCAGCTCCCTATGACACGGACGTTGTGCACAGACTCGTCTGTCGAACCGATTCCCACGTCCACTCCACAAAGTGGAGGCTAGCGAGCGCTCGAGCGCCTTCCGATGGTCGTTACAGAGAGGAAGTACGGACAATCGATAAAGAATCAGGGGAAAAATGTATGTAGCACACACCTCGGCCCTGCCCTTCACGGACAACCTCCGTCGATGCCAAGTCCGACCGGCAGCTCCGACCTTTGCTCGTACTTCAGACCAATTCTTCTCCAGCTGGAGGTCGGGCCCAAACTACACTCCAAGAATGCGGACAGGACCGTCCGTCCAACCGAAGCGGCCCGGAAGATCGACCCCCTTCCAGGCACCTAACCACAAGCCGGACGACTTGTCGTAGTTGATCTTGGCCCCTGTCACCTTTTCGTACTGATCAAGCGCCTTCAGTACCACCTCAATGTCGCTGCGGGACGACACGAAAGCAGATACGTCATCGGCGTACACAGAAACCCTGGCTCGAGCTCCTCCAGGAACGGCGATTCCGCGTAGGGCTGGACTGCACTCCCCGGCCCTCAGCCGGCGAAGGAGAGGCTCCAACACCAAAGCGTAAAGTAGGGGCGACAGTGGGCAACCCTGACGGACCGACCTAGACAGCACAAAAGCGCCCGACAGCTTCCCGTTCTCCTGTATCACAGCACTGGGGGAACGATACAGGAGGCTAATCCAGCGGCAGAAGTCGGGTGCGAATCCGGCGGCCTGCAGCAAGGTAGCGATGGTCAACCCTATCAAATGCCTTGGACTGATCCAAATTGATCAGCGCGGCCTCATCGTCGTCTTTTACACCCTCTATAATCGTGCGGATCAGATGTAGGTTGCTCTAAATTGTTCGGCCTCTCACAGCACAAGTCTGCTCCGGACCCAACAGAGACTCGGCAACTGACTGCAAACGCTCCTGCAGGATCTTGGCCAAAATCTTTAACTCTGTGTTTAGCAGAGTTATGGGCCTGTAATTGTCTAAGTGCCCCCCAACATCCTTGCCCTTTTTCAACAGCGTAATCACACATCTGGAAAACCGGTCGGAGAGGAACCCCTGCCGGAACCAGTTGTTGAACACGATAGTCAAAATCGGGACAAAGATGTGCGACAGCCTCAAGTACAATTCATAGGGCAAACCATCCAGACCGGGCGACTTACCTCTGCCGACCTTCTTTAAAGCCGCGTAGACCTCGCCCTCGGTAATCTCTCCCTCGCAGCTAGCCGCTTCAGTCGGCGAAAGCCGAGGAAAGTCAGCCAATTAGCTGCGAAACTCGTCCTCACGAAGACCAGGCTTCTTGGTAAAGCGGCTCTCGAAATGCCGCCGAAACGCCTCGCACACATCGTCAGTGGCCCCAAGAGTACGCCCCTCCGGGGTTTTGACTTCCCGAATGTAACGATCGCCACCTCGACGGACCTCTTCCCTGCGCAATTCTGCGCCCATATTCACCGCTTCGGAAGACATCTTGCTTAACCTATGTCTAATTACCTGGCCCATGTAGCGTTCGCTATTCGAACGCTCCACGGCCTCCCTAGCTAAGGCTATCTCTAGGGGATCCCCACCAGCCACCGCCCGGGAAAGACTAGCTCTAAGCGTCCTCACCTTATCAGCTCTATCTAGGGCGAGCCGCTTGCTGAAATCAGTGGTGAAGGACCTAATTCTACTTTTAAGTCTGCCCCACCACCTATTCCCGATGACCGCTCCCGCTGCACTAAGCTAGTTAGCTGCTTCCGGAAGTCCCGCCTGTCCAGTAAAGACAGATTGAACTTCCAGTAACCAGCCATTCTAAGCCTATGATCTAACGCCACACGGGCACAAACGAGTTTGTGGTCCGTATAGCCTACCCAGTGGAACGTGGGACAATCTAACAGATCTGTGTCGGCCCTTCTGACTAACATTCTGCCAAGGTAGCTAACCACCTTGTCACAAGGCCAGATAAGAGCCGACGTTCACATTTTCCCCCCGGGGTGATCGACCCGGTATTTATCGACGAGACCAAAATCGTCGATCAGATCGACCAGGCTCCGATCGCTAGCACCCCGCCCCCGATCTAACTTGGAGTCCAGGATGGCATTCAAGTCCCCCATTAGAACTAAGCGCGTTGAATCCACCAGGAAAGGCCCCAACCGCCGAAAAAACGAAACCCGTTCCTCCCGGTCGTTGGGCGCATAAACCGCAACGACCCGAAACGAACCACTTTTCACGGCAATATCGGCCACGATCAACCGTCCCTCGGCATCGGTATGCACAAGGTCCACCTTCGCATCTAGAGTCCGCTTCACCAGCAAAGACACTCCTCTGGCAGCCCGGTCCCCATATGCTGAATAGACGACAAAGTCGTTAGACAGCAGACACGCATCGGAACTGCAAACAAAGTGGGTCTCTTCGATCGCGGGGGCATCCACGCCGAAGGACAAGAGATCCCAGAGCAGGCGGGCCGCCTTACCCCGATCCCTCAAGCCCTTCACATTCAAAGTCGCTATCTTGATAGACATAGTTTAGGCCTGCAAAAAAAGAAGAGGAGAAAAAACAAGCAACAAGCCTACTCACATACCGGGCGGAAATCTGCAGCTGTCAGGACCCCGACGGATTGTCCCAGGCTCCCTGTTCCCAGTTCGGTCCTCATACGACCGTCCAGAACAATACCGCCGACGTCCGTGGGGTAGGTTAGTTTGATAGCCCTATATAGAGAGGGGTGGACCAACACAGGAACCCTCCCAGAGCAAAAATGTCTTAATTTTTTTAAATTGGTATTTTCCAGTTCGAACACTCTCACGTTGGTATAGGCCTCGAACAGGTGGCTCCAAACTTTGAGGTAGCTCCCGGAATCCCTCACTAAGAGGCGTGAGGAAAATTCCGGGGGTCCTCCACCGACTTGTCGTCGACCTTGTCCATTTTTAGTAAGAGACCCAACAGGGCTCGTTTTTGTTTGGGCATGTTCTTTTTGGCTTCTTCCCGGTCCACCTTACAGATGGCTTCGGGTCCTGGGAAGCATTTCTTTTTCTTCTTCTCCCTTGCTGGGTGGGGTGGGGAAGAAGTGGAAGTGTGAGGGGGTGTGGAGAAGGAGCTGATTGAAGAGTTTGAGGGGTTCGGGGAAGAAACACGGACAGGGGAAAAAGAATGACTCCTTTTCGGGGCTGCCAACTCCTGGGTTGGCCATGCAGGTTGTACTGGTTCTGTGTCGTCTTCTTCCTCCCTAGTCCTCTTCAAAGAGGCAGTACGTGGTGGAGGCATTTCCCCCACTCCCATTTCTGGATCAGTGTGTTGCTGCTGCTGCCTCTTCTCTGCGCGTCTCTTTCTTTCCTCGTTCGGGGAAGATTTTGACACCGCTCTCTGTCGTTGTCGTGGTGGTGGCGATTGCTGTCGTTGTTGTTGTAGCAACTGTGGTTCTGGTTGCTGCTGCTGCTGCCCCCGCTCCACCTCCTCATGCTGCTCCTTCTGTGGTGGTGGTTGCTGGTTTTTCGGAGAGGGAGCACGTTTTGATGTCTTGCTCCTCCTGACCTCCGTCCATTCATTATTAGGGATTTCTGGGTTTCTGCTGCTGCTGGTGTAGTTGGTGCTACCGTGGCTTGTGGTTGGGGTTGTTGTGCTGCCTTCTTGCCGGGGCACTCCTTTGACATGTGCCCCGCGTTGCCGCATGCCCAACAACACGGTCGTCTTCCTTCGACAACCACAAGCATCCTCATTTCCCGACACGTTAAGATGTTCGGGACGTTCCTGAAACTTTTCCGGTTCATTGTGATTTGGAGCACCATGTCTTCAGTGGCAATGCCCGACTTGCTGATGACCACACAGACTTAATTTACTTCGCCATACTGGGCGAAAAAAGCTCCCATACGGTCCTCGCTAATATCTGCTGGCACTCCATGCACAGTCACTCGAGTTTTTCGATTGCCCATGTACTCAGTCTGCATTCTCACGTTTTTCGTCGTGAGAATGCTTCCGGTCAATTTTTTGGCCTCTTCTTCATCAGCAAGAAGAAGAATGTCCCATAATGCGTCGGTCCTTCTTGCTAGCATCCGGGGGGGGGAGGCAACGTTCAAAGTTTTCAAAGCCTCCTCCATCGTTTCCCTGCTAACCCCAATTAATTTTCGACTTTTCACGTCGGAGGTCAGTAGGGAGATTGTCCGAGTCGTCACTGCGTTTAGCGCCTCGGGAATGGTGAGGAAATCAGTTCCCTTCACATACTCCTCATATTTTGCTTTAAGACCGGCGTAATACGCCGCGTCTTTAATTGTTTTTTTCTTTTTTTTGCCATATTGTTTCTCGAATTTCGCCTCATGCTAATTTTTTTATTTTATTTTTACAAATGGCGTTTTGTTAGAATTTTCTTTTTTCTTTTTAAAGCGACACATGAAAACGAACAGCGGGTCAAAAAATAAAATAAAAATTTGGCTTGCTAAAGTGCAAGTCACATGTTAAAAACAAACAAAACAAAAGGAGAAAAATAAGTCAAACACCTGGTGACGAAAAACAAAAATAAAAAGGCAACGTTAAAAAAGTGGGACGAGGCAAAAAAGAAAGAGGGGGAAAAAAATTAAAATTTGCTTACTAGTAAACTTAAACTTAAAAAATTTGACTAACCAAAAAAAAAAAAAAAAATAAAAGAAATAAAGAATGAAACGAAACGGGTAGCAAACAAAAAGGAAAATGGTTAAACTGAAAATAAAAAATAAAATAGAAACTAGTAGTACTTAACGTAAAAAAGACACTCGCTGCACAAAAAACTAATATTTGCTGAAAGTCTTTACATCAATAATGTAAATCCAAACAAATCTCGAACGGCGTCGACTGGTGGATGTTCGTCTCTGACTGCTTTGGTCAGTCGGTGTTTTCTTTTATATGTTTTGGAAAGTCCAAAATCGGCTCAAAGAAGTTTTGGCGCAATTTTGTTTTGCATGAGAAAACTTTCAGATTATTGTGTCATTAACCAATGAGATTTGTTGATTCGCCTAGTACGGTTTTTATTGGTCGAAGTTTTCCGTAAATAGGCGTAAGGTATAGACTGTTCTGTTACTAGGGGTGATAGGTAGAAAAGGACGAGTCTACAATCTCATGTGTACTTTTTGGGGGATTTGTGATATTTTTTTTTTTTACAGTTATATAAAGAAAAATCCTTGAAGATGTTATTTCAGTTAAAAAACGTAATTCAATAAAACTCAAAAAATATTTTTGTTTGCGAATTGATGCATAATTTAATAAAACGTGTTACTTTTTTTCAGAATCGACACAATAAAAATCTACACATAATATTTATTTTTTACAAAAATTGTACTTGTAATTTTTCTTTCAGTGAAATTTTGAAGTTCGTCCCATTGCTATTCATCACAATAATTTGTTTTATCATATGAAAACATGTTTGAAGAATCCAAAAATGTAAATGCCATTTTCGAGTATGAATCTTTTTAAAATAATTTTATTTTTTCCTTTTAGCAATTGTTAGATTGTATGTCTGTGCAAAAAAGAAATAATTATGATTTCTCACTTTTTACCATTATATAAAGATTCATAAAAGCATACAGAATAAAAACCTTATTCTTAAACTGCTACTTATAGCATTGTATTAATCTTGTGGCTGAAAAACCAATAACGATATCACTTGGATGTTAGTGAATAATTAAGAAACAACTCAAAATGAATGCTGTCAATTAACATAATCAATTCAATAACTTTTCTTTACCAATTTCTCCTATTTTTGTTAGTGTTATACTCTGCTGCCATTAGATCTGTTTCTAATTCACTTCACATGTTGGCCATATGTGAATGCTAAGAAAGAAAAACAAAATAAAAAAGTTGTTTTCTGTGCTGGGGCTCTGTGCATCACATCTAGTCCACAAAAGGAATTCATAAAATACAATAGCCAATCATCAATGTTCCTGCTGGTAAAAAAAAAAAAAAAAAAAAAAAATATGACCCTGGGTACCATGTCATTTGCTTAAAAGAAAACCCCTTGTAAGAACAGACACAGTTGTGGACCAAAATGCCACTTGTCAGCATGCAGTTGCTGTCATGATTGCTTTTCTTGTAACAAACATGGCCTCGGCCAAGCTTCACTAATCTCACCAGACTCTTCACATGCAGAATGTAGCTGACAGACCAGCTTTGACCCAATCCAGGCCTCCCTTGTCATCACCATCATAACTTCGTTTGTTGATCTCCACTTCAACCAGAATCCAACAGAAAACTTCCGCTCAATCAATATTCATTATCTACACCTAAACGCCCCCTGTTTGACAATGTTGGATCAGTGGTCAAATGGATAGAAAAGCAATGTATTTTGCTTATTAGAAATAGTAACTTTAATCTATTAGCTTGAAATTAAAACTAAATGATTGACCAATTTGTCTTCTACAGCTTATAACCCTTTGCAGATTATTTAAAGCCAGAAAATATTTTAGATTGTAAGAATATTTTTTCTGAGATAATAGAGATTTAGTGATAAAAGTCTTAATTAAACCACAGAATGTCAAATTTTGTCTCTAATTGGGCATGAACTTTTCCAGTAATCATATATTAGGTTGGTGCAAAAATAATGTCGTTTTCTCACATAGTATGCGAGAAAACGACATTATTTTTGCACCAACCAAATATTTCAGTAAAAATTGCAGTATCAAATCAGAAAACGAAAAGTAATTCAATATAGCTCAGGAAATAATTTCTGTTAGTTGTTAGTGCTTGCATAATCCAATAAAATACATCTTTCAGATTTGACAGGGGAAAAATATACCATATTTTTGAAAAATTTACTTTTCTTTTGTCAGTGTGGTATTGAAATTCTTCTGGTTGCTGATAACAATAGATCATTTTTATAAAATAAAGATGTTTGAAGAATCAAAACTTCAAAATTTGTTGCTATTTTTGCTTCAGAAATTTTATAATGCATTTTATTTTATTATGGGATCAAACATATATCGACAGGATGAGGGCTTAGCAATGGCGAATATATACATGGAATACTTTGAGGAAATGGCATTAGAATCTATATCTCTAAAGCCAACTATATGGTTAAGGTACATAGATGACACCTTCATACTCTGGCCACACCAGGAGGATGTTCAGGGTCTACTGGACCATGGTAACTCAATAAGACCTTTGATACAGTTCACAATGGAGAAAGAGAGTAACAACACACTCCCATTCCTGGATGTTCTGATATCTCGAACAGAGCATGGGTATAAGACATCCATATACTGTAAACAGACATTCACCGGACAATACCTCAATTTCAACTCCCACCATCCATGCAGCATAAAGAAAAGGATCGTCCATTGCTTACAACACCGAGCAAAAGTCAGAAGTGGCGACCCAGAGACGTTAGATAAAGAATTGGTCAGTATAAGTAGTACCCTACAATGTAACAACTACCCTGGGTATATGGCAGCAGCCCCCAAAAAATGGGAGAGGCGGGTACAAGAGGAGGAGGACAACAACACTCAGAAAACAGTCTGCCTGACTTATGTGAAGGGGTTATCAGAGAAAATACAAAGGATCTGCGGTCCATATAACATCAGGACAACCTTCAAAAGCTTGACGACACTTCGCAGTGAGACCCCCCATAGAGGAGAACATGACTAAAGATTGTGTGTATGCTATCCCGTGCAGCTGCAGAAAGGAATGTAAAGGAGAGACAGGCCGCCCCCTTAAGGTAAGGCTTCAAGAACACCAGAAAGGGGAAATAGAAAAATCAGGCATGGCTGACCACATATGGAGAGAGAAAGGAGCTCACCGCCCTCTGTGGATCATGTTGAGATCATAGACAAGGAACACAATTGGAAAATTTGTAAACTTAAGGAATCAGCACATATGCTAGACCACAAAAGTTTCCTGAGCCGACCAAGCATAGAAATAAATACAATATAGGAACCAGTAATAAGGAGTGCCAGAGAAAAGCAATGATAACACCAAGTTGCAATATGAGCTCTAGTAAAAACATAGAATGATAACAGCAAAAATTGCAATATGAGCACTTGTAAAAAAACTGATGACATTAGATTTATAATACCCAGAAATTCATACCCAAGGCACAGTGGATAAAGGCGTTGGTTAGATCCAATGACAGGACCCAAAGACTGAGAGTTCAATATCCGGTTAAGGCAGTGGAGAACTTTCAGCGGGAAATTAGCAACTGATATCCATCAAACATGGCACGGGGAACTAAAACAGTCTAGTGTGCGAAATAAAGGGTTCAGTTTGAAATTCCAACCACCTGAAGAAGGCCGGAGTGTACAATGGCCGAAACGTTGTGATAAATATGGTGACAAAGATGAGGACAATAGTCCAAATTATTTATTATTTTCAAGTTATGCAGTTCAAATGGGAAATAATTCTGAATTACCTCTTTTGACTATTCCCACCTCTCATGATATAAAAATCTATCATAATTATCGATTTTTTTTTTTTTTTTTATCAGTCAGTTTCATCTTTTCCAATCAATCACTAATATTTATTTTTTCTGCATGTCCATGTTTTCCTGCTAATTCATAATTTTTTTTGGCAATGTTTAACCATTGTGCCTACAAAAAAAATTCTGTAAAATGGATGGTTATTCTCTTGAAACTGCTATGCCTATATACAGTTTTGACTTCCTTGATTGCATTTATTTACAAGATTATAAAAATATATGAAACAACTACAATGCAATACTTATTATTTATCATTTTATTATTGTTGTGGAGTAAATAACACACCCCTGGTAACACAAATGAACTAGGCAAGATTCCTTAAATAAAGAACTCAAAGTGAGCCAGAGTTAGGGAGAATTCTAATGATGTCACAGCAAATAGCCCAATATTATAACCACTAGGAGGAGTTCTAACATAAATAACTATGAAAACAAGTCTTTTATTTGATCTAATAGTGTTTAATATCTTTGTTGCTAATTATCAAGAATTAAGAAAATGTATAAATCCATTTTCATATGTCTAGGTTTTATTAAAATTCTAATCATCACTTTTTAAAGGCAATAAACATTGTCAAGGGAGTCAAAGGTATATAGTTATAGTGGTGATAAAGAAATAAGCATTATTATTTTTGATCAGGCTGTAGCATTTTCATTCTATTTCTTAAAAAGTTTGCCTGATATTTGGATGTGTGTAATTTTTCAGGATGATTAAGTCTAAAGGAAATCAAAGTGGAAGCAATCAATTAACACTATCACTTCAATAGTTCTTTGTCAACATTTCCCCTATTTTAGCTAGTAGAAATTTCTTTATTTTAATAAATTTTCTTAAATTCAAAATGATTAAAAATACCTCATTGGATGCAATTAAATGTTTTATAATATCAGAAAGTTCAGAAAATATATAAATATATTCATTTATATGCAAATGCCCTTGGGGAAAGGTAAGAATTCACCTCTTCTAACAGCTATGTGTTAGTCGGATTTATATCAGTAAATCATTATTATCCCCCAAAAATTCTTACAATTTAAAAATATTTTCTGGCTTTAAATAACCTGCAAAAGGTAGATAATTTGTAAAAAAAACAAAACAAAAAAACAAAAAACAAAAACAAATCAATTAATGACTTGAAAAATCAAGCATCTATATACGTAAACCATATAAAAATCAATGGAGATAAATTTTAAAAATGCCATGGCAATGGTGAAAATTTTGACAAAGTCAAAATATATGAAAATAATTTCAAAATAGACAAGTGTCTGATTCTATCAGAATAAAATTAATAATTGCAGATGGCCCTCTCATTCAGTTAGATAAAAATTAAGAATTGCAAAAGTTTTTTTTTATACCAAATATGGATTTGGTTTGGTTTGTTTTTCAGCATATCAACCTCATTCATTATACCAACAAAATTTTCATTATTGGTAATATTTTTTTCCAAAAATCTATTCCTGGTAACATTTTTTCTTTCAAAAAAATTAATTTTTGAAAATATTGTTCCTTCGCTGGTAATATTTGTTTTTTTTTTACAAAAATGTATTACTGGCAATTTTTGTTTTTCAAAAATGTATTGCTGGTAATAATTTTTTTTTACAAAATATTGCTGGTATTAAAACATATTTTCACACTTTAATAGTGTTTTGACCCCAGTTTGGGGGGTTAACTATTTGCCCATAGTTGGGACCCTAACAGATGCTACCACCCTGGGTCAGGGTGAACCTGGGAACAGCAATTAAGAGGTGGTTCCATGCTCCTCAAAACCTCCTGATTAGAGGCCTTGCTGTTGGATGTAGTTTACCGTCTTACCCAGGATGCAGATGTAGTTTATCGTCATACCCAGGACGGACCAAATATAGTTTATGGCGTAACAGTAAACAATAAGAAAGATAGAATTTGAACTCTATTCACTGATTCAAAGTGAGATAGTTTGTGCTTACTTTACATTACTATCTCAAATGTATTAAAACATTTTATTAAAAGACACTGAAAAGGAATATTAGTCAAAAATATTTTGTTCATGTTAAAGGTTTCCTTATGCCAAATATAGGAGGGCTTCATGTCCTAACAGTAAACAATATGGAAAATTGAATCAGTGAATAGAGTTGAAATTCTGGCTGAGATATTTTCTATTCACTTTACATTAATATCTCAAATGTATTAAGACTTTTTATTAAAAGACCCTGAAAAGCAATGTTCATCAGAAAGTATTTTGTTTATATGAAGGCTTCCTTCATATAAACAAAATATATCCTTACACCAAATATAGGTCTTCATGGCTTAACAGTAAATATGGAAAATTGAATCACTGAATAGAGTTGAAATTCTGGCTGAGATAGTTTCTGTTCACCTTGCATTAATATCTCAAATGCAAAGACCCTGAAACAGAATGTTCATCAGGAAATATTTTATTTAGATGAAGGCTTGCTTACACCAAATATAGGAGGTATTCATGGCTTCAGAGTAAACAATATCAAAAATTGAATCAGTGACTCTGGTTGAGATATTAGTGTTAAGTGAACACAGATAATCTCCAATTTTTTTTTAACACAATTTTTTTGATGATCCAATAAAGGAACGTTTATCATACCGAGCAACCTCAGTTATCGAATGTCTCACATGTAGATCAAATCATTTTTCAAACAGAATATGTCTAGGTTAGTAAACAAAATTTTGGTTCTCAAACAACATTGCTGAACTGAGCCAAATCGAGTTAATGCAAAAGTAACATAATTGAGTCAACTGCCATGTTGTATACATTTGTGTGTTGTTCTGTGCTTTTCTTTTACAATTTTCTTGTACTGTGCTTTTTTTTTTATGAAAAAGTTAAGAAAAAAAACAACTGTTGATGATATTGTCTCTTCTTACTCAGTTTCATATGGCAAAATCAATGATCTATACTATTCTTATAAATAAAGAGATGATCATGTCTTTCCTCCCCCTTTCTAAACAATAACACCTTTTGCCTTCCCCTTTCACTTACGCCATCAACTCTCCTCCATACAGGTAAAGTAAAATTGAAATGATCATCTATATTTTATCTGTTTAGTATTGGGTTTATTTTTTCTTAGATTATATAATTTTCATTAGTTTTGTGTATGAACTTGTGTACAATGTTATTAAAGTTTAAATAAGCAACCATCTTGAGACCAGAAATGGATTAATCCATTCTAAATTGATTCCTATTAGAAAAATAATTTCGGGCTATGAACATTTCAAGTGATGAATGGGCTTCAGGAACAAATTAAATTCGCGAACTGAGGTTCCACTGTATTTCGATTATATAAAATAAATCAAAATTCATGTTTAGCTGATACTGTAATATGAGTTTATTTCAATCTTGGGCAAAAAATACACCCAAAAGTTTTTGTAGAGTGATTTGTCTTGTTCGCATCTGTATGTACAAATATGACAACAATATAGTTATTCTCCAATGTGTGTTCACAGTAAGCTAACCACTTTTGACAGACTGAAAATGCACAAACTTCAGAAGAATAGTGTTTTTTGCCTAGAGGAAATTCTCAAATGAAACAAATTTCCATATTTGAAGCAAGACAGTTCCACAGAATTAAAAAGGATAGGTTTTACTATCCTGTGTGTGTTCGCATATGGCCCACCAAATATGATTTCCGTGAAAATGCAGATCCACAAACTTCACAAGAATATGGTTTCTCACCAGTGTGTATTCGCATATGGCATTCCAAAGATGACTTCTGTGTAAATGCAGATCCACAAATTTCACAAGAATATGGCTTTTCTCCAGTATGTGTTCGCTTATGTCGATTCAAATGTGACTTCTGTGAAAATGCAGATCCACAAACTTCACAAGAATATGGTTTCTCTCCAGTATGTTTTCGTACATGACATACCAATTTTGACTTCTCTGAAAATGCAGATCCACATATATCGCAAGAATATGGTTTCTCTCCAGTATGTATCCTCATATGACATACAAAATTTGACATCTGTGTAAATGCAGACCCACAAACATCACAAGAATATGGTTTCTCTCCAGTATGTATTCGCATATGGTGCTCCAAATGAGACTTCATTGAAAATGCAGATCCACAAACTTCACAAGAATATGGCTTCTCTCCAGTGTGTGTTCGCATATGGTGATTCAAATTTGACTTCCGTGAAACTGCAGATCCACAAACTTCACAAGAATATGGTTTCTCTCCCGTGTGTGTTCGCATATGGCATACTAATTTTGACTTTGCTAAAAATGCTGATCCACATACTTCACAAGAATATGGTTTTACTCTGTTCTGTGAATGCATCTCTCAACTGTTTAAAGATACAAATTCAGAAATCTTTCAAGAAAATCATATCTCTCTACTGTGTTTTTACTTATGGTACACAAAATTTATTAGAAAGATTTGCAAATTTCACAACAATACTCCTTGCCTCAACATTTTATTCATATGTAGCACTGTATTTTGAAAAAGTGACAAAATACATTTGATTATTCATATTTGGCCAATTAGTATTCACTGAGTCACTTTCAAAAATATAAATACACAATTTTTCTATGAAGATTGAAAATTCCCCAAAACAACAGTTTTTATGAATATCATGATTTTCAGTTCAGCCAAAGCATCTGTGAAGAAAAAGTAATAAAACATATGTTAATAGAATCAGTGAATAATATATAAATTTTGTTTATATTGTAATATATACATGTTGTTATATATTAAAGTTAGTTTAGCCCAGCACAGAGACACAATCAAGTAGCAACCACGGAAGATCAAACTGGTGGCAGTAGCTGATAGAATGTGATACATGATTCCTTATGTACACTATATTGTTCAGACTCATCCTCATCTTTCTTGCTATATTTATCACAATGTTTCAGCCATTGTATGCTTTGGCCATCTTCAGGTGGTTGGAATGACAAGCTAAACCCTATATTATGCTCACTAAGGTAGACTGTTCTAGTTCCATATGCCATGGATGTCAGTTATCAGTTATCTTCTGTTAATTCCCTTCTATAAGTTCTCCACTGCCTTAACCAGGTATTGAACTCATACACTTTGGGTCCTGTCACTGGATCTAACTAACACGTTTATCCACTGTGCCATGTGTCCTTGAGGACACATAGCACAGTGGATAATTCTAATTAATATTTTTAATAAATGAAAATACTTGTTACAATTTATTACTCATAAAAAAAATTAAGACAATAATGTCTGTAATATACTTTATTCATAAAAATAAGTAAAATCTTTTCTAATTAAATAATGTCTTTTTTTTTTTTTTTTTTTTTTTTTTTTTTTAGGTACCTCCAAAGAAAGGTGATACCTGAGGATTAAAATGGATGTTTACAAATGAAAAATCTTCCTTGAAGCTTTTGTTTTAATTTCAAGGTAATAAATTAAATTTAATATTTCAATAGGCAAAATACTTTGGTGTATTTCAAATACAATTTAAATGGACTGAAAAGTGTTTTTTGTTTTGAAATTGATAATCTTTTTAGGCTTCTGTCAATGCTATATAATTGCCTTTATTAATAAAAATCTTAGAAAAATAAAATATGCTTTCGTGAAGCTATAATTGAGGAATATTAACTGATTTAAAGTTCAATTAATCTTATCTGAAACAAACATTACTTTAAAATATCACAGAAATGCATTTTTTAACACAAAGGTAGGTGTTTAAGGTGCTGACAGCTTGACTGACAGATGGAAGTTTATATAATGTTTTTCTATAGTGGATATATCTGTCAAATTTATTTGAGGAATATATTGTGAGTGCCTTTTTTTATATAATTTTAAAATTTAAATTTAATTTAGGAAAATACTCTCTATAATCTAATGTCTTATTGAATTTTCAGTACTTTGGCTTTAAATTTTGTATGGTAATGGCTCTTATTTTCTGATAATGTCATGTAGGGTTGTCTGTATTTACAAAAATCAGAATGTTTATGTACACAAAAAAAAAAAAAAAAAAAAAAAAAAAAATTTGGTGTTCAATGGATCGTACTGAGCATTTTTCTTGTTCTAAGTTTATGATTAGTAAATATAGTTTCTACTTAATATGAATATATCACCTAATCATTACAAAGACAGAATTTAAAAAAAAAAATGTAAACTTTATAAATTATTATAATGAAATTTTTTTTTAAAATGAAAACAATTCTTGTAAAAATTCATTATTCATCAAAAAGTTATTTTTCATAAGACAATAGTGTCTATCTTATTCATATAAGAAATTAATAAAATCTTTTCTAATTAAATAATTTTACATTATAGCATTTTTTTATTTTGATTCAGAGCAGATCTACAGTAATTGGTGCTACTGTTTTGCAAAAAGATATTAAGAATTTAAAATTCTTTTTAAAATACTGTGAAAAAAAAAAAAAAAAAAAAAAATTCAAACGTTTCACAGAAGATAAAAGAAATTTAATAATCAAAAAATCCTTTGGTCTTTCCTTAATAATAACAAAGATTTGGGCGATAAAAATTTTGTTTTCACGTTGGGGCATTTTTTATCATGGTTTGCTAGTTTGTTTTTTAATTTTATTTTTTTACCATTTGCAGGTTTTCTGTAATTGGGGGTACTTAACAAAACTAAAAGAATTGATGATTTAAGTTTTCCAATGACTGGTCTAACTAATAAACATTATTTAAGCCATAAAAAAATTCGAAATTTTATAAAATTAAATTAAATAGGGGGTAACAGATGTATATAATTATAGATAGATATAGATATCGAAATTTTCCAGAAAAGAAAGATTTTAAAATTAAAAAATAATTTCATTTAAAATTCATTTATATTTATGGCTCTAAGTCGTGAAAGTTTCTTTAAAATTCTACTCTGATTTTTACAAGAATTTCCATATCAACGTGTTTTTAACTGCAAAAGGCGTACAAATTTATAGTCACACGTTGAGAAAAAACAGATTTTTTTAACCAAAATAGGAAAAGGGATTTTTAAAAAATACATTTAAAAAATCCTCTGGTCTCTCTTACAAATAACAAAAAAAGTTATTTTTTTTAACGATAAAACTTTGTTAATTTGAGGGAATTTTTCATGAGTGAATCTTTGGACGTAATTCCAGCTGCTCTACAATATTACTTTGTTGACAAGTTAGGTTGGTGCAAAAATAATGACGTAATAATGTTGTTTTTTTAACGTATTTTTAACGTCAAAAACCGATTATTACGCCATTATTTTTGCACCAACCTAATAATAATTATTAAAATCTGACATTTTATCTACGAGTGAAAATGAAAATGTTTTCGACTAAAAATATTTCAAAATTGTCGTAAAAACTTCAAACCAAAAATATGTATTCCGTAAAGCTTTCGCCTTTTAATCTTTTTAATTTTAAAATTTAAATGATGTCAATTTTAAAAATTAATCCGAAGTCATTTAATAAGATTATAAGAGGTGCTACTTTTTTTCCAGGTCTAAACTCATTTTATCCTTGTGTGGGAATCAGTTAATTAATAAAATGAAAATTGAGATAAAAATAAAAATTTTATTTTTATCTCAAAAAGCAAAAAAATTCAACTAATTTTCTTTAGTACATTTTCTTTATATTAAAATTAAATTGAAAAAAAATGTTTTTTTAAATATCTGACATGATGAAATATTCAAATCAGAACTGGAAATTAAAAAATTGGAAAGCTTACGGAATACAAATAATGTTTTTGGTTTGATGGGGTTCCGTTGTTTGCTGAAATATTTTTAGTCGTAAAAAAAAACTTTCCTTTTCAGTTTTCACTCGCTTGTATAAGCGAGTGAAAATGTTTTTATATGCTAATAAAAAAAAAAAATGAAAAAATAGCGAGGAAAGTCAGTAAATAACAATTTTAAATTTCTTTTCTAAATTCTTTGTATTCTTCCACTTACCTGGAAAAACAGTAAACAACTTTAAGAAAAATATTTCACTTGGTATGATAAATGAAATCACCTAAACGGTGTTGGACAAGATTTGGTTCCTTTAAAAAAAATCCGTGTATTTCTTGGATGGAATATATATTATTTTCGAGCAAAGTTATTCAAAAGTACATGCATGGTGTTTCGGTTTTCTTTTATGGCCACTGAAACTGCGGCGCTAAGAGTTCAGCGCTATCCACTTTTTGAAACTATGGTACGGCACAATGTTGTTTTTCGTGAAATCAAAATTGAAAATTTTTATTTTAAAACTTATGTACAATAATAATTACTGTTGTGTTGTAATTAGGTAACGCCACGTACTTTTAAATAATTTAAATGACTTTTGAAATCTGAATTAAAAGAAAAAAATCGTTTCCATATTTTGAAAAACCGCCATTATTACAGATGAAAAAAAACAACAAACAACAAATTTAAAAATCTCTTATGTTTTGCTTTTGCAGAAATTTAGTAAATTTAGGTGCCGCCAAAGCCAAAACGGATTGTTTTTTCCGAAATGGAAGTTAAAAATCGACACTTTTAGTTTTATTGGCCAAACATCGGAATTATCCGAATCAAACAAAATTTTCAGGACTTAATGAATTACTGAATAAGTTTAAAAAGCTTTGGGAAAGTATTGGTGGGTATGTTTTTTTTTTTTAACGCTTCCTTATTGCGTGTGCTTTTTAATTTGGGGGCTTCGTCCAAATTTCTTTTACAGTTAGAAGAAATTCCTGAATAATATGTTAATTTCAGTAAAAAAAAAAAAAAAAGAAAAAGAAATGCATGCAATATCGAGTGGGAATACGATATTTTCGGGCCGCATTTTCCCAAAAACAATTCAATAAGAGTCAAAAAAATATCTTTTTTTAGAATTCGTGCTTTCTCTTTCATAAATTTATTTTCTTTCAGATTAGACTAGACAGAAAAATATCTAAAAACCTTAATTTTTTTTTTTTTTAATTACTTGTAAATTTTCAGTGTAATTTGGAAATTAATCCCGTTGTTGTTTATCACAAGACTATTTTTGTTCGTCCGAGGCCCAGTTTCAACGGATATGTGGGAAAGATAACAGTTTTAACAGCTTAATGATTAATCGGTTCCACAGAACAGTGGTTCGCGGTAAGAAGCTGTGGCAGCGTGCTAATGAGATTTGGTATAAAATTGTTAAGAAGGCGTTGGTGAAAGTTGCACATCACATTTAAATTTTACAAAGAACCACAAAGAAGGAATAACAAGAGATTGAAAAACAAGCGACTACTGTGTTTGGTGAAACAACGTTAAGAAAGAGGAAGTAGTTCCCCTTGTACTGATGTGAGATTGTAAATATTAAAAGAACTTTCTTGTTTAAAATGTTTACAGTTCAGCAATATCTGATATCTGAATTTAAGTATGAGAAAGTTGTACAAAAGAATGATAGAATTCTGAGTTAGTTACTTGGCTTTTTGGACAGACAGTTCACTGTGTAGTACAATTGTAACTTTGTGTCTGTGTGTGTGAGTAGAAGAATGAGAATTCACGTACGTGGTTGAGCTCTGGAGATTTACTGTTTCTACTATTCTACTTTTCTTTGATTTTCGTGTTATTTAATTTATACTTTCTGAATAGGCTCCAAAATATTGAAAGGAGTGTTATATTATATGATTGGTCAAAAATCAACCAATCACTGATTTTCTTCTAAACCAGGTTTGGCAAAGTACATAGAAAATTTAATGTGGCTCATGCTATGCATAAATTGTCCTATAGAAAATAGTGCTTATTTTCTATCCAATGGCTATTAAGTATTTTGTGGGCGTGGTGTATGTAAACAACCGCTACAAAGCTACTCGATTGGAACTTGGGCACTTCGAGGTGGTGTAACGGTTAGCAAGCTTGTCTCGATAGAACAATTACAACTGAGTAGTGAGTTCGATCCTTACTGAGTGCCCTTTACTTTCGACCTTGTACTACATCTAAGGTACGCTTGGAAAATTACTACTCGAGTGGAACTTCTCAACCAATGGAATACAGAGGGAATGAAGGTGATTTGCTACAATGCACGGGTTCAAGTCATGAGAAGTGTTGAAAGTATATAAAAAATATAGCTCGTCTGAGCAATTTCCATGGAAAGTAGTAATAGAGCAGTGAGATACTTGTGACTGTGAGAGAGGGGTTGTAGGACGGAAAACAATTTGTCACCCAGAAGGACGCGGAGATGATTTTGGACTTTATCGAAATTGGAAAGTGGAGACTGGACAGGTCCTGCCCAAATATGACCGAATTACTTCCATTTTAAGTCTGCTGTGGCTCTTATAAAGGTAGGGAATATAGCACGAATCAGATACTTACTGCAGCGGTGTAACAGAGAGAGGTTGACGCACATGAATGCACGCACGCAAATATAACGTTTATTGGTTGAAGATGGAAAACACGATCTTCCGTGAAAGTTACAAACTGTGTCAGCGCTATTAATAGGAAAGAATCTAGAACAATGATATATGAAACCTGAGACGGCTGATGGATAAAGAATAAATTTCAAATCGGGTTGGCGAGGACTTGTTTATAAAAAATGCAAAAGGGCAGGAGGCGATGTTTAATTTGGGTCATTTAAAAAAAAAATAGACGAAAATAATATTTTTGATAAAAACATATTGAAGTAAATTGGACCGGGGAGGTAAGATCAGTGTATGTTTACTGCTAGCGAAATCTAATCTAAACATAAGTTGTATCCGCTGAATTTGGTCATCGAAAAAACAACTGAAATGAACATTGAACTGATTAATTTTATCCACTAAGAGATTTGAAATAGATCTGAATTTAAACTTTGCTTATGGCGATACTCATGTTAAGCGCGTGAACAACCTGGCTTATAACCTTCGGTTTGCTATATAAACGCGAGTTTTGCTGAGTTGGGGAGACTTGCGCGTTAGACGAGAGTGGCGTTGAGAGAGAGAGAGACTGTCGTTGCAATGAGTCGGTCCAGTGGCGAGTCAGAGATAAGGACTTCAAGAAATATCATCTTCATTGTAGCAGTCGCATTGAAAAGTCGCTGAAACTTAACGTTTGTCACTTACGACAACCAACAGAAAAGCTACACTTCCACGTATGGCTGGAATTACGAGTCACATGTCCTCCCAAGTTGATTTAGAACGAGTTAATCACACACACACACCTCTCTCTGATGGTATAATTGGTAGAGGAGTGGTCCTCTGTTCTTATGTTAATCGCTTTTCTATCCTTTCTGTAAACTCTTTCTACTGTTGTTGTTTTCTTATATAAAAGACATCAATATTTTACCCATTGTTGTTCGGCTTCTGCAGATATTATTTCCTTGTTTGCCACATTCTAATTTTCCTGTCGCCCACCCTCACAGCCGTGCCTACATCCCCAATCGACCATGAACGTATGGACAACACCCAGCTTATTGGATCTAAAAACTAACACAACGTGGGCAGCTGGCGGAACTTGGCCAGTGACCGGTCGAACAATCTACGGGTACTCAGGGAGCGTGCGACCAGCTACCCTCGAGTTCGGTTCAGACCGAGTGGGTGCCTCAACCCAAAGAGGAAGACGCCAGAGGTTGAGGGGCTGAAGGGACGAGTGGTAGAGCGGTACAGGAATCCGATTATTTTTTCTGCATCATTAACAACGGATCATAATGTACCAGTTTCACTTGCGGCCTGGATTGAGTTTAAGGTCCAATAGTCGATCAAGGCCTCCCCAAGGCCTTCATTGCGACTGTTGATAGTTCAGAATTCGATCGGCGATGATGGAACGTACCTAGTTTGATTTTCGAGTCATTGAATGTAACCAGCCAATCCCCCCACCCCGTGAAATTTGGGGCCGAGATTTTTCTGCAGAGGAGGGGGACAAATTCAAGCAGCGTGTATATTTTCATACTAGACTACTATCATATACACAACTTAGGAAAGAGTTTTAGTGTAAGTATGTTACTTCACTAAATTAAACGGAATAACTTTTCATTCATAGTAGTGGAGTTCCACTCTCAAGTTGCTGGACCACAAGAGAGGTTAACTTCAAAATAAAATCAAAGGGTTAATACTAACGTCAATAAAGAAGAACAGTCTTTTGTCTGATCTGATTTTTTTCCACTGCAAAACTGTTTTGAAGCACAAAAAAGAAATGCGAAAATAAAATAATGCAACGAAATCAATCAAAAGTCAAAACAAAATACTTGGGGCAGTAGAGGCGTACAAAAATCAACAAAAAAAATTGATCTATGTTTTCGGCAAACTCCGGCCATACGGTCAAAGCTACTTTGAAATAAGGAAATAATTTAAATAATATAATTTCTCCGTGACCCTGAAATAAATCAAATAGGGCAGCTGGATTGACACAAGCCCAAGTTAATATTATTTTACAGTGTAACCCGGATATAAGAGAAACCCGTATATATGATAGATTTTCTCTGGTCCCAAATTAGAGCCTGTGTTAATGTATTTATAATAGACCAAACCCGGATATAAGAGACTTCGCCTCCGGTCCCGACAACTCTCTTATATCCGGATTACACTGTATATCAAATAAATTTTACTTCTTAAAGAGTCAATTTAACCTATTACTAGCTCAAAAAATGTAAGCTTGATTGAGTGGTCGGACTCGGGGTATAGTCGGTAAACGGATAATTTGTAGCAGATGGGGGTTTGGTTATCGGAGTTTTATTTTGATATCTCTAAATTAGAAATACTTTTGGATTAAAGTTTAAACGAAGTCAGAAATATATATCGTCCCCGCTAAACTAGTCTCTGTATGTGTCCTTATTTTGCCTGATCTTTTAAGGTGTGAATGTAATAAGAAAAAGCTAAATGAAAAAGAAAATGCAGAGGGAAAAGTAAGTGTAGTGGAAATGTCGGTGAATTTTAGATAATTGCGTGTTATTTTTCCACAAACAAATTTAGAAGAAATTGTTCAAACATATATCATGCAATACAGAACAAAGAACAAATAATGACGAACACAATATTTGAACGAGAACAAATTCGAATTTTTATTATACACATATATACAAATTATGAGTTGTAATAATGTTTGAATGTATGAACTAGGAGTTTAGAGTTCATGTGTTCGTATCAAGTCGACTGAAACTGTTCTTCGGTCGAGATTAATTGTTCGTACAGAGAATTAAATTGTTGCCAAACGACAATTTAACGATTGCATTAGGGTGTAATGTGTGTGTAGGAAAGGAAAAATAAATCGTACAAAGTAGCGTACCTTTATATGTTGAGTGAGATAATATTTTCTTCGTAGTTGATTGGAGAAACAACTGTTAATCTCAGACGTTCATTTCGATGAGTTTGCTGCTCTTATAGAAAAAGGATTTTTTTCTATGTTCTTGAATTAATTCAGATTTGGCTGAATTTTAAAAGGTAGCTGTGGCGAGTTGACTTGAAGATATATTTTCGCAGATCGACGAAACGTGTATTCCTGTCGATTCAAATAGTCGCGCAAACTGCTGAAACTCCAAAAAGAGCCGCGTTCCTTCCTGTTGCAATGTTCGCGCCTTGGCGGGAACATGCACCGACCGAACTGATTGGTCAACTTAGCCTCGACAGACCCGATTCGCCAACACATGTTACAGGAATGGTTCATTTAAAATTTTGGGGTATCAACAGTGTATGGACTATCCCAACAAAAGTACTGAGTTTCATGATTTTTTAAGTTTAGAAAAGCCCCCCCCCCCTAGAATCGCCACTGGTTGTATTATCTAGAATCAGACTCCTACATTTGTTTAAAATCCCATTAAATGTGGAACTTATCTCAAATCAATCCAAGTAGCCCAACAACCAATTAAAATCGGCCCCACACGAGAACTAAAAACGCTTTCTGATTGGCTAATAAAGAAAAGAAATCATAATTTCATCTATTCTCAACTACGTACGCACCATATCGGTTCTAAGCAAATACAAAATTTGCGCCAAATTTCTTGGAGCCACCCACGTGACTTGAAACATCATTCGACTTCAACAGTGACTCTTACGAATTTTCTCAGCTAGACAAACAAATCCATATCACATATCTTACCAGTCTAAGTTAAATTTACTTAACATTTCCACAGTTTGCGAAGTACACTCACTCAGCTACATAAACTCAATAGAAAACATCAAGTGACACATTCAATTAAAGGGAGACAACTTTATACACAGAACAGTAAGTCGAGTACAATATTACAAAATTAAACACCAAAAACAATTTAATTTTCGTACAAATACAAAAATACCTTATCAAACTTACTCATTTTTATACACACAGTTTATCAACTCTTAATCTTTCATATAACTTTATAAACACTTCAATCCACACAAGAAAAAACTGGAGCAATTTAAACATCTTTCAACATAAAATTTTGTACCTTCTATTGATTATAGAAAAATATTTATCGTTGAACCAAAGTATTGTTTCATATCGTTATTTCTCATGTTGTTTGCTTGCTTTTTGTTACATTTGTGATGTTGAAAAAGTAGCGGGTTAATCACATTCCCATCAACCCTTTACACCGTCTTGATGGTGGCATTAACTCCCTACAAGTATCAGCATAGATTTACAAATGATCAGAGTATATTCTAAGGCAGATGATTTATGTAAAGTAAAAAAAAAAAAAAAGAAAGAAATTTGATCCGAGAAACAACCTCTGGAGGACACCCACAATGATTGCTAAGCCCCCGGACAACAATTACCTTCAATTAACAATTACCTTCAGGGACCTACCTGTTAAAAAAAAAAAAACTGTATTTTATTAAATAAAGATATGTTTGAAGATTTAAAAAATGTCAGGTTTAATGTCATATTTGAGTATGTACCTTTTTTAAAAGAATTTTATTTGTTTCTTTTAGAATTTGTTAGATTATTTTTTGCTATGGATGTGCAAAAAGGAAATAATTCTGATATCTCGCATTGACTGACAACTTATTTAGCATTTTGGAGGAATACTTTGATATAATTTTGATTAAACATATGACTGCCTACATAACTGATTCATATTATTCACAGTATACATACATACAATACATTATTCTTAAAACAGGGGACATTTTTATTAATCAAAAGGTTTGGATACAAAAGTATCATCTCAATTAAAAATAAAAATTTTAAGGTACCCTTCGTCCGACGCTTCGTCAGGAGAAGAATCGTTGAAATTAAGAAAAACTACAGAAAGGAATCAAACCTCCTTGCAGAAGAATTAAGAGAGAGAAGGAAGAAGGAAAAAACTGAAGTTACCCAGAACAAGACAAAGACTCGCCAAAGAGTACCTGTTTATGTTTCAGTTCCCTCTGCCGACACACTGCTTCAATTCTGTAGTAGTACGGAACATCTTTGCTACTAAGAGTGCCTGCCCACCAATCAACAAAGTTCTGTTATATATTGTTTTTAAGTGTCGGCATGAGACCTACTATTTGACTAAGACTATACCAATGATTAGAGTTGCGGATTGCAAAGCACGTGCCTGGCTTTATACGTAGACATGCTCTATTAACATCCGGGCACTCACAGGCGCATGAAGAGCATTTATTGAGACCGTTGCTTGTGGGTCCAAATATTTACTAGAATTCTTCTCTCTGCTGCACAGGGCTCAGATGAAACACTATTCAAGACGTCTCGTCCGACTATGTAGGGAGAGGAAGCTGAAACATAAATTGGCACCCTTCGGCGAGTTTTTGTCTTGTTCTGTGCAACTTTATTTATTTTTCTTTCTTTTTTTAAGGTTAAAACTTTTTAAGCGTCGATCGAAAGGTACTTAACATTTCTATTTTTAATCGAGATGATACTTTTGTATTTGATATTTCGATTAATAACAAATTTTCCCCGTTTTAAGAATACTAATCTTTTTATTTTTCTAAAGTTGTATTTAAAATTGTAGTTAAATAAAACGAATTCTAACCTAAACATCTTTTAAAATTGTAATTAATTAAAACGTATTCTAGCCTAAAGACCTCCCTCAAAGTACTACAAGCACTTAAAAGAACCCAATAAAACACCTAGAGTAAAATAAAACTAATATGAAAAGCTAGAAGATGTAAGCCATTGAATGACCCATGTCCTTTGTACTTACATGAGAAACAATGTATTACTAAGTTTATATAAAAAATAAAAGTTTACTAAATCAGTGAAATTAATTAGCTATTTTTGCCGTCATTGTCATAAAGTTTACTTAAATAATATTTAAATATAATTTTTTTTTTAAATTTTAAAAATTGTTACCTAATAATATACATACTTATACTTGATGTGAAAATAATTCTACATACTGTAAGGCATTCTAATACATTTACTTGTTCTTAAAAGAAATATAGTATATTAGAAATTAAAAGTGAAAATATTTTTCAAATCGTAGTTAAATAAAACGTATTCTAACCTAAACACCACACAAAAATCTTTAAATAAACAAACAGAAAAAAATGCCGTAAGAATTATTGCCGTTAACAATAAAATTTTTCAAAAAAATCCAGACGAAATGCATTTAACGGATGTCAGATTTCATTGAAAAATACATCCCTACCCCTACCAAAACGTAACTAAAAACTGATACATCAAAATACAGCGATAATGAACACGCAACACCCCTAGTCTGTTGAATGGATTTCTCTGTATCCTTGGAAACGTGAATTATGATTTTGCTGTGTCTTTAAAACCCAGTAATTTTAAAAGTTACTCCAAAATTCGCTTGAGGATGAAATGGAACTAATGTCTATAATTTAATTACAAAATTAAATTCGGAGCCTTCAGCTTCCATTTTTGAAACATGGTTAGAACTGTGTAGCGAAAAAACATATTTTAAATCAATTAATCTATAATATCAATGCTCTGTAAATTTACATTGAGCACTATTTTGTAAAAATAAAAATATCAAAAAGAACACCGGATTATATATCTTACTGTTCTTTCTTTATATATATATATATTATATATATATATATATTATATTATATATATATATATATTATATATATATATATATATATATATATATATATATATATATATATATATTATATTATATATATATATATATATATATATATATTTCCACCACTGGCCGGATGTGAACGCTCCAAAACCCATAACCGAACTAGAATTCTGTCAAGTGCGCATCGGTTCCACACATACCTTCCGCTTTCTTCACACACCCCAAAAATATAGAACCCGAATTTTTTACCCAATACCACCCAATCCCGCCTAAAGAAACGAAATAAAAATTGGAGCCGATCTGACACTACGAAAAGGACATAAAAGCTCATCAAAGGTATATCTTGTCAGTTGGTCAGCACAACAGCCAGAGTTTACACGCTCATCGGAACACCACCTCCACATATGCCCTCCCATCTCGCCAAAGGCCATCACCACAGTAAGTCACGACTCACCCTTCCTCTTCTACCGTACACCTCTGCGGACGACTTTACTTTCTTTCAAAGAAAGACTTATCACTTCCAAAAATCCAATTCATTCACCAACCAAAAATAGTCTAATTGCAATCACATTACAAGAGCTTTCTCACTCCACTAAACTTGTACAACAGAATCTTTTAGATAATAAACCCTTTTGATAATATATTATAAATGTTTTAGCTTGTTATTATGATGCATATATGTTGTATTTTTCTAAATAAAACAGGAGTCAAGCAAGGTTATTGGAATTTAATTTGAGAACCATAAATAGAATATTTTACAAGTTCACGTTCTAGCCTTTTTTCCAATCATTTTCTGGGTCAAATCAGGAAATTCGGATATATAAGAATTTCACTGTTCTTGATGGATAGTCAAGTGCTTTGATTTCTTTCATTTTAATTCCCAATAAGAACAGTCTTGTCTCGCGTTTTTCTGTTCAGCAGAAATTCCTTTAAAGAAAAATTAATATTAGGTTGGTGCAAAAATAATGACGTAATAATGTCGTTTTTTGATGTATTTTTTAATGTCAAAAAACGTCATTATTACGTCATTATTTTTGCACCAACCTAATAAATTACTAGCAGTATAATCTGTCTTCGACCTAGTCTTCTATTACGGGGAATTTTTTGCCATTCAATTAGAGCAGTTTAAGTTAAAATCAGCCCGCCTGAAAATCAATATTAGTAAAAACAATTGGGTGCAACTGAGACACATCCCCAAATATGGGGTAACAATTTGAATGGGAGGTGGCCTTGAAAAGGGCGGTTTTTGTGTTTTCAATGTTGTTTCAGCCTCACAAATACACGAACATTTTTCTGAAATGCATTATAAAGCATTTTTCATTTTTTTTTATACTACCAGGTCATCCCATAAGTTCTGTCCGAATTTTAATTTTTTGTTAAAATGAACAAAATTTAAAGAGTATTTTATAATGTCTAATGGAGCTGAACATTATTTTTATGTTTAGATGCATTTAAACTGATCAAATTTTATTTCAGAGAACAATAAAATTAAATTTTGTTTGATTAAAACCCTGTTAACATGGAAGTACCCAAGAATCATTTGAGGCACATAATGCTTTATGAGTTCAAGAAAGGAAACTCAGTAGCCGAAGCAGCTAGAAACATTCAATCAGTTTATGGAGAGGAATGTGTGAATGAAAGAACTTGCAGGAGATGGTTTGCAAAATTCAGAGGTGGAGATTTCACCCTTGAAGATGAAGATCGAACCGGACGTCCAGTTAAGTTTGATGAAAAGCTTCTTGAAGCAGCCCTTGAAGAAAATCCTGCTTTATCAGTTGAGGAATTGACAGTGGTTCTCAGTTCAAACCATACAACTGTTCATCGTCATCTACAACAACTTGGAAAAGTTCCTAAACTTGGAAAATGGGTGCCTCACGAATTGTCTGAAAACAACCTCAAATCCCGAATTGACATCTGCTCTTCTCTCCATTCTCACCAACTTGTTTCTCCTTTTTTGGATAGACTTGTGACGAAAAATGGATCTTTTATCGAAATGTTAAGCATCGTAGACAGTGGCTTGGTAAAGGGGAAGGACCCCAGCTACAGCCAAGAAGGGAACTTCATGGGCAAAAGGTTCTTCTTTCAATCTGGTGGGATCACCAAGGAATAATCCACTTTGAATTCTTACCACCTAATGCAACAATTAATGCTCAAATATACTGTCAGCAATTAGAGCGTTTGAACCAAGCTTTAAGGAAAAAAAAGACCTGCTCTAGTGAATCAAAAAGGGGTGATGTTTCATCAGGACAATGCGCAACCCCACACAGCAAGAATCATGTCACAAAAGATCAAAGAACTTGGTTGGGAGAAAATTCCTCATCCTCATCTTATTCTCCTGATCTTGCTCCTTCAGACTACCATTTGTTTCGTAGCTTACAGAATAATTTGGAAGAAACAGCTTTTGTAACACAGGAAGAGGTTAAAACTGACATTTGTGAGTTCTTCGAATCAAAGCCAAAAGAATTTTACAGTAATGGAATTAGTAAGCTTGTTAATAGATGGAAGGAAGTCATAGATAATCAGGGAAAATACATTGTTGATTGAATCTGTAATTAAATGTAACATTTGGTCACTTGTTTTCTTTATTCAAAATTTGGACAGAACTTATGGGATGACCTGATAATGGTGCTGTTTCTTGTATACGATTTGTTTGTAATTTATATTATAAATTTTAACCCCAAAACAAAATTCAGAGATAATTTCCAAATGTAGGCATGAGAATAAATACCTCAGGATTTATATCAAAATAAATAAATAAATATATGAAATAAAATAAAATAAAACACCAATTTATTTTTCTTGTGTCAATGGGTGACCACAAATCTGATCATTGATTTGGAAATTATGGCAAAAATCAAATAATTGTCATATTTTAATGAATCTTTTAGGACTTATTTGTGAATAAGTCCTAAAAGATTCATTAAAATATGACAATCAATGAAATTATTTTAGAAAATCTTAATAAAAGATTTTTTTTATATCTGTTACCACCCACTAACTTATTTAATTTTATGAAATTTTGAGAAATTCATTTTTGGGGCACTTGATGCTCATATTAGTTATATGAACAAGTCCTTGGAGAATTTATATAAGTTTTTTTTTTTTGTCAAACAGGATCCCCAGTTACAAAAAATCTGCTTTGAATCATTAAATAAAAAAAATTCAGTGACCCCGAGTATTTTAAAAAGAATTTTGAATGTTCTTGTGGGTAAAAGTGTGCAAAGTTTTGTACATTCTGATGTCGACACACAGTATTATCAGGAAATAAGAGTGGTAACTTTAGTAAATTTAAAATTTATTTGCAATTTTTTAACATTTCCTCAACAAGCATCTTCAAAATTCAATAAAATACTAAATTACTTAGAATATTTTCATAAACTTTAAAGACAGGTAGTTAAAATAATTATATAATATAGGTGTTCTCATATTTGTCGAATATTTTTTACAGTTATGCACCCTTTACTTAAAAATCCCAAACATTAATCTCTGGATAAATCTGTCAACACCTTATAAAACACCCACTTCTGAGCTATAAAACAATACTTTTCTGTGATATTTTAAACTAAAAGTAAGTAATATATGTTTTAATTTTGATGTGATTAAATTTTAAATCAGTTAGTCTTCTGCAAATAGATTCAGAAAAGTATATTTTTCTTTTGAAAAAATTTTTAGTAAAGGGAATTATGTTGTGTTGACAGATTTGTAAATATGGATGATTTTTGTGATGTGAGTACAGGTTACTAAAGACCATACGTTCCACCTTTACAGAGATGTATGAATTTTTTTTAACATTTTTACAACCAGAATATTGAGCTATGATCAAAATAATTAGCAGTCACTTTGTTTGGTCTAACATGCAAACATAAGAATCTGGACATGTTATCAGACATACAAAATCTCCAAGTAAATTTGCCAGACCAGATGGTAGTTTCACAAACTTATATATTAATATAGTTTAACCATTAAAAGAAGAAAATGGCTATTCTTATCTATTGACTATTATCGACAGATTTACAAGATGATCTGTTATTGTACATCTGAAGAATATATCTTCAAACTTGATACCTAAAAATATTTTACAGGAATGGATAGCTGTTTTTGGTTGTCTCTCAGTAATCACAATGGTTGGGGGAGTGCAATTCCAATCAACACTTATCTTTATAAAATTACTGGGGTCAAATATATAAAAATGACAGCATAACATCTTTGTGATAATGGTTTGGTTGTAAGATTTCATTAGCCACTTAAAACACACCTTTCAGCTCTCACCTGTTCTGAGACTTAGTTAGAAAACTTGCCCTTAGTTTTACGTTTCATATGGAATGTGATTAAACAAGATTTAGGATGCACACTGTCCAAAATGGTTTTTGGCACATCAGTAACACTACCCAGACAATTCTGTGAGAAAATCAACCTCTTGAAACCAACAAGGTTCTTTGTAAAGGACTTTAAACAAAGAATACGTGATATAGTTTATTTGTGTCACTGACTTCAAACGAACCATTTCCAACAACAAAGACAGTCAGTGGACTTTGCTAACATTAAAAGTCTTTTCTCAAGAACAGATTTTTTCTATATACCAACTACCCAAAGACATTAACTCAACTCCTTTTTAACATATGTGTATATGTTATTGTGAATCTAACTGAGTAGCAGTAGAGCCCGGCGTTGCCAGGGGATGTAATAGTAAGAGATAGATCAAGTATCGACCATCATAAAGACTGAAAAATAAAATTGACAAAGATTATTGTTTAAGGCTGACGGACACGCATGTCTTAATTAGATTTTTTTGTTTTTTTTTACAAATTGGTCAAACCCAAACCCAAACTCAAACAAAAACATTGTTTTCAATCGTTATGAGTCTACCGATTGAATAGAATTTTATTATAAACAATTGTCTTGTAAATGGAATATTTAAAGCATTCTGAATGTAAAAATAAAGAAAAAAGTGTGCAAGACAATAAGAAACACTACCTGCCAAAAAAAAAGTGAAATTTTGTTGAAATCGGTTGAAAAATGTAGGAAATCCAATCCAATATATAAACGTACAGACACACATACACAATCTGCGTTTTATAATAAGTAAGATTTACTTAACAGGTATACCCTTGTTTTCTTTATTTTTATTTTATTATTGTGTGGAATTCACTGTTCAGATTTTTAATATAAACACCTAGACAACTGAATTTACTACATAATCATTAGAGTTTATACTTTCTACTACGTTTAGACCTTAGTCACATTTTCTGGGAGAGAATGCATAATCTGGTGTGATCAATAGTCTGAACAAGGCCAGCACACTTAAACCTTTGGTCACGATAATTTGTGACTTCATGAGCAACCACTGATGGCTCCTAAATAGTTCCATCTAACCAATTTCCCCCATAAGGCTTGGATCAATCTGTGGTACGGTTTTCAGGCACTTTTCAAAGGTGTTACCACATGCTGGAATCTCCTCCCCAGGACAATATCATCAAGATGACAAATAGACCATGGTGAGATTTGAACCCAGGTCTCATGGTCAGAAAGTCTGTGTTCTATCCACTTGGCCATGCGCCCATCACAAAACAATATGGCCTCCAAGAAAAAAAGAAAGGCGACACAACTGAATTTACTATGTAGTCATTAGAGTTTATATTTTCTACTACATTTTGCTTTTGTAAATAAAATATATTTCCTATTAAATGGAATTTCTATTTATGCATGGGTGAACCTGAAATTTTTTTGATACCAAAAATGGGCCACAAGGAAGACAAGGTTGAGAAATACTGTAATGACTAACAGTGAAGATGGGGGGGGAGGGGCATTCGTTTGAATGCAAATAAGGAAAATACTTCATCCCAGAAATTTAGACAGGAACTATGCATTCTTACATTTGAGGATGACAGCTTTTCTCTTGCTGACATCAACTATCCTCTCTAGAATTACTTTTCAGTTTTTCATCTGAATCTGCCTCCAAGACAGTGTCATCTGCATCATGTTTGTTGTTAATGTAATGTCAGCTGATAACAAATCCTGGCAGGTCCTCTAATTCTCTTAGTCCGTTTCTCTTGCTGACATCAACTATCCTCTGTAGAATTAATCTCTATTTTAGTTTCCATCAAAAAAAATTTCTAAAGTATGTTTTTGCTTTGTATACAGGAAAAAATTAAACTTTTAAGAGATAATATAAATAAAAATGTACATAATGAAGCAGGTCCCAATTTTTTTCAAAATCTTTGTATTATCTATTGACATATATTTTCATTATATGAATCATATTTTTTAATAACCTATACCATGAATATTAATTTCCCTTGGGTATCATGCAGTTACTACTTTTGATAATGCAAATGAAATAAAGATATATAGATTAGAGTGGAATACAGTTCACTTTGTTCCATGTTTACATGTTTAAATCCTTTCTCTTTTGTGTATATTTGCATTCAAGCTTTTAAAAAATTGAAACTAATCTACACCCAACCAAATTAAAGACCAGTGCTCAGCCATTGTTCAGTTGACAGGGGCTAGAAATTTTTTCCAACATGTCTTCCACAATTCCAGAAATGGAAATGTCCTATATATCTAGTGTAACCCACCCACTGTATCAGATAATCTTTTTGATTGTTGACAACACGCCTATCACTTCTCAACTCATACCACACTCCTTCAACTCCAAACTAAGTCGCTTTTCTTCTTTCTCCTCTCAGTCACAAGTGTGGAGGCATGGTGGGGTAATGGATAGCAGTTTGGATTGAGGAAACGGAGAGCCAAGTTCAAATTCCAGTCAAATCCATTACATGCTAATACCCTTGGGAAAGGTATGAATCCTCCTCTTCTCCCTCCAGCTGTGGGTAAATAGCAAGACATACAGAGTTCTATAGCTTTGGATGGTAACTGGTCTACCACTATGTAAATTAAGTAACTGATTAATAAAAGTGTAGATAAAAATATAACTATTATAATAGTCTAGGTTTCTCTTTTAAGAGTGTTTTTAAAAAGTGTTTTTGTTGTGTCTTTTTGAGAGAAAGTGGTTTGGATTGAAGAATACTTACATGCTAATACCCTTGGGAAATGTATGAATCCTCTTCTCCCACCAGCTCTGGGTAAATAGCAGCACAGACCGGGTTCTATAGCCTTGGATGGCAATTGGTCTACTGCAGATAGAAATGGTAACCTACTGTGGGAAAAAAAATCTGCCTTGTCAGTAATGTATCGAAAGATACATGATCGCCTAAGTGTGTATCATGCATGGCACATAATACTCACCTTATGGTCAATTGGTTTTCTTTTCCCTCCTTGGGGCTGGTGTGTCATCTCAGTAGGGTTGACTCAGGTCTCTCAAAATCTTATGATATTAGGATTGATTGTGATGTTTAGTGTGAACGCTTTATATACGTTGTGTACTATGGATAAGATTATACAACCCCCATCAAAGATTACACAACACCTATCGAGGATTACACAACTTTTTCCATAGGTTTAGTAAACTTTAGTCTCTTTCATCCAGGTGCTTGTTGGAACTCAGGCTGGAAAAAGAATTCCTTCAATGAAATGCAAAACACTGTTAATAACTCTGACAACAGGTTTATTGAATAAAAAAAAAAAATGGTTGAAATAAATGTCTATTAGCTACCTTAAATCAAAATACTCTAGTGCAGGAATGGTGAATTGGAGATTCAGGTTGGAATCATTAAAGTGTTGTTCAGTAAATTCTTCAGTAATGCATTGGAGATTTCTAATTGTAATCACTCAAGTAATAGCCAGCTCATTGACCTTCCTCAATTCTTCTGTCATATGTATGTCTGTGTTTTTTGTACTGGTGCAGAAATTGCAGGTGTACTCTTAAGTAATAACTGTCTTACAAGCAATTCTGGGCGATACCAATCTACTGAAATATCAGCCATCTAATCTAGGTCTGACATCTGATCCATGCTCAGAGAAGAATGACTAGCCAGTGAATATGCATTGGCCATACATACATACATACATATACATATATATATATATATATATATATATATAGATAGATAGATAGATAAACAGATGACAGAAAATGACAATTCACAATGTTTTTTGAACTATTAGGTTGGTGCAAAAATAATGTTGTTTTCTTACATGTTACTATGTGAGAAAACGACATTATTTTTGCACAAACCTAATACTAATATTTACAAAAGAGTAACCTAAAATTCACTTTATCCTAGGCAGAACAGGCTGAAATGATTACTAATACAGTATGAATGCAACCTAATAAGTTGCATTCATAATACAGTATGAATGCAACCTAATAAGTTGCATTCATAATACAGTATGACTGCAACCTAATAAGTTGCATTCATAATACAGTATGAATGCAACCTCATAAGTTGCATTCATAATACAGTATGAATGCAACCTAATCTTACATAAGGTAAGAGGAAGATGAGCTAGCAGTTTTTATTTATTTCTTTTATTTCACAGCCAGAATCACATATAAGCAAAGAGACAATTTTATAGACATGACGGCTGTTAAGTTTTTCTGTTCTTTCTTTTTCATGTCTTTTCTCTAAATTTATGATTTTATTGCTCATCTCATGGTAAAGGTTGTCCAGACTGAGTGGGATAAGAATGTTTCAATGTCCTATTTCAAATAGTGAAAGTGTGTGTGTGTGTGTAGGGCCAATGCATACTACCCCTGCTTTTTTCTACTTACATTTATATATGTTACAAATTCAACTAAGCACAACTGACTAGTAAAGGATGAAAATATTTTATGTAATTTTTTTTTGACCAAATCTATGAATTTGTTTTGTTCATGCTAAGTCTTGAAAATAAACTATATAAAAGCCACTATTTTTTATCCATAATGTAGACTCTTCAACTTCTTAACAAGAAAAATTGCAACAAAATGTTGATATATTTAAGATGGAATGATCTATTATGATATGTCTCTAATTTGTATTCAGATACATTGTATTTATTTTCAATTTTTCTAGTTAAATTGTTCACATATATTGCATATGATCCATTATTGTACATAATTAGGTTACAATAAAATTTGTATTTTATTAGGTTGGTGCAAAAATAATTTCGTTTTTTAACATATGTTACTATGTGAGAAAACGAAATTATTTTTGCACCAACCTAATATATGAATACTGACTTATGAAAATTGAGATGTAGTAGAGTGGGGGACTCTGTATCATATGTGGGGGGGGGTCATAGTTTCGGGGGTGGGCATGAGATGCTTGCACTAGCCATGTGTGTGCATGTACATTAAATGGTAAAAATACATTTAAGTCACTTATGCACAAAGACAGCTTTTCTTCTCTTTTTTTTAATCTCCAAATCTAAAGTTTTATTGCTCCACCCAGGGCAGGAATTGTCCCAACACAAACATATGCATACATATTACATGTATGCATGCAAAAAACATGCAGTTAGTGCATGATAGTTTTATCTGGGAAATTTGGAAGATTTAATGTTTTGTCTACCACACAAGAAGGTACTGAAAGACTTTTAGCTATGTTTTTATTTCATGCTTAGATAATAATAATAATAATAATAATAATAATAATGAAAAAATAATGAAAAAAAGAAAACTGAATAATGCATTTGATAACTGATGGGTAATAATTTATCTATGGCATTGTTTAATGTCTATATATGAACAGCACATGAAAAGCAGTTGAGATACATTTTAAACTATGAAAATATCCCAAAAGGATTAAACATATGAAAATAAAACTATTTCCTGATTCAATCAGACAAAGGTTAAAAATTGCATGATATTAATTACACCAAATATAGGAGAAGGTTGAAGCCTAACACCAAAAAAACTATGGAAAACAGAATCAGCAAGCCTAGTTCAAATTCTATCTTAGATACATTGTGTTCCCTTTCCAAAAATATCTCAAATATATTAACACATTTTATTAAGAACCCTGAAAATCAGAAAATTTTTCAAAAAATATTTTGTTTCTATGAAGGCTTTCTTACACCAAATATAGAAAGGCTTTATAGTAAACAATATGGAAAATTGAATCAGTGAATAGAGTTGAAATCTTGGCTGATATAGTTTCTATTCACTTTACATTAATATCGCAAATGTATTAAGACATTTTATTAAAAGGACCCTGAAAAGCAATGGTTGTCAGAATATATTTTGTTTGTATGAAGGCTTCCTTCATATGAACAAAATATATCCTTACACCAAATATAGGGCTTAATGGCCTAACAGTAAACAATATGGAAAATTGAATCAGTGAATAGAGTTGAAATTCTGGCTGAGATAGTTTCTATTCACTTTACATTATCTCAAATGTATTAAGACATTTTATTAAAAAGACCCTGAAAAGGAATGTTCATGAGAAAATATTTTGTTTATATGAAATTAATCAAAATTCATATTTACCCAATTCTTGAAAAAATGAGTTTATTTCATTCATATACAAAAAATACATCTCAAAATCTTTTTGATGTCTCCTGCTTGCATTTGTATGCATAAATTATTGACTGACCTGCATTAAGTAAATCTACATATTTTCCTTTGTAATATGCTTGTACCCTTGTTTTCAATGCAAATGCAGAATTTTACAGTTGTCATTTCAAATATAACATTTTTTATTCATGTTCATTAAAAATGTTTATCCACAAAATTGTTAAAAATATATTTTAAGTTAGCATGTTTATTTTTAAATGAGAAATTTGAAAAAAAATTATGCATTCACATAAGCTTTATAAACCAGGTGTGTTTGCATGTACATTTCCATCTGTGAATTCTTGGAAAACCATCCAAATTCACAAGAACTCTGTGTTTCTCCGGTCTGCAACTGTACAAGTCTTTTCAAATTGAAATTATTTGACAAAGGTGAATTACAGATTTTACAAGAATATTTTCTCTCCAGTATGTGTAAAAATGTGATTTTGCTAAATGCATTACTTTTGCAAACATTGGGGGACACACTTCACAAGAATATGGTTTCAGTCTAGCGTGTCTGCACATGATTCAACAAAGATGACAATAGTGAAATTACGATTACATCTATCACAAGTATATGGTTTCTGTTCAGTGTGTGTTTGTATATGGTGCTCCAAAGATGAATATGCAGATCCATAAACTTCACAAGAACATGGTTTCTTCCCTCTGTGTGTTTGCATATAGTATATCATATATAGCCACCCAGGAAATAAAGATCCAAAAACCTGTGAATAAACTGGTTTCTCTTCAGTGTATATTAACAAATTTTCCAAGAACAGTGTTTTTCTCAAAAGTGGATTAGTAAATGATGCACTAAATTTGACATTTCTACATATATCCACAAAATTAGGATGGATATGGTTTACTATCCAGAGTGTGTTTTCATATGGCGCACCAAATGGGACTTGCATGAAAATGCAGATCCACAAATTTCACAAGAATATGGTTTCTCACCTGTGTGTGATCGAATATGGCACACTAAATGTAACATCCGTGAAAATGCAGATCCACATACTTCACAAGAATATGATTTCTCCCCAGTGTGTGTCTTCATTTGGCATTCTGAATGTGACCGCTGTGAAACTTGAGACCGACGAACTTCAAAATACTGTGGTTTCTGTCTAGTGTGTGTTCGCATATGACGCTCCAAAGATGACTTCTGTGAAAATGCAGATTCACAAATATCACAAGAATATGGTTTCTCTCCTGTGTGTGTCCGCATATGGCGCAGTAAATGGGATTTCTGTGAAAATGCAGATGCACAAACTTCACAAGGATATGGTTTTTCTCCAGTGTGTGTTCGCACATGGTGTTGCAAAGGAGACTTCAGTGAAAACGAAGATCCACAAACTTCACAAGAATATGGTTTCTCTCCAGTGTGTGTTCGCTTGTGGCGCCCCAAAGATGACTTTTGTGAAAATGCAGTTCCACAAACTTCACAGGAATATGGTTTCTCTCCAGTATGTACTCGCATATGGATAACCACTTTTGATTTCTGGGAAAATGCAGCTCCACAGATATCACAAGAATATAGTTTCTGCCCACTGTGTTTTTCCATTTCTAGTAAATCTCAATCATTAGAAAGATTTCCAAACTTCACAAGAATCTGGCTTCTCTCAAATTTTTACTGACTTGCAACATTGTGCTTTTGGAGTAAAGACAAAACAAACATTTCAAAGTGCATGGTTTTAGCAAATTAATGTTCATTATGATGCTTTTGAAAATACAGATACACGACTTTTACATGAATATTGCGCTATATATTTCTCTGTTTTGGACAGAAAGCCAAGACTCTTGTTTTCTTTCATTAAAATTCACAATAATTGCAGTTTTTCATGTGTATCATGGTTTTCTGTTCAGTCAAAACATCTGTGAAGAAAAGGTAATAAGACTTATGTTAACAGATACAGTGAATAATATAGGAAATCAGGTTGTATTTTAACAGTACAAGTAGCTATATATATATTAGTAATAGTTTAGTCCAGTACAGAGGCACAGTGATAAAGGAGCCAGGAAAAATATCAATAAGTTTATGTTAACTTCATTTTGTGCTAAAAAGAATAATACACAATATACAAGTACATAGTATTCTTCCGGAAAATTTTCAAATGTCTGAAATATTCTTTTTAAAACTATGAAAATGTCGCAAAAGGATTAAACACAAAAATTTTCTACTTGTAAACAAACCAATTTAAGAAAACACACAACTACAATAGTAAAGAAATTATGATGTACACTACAGTTAAAAAATTTGAGGCCACCCTTGGTAATTTTTTAAATTGATGCTAAAAGTACTTGTTTTGTACTTTAAATAAGAGAAATTTATTATACATGCTTAAAAAATTGTGACACAATTTTTTACTAGAAATTTTTTTAATGACAAAAAGAAAAAAAGTATTTTATGATTAAATTTTGCTCTTGTCAAAATATCTTCCTTTAACCCTGATTACTGCAATACAAACTTTTAGCATTGATTGCAAAAGTTTCTCAAAGTATAAGTTTGATAATTGTTTCCATTCTTTTTTCAATTAATTATTTTTCATTTTTTTTTTTTTTTTTTTTTTTTCAGTCTTCTGTCAAGTTCATCCCATGCTAATTCTGGGGGTGGCTTTAAACTTTTAAACTGTAGTTTAAGTAAGTCCATTAAAAACAATAAAAAGAATATTTATTTAAGCAGGAAAGTTGAAATGAAGCAAAAGTCTATATCAGTGTTTTTCAACTTTTTTAAGCAACGGCAAACCTCAGAGTAAATGAAAATATCAAGGCACACATAGCAAAATTTTTAAAGGGTATACATTTAAATATTATGAAATAAAACCATAGATTTAAAAAAAAAATACACACAGAAATATGAACTTTATTTCAATGTTTCTATTCAACTATCTGTGCTGCTTATTTAGGGTGAAACCTATGCCTAGTGTTTTTTCATGATTTCTTCAATGTTTGGTTGAATGTGCAATAAGCAGACCCTCATTTCTTCATCAGTTGAGGGTAGTCTTTCTCACTTTTTATTTTTTATGTTATTTAGGGTTGAGAAGCATAATTCACATAAGTAGAAAATTGCAATAAAACTGCAGTATTTACATTATTCGGACGATTGTCCTCATCTTTGTCGTCATATTTGTCACAACGTTTCGGCCGTTGTACACTCCGGCCTTCTTCAGGTGGTTGGAATTTCGAACTGAACCCTTTATTTCGATCCCTGAGGTAGACTGTTCTAGTTCCATGTGCCATGTTTGATGGATGTCAGTTATCAGTTATCTCCTGCTAATTTTCCCTCTGAAAGTTCTCCACTGCCTTAACCGGGTATTGAACTCACACTCTTTGGGTTTGTCACTGGATCTAACCAACGCCTTTATCCACTATGCCATGTGTCCTTGTGGACACCTGAAGAAGGCTGGAGCGTACAACGGCCGAAACGTTGTGACAAATATGGCGACAAAGATGAGGACAATGGTCCGCATAATGTAAATACTGTACATAATACCTCATCTCAGAAATATAGACAGGCAATAAAACTGATAAAACCTTTTTAGCTAATATGAGATATTGCCTTTGTATTGAAATACAAAACGTAACAATGGTTACCATTAAATGTTTTATTTTAAGCCCTTAATCACTAGAAGTGGTTTCTAATTCTTGTTCTTCACATAACTGAAATCCAATATTAGAAGGAACATTTATGAAGACATTTTGAATCAAATCATACATTCCTGTAATGGCAGTTGAGAATCACTGGTCTATGTCATCATATAAAAGGGCACTGAATTTAAAGCATTTTGATTAAGTGAATCTTTGTTTTACTTGAAAGAAGAGAGAATAAGGAATCAATTTAAAATGTCAAGTTATAATGTTCATTTTATAACAAGCTCATTTTATTGAAATCTGGCAATTATGGCTTCAGAGAGCCAAGTTTGAATTCCACTTGAATCCATTACATTCACTTACATGCTAATACTCTTGGGAAAGGTATGAATCCTCTTCTCTCTCCAGCTATGGGTAAATAGGACAGAATGGGTTCTATAGCTTTGGATGGCAACTGGTCTACTGAAGAAAGAAATGGTAATCTGCCTTGTCAATCATGTATTGAAATATGCATAATCGCCTAAGCATGTATCAAACATTGCAGATAACTGACTGATGCACTTCAGCTGGACAACTGCATAATTTCATTTTTTTCTGTGCCATGATTAAGAACTAAACTGATATAAAATCAATTTGTATCGATTCTATAGAACTACAGTTAGTTTGGAAAGTGACAGCACAAACAGTTGTTTATATGTAAATAGTTACAATAAAATGCACAAGGAAATATTTCAGGAAAGGAAAAGAAAGACAATCTTGGTTTTAAAGATCTGTAAAAGTCAACTAAGTATTGGCAGTGTATAAAATTTTCACTGCTAATTTAAAATATGAGAAAAATTATGTTTAAAAAGTTTCCATTCAAAATTTTCTAAAGAAAGACACTTCATGTGAATACCTCAGCAAATTAATGTACTTATAAAATCCTAATCTCACTGAGTTTTATACATTTTAAAGATATGTCTCTGGAAAGATTGTGCTTAACTTTTATCCTACAAAATACTATAGGATTAACATGAAGAATGATTCGTATTATATTAGGGAGAAATGTCCGTAAACAAAAACCTTTGTGTCTGAAACAAAATGGTGTCAAAAGGACAGTTTTTGGAACAACACCATTTTTATTTTAACAAACTTCACACTTCAGCAACATTTTATAAAGTGTTTTTTTTTTTTTTTTTAAATGTTTTAAAAAGTGATGATTAGATTTGTAATAAGATATAAACATATGAAAGTGAATTTGTACATTTTCTTTCTTCTTGAGAATTGACAAAAAACAATAAACACTATTTATTTGTAGCTTGTTTATTTACACTATAATTTACTAGAATGTTTGACAAAACATCAGCTAATTATCAATTTATTGGAATTTTATAAAATGGTAAATAATAAGGATTTTCTTATAGTTGGTTCACATATTGTAATAATTTAGTAAATACTAGCAGTAGAGCCTGGTGTTGCCCAGGGATATAACAGTAAGAGATAGATCAAGTATCGACCATCATAAAGACTGAAAAATAAAATTGACAAAGATTATTGTTTAAGGTTGACAGACACACATGTTTTAATTAGTTTTTTGGGGTTTTTTTTTTTGTTTTTTTACGAATTGGTCAAATCCAAACTCAAACAAAAACATTGTTTTCAATCATCATGAGTCTACCGATTGAATAGAATTTTATTATAAACAATTGTCTTGTAAATGGAATTTTTAAAGCATTCTGAATGTAAAAATAAAGAAAAAAGTGTGCATGACAATAAGAAACACTACCTGCCAAAAAAAAAAGTGAAGTTTTGTTGAAATCTGTTGAAAAATGTAGGAAATCCGATCCCATATATAAGCGAACAAACACACACACAAACAACCTGGGTTTTATAAGTATAACTCGATATGAGTTGTCCTCCTTTCATTCTCGAAACAGTGATGCCTCTTAATCGTGTTTTCAAATTGATTTTGTGCAAAAACAATTGTGTTTTTCCAATTTTTAGCGCTGTCAGAACCACCGCAAGGAAATTGTATGTAGTCCTGTGAAGTTTTGTTGAAATCGGTTGAAAAATGTAGGAAATCCGATCCAATATATAAACGTACAGACACACACACAAACACACATAACCTGGGTTTTATAATAAGTATGATTTATAAATTTAGGAATAAAAAATTTTCATATTTATTTCTTTATAAATTGGTAAATGATAAATATTGCATTAGTTTTTAGGAAGTTGTAAATATAAAATTATTCTTTTGATACTGAGGTTTTTTGCAGGCATGAAAGTCTATGTTTGCTGAAATGTTTATATAAATGTTGTTCTCTTCTACAAACTTAATATTTTAAAAAAAACAGCTCATCTTAAAAGTATTGAAAAAATTTAAATTAAATGATAAGTCATGTCAAGTGGGGCAGTGCAGATATCAGTGCTAAATTTATGTTTTGGATTGGAAGGCTGAAGACGAGCATCCTCATAATGTAGGAGAACCTCCAGCCAAGGTGGATAATATTTTGGATACTGTCATAGGTCTTGAGAGGAGTCTTTCAAGTGGAATTATCTAGAGCCTCTCTTTATCTCAATCTAAAAATGTTTCAAAATTTACATTCACTGATAAGTCTTGTCAAGGAGTGGCTGTGCAGGTATCAATGTTGGATTTATGTTTTGATTATGAGAAACTCCATCGAAGGTATCAAATATTTTTGACATTATTATCGATCTTGTTAAGGAAGTGGAAGATGCCTCAAGCCTCTCTTTATCTGAATCCAGCAATGGACATCTGTTTTGCTTTGCACATTGAAAAACATGTGCTAAGCAAAACAGACATGCAGAATTGAAATTCCAACCAAGTCTTCTTTGTTCACTATTCACTAACAATCTTGTAAAAAAAAAAAAAAGACCAGAATTCCTCTTCCACCAGGTAATCAAGTCAATCAGTATGTCCTCACCTGTGAACACTTACAAATCTTAAGCAACATATCTTTTATAACACTTACAAATTTAACTTGAAGATCTTTAGAATGCTTCATTTGTTTTTATTTTTGTTGGTAAAAAAGAGTTGATAATAAACACAAGTGCCAGTGATAATGAGATGATCTGGGTAGCGATGATAAAAGATTGATAATATCAATAATTAATCACACACCATGCACAGGAATGCTTTGATCTTGTACCTTTATGGTTTACTGCCCACTTAAATTTTGATTATTTCTATACTATTAAGAAAAAAAATGTTACTGTGAAAATATTTGTGCTTTTGTTTAGATTTGCTGTGCTAAGAGAAACAATTATCTTTGATTACATTAAAATTTAACATATGTGATACATATATTAACAATAAAAAGCGACCCTTTGAAATCTTAACTGTTGTATTTTAAAGAGTGATATTTCTATGGACTTACTGAAAAAGCATAAAAATTATTTTAAATAATTTAAATGCTTTCTTTAAAATTAAATATTAATAGCCTAGTGTCAAGATCATATCGATTTACAGTTGAGCTGGCTAGATGTAACCATAAATTCTATGCTTACAGTTTCTTTTCTTGCACTTCTTGCTTGTGTAACTTCCTTCTGGCTCCATGCTTTCCAGACAACTTTGATCTTCAAACATTTAAATGCAATGTCAATCACTATCTCCTGTCCACTTGATGACTCTTATTAGTAATGTTTCTATTCCTAATTCTTCCACACTCAGTAGCCTTTCGTGTCTTGGTGGTTTTTCTGTCTTTCATGGGGTGAAACAGATTTTTTTTTTTTTAAATAATAGCCTAAAGTTAATCTGTAAAAAAAAAAAAAAAAAAAAAAAAAAAAAAAAAGAGAAAAATAATTTTAAATCATTAAATAAAGATTTTAAATATTTTTGAACAGACTAATTTCACCCAGTTAGATTTCTTAATTTGATGGATGCTGACAAAATAAATAATGAAAAAATTTTACAAAAACCTTAAAAATTCAAAATCTGTTCCAGATATTTATTGAAAAATAAAAATGTATTTGCAGATTAATAATTGTTATTGGTGATTAATAATGGTTAATTTGTGGATTATAATGATTTTGTAAAAATAGAATGAAAAGTACATTCTACAACAGCAGGGTATTCTTTGTTTGTTAAGTTGAAATGAAATATAGAATTCTGAACATACAATGATCAAGAAACTTACTTCCTAATTGCTTCATTACAATTTGGGCTCAGGTGTAGTACACACCAACCGTGGTGGGTTCAGAGGCAGACAGGATTTTCAAGACATTTAAACTGAGTCAACAAGAAAGAAAGGACTATGCAACAGTGTTACAACAGTTTGATGAACATTTTATACCCAAGTGTAACATCATTCAGGTTTGTGCAAGGGGGACCAAAGAGGGGGGGGGAACCCCGTAGACGATTAGGTCAGAGCTCCCTATGAATTGCTGGAGGATTCAGATTTTCTCAATGAGGGAAAAAAATGCATAATGGAGAGATTAGTGATAGGCATTAAAGATTAAGAACTCTCTGAAAAGTGCCAGTTCCAATTTAATCTCACACAGCTATTGCTATAACTCAACAGCACAGAGTGAAGTCACAGCTTGAACAGCAGGAAGGATGCAGGCCATAACAGTGTTGAGAAGGTACACCGAGGCCAGAATACAGGTTGAGAATCTATTTTTCATTAACTTCTGTTTGTCACAATTTCTCCTCCTGTTTCCTTAGTCCATATACGGTGGTTGTTCCAATGCCAAACTCCTCAGTCAAACACTTCACACTTACACTGTCTAGATTTTCCAACAGGTGTCTGCAATAGGGTTTGGCTAGCTGCCCTAGTAGACAGACATACTTGGATATGAGCAACCAGCTATTACTTATTATTACTGTGTTGCAGATATGTTAATGCCCATGATGACGAAATGTAACTGGAAATATTCCTTTATCGAATAGCACCCCGATTGGTATTTATTACATTCACTTAAATTATTTGTATTTCATTAAGAGGGAAAAGTGCCATATCAGTGCTTTGCTGCACTGATCCAGAGAAGGGGCAAAACTCTTGTTTGTGGGTGAGAATGGACATGTGCGATTTATCCTGTCCCCAACAAATCCAGTCAGCCATAAAAAAAGACAGTTTCCACTGCTAAGCCAATAAGGGCCATCCAAATGAATAAAATGTTTTATCTTTAAAAACAATTTCCAATTTACTTCCTAACAAAATTGATAAAGGTGTTGGTTAGATCCAGTGACAGGACCCAAAGTGAGTTCAATACCTGGTTAAGGCAGTGGAGAACTTGGAGAAGGAAATTAACAGGAGATAACTGACATCCATTAGACATGGCACATGGAACTAGAACAGTCTACCCCAGCGAGCAAAATAAAGGGTACAGTTCGACATTCCAACCACCTGAAGGCCGGAGCGTACATCGGATGAAATGTGATAAATATGGCAACAAAGATGATGACAATAGTCTGAACAATGTAAATAGTGTACATAATACCTCCTCTCAGAAATAGAAACAGATACAAAATTGATTTTGTAATCATTTCCCTAATATCTGACAATATAGAAATGGCTCACTCAGTTCATTTAATCATTGTAATGCTACTGATGTTGCTGGTATTCTGACTTTCAATTTTTCCATTGTTCAGTCTTCGAGTCAAATAGTAGATTCCCCTAATTCTTTCCCTAAAAAATCTGATCAACAAGCTTCTTTACCTGATTCCTCCTAGCTCTTGTAGAGTATCACAACTGCGTCCTTTTGGCAATAAGGATCATGCACTAGTATCTGTTGATATTCCTTTTGGGTTGTTTCTTAGACAGTACCTCCTATTCACACGACTTTTTTCTGTTACCAGTACACTGATTAGGATTCACTTTGTGACTTTCTTTGAGACACTTTTTGGATTGATATTCTTAACATTCCAACTGAGAATTGCACCATAGAGGCTTCTTCTTGGATTAAAGCTTGTATTGATATTTTTTATAATCTCAAAAATACCAGCTGAAAGTACAATCTTATCCTCGGTTCACACCTTCATGTTCAGCTACCTCAGCCCACTACAATCACTTTTTTCTGGCTGTACCAGCTTCATTCCTTGTGTCTACTCATAATAATTGTAAGTGTGTTCTCACAGAAGCCAAGTCTTTGTTTACTGATAGAATGAAGCACTGTATAGCCTCTAACTAGTTTGGTTCTTGTGACTGCTGGCAGCTGTGTGTGTTAAATAAGTGTAAGTCTTCTATCCCTCCTCCTTTCACTCAATCTGAAGTGTTAACATTTGCTGATAAAGCAGAATGTTTTGCTTGTAAAGTCTCTTCACCTTGTCTGACTTTCCACTCAGAACTGAGTCTTTATTGTGTGATATGCATATAACTCCAGCCAAGGTTTCTTTTGTCATCTCTAAACTGGATCCCCACAAAACATGTGGACTTAATGGTATTCTTGCAATAGTCATTAAGAAATGTGCTCATGAACTGGCTCCTGTTCTCTACAATAAATGGTTATTTCTTGCTTTCCAGCTTCTTGGAAATCCTCTTCTGTAGTTCCAGGATATTAGAACTCAGGAAAAACCATCTGATCCTTTGAAGCTTTAGATAAGAATAGTGAAGTTTGAGCTGTTGCTTTGGATATCTCAAAGGCATTTGACAGGGTTTGTCATACTGCTGTTCTTTACAAGTTGAAAGGTTATGGTATTTCTGGATGAATTTTCAGCAATGACCTTTTGTATGTCATCAGTTCCCAAATTGGTATCTATGAGGATGAAACAACTATTTACTTATGACTTAATGATTTAATCATTTCAATAAGGTCAAATTGGCAGCTGATCTAAAAAAAATAACCTACAATCTGTTGTTAACTGGGGCAAGAAATGTCTTGTTAATTTTACAGCCTCCAAAACAAAACTGCTCTCTTTTAATCATCTAAGAGAACCATTTTGGCCCTCCAGAAGAGTGACTCGTTATGCTGACATAAAATAGAAAAATTATATTGAATCAATTGCTATATCTGCTGCTAGGAAAGCTGGTTCAATGTGGTCTGCTAGACAATTTTTTTTTCACCAGAATCTATCTAACACATTTATCAGTCTACCATTCATCCATGCGCTGAATATTGCTGCCACATCTTGTCTACTGCTTCTGCTGTGTATTTAAATTGGTCCTGGTATTTCCGTTTCAGTCACATGACTATAACACAGCTTCCTTCTGCCTTTTCTATAAATATTTTCATGGTAATTGTTCTGATGAAATTTCCTCAATAGTACCTCATGAATTTTAAGTGCAGTACTAGATTGGTAGCAAGATCTCCTCATTTTACAGTTCAAATGGCTAGATAGATGTGACTACGTTCTATGCTAATAGCTTCTTCTCACTTCTCGTATATATGGAACACTTTCTTCAGCTTCTTGCTTTCCAATCGACAGTGATCATCAAAAATTTAAATGCAATGTCAACCGTTATTTTGTCTGCTTAATTACTGGTATTTTATTGTTCTCTCTCCTTAATATTTTCTTTTTGCCTCACACGCAGTAAGCCACTTGCATCTTTATTGCCTTTCTTGGGATTAAGAAAAGACAGGATAGTTTTTCACTCAGCTGGCCGCTATAATTCAACATTTATTTTGTTAACTTTTAAAGTCCAGTATTTCATGAATTTCTTAAATTTATTTATTTTATTTTTTTTAGAAAGTGGGAAAGAAAAACTTTTCTTCGTCTAAAAAAAACATTCCTGCAAAATCGTCAAGTTACACCACCTCATATTGTGCGATCTTTCCACTTTTTTTATTTTAAAAGTAAATCTAACTTTTTAAAAGAGTAACATGGAAGTTTTTAATTTACAAAATAATAGTACTTAAAAGAAAGTCGTATGTAATAATAAGAGATGCTTTTTATTCTTCTGACATAAACCAAAAATTTATGCCTTGTGGTTTCCGTTTAAAGTTTAATCAAAATATTTTTTTAAAAATACAAAGCGAAATATTTAAAAATCCAACTAATTTCCTTTATCACATATTAAAAAAAAAAAGAAACATTTAAAAAATAATTTCACCCAATGACTACGTCCTGAAACTTTCATTAAATTTAAAAACCAACAATTGATTCGCAATTGCAAAAATTTCCAAATCAATTTTTTTACAGGAAAAAAGAGTAAAAAGACGCTCTAAAATTTCCCACTAATGGTCACCCGCTGGCGAAAAAAAGACTTGTAACCAAAATTTTGAAGTTTCTAAAGACGATTAAAGAATATAATTTAATTAAAAAAATCCTTTTTTGTCTTTTCTTTTATTAATAACCAAAAGTTTTTACGAAAACTTTTGTTATGTATGCTCGTTTTTTTTGCAGGTACCAATTTTTTTTTTTTTTTTTTTTTTTTATATAATCATTTCTTCAAAATATTTGGGATGATGAGATCATAGATTAATTTATTTTCATTGTTTATTATTTATACTGAACAGTAAGTAAAAAGAAATTTAAAAAATGGTGAAGTAAATAACGATTGTATGAAAAATTACTTGTATTCTTCCACTTACCTTTCTCAGATATGGATAAAGAAAAACAAAACGGGATGATTTCTTGGTGTTCAAATGATTTTCTTAGGATTTCAGTCTTGCCTAACCAATGTTTGCAATGTTCGTTCAGTTCAATAATAAGCAATGACGTCAATAAATTATGAAGAAATGGAAATTAGTTGTGAACATATTTCGCTTGATAATGTATGGTGAAAAAATTAACGGTGTTAAGGAAAATTTGGTTCCTTGTATTTAACAATGGAATGAACATTTAATTTTTTTTTTTATACACAGTATAGGAAAAATTTCTGACTTGTCATGAATATCTTGTCTCTTTTGTAATGAATCGTCGCAAGAATGAATTTCTTGTGAGCTATGCGTCTTCATGCGCTGAGTTGGAGAAAGGAAGAAATCTTCTGACATTTATTCTCTAGTATGACTAATTCATCCAGTGTGTACTTTTTTTGTATTATTTTTCGGTGTGTGGGCTATTAGCGTTGAAGAAGAAAAAAAAGTCTGGTTTTAAATCATTTTACATGTTCTGTAATTTAATGGTATTTAAATAAACTCTGTACACGCATCCATTTTTGAGTTTGACAATTTTGTTTTTTTCAAAATGAAAAAAAAGAAGAAAACTATAGAATCGGGGCAAGCAAACCTGCTTGTAATGTAATTCATTGCTTCTTTTTTTCTTTCTTTTTAATTTTCTTTTACTTGTTTTTATGTCATCTCGCTCCCAATGAGCTTTTTTTTTTCAATTATTTGTTTGTAATTGATTTCTCTTTTTACATTGTACAATATATGTACAATGTAACCCGGATGTAAGAGAGTTTTCGGGACCGGAAAAGAAGTCTCTTCTTATATATCCGGGTTTGGTCTAATTTGGGACCATATAAAATCTCTCTTATATCCGGGTTTCTCTTATATCCGGGATACACTGTATAACTAAAAAAATAATTCTACTAAGTCTTAAAAGAGTATTGAATAAAAAATTATAAACTACTGGCTATTATAAGGTTGAGAGGATATTGGCATTGTTTATGTGTGAAATAAATTTTCTGGGTTGTAGTACTTTTCGAGGATTCAAAATTGTTTAAATATTATGTGCACTTTCTTTGGGGGTTGCAGTAGAAAAGTACAGTTTTTTAAGCGCTATGAACTCGAGAACAGCTCACGGGCAAAATAAAGTTAATTTTAAAATTTTCTCTATGTCTTCAGCAAAAAGCAAACATCATTTTCTTCACAAAATCCAGTTTATCAATCCTTAAATTTACTAACTTACATTGAATCAAATCTCTAGGACAAAAATTGCATTTTTAAGAGATTTTTAAATTTGTTGTTTTCATTTTTCATCTATAAATTAAAAAAATAATAGAGATTTAATGAGTGACTCTGCCGATGTTTTAAAAAGGTGTAAAAGCTTTATTTTTTACATATAGAAATTACATTTTTTTTAAAGATTAACTTTAGGCTATTATCTTTCAAAGAAAACTAAAATTTAACTTTAAGAAGTTGTGGAAGATTCCACATTTGCCAGTTACACCCCATTGGAAAATGCACTCTTCCCCTGTAGTAATTATCACACACAGTACATAACGTAGAAATAGTACAAGCATTCATTGGTTAATCTCTTCAAAACTAGCTCGCTGATTGGTCAATTCCGACCAATCAGATATCCCGCACGCGAGGAATGAAATTTCCTGCGTTTTTAACTTTTTTATCTGACCCGGTCATGTGATATACGATCTTATATAAACAAAACAAGAGTCGTTCTCTGCCTCTTTTATCTCTCTTTTTTGCCTCTCTCGCGTCTCATTTCTTGCTGCCAAAATGTAACCTTCAAGAGCGCCCGTCTTAACCATGCGGTCAGACGCTAAAGATTATTACAACACTCACGCAAGTACAAGAAGTCAGTCAAACTTCAGAGAGATGTCACACGAATCCAATTGTGTCACTATTTTGACTTAAGAAACTTTTCGCGCATCAACTGCTGACTCAAACACCAACATTATTCTCTCGGAATTCACTTACAACTTTCTAAGAAAAGTGTTCTTACACACTACTAACATAGAAATTGTATTTTAACAAAAGATAAATACAGAACAATCAAAGGTAAACAACTCTAGAAAATTAAGACAATTATATACTCTACTTTATTCTGTGAAGAAAAGGAAAGAGGAAGAGAGAGGTGATTACTTACGGACGGGTTGCTTCAGCCTCGGGGGAATTGTGTCCAGCTAAACTGGAACCAAATGACCAACTGATATTTATGGTCTTGGTCAGAGGAGGATTGTGGGAAGAGGTTAGCCTCCTTATAAAAAATTGTCCTCCGTACTCTCACGAGACCTATTTTCTCTATCAACCGACGCGCGACTGGTTATTTGTCGTGCTGAAGGATTATTACTTCTTTTTCTTCTCTGTTACTAGACCTAGTTGGAGCGGGTCGCAAGAGGAGGGCTCCTTTTGCATCCCTTACCAGGCTGTCGCTGCTCTCTTCTGGGTTTTCCCCACTTTTAGTGCGTCGAATGTTTTTGTTTTTTTTTTCGACAATTCACGCACACAAACTACACAAATTTCTGTATAAGTAACATTTTCCATTTTACTGTGTTTGACCAATTCTTTAACACTTGAACAATTTTGAACTGTAAATCAATAAGACAACCAATTTATACATGGTCAATTTCTTGCATTATCAAACCACAAGTTTTCTAATTGTATATTAATTGCACATAAATGTCTGTTGTTTATATTGAAACCTAATTACCGATGTTTTGTATTTAATTGCCTTGTGATTGATTCATTTTTAAATGCCTATATTCTATATTGTTGTGGATTAATATGGTGAACATGCCCTTAAACTAATTATCTTAATATAAAAACCTTCTGATAACAAATTCAAACTCATAGCAATCCCAACAAAGTCATTAAAATTATTTTAAATGCATTTCTCTTTTGTTTTTTTCTTAGGAAGCCTATGGTTGTATTTAATATAAACAGATACACAATGTATATTATTATAACTGATGATTGACAATTTAATACATCTATGAAAAATAAAGGTTGCTAAAAGTGAATGAGGCCTGTGATTGCTTCTGGTCTCACACAACAGGATTGCCACTCCCACCCAGTCGTGCAGTTTGGAGGTAGTTGGTGCCAGCCCTGGCTACTGAGATTTACATCCGTCAGTGTTTTGCTGACAAATTGCTATCTAGGCATCTTGTGTTTTTTGTTTTTAATCATTTCAACCCATGCATGGTAGTAAAATCACAAAGATAAAAGAAAAAGAGAAACATTATTAAGGAGTGAGTACAATAGAGGAGGACAGTAAATAACGATTGACATTGCATTTAAATTTTTGAAGATCAAAATTGGCTCGGAAGCATGGAACAGGAAGAGAGTCCTACAAGAAAGAAGTATGAGAAAAGGAACTGTTAGTATAGAACAGTTACATCTAACCAATTCAACAACGAATAGATGAGACTTTGCTGCCAATCAAGTACTGCATTTAAACTCATAAGTGAAGAGGTCATTAGAATTACCATGAAGGTATGTATAGAAAAGGCACAGGAAAGCTACATTACAGCAGTGGGAAAGTGATTGAAGCTAAGATGCCAGGTCAAAACCAATAATATTGCAGGATCTTCTTTTGGATATTATCAAGACTCTCTAGATACATAACAGGAGTGATGGATCATAAGTGACAGCAATATTTAAAGCTTGGATGAATGGTAGAATTAGAAACATGTAAGATAGATTCTGGAGAGAAAAATTGTCTAGCACAACTCAGTGAACCAACTTTCTAGCAGCAGACCTAGCAATGAATTCAACATAACCTTTCCACTCACCAAATCTATATGTGGACACCCCTACTCTACTACATCACCATTTTCATAAGGTAGTATTTATATAAAATAAAAAGTTTATTGTAGCCTAATTATGTACTATACAATATGGATGAACAATTTAGAGACCTGTCATAATAGATCATTCCATCTTAAATCAATGTTTTGCTGCAATTTTTAACATGAGCTTGAGAATTTTCTTGTTAAAAAGTTGAATAATTTTAACGCATTCGACATTATGGATAAAAAATAGTGAATGTTAAAATGACCCCAGAATGACATTAAAATCTGTGAGGATTTTTTATCCTTTAACAGTCAGCTGTGCTTAGTTTCATTTGTAACATATATAAATGTAGGTAGAAAAAAGCAAATGCTGATATGATAATGTTGTAATGGAATGTCCCACACTCCCTATCACCCATCTGGATTGACTATATCAGTAGCTATATATAGTGAGCACAGCATATACCTGTGGGCTTGCTTTTGGAATTACTAGCCTGTCACCAGATTTCCTGTCTTTCAGTAGTGTATTCTCTTTTACAATAAACCTCTCTTTTATCATGTACGTGTGTGTTGCTGTTCCTTCTCTCTGTCTGTTTGTAACCTCTTTAAAGATACAACAGATAATAAGGCCTGGGCCTAATCTCCAGTCGGGAGGGGTGGGGTTCCTGTGTTGTATGCACAGGCCCTACCTTAGAGCCCACCTGGATTAGTACAAAAAAAACAAAACAAAGAAGCACTGCCATTCAGGACAATTTTCATTTCATGATTTGATAAGTTCTCACTATATGCTATGTCCCTTCAAGAAGTGGACAATCATGGTTGATTCTTTTCTCTGCCTTCTTACAGCATTTTTTAAATTTTTATCCTCACAGAAGCTGGTCTCTAATTTCCGTTACCCCCTCCACCCCCACCTTTGTCTTTGCAATACTTGATATTCAATGCCTAACTCAAAATTTTTAACATCTTTCTATATATAACCTGAAGAAGGTCGGAGCATACAATGACTGAAATGTTGTGAATGTGACAATAAAAATGAAGACAACAGTCCAAACAATGTAAATAGTAACAACATTTTTAAGTAGGATACTTGATGCTTTCCGGTTTTGCTTGCCTTTGATGAGCCTTGTCAGTGTTAAATTCTCTAATCCTTCCTTCCTCATTGTGTCTATCACTTGATGATTGTAACAAGTTTCATTGTATTTCCTTTGAAATTTCCTCTTTCTTTACACATTCTGTTCATTGTCTTCTCAACATTTGCCAGTAAATCCTGTTCAGTTATTGATCACTTGTTTCCATTAAGTGCAAGTATACACTACTCAAACTCTATGTTATCAAATTCACAAATCAATAGACTATTGTCCCATATGGCAATTTGTTGTATTTAAATAAAGGATTCAGTTCAGAATTGCCTGTAGGTTTGTATAAATAATACCACACTAAAATTTAATATTGATGTATCTATTTTTATACTTACAATCTCCATAAGAAATCTTTACATAAATCACATGGCTTCCTTTGTTTAAAGAATTTTGTTCACTCCTTTTCTGTGAGAATAATAGCATTTTTGGAGAATAGTATTAATATATATAACCCCCAAATTTGAGGTCTCTGAACCAAGAAATTCAGACAACACATTAATCCTATCTACTTATTTGAGGTGAGGGAAAAGGATAGCCTGGGCAAAATTTGTTTCTGCTTAATGTTACTGAATCTTGACTAGTTATTTTGGGGTTCAATTCTCTTTGGAACCATTCTTAAATTAATTTTACTGTGTAAAACATAATTATTAACTTATTTCTTTTTCCCTTTTTTTCTCCCAAATCTTCTGAGAATTTTAATAATTATTATCCAATTAGTAATCTGTCCAGATCACCATCCATTGATTTCATGCAATTAAACATTTGAATATGGCCAGTGCTCTGTTTACACAATGAACATTAAGAGTGTTGGAAAGATACTGAAGGGAACCCACATTCTAATTTTTTTTTTTTATATAGAGAAAACAAATGATAAATACAAGACAAATGTCAATGTTTAGGCTAATAACATTTGTAAGAAAACTTTTGTCAATCAGGAATGAAAAAGTGAATTTCAAACATAAAGGTAGAATAGACATCAGTTTATGCACATTGATGAGATGCAAAAAGATGTGACTGAGATCAAGATATACTTAGATTAATAATCACAACTTGGGTGAGTAGGGCCCTGCTCAAATCAAATAAGCTCTGAGGCAATTCTCCAGCAGAAGTTGCTTTCATGGGTGAGATAATGCTAAAAGAACCCCAGCTGAAGCTTAATCAACTTTGGCTGAATGTGTATTATTCTTGAAAGGCCAAAAACACTAAGTGAGTAATCATATGTCAAAGGGTATCACAAGGTGATGAATATAATAAAGTGGAAGGAAATTGCTTAGGAAAGTTGGTTGGTTTATTTAGTTTAGCAGCATACCAACCTCTATGGATTATTTAATGCCAAAATCTAAATATTTTGAACAATTTTATGGCTTCAACTAAATATTTTGAATGCAATTATATGCCTTCAACTTCTGATGAAATATATTGCTCATTTAATTTAATGCTATTAATTCTAATATAAGATGTATTTTTATACTTTCATAGTTTTTTTTTTGTTTTGGGGTTCACTATTTGCCCATAGCTGGAACCCTAACAGGCACTACCACTCTGACTTGTGAAAGAATTCAGAAATTGTAAATGTAGTAATGTGAAGCCCCTTTCTAAAAGTCAAGTTTTTCTAGAAAGAACAGAGCTAAGACAAGTGCCAAAATTCAAGCCATTTTGTCAGTTAGGAATGAAAAAGCAAAATCATAAGAAAATGTCTTCAAAATATTACCAAAATAGGTTTTGGGTTGGCATACAGAGAAGAATTAAAACTCTTCTTGATAACATAAATACTTAATGAAGCAGACATAAAATTTCCTTTGTATCATTTATTGAAACATATTTTATCTTGATTGTATTTTCTTGGAAAATTTTTTAAATAAATATTAATTTCCCTTGATTATCCAATGCTGAATGTTTTTGGCAATTCAAAGGAAGACACATCACAGAAGTCTACAGCCCTCTCAGTCATGTTTAATGAAGGCTGTACAATTGTTTTAGTCTGACTTACTCAGACAATAGTCACTTTTCATCTTATTGAATTTTTAAAATGTTTTAAATTTGAAGTTTACATTTTCTATCTATAATGGGATATGTTCCTTTCGGACAATATATATGCAAATATGTTTATTTACTATTGCTTTCTCTGCTTTTCAATGACCTATTGCTGGTGATATTAAATGTTACAACACATGTGAAACTGAAAATGTCCAAAATGCATTAAACTTATGAAAATAACATCTAAAATAAACTGTTTGAATCAATGAGATGAAAATTATCAACAAGACATTAATTTCACAAAACAGAAAGAATTCATGGTTGCTTTGTAAAGAAATATGGAAAATACACTGAAAATGACTTTTCCTAATATTTTGCACTTATAAAATAAATCAATTTATATTAACCTGAATATATGGCTTTATTTCATCCATGTACAGAAAATACATCACGTTTTTTTTCTATTGTCCTGTTTGTATTTGTATAAATTATTAAGTGATCCCCATGAAATTAATATTCATTTTCTCATGTTGTATGTTGTACCATTATGTTAATTAAAATGCAGATTCTTACAGTTCAATTTTGATTTTAGTTAACATTTATACATGTATATGAAAATAATTCACTAAAAATTTACAGTTAAAAGTGTAGTTTATATGTTAGAATGTTTATTTCTTAATAACAAATAATGGTTCACAAGACTATGCTTTATCAGCAGGGTGTGTTTGTATGCATCTTTTATGCTGAGAACTGTTTGAAAAGTCAGATCTACAGAATTCACAAGAATATTGGGTCTCTCCAGTGCACAAGTCTACAAGATATTTTGAATCCATTATAAATTACAGATTTTAGAAGAATATTTTCTCTATATTGTGGGTTTTTTAAAAATTCATTCCATTTGCAAACACTGACATTTCTGTCTAGTGTGTTTTTGTCACAGGAAGTAGTAAAAAAGTAGAAATGTATTTTCAAAAACCTGACCAGAATATGGCTCCTCTTCTCTGTGTATTTTTGTACATGTGGCTAGAAATCAGAGCTGCAAATATAGAATTTATATGAATATGTTTTCTAACAAGGGTGTGTTCGCATATGGCATTCCAAATGTGACTTCCGTGAAAATGCAGATCCACAAACTTCACAAGAAAATGGTTTCTCTCCAGTGTGTGTTCGAATATGACACTCCAAATGTGACTTCCGTGAAAATGTAGATCGACAAACTTCACAAGAATATGCTTTCTCTCCAGTATGGGTTCGCATATGATGGTTCAAATGAAGCTTTAGTGAAAATGCAGATCCACAAACTTTACAATAATATGGTTGCTCTCTAGCATGTAATCGCATATGACACTTCAAAGATGATGTCTGTGAAAATGAAGATCCACAAACTTCACAAATGTAGGGTTTTTCTCCTGTGTGTGTTCGCATATGCTGCTCCAAATGAGACTTCCGTGAAAATGCAGATTCACAAATATCACAGTAGTATGGTTTCTCACCTGTGTGTGTTCGAATATGGCATACCAAATTTGACTTCTGTGAAAATGCAGATCCACAAAATTCACAAGAATATGGTTTCTCTCCAGTGTGTGTCCGCAGGTGGCACACCCAATTTGACTTCTGAGAAAATGCAGATCCACAAATATCACAAGAATATCTTTTTTCTCCACTGTGTGTTTCCATATGGTACATGAAATCTAAAGAATTACAAAGATTTGCAAACTTTAAATGAATATGGCTTCTAATTTTTACTCAGATGTAATACTATGCTTTTATAGAAAAGACAAATCACACATTTCAAAGTACATTTTTGACTAGTTAATATTCTCTGTAATTCTTTTAGAAATGTAGATACACAGCTTTTCCATCAAGACTGCAGCATATATTTTGTCTGTTCTTGGTGAAAATTCAAGAGTCTTGATTTCTGTCATTGAAATTCTCAATAATATCAGTTTTTATGTATATCATGATTTTCTGTTCAGCCAAAACATCTGGGGAAGCAAAAGCAATGAAAAATATGTTAGCAGAGACAATGAATAGTATATGAATACAGTTTTTTTTTTAAATACATTTAATTCTCTACTAAAGCTATTTTAGAGCAGTACAGTGATACAATAATGCAGCATAGAAGATCAATAGAAAAATCAATGCATTTATCTTAAATAACTTCCTTTTTTGTTGAAAAGAATACTCAATATACATGGACAATGGTATTTTTCTGAAAACTGTTGAAATGTCTAAAATATTATTCTTTTATAGATTATTATTTCAACTTATAAGCAAACTTTGGTTCAATAAAATACATGCATACAATAGTTTGTACAATTCTAAGTATAGTCATTAAAAATGATCAAAAGAACATTAATTTTGGTACGAGTCTTTAATCAAAAGATTATGACATCATACAAAAAGCAGTGAAGTTGGAGCCTAATGAGTAAAGGAAGCTTTGTTTTTTACTTTTTAAGGAAGAGAGAAAGAGACATTCATTTAAAATATTAAGTCATCTATCAAAATTGTATAAATCAAGATGGTAATATGAATCTGGCAATTATTAGTTTGTTGATGGGGAGATTTCAGCTGGATATCAAGCAAAAAATCTTACATGAAACAATTTGTATTCACTCCATAGAACCAGAAATATTATATTTGAAAGTGATATTATGAAAAGTTGTTTACCTTCAAATAGTTACTATAATATGCACCAAGAAATCTGTCAGGACAAAAGAAAAATGGTTTTCTAAAATTATTTTTAGAAACTTTCCAATGAAAATATTGCAAGGAAAGATGCTACATATAATGAATCCTTTGTTCCCAGGTTAGGATTAGCTTTTTAGTTACTTCTAAAGTCTTTTTATTCTCTTCTCAGTAACTCTTTTCATCTTAGTGACATTATCACCTTACTTGGAGTGAACTGATTAAAAAAAAATGATTTTTCTCCATTCATGGAGAAATTCTGTTTCTCTTTTCTCCAACATTATACTATAGCTTCTATATGAAGAGCGATTCATATTTTATTGGGAAGATATGTTTATATAAATTTTGCCCTCTTCTACAAATTGGTAATAAATTTTTTTTTTTTTTTTTGAAAAAGACATTATTAATGCTGGTAGAAGAAAGATGGCAGTCAGGTACCACCAACAGCGACATTGTGATAATCTAGCTAGAGATGATAGGAAACTGTGAAACTTGTAATATCAACAGTTGATTAAATGCCATGCACAAGAGTTGGATTGATTTTGCCTATTTATGAGCTATGGAACAGATAAATTGTCATTATTACATAACGTTGTGAAAATTTTTGTACTTTTGCTTAGCTTTGCATTATTAAGAGAAATATGCATCCTGGATATTATTAAAATTTAACTAACATTAAGTAATATGATTTATTAAAAAAAAAAAAAAATTAAAATTTGAAATCATAATTTGAAAAAATGTAATCTCCATGGACTTAACAAAAAAAAGGTTAAAAGCTATTTTAAATAATTTAAATGAATTCTTTGATGTCAAATTTTAGTTTAATTTGACAGCTAATAACTTAAATTAATCCATACAAAAAAAGAGAAAAATAATAAGTAAATAAATTCAACCTAATTCAAATTCCTAATTTGATGAATTCTAATAGAAAAAAATTTAAACTTTTTAAAAATCTACAATTTCAATACCTTTTTTTTTTCAGATATTTCTTTTGAAGAAAAATAGTATTTTTAATGACTAATTAGATTTTCTAATAAAAATTACCTTCCTTTTTGCATAAAATATTATGAAAAATACATTTTTCAACAGCAGAGCATGTCAACAAAGGTCAACAATACTTCTCTTACAACCCATCACCTAATTTCAAAATATTGCATAGCAAATCAAATCTGGAATACCAAACTTACTCAAAACAAATAACCTGTTTTCTTGCAAGAAAAAGGCTTAAAAATATTAAAGCTTTATGGAACATTGAATAAAAAGTTTTGAATTTCTAACACTGTCAAAAGAAATAAAAAAAGGAAAAGAGATTAATAGGTACAGGATAATTTTTATACATTACAATTATTATTCAATAATTTTATTAACTATTCATGTCAAAATATTTCATTTCACCTCACAAGGTCTTTTTAATAATTTTCATAGGTAAATTGATTAAAAAGAAAATTAAATAGAAAATTTGATGTATAAATTTATTGATCACTAGGCTTACTTTTTGTTCCTTTTAGCTACTAATCTCATAAAACATTAGTGACGCCTCAAAACATCACTGCATATACAGTTTGACTTAAAAACTTGTCATTTAAGAAAAAAAAATGATTAAAATTAAAGGAATTATCTTATTTTAATGAAAATTTGAGCACTTATTCATTAATGAAGTGCATTAATCAAAGGATATAATTTAAAAATTGAAGTTCACTTTTGATCATCCATAAAAAGAAAAAAATTAAAATGTGAAAAAAATAGATAAAATAATTTTAAAATTGTTCCTACTCAGAACTGCAATTTGACTTTGCATTTTTATTTCATATCAAGTTTACTGACAACAGCCAATAACTGGAAGACTTTTAAAATTGTCCACTAAAAATACATGTTAACTTTTTACAAACAAAAATGTATCATAGAGTTTTTGTTTTCCTTTGAGAACAAAAAAATATACAGTATATATCAAATCATCAAATCTTGAAAAGAAAATTTTTGAGTTTTCTTTAATTCTTTTCTGTACATCTCAGACTATTTTTGATGAGTTAACATTTGGGATTTAAAAATAAAAATAATGTAATACCTCTATTTAGATTTATAAAAACTTGACAATTAGGAACACCCAAAATTCATTAGTATGAATTGATCACGAGGTAAGTGAGACTATAACTATAATGAAAATATTCATGAAACTTAATATATAAATATATATATATATTTCACTTGTTAATAAATAAAAGTTCTATAAAACCTAATTTTCAATAAAGCCTAATAAGCCCCTAAATTTTGGGAATTTTTTTTCCAAATCCAAAAGTATTATATCATTTATTTTTTCATATCTTGCAAGTTTGCATGATTTTAGACTTGCTGATTAAAAAAATATTCCAATGGCAAGGAATAAATTGTAACTTAACAGATAGGTACCTCCAAAAACAAAAAAAATAAAAAGCAAAGTGAAGTTGAATATAAAGTTTCAAAATGAAAAATGTTTGTTGAAGGTTTTTATTTTTGTTTTAATTCTAAGCTAATAGATTAAATTTAATATTCCCAATAAGCAACATACTATGGTGTATTTCAAACCAAATTTAAATTGTCTGTAATTTTTCTATCAATAAATTCAGATCTGTCAACACAAAATAATTTTCTTTATTAAAAAGAATCTCAGAAATAAAATATAATTTCTGAAATTTATTTGAGGAAAATTAACTGATTTAATGTTTAATCTGAATTGAAAAAATATAATTTACATATAAAATATCAAAGAAAAGTGTCTTTTTTTAAAAAACTGAGTAGGTGTTTTTTCAGATGTGTTGAACAATTTAATAAACTTAAGGGAACATAATTGTAAAATTAAGGAATATAATGTGAACAGTTTTTTTATATATAATTTTTTAACTACCCAATAATCTTAAAAATTAAAATATTTTATGCAATCTAATATTTTATTGAATTCCATGTACTTTGGCCTTACTTCTGAACATACCTGGTGAAAAAATGTTAGTAAATTGTAAAATCAAAATGTATTAAAACTAAAATTAGAAAAGATTTTAGTTGCTTTTATAAATAAAATATAAGGACACTATTGGGGTCTGTCTATATTTCTGAGATGAGGTATTATGTACAGTATTTACATTATGCGGACCATTGTCCTCATCTTTGTCGCCATATTTGTCACAACGTTTCAGCCGTTGTACACTCCTTCTTCAGGTGGTTGGAATTTCGAACTGAACCCTTTATTTCGATCTCTGGGGTAGACTGTTCTAGTTCCATGTGCCATGTTTGATGGATGTCAGTTATCTCCTGCTAATTTTCCCCCTGAAAGTTCTCCACTGCCTTAACCAGGTATTGAACTCGCACTCTTTGAACTCTTTGGGTTTGTCACTGGATCTAACCAACACCTTTATCCACTGTGCCATGTGGACATCTGGATATGAATTTCTGGGTATTATAAACCTAATGTTTTCAGCAACCATTTTTACCAGTGCTCATATTGCAATTTTGCTGTTATCATTCCATGTTTTTACCAGAGCTCATATTGCAACTTTGTTATCATTGCTTTTCTCTGGCACTCCTTATTACTGGTTCCCATATTGTATTTATTTCTATGCTTGGTTGCCTCAGGAGATTTTTGTGGTTAAGGCAGTGGAGAACTTTCAGAGGGAAAATTAGCAGGAGATAACTGACATCCATCAAACATGGCACATGGAACTAGAACAGTCTACCCCAGGGATCGAAATAAAGGGTTTAGTTCGAAATTCCAACCACCTGAAGAAGCCCAAAGTGTTGTGACAAATATGGCGACAAAGATGAGGACAATGGTCCGCATAATGTAAATACTGAAGGACACTATTGTCTTAAAAAAAAAAAAAAAAAAATTGTGTGAATAAAGTATTTTTTCAGTGTTTTTGTCTTAACTTATATTTCAATTTTTTTTAAATTCTATATTAATTTTGCCCTTTTAGATAATATTAATTTGAAAAGCTTAGTAGAATTCATCAAACTTGAATTTTTTGTATGTGTACAAACTTGCCAATTTCTGTAAATACAGATATTCATACTTTATTATTAGATTTATTATTGGTCTCTCTTTTACTGTTTAATAATGTTGTGCATGGATGTCCATATTAACAAAAAAACAATTATTTTTAAAATACTGGAGGGGGAAGCTTTTCCATTTATGATTAGTAAATACAACTTTGATAACAACATCACTTGACTGATACAAATTAATACGGAATTTTACAAGATTTAAGAGTTTATAAAATATTTTAATTAAAAAAAATAATGAAAACAATTCTTGTAAAAATTCATTATTAATTAAAAATATATTTTATTCATAAAACAAATTAATAACATGTTAACTTAAATGTCTTATAGTTTTTTTTGCATTTTTTATTTTATGATTCAGAACACATTTTCTGTAACTGGGGGTTCCTAGTTGAGAAAAAAAAAAGAAACTGACCATTTAAATTCTTTGATATTTTGTACATAACTAATATAAGCATCAATCAATACAAAAAAAAAAAATTCTTAAAATAAGTGAGGTACCTCCACTTTCCTCAGTGAAAAAACAGCATAGCATGATGAAAACGTCCCCCAAAGCTTTATCATCAAAACATTTATTATTAAGAGGAAAGAGTAAAGTATCTTTTTATTTACTATCTTATTAAATTTTTTAATACTTTCTAGCACATTTAAAATCTTGCTTTTTTTTTTTGTTTGTTTTTTTTTTTGCAACAGCAGTCTACATAATATTTATGATTAGTGTTTTTTTTTGGTGAAAAACACATTAATTTGTAAATTCTTACAAAAATTAAATAATTGTTGGATTTTAATGAAACTTTCAGGATTTATTCACAAACGAATGAAATTATTTTTGATTTTTTAGAAAATCTTGGTAGAAATATTTTTTTTACATCTGCTACCCACACCAATTTTAATTAATGAACTTTTCAAAAATTTCACCCTCTTGTTATTCATAATGGTTTAAAAAGAGGACTCTTTCGAGAATGTAAATCCATTTTTTTTTTTTTAAACAGTAACTCATTTACCAAAAATCTGCGCAGAATTGTAAAATCAAAATGTATTAAAACTAAAATTAGAAAAGCATTTAGTTGCTTTTAGAAATAAAATATAAGGACACTATTGTCTTAAAAAAAAATTCTGTGAATAAAGAATTTTTTCAGTTTTCATTTTTTTTAACTTAAATTTCAATTTTTTTAAATTCTATATTAATTTTGCCCTTTTAGATAATATTAATTTGAAAAGCTTAGAATACATCAAACTTGAATTTTTTTGTATGTGTACAAACTTGCCAATTTCTTTAAATACAGATATTCATACTTTATTAATATTATTAATGCTATGTTTTCAAGAGTTGTCTCATGTAAACATTCAACAAATTTTTTAAATAATTTCATTCGTTTGTGAATACGTCCTGAAAGTTTCATTAAAATCCAACTATTATTTGAATTTTGCAAGAATTTCCAAATCAATGTGTTTTTCCATCTAAAAAGATTTGGTATATACTGATCTTTGCTATCCCTGCTGATGCAAGAAAAACAAGATTTTTAGCCAAAATTTCAAACATGCTAGAAAGGTTAAAAAATTTAATAAAATGCTCAAAAAAATACTTTGGTCTTTCCTAATGATAGCAAATATTTTGACAATAAAATTTTGTTTTTATCAAGTTTGGGGCCTTCTATTTTATTTCTGAAAGAGTTTTTTAATAAAGAGAGAATTGTGCTGTGAGAATTGCAAAAGATCAGTTATTTTTTTTTAATCATTTAAAAAAAAACAAAAAACTCATTATTATTTTTAAATTACTCTGTAGTAAAAAACAAAACAAAAACAAAACAAACAAAAACGAAGCATTTACTTAAATACATATTTTATTTTTCCAAGATTTTTAAAACCGAGAACTCAAATGTCACAAAAATGGACGGCTTTGTCGATTTTAGACTGGACAAACTGGGGTGGGGGAGGGGGTCAAGATTTTAACCAAAATTTCGAACGTGTTAGAAAGGGTTAAATAAATAAATATGTAATAAAATAAAAAAAATACTTTGGTCTTTCTTTCCCAACAAACATATTTTTTTTTTTTTTTAGGATAAAATTTGTTTTTATCAAGTTTGAGGCCATTTCCAGCTTGCTATGCTCTTTTTTTCAACGAATTATTGGACTTGGATTATTAGAGGTACAGAGAAACCCGGATATAAGAAAGATTTTATTTTTATCTGGTCCCAAATTAGAGCCTGTATTAATGTATATCAATTAGACCAAACCCGGATATAAGAGACTTCTTCTCCGGTTCCGAAAACTCTCTTATATTCGGGTTACACTGTCTACAAGCTGTCCGTACAAACATGAATGCATTTTTTAAGAAAAAAAATCACTTGTTTGAAAGTTGAAACAGATGCAAAAAAAACACATACAAAATATTTTCAACAAGATTTTCTAAAAATTTTTTTTTTTTTAAAGTAATTTGTGAATAAGTTTAAATTAATAATTCCGACAATTCTTTGATTTTTGCAAGAATTTCCAAATTAATGTGTTTTCCCTGCAAAAAGAAAGACGCTCAAATTTCCCGTACTAATCTTACGTTGACGGTTGACGCTAGGAGTAGTAAAAAAAAAAGAAAAGATTTTTAATTTTAACCAAAATTTCAACGGTTCCAAAAAGGATTAAAAAACAAAATAATTTCCTCGTAAAAATATTTTGGTCTCTTAAACCCAAACATTTATTTTTGACAATGAATGATTTTTCTTCTTTTTTTTTTTCACTTTGAAAAAAGTATTTTTTTGTTTGGGGCATCAGCGATTTTTTGGACTACCTAAAAAAAAAAAAGTTTTTATTAAACTAAACTTAAACAAGTCATATAATGTCCTTTTTTGATATGCATAAAAAATTTAATTAATTTAATTTACCCTTCTGTGTTTGAATTATGATTATTTTTTTAATTCAAAAGTAAAGAACAAAAAAAAAAAAAAACTAATTTCCTTTTTTATACTTTTTTTTTAATCTTTTCTTTATGACATATAAAGAAGAAATCATAGCTGAATTTATCTTCATTTTTTTTTTTTTTTGCTAACACTAACAGGGAATGAAAAAAATGCTGAGGAAAATGAGTAAAACAACGATTTGTCTTTTATTAAAATTATTTCGATTTTTCCACTTACCTTTCAGACCAGAAAAAAATGCTATGAGAAAAACAAAGCGAGTGGATTTCTCTCTGCGCAAATGATTTTGTAGGGGGATTTCTCTATTATCAACCTCCACAATTTTTGTATTGTTCTTTCTGTTCATATAATAATGTCAAAGTTGAAACGAATGACATAAAGAAAAAATTAAAAACAGAAAAAAAATACGACACAAGCATAAAATTACTATTGGAAAAATATGTCGCCAATAGATGATGTAAGACGAAAAAAAAAAGCGGTGTTAGACATGATTTAGTTCCTTGTATTTAAAATCCTTAGATTTCTTGCTATTTACAAAGTAAAACTTATTCACAAAACAAAATAGATGCCTGACTTTTCTTCACGTCAACTAACACTGCCGACGTTAGCTACCTGCTATTCGAATCTATGATTGGGAATTCTCACTTAAATTAAATACTTGTCAACTTTCATTAAAGTTCTTTAAGCATCTGAGAGACCCCTCTCTGCCTTCAGCATGGCTGATGCTAGCCTCCAGCAAAGTGGCTCGTTGCGCCTTCTCGGGATAACGTTCTCAGCTGGAAAGACTTATATATTGAATCCATTGCCAGGTCAGCTGCTAAGAAAGTTGGTTCACTGTGTCAGAGCTTGATTCAAGTGCAAGTTGAGTGTGTTATTGTTTTCCTCCCTTTTTTTCTTACAAGATGGTCTGTCTGCAGTAGCGATCCTACGGAGCGGGGGGAAAAGGGGCCAATGCCCCCCCCCCCGAATTTTGGTTGGGCCCCTCGGCTGATTTTTGTAAGCCTCTAGCATTTTGTTGCATTATTTCATTTTCACATTTATTTTTTTCTTGTATTTATTTTTTGTGCTTCGAAACAGTTTCATAGAGGAAAAAATCAGAGCAGACAAATTACACACTGTTCTGCTAGTACTGACGTTAGTAACCCTTTGATTTTGTTTTGGGGTTAACCTCTCTTGTGGTCCAACCACTTGAGAGTGGAAAAGAGGGCAAGAATAGATTAGAACTCCACTACTATAAATGAAAAGTTATTCCGTTTAATTTAGTGAAGTAACATACTTATTCTAAAACTCATTCCTAATCGTGGTGTAGTATGAAAATAAAGACGTTGCTTGAATTTTCCTCTCTCCTCCGCAGAAAAATCTCGGCCCCGCCCCAAGTGCCCGTGCTTCTTTCAGAGTCACAGAATTGCCACCATCTGTTTCTTAAATTTTCCTTCTCACTACAATTGCGGCATACAGCATCCTTATACCAACAGTCTTTCTTTTTTTAGCATGCCTGATGGTTGAATGTCCACCTTAAAATGTGTAGGTACCTTGCTAATCTTGTTTATTGGCCTCCCTGGAGGTTGTGGCGGTTTTGCCATAAAAGAAAACAAATACAACATGGCACAGTAACTCTCTATCTTGAGTGGCTCTTGCACCTTGAATTAGGTGAACATTAGGTGTAAAAATCTTGTCAAAGAGCAACTTTGATTTCTGCAATTTTTTTCCTTTTTTTATGCATACCAATGTCATCTGTGTTTTACCCTGTCAGCAAAATTGATCTGTTTCAGTTTTGTTGGTTGGCATTCACTCCTGATGGTTGTGTTTATCTGCATATAATCTCTTGGATTATCTGTTGTTACTTCAACACTAGACTGAGAATCTCACTTGTCTTTCATTCTTCAGGCCGATTCTTTTGCTGCTGTCATTTGGACATTCCTTCATTTTCAATCCCTGAATTGTTGCAAAACTTCATTATTCTTAAGACGTCTGCTTGCAGTTGGAATCACTGGACAGTTTTTCATATCACAGTCGAGACGTTGCTTTAGGCTTTTTTATTTATATTTTATAATTTTACTTTTTAAATTAATGTGAGATGACTCCCCCCCCCCCCCCGCACCAACCCCGAAGACAGAGCTAAGGCATGTTTTGGGGACAACAGTAAGTTTTGAAATGGTTTATTGATGAATATATATGGAGAAGTAGAATTTCTTATCAAGATAGAAAAATTAAATGACACTAAATTTTCAACTTTCAGGGACCTCAAGAGGTGATGAAATTTATATCAGGAACATTCTGCATTGGGATAATCTTCTGCAACCCCCTCTGCCTAGTAAAGGAGGACATTATTTTCATCTGGCTGAGGGAGAAGATAACAACAGTTACTGAGTCCATGTTCTTGTGTCTGCTAGCAATGATACAAAACTGGGAGCTGAAAGTTGATCTGGGAAAGCAAATAAAGTGTCTAGAAAAGGTTAGAAAAAAACAATAAGGCCAGAAATGGTGTTGATGTTGGAAACTTCCAAACAGTTCATTCTTTTGCAACTCATCATATCTTGGGAGAGGGAAAAAAGTTTAAAATGATTTGGGAAATAATTCAGAAGCAAAGAATGGCAGTTGCAAACATACTGAAAGAGAGCTCACTTTCAAAAATCATTTGTATTGAGGAAAGAGAACAGACATAAGACAAGTGGCAAATTTCAGGCCATTAATTCTTCATAAGAAATCCTTTTGTCAGTCCGGAATGAAAAAGCTGATGGTAAAATAAAGTTTATCAATAAAGGTAGATTAAATACATCAGCTGATATATGCTGATGAGATAGGAAATGATTTGACTAATATCAGAATCTACTTAGATTATTAATCACAACATAGATGAGTAGGTCCCTGATTGAGTTCATTATGCACTCTGAAGCAACTCACCAGATCAAAAGTTTTGAAATGGATTATTGATGGAGAAGTTGAAATTTTTTATCAGAATAGAAAAATTAAATGACATTGAATAAAAGCTTGACACATGAGTATGTCCCTGGTCAAATTCAATATGCACACTCAGAAGTAACTCATTAGCAGAAAGTGTAGAATTTTCTACATGGCTCATTGATGAAGTAGTTTCTTATATGATGTAATGGAATAACCTGTCACCCCCATGAGTGACTACACTATAGGTAGTAACTACCTGTAAGTATCTGTAAATCAACAGACTAGAGAGACTAACTGAAATCTTTTCAGCTATACAGTCAAACTATCTGCCTTTGGACAGAGAGGAACCTGGACAAGGCTTTGCCCTTTGGCAGAGTCTCATTCAGTGGGGTAGACTGATCCAATCCCATTTATGCATGTTCTAGAGGGATTTTTTAGCCGAGCCTACGGGCTTGGAAGACCCATGTTAAACTCGGCCTTGTGCCACATCTACCCTCGTGGAGGGGCTAGTAAATATTGGCTAGCTGGAATCTTTTCCAGCTGTGCTGGTCAAACTCTCTGCCTGGAGGTAGAGAGGATCCCCAGATGAGGCTATGTCAAAGGCAGACTCTCATCTCAGGAAACAGCTACCCAACCCTGTTTTATACGGGGTCTATAGGGAATTTTTGGCAGAGCCTATGGGCTCAGATTACCTCACATTAAACTCAGCTTTGTGCCACATCCTACCTCTTGGGGAGGCTTATAAATATTGACTAGCTGGGATCTGTTGAGTACGACTCAGACTTACGCGAGAACTACCAACCTTCCAATAGAAGCACTCACAGCTGGATTGACTTGCTACAATCTTGTGCATAACTGTTAACTTTATTCTTCTTGTATTGGTTTTTTACAATAAAACTTATTTTATCCACCTTGTTTTATAAGTATATATTCCTATTAGCATAGAATATAACATTACCATTTGAGAAAAATTAAATGACATTGAATTTTGAACTCTTGGGAACCTCAGGATGTGTTGAAAGTCATAGCAGATACCATCTTCTGTGAGACAGATATCTTTGCAACAGCCTATCTCTCTCTAATAGAAAAGACAATTCTTTTTAATTGGTCTAGAGATAAGATAACAGCAGTTACCTGGATCATTTTCTTGTGACTGCTAGCAATGGCAAAAATTTGGCAGCTGAAAGTTTATCTGGGAATAAAATTCCTAGAAACAGTTGCCAGAACAACACAGGCTAGAAATGGTGTGGATCTTAGAAAGCTCAAAGCAGATGATTCTCTTGCAACTCTTGGGAGAACCGCACTTAGGAGGCAACTGAGAAGAAGAAAGAGAAAAATGGTTGGGAAAGAATTCAGAAGCAATGAATAGCAGGCGAGTTGTAAATATACGGAAGGGATGCCACCTTCTAAAATATCGAAACCAAAAAGAAAGAGATGTTCAAGCATATTTGCTGCTATATACTGATGAGATAAGAAAGGATTTGATCAGGGTCAAGATCTACTTCAATGAATAATCACAACATGGCTGAGTAGGTCTCAACATGCACTCTGTGCCAACTAATAAGCAGAAGTCACTAAGGTGTGACTGAGCATAATCTCACCTATGGCTTGCTTCTCCAAACTGGACATAAGCAGAAGCTTAATCAACTTTGGCTGAAGGCATTTTATTTTTTGAAAGACGAAAAACACCAGATGAATAATGACATGTCTGGGGGAATTAGAAGGTGATGGATATAAAAAGTGGAAGGGAAATAAAGATGCTTGGGAAAGAATAAGTCCCTAGTCAAATACAGCAACCCATCAGCAGAAATTGTTTCAACTTGTAGATCAGGAGAGCCATGGGTGAGGTAATGCTACATGGATACAAGTTGAAGCTTAATCAAATTTGGCTGAAGGTGTTTTATTGTTGAACATTTTCTAGGGTGACTGTCATCCAACAAAGAAGAACTCAGATTTTATCTACGGTTTACTTGAATTATTTGGGTGATAATGATTATGCATTTTAAAAGATTTTGTATACAGAAGGAAAGATAGATAAATAGCAAGATTCAGATCATTAAGAAAGATGTTACTCAGTTAGGAAAGAAAAAAAAGGGAAGGTAAACTTATGAGATGAGAAACGATTTCAGTAGGATCAAGATCAACTTTGATCAATAATCACAACATGGCTGAATGTCCCTGGTCAAGTCCAGTATACACTATGAAGCAAGCAACCAATAGAAGTTGCTTCAAGATACACATGAGAAAAGAGTCATGGTTGAGAAAATGTTAACTGGACACAAGCTGAATAACTGACTTTGGCTGAAGGTTTTTATTCTTAAAAGATGAAAAACACCAGATGAGTAATGATATGTCCAAGGGAATCAGAAGGTGATTGATATAAAAAGTGGAAGAAAAATAAAGATGCTTGGGAAAGAATAAGTCCCTAGTCAAATTCAGTTCATACTTGGAAGCAACCCACCAGCAGAAGTTGTTTCAACTTGCAGATCAGAAGAGAGCCATAGGTAAAATAATGCTAAGTGGACACAAGCTGAAGCTTAAACAATTTTGGCTGAAGGTGTTTTATTGTTGAAGGACAAAAAACACCAAGTGATATGTCTAAGGAAATTACAAGGTGATGAATATAAAAAGTGGAAGAAAAGTAAAGATACTTTAGAAAGAATAAGTCATTAGTCAAATCTAATACATACTATGAAGCAACTGTTATAGACAAGTATATGGTTGCAAGAAAGAAATACGACAACAGCAGAAATAGATTTACATGATTTATTTCAATAGGAACGTGCGGTTTTGGGACAGCTACCTTGTGGTATAGTTCATAAGCCGGCTGCTGATCTGGATTAATCTCTCATAGTATTAGGTTGGTGCAAAAATAATGTCGGCTTCTGCCATTAAAAATACGTCAAAAACCGACATTATTTTTGCACCAACCTAATAGTTCTCGCTGGTTGGCGTGGCACTACTGCTGCTGGCTGCTCAGACCGACCATGACTGATCTTTTCCCTGGCCTCCTGTTCACTGCTGTTGTATCTTCCCTGTGTGACCCTTTTTATGGCATTTTTTATGGCTTAACAGGCTCGTAAAATGCTGTGAATATAATTAGGAGGGAAGCATTTTTATTGGTCAAAAATAGAAACACTTTAAAATATTCTATTTTTCGACCGGTACTCGTGCGTTGGGCCTATGCGTAAATGATGATAATGGTCATTTTGTGATGGGGCCTTGTCCCGTTCACATCCAGTTCTCGTTAGTTTATTTGCCTGTAAATCAGCTGAGATATGTCTTATTTTATTTTATAACACAACCCGCCAGCAGAAGTTGTTTCAACTTGGTCAGAAGAAGAGAGCCATGGGTAAGATAATGCTAAGTGAACACAGAGTGAAGCTTAAACAACTTTGGCTGAAGGTGTTTTATTGTTGAAAGGCTTTGTTGCCTTGCTTGCAGTGAAATGATTAAAAAAGAAAGAATTTCCTTGGCTATCACACACATATCATTTTTGCTAATTAACACAAAATGAAGATACATGAATCACAGAAGTCTACAACCCTCATGGTTGTGTTTAATGAAGGCTGTACAATTATTTTAGTCTGACTTATTCAGACAATAGTCATTTTTACATTTTATTTTCAGACATTTAGAGTATAATCCTTAAATTTATGCTGAAGGGAAATCCCTTTCTAAAAGAGAGAAGAGAGAGGCAAAATTCAAGCAATTAATTCCCCATAGGAAAGCTTTTTGACTACTGGAAATGAAAATGCAAATTTAAAAATAAGCTTTTCCATTAAAAAAGAAAATATTGTTTTTGGTAATTGAAATGAAAATACATACATCGCAGAAGTACACAATGCTCTCTGTCGTGTTTAATGAAGGCTGTACATTCTGTAAAATACATCTATTGGATGCTTTGGTACACATCATCAGTGATGTTTCTAGCCGTGTTTCATTAGGGAATTTGGGTCTTTCAACATCATACTCCCTCTCCACAGTGACCCAGCAGATACTGATCGGATATCAACGTGTACCTTTCCTTAGCTAAAATATTGTTTTTGGTAACTGAAATGAAAATACATACATTGCAGAAGTACACAGTGCTCTCTGTTGTGTTTAATGAAGGCCGTACAATTGTTTAGTCTGATTGAATCAGACAGCAGATTCTCTCTTCTTATTTTCCGACATTTTGAAAGTTTCACCATTAATATACCACTTTTAAAATAATGCCCTTGTTTTTTTGGAGGGGGGTATTTTACATTAATCTGTTTATAAATCTTTCCCTTTACATATATCTTTAAGATTATAGATTAACCAAAGAGATTAAATTCTTTCAACATATATTTATGAGTAAGGTTGGCACATACTACCCCCAGACCCTCTGAATGGGAAAAAGGAGAAACCTGGTTGGGGGCTCCAGGTAGTGCTTTATGACCCTTGCTCTTTTATTAAGCAATTGCTTTTTTTTACCTGCATTTCTAGGTTACATATTACGCTTTTTCTACCTACATTTCTATCTGTTACAAAATATGTTACTAAGAATTTAGTGAATTTTGACATCATTCTGGGTTCTATTTTCTCGTCCAAATACATGGATTTGTTTTGCGCATGCTAAGTCACCAAAAAACATTATATCGAGTGTTCGGGCTAAATTTGATAAAGTTGAATGTTTTTATTTTTTCAGATTGGTTTGGAATATCTAAACAGAAAACGACATTGTGATGCCTAGACACTACAGTTTGAGAGATGTCAAAGTTGACTGACATGGATGAGTGGAAGCCACCCTGGATATTGGAAAAGGGTAACCTGCACCCTGATGATTCATGCCAGGAATCAAAATGCTGCAGTTATGAAAGCTGTTCAATGTTCTTTGAACACCGTGAAAAGAATAAGACATGAAATAGAGAGCTGCTATGGAGACTATTAAGCTATGACTTGTAAGAAAGAACACAGCAAACATTCTGATTGCTTCCATAGACCAGAATCCATCCAACTACTTCAAGAGAAAGTGATGGAAAAATGATACAAAGGAATGCAGGCTTTGGTGTGGGGAATGGGTGCTGCAAATTCCAACATGAAGCTGGCTTTGAATGACGACCCCCAACACCAGTCATACAAGAAGTGTAAAGGTCAAATTCTTACAGAAAAGGCTCAAGAAAACCATCTAAAAAAGGCAAAGAAACTCCTAAAAAAGGGTGAAACATCCTGTTGAACCAGGGACAATCTAGTTCTTCTCTGATAAAAAGAACTTTTGTTGGGACCAGCTGCACAACACCTAGAACAGATAGCTTGCCTACAATCCATGAAGACCCAGTTTCCTCAAACTTTGTTGGTTTTTGGATGTCTCTCCAGTGATGGTGACGCCATGCCACCTCACATTTTTGAACAGAGACACAGGCTCAACTTGGATGGATATCTGGATTTGCTGAACAGCCTTGGTTGGGGAGAGTAGTTGCTGGAAACAAGATTCATTTCCCTGCCACACCTCCAGGAAGAGTCAGAACTGGTTGTCAGATAATTTTTAAAATTTCACAAGCCCCAACATCTGGTCCCTAAATTCCTCTGATTTAATCCCACAGATTATGTGTGGGGTGTAGTTGAGTAAGACACCAACAACACTGCCTATAACACCAAGGCCCAACTAATCAACAGGATTAATGAGGCATTTGAGGCTCTCCCTAGGGACACTATGAAGCCAGATTCCAGAGTCAGATCGAGGTCATGATAGATGCTGAGGGTGGTTTCTTTGAGTCTTTTGATTATTATAACCTGTATGTCACTTTTCTATTGTTCCAATAAATTGATTTTTGGCTAAGATATTCACTTTGTTTTTCTTTTTAAAATAACCTGTCAAATTTAGCCTGAACACCCTGTAAAATTCATTATTTTTCATCCATATCATTGAATGTGTTACATTTCTATCCATAATATTAAGTGTGTTAATAAAGAGAAATCTGAAGTTGATATTAAAATTTACCATAAAATATTACTGATTTATTTAAGATGGAATATTTTTATTTCTATATAAATAATACCTTATGAAAAATGAGATGTAGTAGAGTGGAAGGTCCTGTGTCATAGATGTGGTGGTGGTGGGGGGGCACAAGCCATTTCGAGTGGACCTCTCTATGAGAACATACTATTAGAATATATGTAATTAAGTACTGTGAACATATTTAAAATAAAAACTGGAATAAAATCCTTAGATTTATGCCTCAAATGATAATCATACTTATTATAAAACCCAGGTTGTGTGTGTGTGTGTGTGTCTGTACGTTTATATATTGGATCGGATTTCCTACATTTTTCAACCGATTTCAACAAAACTTCACAGGACTACGTAAAATTACCTTGCAGTGGTTCTGACAGCACCAAAAATTGGAAAAACACAATTATTTTTGCATGAAATCAATTTGAAAATACGATTAAGAGGCATTAATGAAAGGGGGACAACTCACACCTAGTTATACTTATTATAAAACCCAGGTTGGTTGGTTGTGTGTGTGTGTGTTTGTGTGTGTATGTTCGTGTTCGTTTATATATGGGATCGGATTTCCTACATTTTTCAACCGATTTCAGCAAAACTTCACATTTTTTTTTGGCAGGTAGTGTTTCTTATTGTCTTGCACACTTTTTTCTTTATTTTTACATTCAGAATGCTTTAAAAATTCCATTTACAAGACAATTGCTTATAATAAAATTCTATTCAATAGGTAGACTCATAACGATTGAAAACAATGTTTTTGTTTGAGTTTGGGTTTGACCAATTCGTAAAAAAAAAAAAAAAAAAAAAAAAAAAACTAATTAAGACATGCGTGTCTGTCAACCGTAAACAATAATCTTTGTCAATTTTATTTTTTATTTTTCAGTCTTTATGATGGTCGATACTTGATCTATCTCTTACTGTTACATCCCCGGGCAACGCCCGGCTCTACTGCTAGTTACTAATAAAAATCTATCTAAAAGTAGGTAGTCCAAACTAAAATTTTACTTTCACTATCTCTAAAAATTTTGAATATAAGCACAAACTTTGACAAAACAAAAAATAGGACCAAGTTTATCTTAGTAGCTCAAATAGCAACAAACACATGACCATTAAAATTTATTTCATCAGAAAACTATGAATTCAAAGTCCTGTAAATAATATGGCAGACTATACTACTGTGCCAACAATACTCATAAATATGAATTGAAAGAATCGAGCAACTGATCTAAAAGGACAGAGCCAGACTGAAAGATTCCAAATAAGGTGTATAATATTTTAAACATGGACATGGATCTTTTATGCAGAATGCAACAGAGACTCTGTGGATGATAGCATCATGTTACTGATAAAGGCTCTTTGAAATGACATGAATTTATCATTCTCCAGGCAGACTATCTTACAAAAAAATTCAAGCCTTTTTTGAAGATACATGTTGTCATTGAATTGTAGTGAGCTTTTTCAGTTATGATTAGTAAATTAGAATAAGCACTACATTGTTCACAAAAACAATTATTTTTATTTGACAATTCAAAGCAAATTACTTTGATGATGTAAATTCACTTATAAGTCCTTATCAGTCTAGGTACTGTGATGAGTGCAAGCCCACACATATACGTTATTCCCCACTCCCACAACAGAACTCAAAGCAGACACGCATAGAAATATGCAAAGGCAAAGTCTAAAAATAGATTGAGACCCAGTAAGATAGCACATAAAAGAAACAACGCGATTGGTCAAAAGCAGCCTGTCAGCAGTCGAGAAAATTAGGTGCCAAAAAGGTGACGCGCACGTGGAGAAGAAGAAAAGCTGTTTTATCGGAGAGGCCAGCGGACGGAAAGTCACGCCAACGTCCATGTTCCAGGCAGCACGCTGAGACGATAATTTCCCAGAGGCAGAGAAGCAGACCCACCACTGAAATGCCAAGAATGTGAAGATAATCCAGACGCAATTGGCCTGAACCCCTCGGAGATCATCGCCTTAAGAAGAAGAAATCCTGAATATAAATATAAGGCAAAGAATGTGATCCCAGTTGAAAACCTAAAGCTCCAGTCACTGAACCAAGAATACAAGGAAAGAGACTATGATCGCCTTTGGTCAATAAATGCATATCTCAGATAAGTTTATACCCCAAAACCCCCCCATATTACTATGATTTGCAAACACCCAATAATATTATGCTCTTGCACACACCTTTCCATAATCGTAATACTAGATAATTGAGACTATATCCCTGTATATGTGTGAAACATTGCCATCGTTAATATTTGTCGCATGCCAACTAAATATGTTATAGCTTACATGATATAATATCTTTATTGTCGTTGCCATATACATGTTCTTGTTAATTAAATATTATATTGCTCACAATGTCGTTTCGTTCATTTATGGTCAGCGGTTGGCCGAATGTGTTATTCCAAGAACATGGGGATGCCTAATTCAATTCGATCATGACTGAGTTGGACTTCACTTACTTTCTTTTCTTTTTGTATTATCTGCTGATGATTTAATGATGTAAGGGAAATCACCCTAATATTTATTCAGTAATCCCATAACGAAAGGTTATTTGGGGAATTATAAGATATAAATGAATCATTGTGCAGAATCCATGGATCTTAGCCTGGTGTTGATTGTGTCCCCCATCACAATATTAATACCAAGTGAGGATCTATGACAGTACCTCCAAAGAAAATGATATCTAAAGTTATAATGAACTTTTATAAATGGAAAATCATTTTTGAAGTTTTTATTTTAGGTTTAATTTCAAGCTAATAGATTAAATTTAATATTTCCAATAAGATAAATTCATTGCTGTATTTAAAAACTAATTTAAGTTGAATGGAATAAGTTTTACTTTTGAAATTGCTAATGAATTTAATTATTGAGAATATTTGCAAGTGATGCTGTAAATTTGGTTTTGCTACAAATGCAGATTTTCAAAATTTGAATAGGTATGTTTTCTCTCCTGTGTGTGTTAGCATGTGGAGCTTCAAGTCTGACTTCTGAGAAGATGCAAATTCACAAACGTTAGAAGAATATGGTTCCTCTCCAGTGTGTGTTCACATACACTGCTCCAAATATGAATTATTTGCAAATACAGATCCACAAACTTCACAAAAATATAGTATCTTTCCTGTGTGTGTCCAGATATGACCATCCAAAGAACCCTTTACTGAAAATACAGATCCACAAATTTTATAAGCATATGGTTTCTTTCCAGTATGTGTTTGCATATGGCACTTCAAAGATGGCATCAGGAAAAATGCTGATCTGCAAACTGTACAAGAATATGTTTTCTGTAGAGTGTATGTTCATATATGGCACTTGAGAAGTGTGCTTTCTGAAAATGCACATCCACAAACTTCACAAGAATAGGATTTATCACTGCTGTGTCTCTGCATATGACCACTCAAAGAAAACTTAAGTGAAAATGCAGAACCACAAATTTCACAGTAATATGGTTACTCTCTAGTGTATCTTTGCATATGGCACTTTAAAGATGACTTCTGGGAAAAAGAACATCCACAAACTGTACTATGAATATAGTTTCTCTCCTGTGTGTGTTCGCATATGCTGGCTTATAGATGACTTATGTGAAAATGCAAATCCACAAATTTCACAGGCATATGGTCTCTCTCCTGTACATCTTTGCATATGCTGACAGAAAGAGGACTTATGTGAAAATGCAGATCCACAAACTTCACAAGAATAAGGTTTCTCTCCTGTGTGCCTTCGCATATGACACTTCAAAGAAAACTTTTAGGAAAATGCAGATCCATAAACTTCACAAGAATATGGTTTCTCTCCAGTGTGTTCGCATGTGGCACTTCAAACATGATGCCAGTGAAAATGCAGATCCACAAACTTCACAAGAATAGGGCTTCTCACCAGTGTGTGTTCGAAGATGGCATATCCAATTTGACTACTTTTTGACTTTTTTTTTTTTTTTTTAACTGTGTTTTTCCATCAGGTACACAAAATTTTAATCATTAGAATGATCTGCACATTTCACCAGAATATGGTTTTGTCTAGTGTTTGTGCATATGACATGACCATGAAAATACAGTCCCATAAACATCATAGGAATATGCTTTCTCATCTGTGTTTTTGCATATGGCAGGCCAAATGTCAGTGAAAATGCAGAGCCACAAACTTCATAAGAATATAGTTTCTCTCCAGTCAGTGTTTACATGTGGTTCTTCATATGAAATGTCTGTGAGTGTAGTGCCACACACTTCTCAGGAAAGTGCTTTCTTTCCCGTGTGTTTGCATACAGCACAAATATTACTAATAAGAAAAATTTGCAAACTTAAAAAGATTGTTTTCTAATTTTTACTCACATGTAACAGTTTTTGTAAAGAAAGGAAACCATTCTTTTTAATGTACATGATTTCTTGCCAGTTAATAATAACTGTGATAATTTTGACAATACAGATACATAACTTTTACATAATTGCAACATGATTTTTACCTTTCTTGATGGAATTTTCCAAGTCATTTTCATTAAATCTTCCAATATTAACAGTTTTTAAGAGTATCATGTTTTTCTGTTCAGCCCAAATGTCTGTGAAGAAAAAGTAATAAAAAACATTTTAACTCATACAAAATAATGCAGTATTTTTGTTTATCATAAGTTGTACGAATCAAGATGGTTGTATGAAATTCAGTTCATTGATACATTTCAGCTGATTTTCTTAGTCAAAATCAGGAAATTTTGATATGTAAAATCAATTTGAATCAACTCTTCAGAACAAGAAATATATTTGAAATGATATGAAAAATTAAACAACTTCACATTATTATTTTCTAATGATGTTATTATTAACTGAAAACTATATTTACTAATCATAAATGGAAAATCTGAATGCAAATCATCATAATTGATCATACACAACATTATCAGAAAATATGAGTGATAACTATAATAAATTTAAAGCCAGAAAGTATCTAAAATTAAATAAACATTAGATTACAGAGAATATTTTCTTAAATTCTTAAGATTACTCAGTGCTTATTATAAATAAAAGGCGCTGACATCATATTATTTTTTCAGCTAAAGCCCCTATAGAAGAACATTAGATAAACATCAGTCTGTCAAACACGTGAAACACCTTAAATAAAGAGCTAAACCTGTGTTAAAAAATGCATTTCTGCAATATTTTGAAGTAAATGTTACAAAGTAGATTACAGAAAATGTGATACCTAAGGTTTAAAATGAATTTTTTGAAATTTCTTGAATATTTTGCTTTAGTTTTTAATTTCATGCTAATTGAATATTTCCAATACACATAATATTTTAATTAATTTCAAAACCTAATTTAACTTCATTGGAAGGAGATTTTTATTTTGTCTGATTATCACCCTTTTTAGTCTTCTTTTAGTACAATGTAATTTCTCTATATTAAAAAGTCTTCCAAAAATAAAATATACTTTTCTGAAACTTTATTTGAGGAATATTAACTGATTTATCATATAATTAACCTGATTTGAAACAAATATTATTTACTTTAAGTACAAAATATTGCAGAAATGCATTTTTTAACACTATTTATGTTAATAGCTTCATGACATAGGTTTTTATCTAGTTACCTCCACAAAAATGCTAAAAAATAAGCATACTTTGATGAAAACATGCTCCAAACATAATGAAAAAATAGTTTTATTGTAAAAATCTTTATATTATTATTAAGTTGAAGGATCAAAGCATTTTTTGAATATTTAATTAATTTTTTTACTCCTTTTTAGAACACTTGAAATTTTGAGTAAATAACTTATTTTTCTTGCATCAGCAGTTGTACAAATTTTTGTCTCTTTTTTTTTTGCAATGAAAGACCTGTTAATTTGAAAATTCTTGCAAAAATCAAATAATTGTCAAATTTTAATGAAATTATTTTTGAAATTTTTTACTAGAAAATCTTGCTAAAATTTTTTTTTTACGATTCTCCCCTTACTTAATTTTATGAAAACTTTAGAAATTCATTGAGAATTTTTAGTGACTATATTAGTTAAAAGCAGAATTTTTTGAAGAATTTAAATCACCAATTTTTTTTGAAAAATCGAACCTGTTCTTACCAAAAAATAAAAACACTATAAAACTAAGATATTATTTAATTAGAGAAGTTTTTAATAGCTTTTTATATATTAAAGACAATATGGTCTGAAGAAAAAGATTTTTGACGAAAAATGAATTTTTACAAGATTTGTTTTCACAATTTTAAATTGAATACTTTATACAGTTATTAAATCTTTTAAAATTCATTTTCAATGAAATAATTCTATGGAAATATTGTTATTAAGTAAAACTATATTTACTAATCCTATATTGTAAAGCTTATTACAATCTAATGACCCTGAATATTTTTAAAAGAATTTTGATTTGTGTGTGTGCATGATTACATGCAGAATTTCTGAAGTATGGATTTACAAATCAATAAATCTTACGTCATTATTTTTGCACCAACCTAATGTAATAATCTGAGAATGTTCTTAGGCAGATTGTATAAAGCAGAAAGAGGGTAGGACTGAGAAGAGAAGCATGGACAATAGAGCTAAGACAGAAAGATCAGCTGCCGAACTTTGGTTGTCTAGGTATTTGGATGTGCAGTCCTAATCTGTGGTATCATCTGCATAGATATCTATTAGGTTGGTGCAAAAATAATGACGTAATAATGTCGTTTTTTGACGTTAGAAAATACGTCAAAAAACGACATTATTACGTCATTATTTTTGCACCAACCTAATATAATAATCTGAGAATGTTCTTAGGCAGATTGTATAAAGCAAAAAGAGGGTAGGACTGAGAAGAGAAGCATGGAGAATAGAGCTAAGACAGAAAGATCAGCTGCCGGACTCTGGTTGTCTAGGTATTTGCATGTGCAGTCCTAATCTGCGGTATCATCTGCATAGATATCTATTAGGTTGGTGCAAGAATAATGACGTAATAATGTCGTTTTTTGACGTTAGAAAATACGTCAAAAAATGACATTATTACGTCATTATTTTTGCACCAACCTAATATAATAATCTGAGAATGTTCTCAGGCAGATTGTATAAAGCAGAAAGAGGGTAGGACTGAGAAGAGAAGCATGGAGAATAGAGCTAAGACAGAAAGATCAGCTGCCGGACTCTGGTTGTCTAGGCATTTGGATGTGCAGTCCTAATCTGTGGTATCATCTGCATAGATATCTATTAGGTTGGTGCAAAAATAATGACGTAATAATGTCGATTTTTGATGTTAAAAAATACGTAAAAAAAACGACATTATTACGTCATTATTTTTGCACCAACCTAATATAATAATCTGAGAATGTTCTTAGGCAGATTGAATAAAGCAGAAACAGGGTAAGACTGAGAAGAGAAGCATGGAGAATAGAGCTAAGACAGAAAGATCAGCTGCCGGACTTTGGTTGTCTAGGTATTTGGATGTGCAGTCCTAATCTGTGGTATCATCTGCATAGATATCTACTAGGTTGGTGCAAAAATAATGACGTAATAATGTCGTTTCTTGACGTTAAAAAATACGTCAAAAAACGACATTATTACGTCATTATTTTTGCACCAGCCTAATATTTGCTGATATTAGGTTGGTGCAAAAATAATGACGTAATAATGTCGTTTTTTGACGTTAAAAAATACGTCAAAAAACGACATTATTATTATGTCATTATTTTTGCACCAACCTAATAGAAAAAAAGAGAGGCTCAAGTTTTACCATCTGAAAAGGTGAAATAAGGTTACACCTATTTAATTTTCAAATCTGGATTCAATTTGTGGCTATTTGAGAACCCTGGTTTTGTAACCACTTCACTAATACCAAATATAACCACTTGCATGTGTGGGACTCTTTTTTATATTTTATGTTGTGGTCACCGCACCAAATACAGCCTGTTATTTGTGTTGATCGCCAAATACATTACACCAGGCTGAATCTTCTTATAGACTCAGTTCACTAACTGCAGAATTCTTACTCGTGTATGTGCATGCAGATTTCATTTTATATAGATTTCTATTTGAGAAACAGACATGATTAATTAGCGTCTGAAACAACCTTCTGTAAGTAATCTAAATGGCTGTCCACAAAGTGTTATTTTTAGTTGTGGCATGGACTTTTAAGTTTCCAATATTTTCTACCTACACTTATATACATTACAAATTAACACTAGGATAGCCAGCTCCTTTGACATCTTTATTTACATTACACTGTGAAGCAGCCATCTCTAATATATTCAATATTCAAGTCAGGAATAACAAGTCTGAAAAAAATTCACAAATATTAGTATACCTCATACTGAAAGAAAGTTATATATATATATATATGTATGTATGTATACAGTGTAACCCGGATATAAGAGAAACCCGGATATAAGAGATGTTTTCTCTGGTCCCAAATTAGAGCCTGTGTTAATGTATATATAATAGATCAAACCCGGATATAAGAGACTTCGTCTCCAGTCCCAACAACTTTCTTATATCCGGGTTACACTGTATATATAAATTACGTGTGTGTGTGTGTATAGATAGATAAATAGATAGGGGACATAAACACAACTATTATTGCTTGTGAGAAATTTTTCAATGCATTTAGCCTATAAATAGCCTAGGTGTCAAAAATGACACCTCGGCCATTCAAGGTAAAACCTCAAATATCAGCTATTCCACTGAATATTTGTTAAAGAATTAAGTCTGTTAAGCATCTTTGCTAAAATTCAATAATTGTCCATAAGCTTCAGCATCGAACCAAAACTAATTATTCCATAGTAATTTGTTGAAAATTTGAAGGTGTCGAAAATGACACGTCGACCATCCTAGTGTTAAAGTAAGCACAGCTATGAAAGGATGAAAAAAAAAAACCCCTAAGATTTTGACGTAATTTGGTGTCTTTCTTCTTTTCGTCTAAAGCCAAGAATTTGTTTTATTCATGCTTAGTCTCAAATAAATACTATCTAAAATTCAACTATTTTTTATCCATAATGTTGGATGTGTTAAATTATTCAGGTTTTTAACAAAAAAAAAATCTCAAATTGATGTTAAAAATTGCTGCAAAGCATTGTTGATTTAACATGGAATTATGACGTCTTTAATTTCTATTTAAATACATTAAAATTATTTTCAATTTTTCTAGTTGAATTGTTCACCATTATTGCATAGAATCCATTATTGTGCATAATTAGGTCAGAATAAAATTTGTACAGTGTAACCCGGATATAAGAGAGTTGTCGGGACCGGAGAATAACTCTCTTATATCCGGGTTTGGTCTATTTTGTTTAGGTAAGTATGGCTCTAATTTGGGACCAGAGAAAATCTCTCTTATTTCCGGGTTACACTGTATTTTGTATGAATACAACCTTATGAAAATTGAGATGTAATAGAATGGAGCACCCCATATCAGAGATATGGTACGAAGCACACAAGACACTTACACTGGTCCTGTTAAAAAGAATATACTGTTAGTATATATGCACTAAAGTATTGACAACATATTTAAAATGTAAATGGGAATAAAACACAAACTCCAATGACAATTATAAGCTAATAAGTAAAATCAAAGTAAAAGTAGATATTACAAATTAAGATTTTATTTGCAATATCTTTAAAATCCTTCAATACATCAATAGAGAGCTTGACAAAACATGAGTTCAAATTTATCTTAGTAGCTCAAGTAGCAACAAAGTTATGATCATTCAATGTTTACCATTTTTTTATCATCTTCCATTAAGTTTAATATCAGAGAATATCCAAAGATATTAAATCCTTTTATCCTTTACATATGCAGTCCAACTTCTAACCAAATCTGTTTTATCCACTTATATGAATTCATCTTTCACCAGCTTCTATATTAGCTAGAAAAACTTTTGATTTGATTGGTAGTCAGTCTAGCAGAAGGAAAACTCTGAATTCAAAATCCTATAAATGACAAGGCAGACTGGGCTGTTTAGCCTTGATACACTAACTGGTCTAAAAAGACCAACATGGTCGGAAGATTCCAACTAAGGTGTATAATATTTTTGACATGGACATATGTCTTGAGGGGGAAGCCTAACATGTGAAATTGACCAGAACCTCCCTTTATCTAAATTCAACATTGGCAGATAGCAGCATTAAAGCCCTTTGTAAAAGCATGAATCTTTCTCTAGCCAGTGGTTATGTTGTTAGGGAGACTTTTTTTTTCCAATTATAATAAGTAAATTACTTTGAAAAACATGAATCTTTATCCAGCCAGTAGCTAAGGAGGATCTTTTGTAAGCGCATAAAACAAATTCAAAATTATTTTAAAATATTTGTCGTCATTGAACTGTATAGAGATTTTCAAATTATGATTAGTAAAGTAGCATAACCTCAATTTTATTCATAAAAGCAATTCAAAGTGTTTTTTCTAATTACACAATGTCTAATTATTTCTTTTGTAATTAGGGACAGATTTTCTATAACTTAGATAATGTAAATTCACTATAGACATGTCTAACTGCCTCTAAAGTGACATAGAAGGTGAAAAAGAATTTTTATTAATGAAAAATCTTTCTTGAATCAATTCTTTTCATTTAATTTCAAGCTAATATATTAAAATTAGTATTTCCAATGCGAAAAATAATTTGCTGTGTTTAAAAACTAATTTAAATTGATTGGAATGAGTGTTTTCTTTAAATAACTAATGAACTGAACTATTGAGAATATTTGCATATGAAGCAGTAAATCTGGCTTTGTTACAAATGCTGATTTTCAAAATTTGAATAGATGCATTTTCTATCCTCTGTGTGTTAGCATGTGGTGCTTCAAATGACTTCTGGGAAAATGCAGATCTACAAACTACACAAGAATATGGTTTTTCTCCAGTGATTAAATCCATTTGAAAAAGTGTGAATCTTTATCCAGCCAGTGGTTAATAGCTTGAGAGATTCTTTTGTATGGACAGAAAATGAATTCAAAATTCTTTTTAAAATATTTGTTGCCATTTAATTGCAGTGAGCTCTTCCAATTACGATTAATAAATTAGAATAATATCAATGTTATCTACAAAAGTAATTAATTCAGATTTTCTGTAAGATTGATGGTTTAAATTCTCTATGGACATGTACTTATAAGTTTAGCTACCTCCAAACAAACGTTATACCTAAGGATAAAAATAATTTTTATAAATGAAAAATCTTTCAGGATGGTTTTATTTTAGATTTAATTTAAAGCCAATAGATAAAAATTGATATTCCCAATGAGAAAAACACTTTATTTTATTAAAAAGCTAATTTAAATTGATTGGAATGACTTTTCACCATGAAACTGCTAATGAATTGAACTTTTGAGAATATTGCAGTGAATCTAACTTTGTTACAAATACTGATTTTCAAAATTTGAATAGATGTGTTTTCTATCCTCTGTGTGTCAGCATGTGGCGCTTCAAGTATGACTTCTGGGAAAATGCAGATCCACAAACTACACAAGAATATGGTTTCTCTCCAGTGTGTATTCTCATATGCCGCACCAAATTTGACGCATTTACAAATGAAGCCCCACAAACTTCACAAGAACATGGTTTCTCTCCAGTGTGTGTTCGTATATGGCGCTGCAAATGTGGCCTATTTGCAAATGCAGAGCCACAAACTTCACAAGAATATGGTTTCTCTCCTGTGTGTGTCCGCATATGATCATTCAAAGAAGACTTCATTGAAAATGCAAATCCACAAATTTTACAGTTATGTGGTTTCTCTCCTGTGTGTGTTCGCATATGGTACTTCAAAGATGACTTTTGGGAAAATGCAGAACCACAAACTGTACAAGAATATGGTTTCTCTAGAGTATGTGTTCGCATATGGCACTTAAGACTTGTGCTTGCTGAAAATGCCAATCCACAAACTTCACAAGTATATGGTTTCTCTCCAGTGTGTACTCGCATATGCCGCACCAGATGGGACTTATTTGCAAATGCAAAGCCACAAACTTCACAAGAATATGGCTTTTCTCCAGTGTGTGTTCGCATATGGCGCTTTAAATGGGGCTTATTTGCAAATTCAGAGCCACAAACGTCACAAGAAAATGGTTTCTCTCCCGTATGAGTCCGCATATGACTATTTAAAGAACACTTCATAGAAAATGCAGATCCACAAATTTTACAGTCATATGGTTTCTCTCCTGTGTGTGTTCGCATATGGTACTTCAAAGATGACTTCTGGGAAAATGCAGATCCACAAACTTCACAAGAATACGGCTTCTCTCCTGAGTGTGTCCACATATGATCATTCAAAGAAGACTTCATTGAAAATGCAGATCCACAAATTTTCTGAGCATATGGTTTCTTTCTGGCGTGTTTTTGCCTATGGCACTTCAAATTTGACTTAACTGAAAGTATTTTTCTAGAGTGTGTGTTCACATATGAGATTCAAGACATGTGTTTTGCTGAAAATGCAGATCCACAAACTACACAAGAATGTAGTTTGTCTTCTCCTTTGTCAGCATATGACTATCGAAATAAGAAGTCATTGAAAATGCAGATCCACAAGTTTCACAAGCATATGATTTCTCTCCAGTGTGCTTGTGTATGCTTATGTCACTTCAAAGATGATTCTTGGGAAAATGGAGATCCACAAGCTGTATAAAAATAGGGCATGTATTTGCATATTTTGCTTAAAACTTCAACTTGCTGAAAATGCAGAGCCCTATACTTCACAAGAAAATGGATTCTCTCCAGTGTGTACACATATGGTGCTTCAAATATGACTTCTTTGAAAATGCAGCCTCTCAAATTTCACTAAAATATGGTTTTTCACCTCTGTGTGTTTGCATATGTTAACTGAAAGGTGACAGAAAAATAGAGATCTGCAAATTTAACAGGCATATGATGTGTCTTCCACATCTCTTCATAAATGCTGTCAGAATGCTAAGTTATTTGAATATGCAGATCCACAAACTTCACAAGAATATGCCTTCTTGCCAGTGTGTATTCAAAGACACTGAGTTTTGAGAAAATGCAGATCCACAAATATCACAAAAAGATGATTTTTCTCCTGTATTTTTTCCTATGTTACACAAAATCTCAATCATCAGAAAGATCTGCACAAATCATAAGAATATCTTTTTTGTCCAATGTGCGTTTATATATGGCCATTCATATGATACAACCATGAAAATGTAGTTCCATAAATTTCACAAGAATACACTTTCTCTGTTTTTTCCTTTCACACTTCAAATTAGATGTCAGTGAAAATGCAGTCACAAACTTCATAAGAAAATAATTTCTCCCCAGTCAGTTTGCATGTGGTACTTTGTACGAAATGTTCCTGAGTATGCAGAGTGTTTGTATATAGCACAATAAATTTAAATATTAGAAGAATATACAAATTTAAAAATACTGTCTTCATTCTAATATTTACTTATATGTAACAGTTTTTTGTAAAAAAGAGAAACCACTCATTTCATTGTACATGCTTTGGTGCCCGTTAATATTCAATGATGCATTTGACAATACAGATATACAAAGATTTTACATGAAGATTGTAGTATGTTTTTCAATTTTCTTGATGGAAAGTTCCAAGACATTTTCTCTTTCATTTAAATTCCCAATAACAATTTTTAAGAGCCTCATGATTTTCTGTTCAGCCCAAACATCTGTGAAGAAAAAGTAATAAAACATATTTAAACAGAGACAAAATAATGCAGTATTATTGTTTTATCATAAATCCTAACATGTGAAATCGACCAGAACCTCCTTTTATTTAAATCCATCATTGGCAGATAGCATGATGTTATTGATTAAAGCCTTTTGAAAAGACATGAATGTTTCTCCAGACAGTGGTTAAGTTGTTAGGGAAACTCTTTTTTTATGTAGTTTTAGGATGAGTAACCTCAGATTGGATGGGAAACTCCAGCTAAGGAGTCTAATATTTTTGACATTGTTATCAATTTTGATAAGGGTCTAACAGGTTGAAGAACCTAGAGCCTCTCTTTATCTAAATCTAGTATGAGGAGGCAGCATCAATTTTTCAAAGTGGAAAGTAGAATAATCATGAAAATTTCAAATTCTGACCAAGTCTCTCGGGTTCACTTTGCAGTAATGCTTTTGAAAAAGGCATGAATACATCTTTCTCCAGCTTTCAAATAACTCAGGAGACTCTTTTGCTTTGGTTGGTTGCCAGTCAAGAAGGAAAACTCTGAATACAAACTCCTGCAAAGCTGTAGATTTTAGTATTTTAGTTGAAAGGAGAACTGCTTGGAGGATTGAAATCTTCAAATACTTTTTTAAAACAAAGTCCCCAGTTACCAAAACTCTGCTCAGAAGTGTAAAAATGCAATAGAAGATACTATTTAATTAGAAAAACTTTTAATTACTTTCTTGAATAAGTTATAGGCATTATTGCCTGAAGAAATAACATTTTTTGATGACTAATGAATTTTTACAAGAATTTTTTTCATTTTTAAAATTTTTTAATTAGAATAAATCATAAAATTTTAAAATTCAGTCTTACTTTGTAGAGGTCAGGTGATATTGTTATTAAGTAAAAACAATATTTACTATTCACAAATGAAGAAGCTTAGTAAAATTCATTGACCTTCAATATTCTGAAGAATTTTGTTTGTGTATAAAAGTGCACATTTTTGTAAATACAGACATACATACATGACATTATCAAAAAATGATGACTAATAAATTTAAAGCCTAAATATCTTAAATTCAATGACACATTAGATTACAGAGAATATTTTCCTAAAGTTTAAAGATTGCTGACTACTTCAAAGTTATATAAAAGGTCTTGACATAATGATTTTTGTTCTATGGAGAATTTATTTGTAAATCATCATTTAAAAAAATGGCGCCCATTTTCTTTAAAGATAAATTTTCCATAGAACAAAAATCATTATGTCAAGACCTGTCAATGCCTAGTCAATTATGCAAAACATAGCTATGACGGTTAAAAAAAATTGACAGTTTCATTTTAAAAATACATTTCTGTTTCATTTTAAACTTAAAGTAAATATTTTTTGCGTATCAGATGAATTATACTTCAAATCAGCTAATATTCCTCAAATAAAGTTTCAGTAATGTATATTTTATTTTTGGAAGATTTCTTAATAAAGATAATTACATTGCAATGTAATCTTAGCAATGTTGACTTTAAATTTACTATAGTCATTGCATTTATTTTCTGATAATGTCATATATGGTCAACCATACTTTCAAAAAATGGGCATGTTACATAATATTTTATATGCATAAAAAAATTATTTTAGTAATCTTGGTACAAGATGATTTGTATTAAGCTTTTCAATTTTTGATTAGTAAATATAGTTTTCAGTTGATAACAATATTACCTAACTGGATAACAGTAATGTAAAATTTAAAAAGATCTATAAATTATTATAGTTAAAACTTAAAAAGAATGTGAAAAATTCTTGAAAAATTGTTTTTCTTAAGACAATGATGTCCATAATAAATCTTATTTCTAAAAGGAATTCAAAGCTTTTCTAATTAAATAATGTCATAGTGTTAATGTATTTTCTTATTTTCCAATTCAAAACAGATTTTCGGGAAATGACTAGGAGATTGAAAAAAAAAAAAAAATAGGAGTCCTGTCTTAATGAATAAAAAATTTTTCGGAAGAATATGTAATTTCTCAAAATTTTATGAAATTAAAAAGAGTGTAAAATATGTAAAAAAAAAAAAAAGAAGACATTTTTATACCAAGGTTTTTTTTTTATAAAAAACATTTAAAAAATAATATCATTCATTTGTTAAGAGGTCCTGAAAGTAGGGAGTTTCACTACTTCACTACAAAAAAGAATAGCCTGATGAAAAAAGATCTCAAACTTGACAAACAATTTTTTTAATAATCCGTTTGTTATTATTAAGAGGAAAGATGACAGTATTTTTATTATTTTTTTAAATTTTTTAATCCTTCCTAGCATGTCTGAAATTTTAGTTAGAAATGTTTTTTCTTGAGCCGGTAAAATTGCCAAGTCCAGCTTTTTTGACAACTTTGTAAACAAAAGTAAAATTCTTCATTTAAAAATCTTGTAAAATTCACTTATACTATTTTAAAAAGTTATTTGAAAAATTTAAAGTTTACTTAATGTAACTGGAAACAAATATTACTTAATTTTTTAGCAGAAAAAATTTAGTTGAAAATAAGAGAAGCATGTCTAACTGAGGTGATTGGTTTTGGAGGTGTGAATTGATGTTTACATCAATGTATCGGCAACTAACATAATGGCAATTTATCAAACAGAAGTAACAGTATTTTCAAATTTTAACTGAACCAGCTTATTTAAATATAAAGTAATTCTTAAAAATTAAATACTTTCAAAAGTCTAATATTTAATTATTTTTTTAGGTACTTTTTAAACACAGATAAATTCAAAGCTGGCACCGTTTCTCTCCCTAAAATTAAATCTAAAAAAGAAAATAATAATTGCAGTATGTCTCTCACTGACAAACAATAAATTAATTATATTTAAAAATGAAATTAAAATATTTATTGAAACAGAATATAAAAAAGAAAATTTTTTTGAAAATATGATGATGATGGTCAGTCAGAGAATTTGATATGAGCTAGCCAGTAGGAAAGCAACGGCCTTTCTCTTAAAACACATGAACTTTTATTTCTGAACTGTGCATCCACAGTTTTGGAGAAAATTTTTTGCATATTAAAAAATATTTTTAAAATGTTATTGTATCAAATATTGTAATAAGTTTCAAATTTATGACCAGTAAAAATAGATCTTTTTAATAGCATCATTTACAAAAAGACAGATTCAAATTTAATTTTAAAATATTTAACAACTTTATCACATTTTGTATTTAAAATTGAAAAAAAGGAAACAAATCTTGTAAAAATTCATTTTTCATCAGGAAGATATTTTGGTTTTAGACAATAATGTCCTTAATAAATATTATTCATAAAAGCCATTAAAAGTGTTTTTAATTAAATAATGTCTTAGTTTTATCAGGTCTTGTATTTTACAATTCAGAACTGAATTTGGGGTAAAACCAGGTTTAAATTTACAAAAAAAAAAATATCACTGATTTATATTCTTCAAAGTTTTCTGCTTTTAACTAATATAATCACAAAATTACACAAAGCTGAATTTTCAAGTTTAAATAAAATTAAGTAAGGGCAGCGGGTAAACTGCAGTAAAAAAGAAAATATTTTTACAATGACTTTCTAAAAAACAAACATTTCTAAAATAATCTCATTCATCAGTCAATAAGTTTTGTTTGTTTCACTAAAATCAGACAATTATTTGATATTTGCAAGAATTTCTAAATTAATGTGTTTTTCAAATGAAAAAAGGTTCTAAAGAAACTAATGGTAAATATGTAGATACTTTCACTTTTTTCACCAAGATTTTTGATACCCAAGGTTTAAAATGAATTTTTAAAAATTAAAATGCATTCTTGAAGCTTTAGTTGAGAGATAAATGATTAATTGAATATTTCTAGTAAGTAAAATACTTTAGAATATTTCAAATAAAAATTATATAGATTGAAATGTCAAATATTTGCTCGATTTCAAAAATTCCATTTAGTAGAAGCCATTTCTTACATTTTAAAGTTTTAAAATTAAATTTAATTATGTTTAAAAAATTTTCCAAAAATAAAATATATTTGTGACACATCATCTGAAGAAAATTATCAAATTTAAAGTTAAATTAATCCGATTTGTAACAAATATTATCTACTTATAGCATAAAAAATAGTATACAAGCATTTCTTAACAATAGGTCCTGTTTTTCTTATGTCTTTTGACATTATCAATTGGTTCCAAGGTGCTGACAGCTAGCATGGATCATCAGAATTGACATAAATTTACAAAATCTAAGTGAATTAATTTTTTTGGTTTTTCAACTACCTAGTAATTTTTACAAATTAACATATTTTCAGCAATTATCTAATATTTTATTGGCTTTTAGTTACGTTTGAAGATGCTTTCTGAAAAAATAAAAATTTCTTAGATCAATTCAAAAATTTAATAACTGCATTGAAATACCGTGATAGAGGTAAATTAACAATTAATGAAATGTTATGGCATTTTATTTATTATTATTTTATATTTTTTTATTTTAAAGTTGAGACATAAACATGCAATGAATAATGAATTGCAGACAAGTTCATTTCTTTGAAACTGGATGACAATTCTTACAGAATGTTATCTTTCATAATAATGCTACATTTAGGCTACTATGGGAATGATCAAAGTAAAAAAGATAAAAATTATTTTTAAAATATAATCATAAAATGACATATATTAAGCTTTTCAATTTAGGATTTTATAAATTTTGTTTCCACTTAATTACAATATCACCTCAAAGAAAGAATGTACCTCAATTTTAAACAATTTTTAAATTATTAAAATTTAAAAGAAAAATGAAAAAATTCTTGTAAAAATACATTGTTCATCAAAATGTTTTTTTTTCTTAAGACAGTAGTGTCCTTAATATAACTTATTTACAAAAGCAATTCAAAGTTTTTCTAATTAAATAATGTCATAGTTTGATTACATTTTATAGTTTATCATTCAGAGCAGATTTTCAATACAAATGGGAAAAGTTTTAAAAATAAATGAATGATTTACATTCTCCTAGGAGTCCTACTTTTAACTAAAAAAATTCTGGAAAGAAAATTTAATTTCGCAAAATTTCATGAAATTAAGTATGTGGGGAGTAGCATATGCAAAAAAAAAAAAAAAAAGTGTACCAAGATTTTCTAAAACAAAAAATTTCAAAAAATATTTCACTCATTTGTAAATAAGTCCTGGAAATTTAATTAAAATCTGACAGTTAGTTGATTTTTGCAAAAATTTCCAAATCAATGCATTTTCCATCAGAAAAAAGCACAAAAAAAAAAACTAATTGTAAAAATTGTGTTTTGGTGATGTCAACTGTTGATGTAAACCCCCCCCCCAAAAAAAAACAAGATTTTTAACCAAAATTTCGAACATGCTAGAAAGGATTAAAAAATCTAATAAAATATTAAAAATATTTTAGTTTTTCCTTTCTTCTTAATAATAACACAAACATTTTAACAATACAATTATTTTTGTAAATCGATGTGTGCTATTACCCAAACTTTTAGCTCAATTGCAAAAATACAAAACCCAATAAAACTAAGACATTATTTAATTAAAAGTTTTTAATGGCTTTTTTGAATAATATATATTAAGGACATTTTTATCTTAAGCCAAAATAATTTTGGGATGAAAAATGAATTCTTACAATTTTTCAATTTTAAATACATAATGTGATAAAAAGTTGTTAAATATTTTTCAGTTAAGTTTGTTTCCATGATACAATGGAAATACTCTTATTATTTTATCTACTTTTTACATATCATAAATTTGAAAGCTTATTAAAATCTGCTATGCGAGTTTTTTTCTTTTCTTACAAGAATGTATTAAAAATTGTCTTCGAGAAAAAGACAAATGCACAACTCTGAAATAATGTCACGTGTTCTAGAGCTGTTTCCCCTGACAGCAATATCTGATCTGCCTCATAGTTTGCTGGGCTTTCGTTCTGTTAGTACATCTCAAGTTGACTGAACATCATCACATTTTTCAAGTTTTCTTTTTCTTTTCAATTTTTAAATATAATCATTGTTACTTCTATTATTAAATAAAAAAAAATAAAATATGCATAAAATTTTCATATCATGTTAACATTAAAACTCACACATTTAAAGAAAATTGTGCAAAATGTAAGGATTCTTATCTAATATTTGCTTGAATGTAACAAGAAAAAGAAATAAAATCTTGTTTCATAAATGAGTTAACCTTTTTTTTCCATTTATAAAATGTAATGGTATTTAATTTTTATATTGTCTCAGGGAAAAAAAATTTTACAACTGAGACTATATAAAACTTAATTAAAAAAAAAAAAAAATTTTATAATAGGTGTACGTAACAATATTATGTTACACTTATCTGCTATAAAATATGAATTCTAAATTCATTTTTTCATAGTTTAAATGTTATTGTTATTCCAGAATTCTCAATCAAATGTAAGGTAAAAAAAAAATTTTATTTTGAAAGTGTATTTTTTATTTAACTCTACTAACAAGATTCACTTAAAAAAAAAAAAAAAAAAAAAAAAAAAAAAAAAATCGCTAAAAAAAATTGCACAAATTTTGTCACTTCTATCTTACGGTCTGACAAATTCCCCTGACATAAGTTGTCGATACAATATCATACATCAGTTCACACTTCAGAAAACCAATCACCAGTGTTGGACATGTCACTCTTAAAAAATTTTCTGCTAAAAAAGTAATGTGTCTTTCAAATTACATTAAGTATACTTTAAATTTTCTAATTTTCCTAAAATAACTTTTGAAAAAAGCATAATTGAATTTTACAAGATTTTTAAATGGAGAAATTCACTTTTGTTTACAAAACTGTCAATAATGTCTGACATCACTGATTTTATGTCAATTTTGATGACTCAAAAAAACAAGATTTTTAGCTAAAATTTCGGACATGCTAGAAAAGATTAAAAATTTTTTAAATTATTCAAAAATACTTTGGTCTTTCCTCTTCATAATGACATAAACATTTAGACAATAAAAAAATTGTTTAATCAGGTTTGGGGTCTTTTTTCATCAGGGTATGCTCTTTTGTAGCAAAGTTTTGGACAAGCCTACACTAAACAAATATGTCGACTGCTGATGAAAAAAAAAAAAAAAAAAAACAAGACTTGTAACCAAAATTTCAAACATGCTAGCAAGGAGTAAAAATCTCAGTAAAATAATGAAAACAATAATTTCATCTTTTCTCTTAATAATAACACGAACATTTTGACAATAAAATTTTGTTTTTAAGTTTGGGGCCTTCTTTCACCATACTATGCTATTTTTTCAGCGAAAAATGGAGGTACCTAAAACATTTTGACGATAAAACTGTTTTTATCAAGTTTCGGGACACATTTTATCATGGTATGCCCTTTTTTTAGCGATTTTTTTTTTTTTTTGTGGAGGGTACCTAGATTAATTATACTTTAATTAAATCAACTAATACTCCTCAGATAAAGTTTCAGGAAAATATTTATTTCTGGAAGATTTTTTGGCGCCATTACGCTTTCACCCCACCCTCCACTATGTTTTTCCCGCGACTATTTTATTTCTCAGATTACTTTTTTCCTGTTCCTTATTTGCTGTGCATTATGTTCAGCAGAACATCAAACATGTATTTTTAAAGTTTTTCCTGTTTTTCGTTATCACTCTGATGGTGGTTGATGAATTACTCAACGCACACATCACGGAAAAAAAAAAAAGAAAGAACTGGTTCCAGTCAACCACAGTGTTTGGGCTGGAAATTTCTAAATAATTTCTTAGTGTTTCCATAGCTGGTCCTCGGCCTTGTCTTAAACTTTACCTCTTCCCTACAACGGCTGTGGCAAGCAATGCAGTCCATACTGACTGCAGGCGGGCACGAAAGTGTAATAGCGCCGATTTCTTTTAATAAAGTGAATTCACTTACATAGAAGAAATGGAAGACGGCTAAAAATGGCGCTTCACCTATTTTAGGAAAAAAAAAAAACTCCTTCCAGTCAATTTAAAGTGCGTGTTTTCTGGGTTTTTTTTTTTAATACAGTAAAGTATTTTGCTGATTAGAAATATTAAATTAACCTCTGAACTTGAAATTGACACTAAAATAAAAGCTTGAAGAAACATTTTTTTTTTAAATACGAAGTATAGTGTTTTCTGTGGAGTTTAGTTTATGTTAAAAAATCGGAACGAAATTTATTCTCACTTTTTCTTTTTTAACAGTAATATACTAACAAATATCGAATAAAAAAAAGACTAAAGAGTTAAAAAAAAAAAAAATAACGAGTTTCAAGGAAACAACGATTTCGTTTTTTGTCAAAATATTATGTATTCCTTTTCGACGTACCTTTCAGACGAGAACATTTACGAGAAAGAAAAAAAAACGGGATGGGATGACTTCTTTTTTCGCAAATGAATTTGTTGGCAATTTTTGTAAACCTATCAAATGTTCGTATTGTTCTTTTACTTTATGTAATAATGTGGAAGTTGAAATGAAAAACCAAGGCACGTAAAATTACTGCTGTGAAAATATTTCGCATAAACATAACGTAAAAACTGAAAAAGAAAAAAAAAGCTAGGAAAGCGGTGTTTAACAAGATTTGGTTCCTTGTCTTTAATAGCCATAGTTTTGAAGGCATTTACGGTTTAAAAAGTGAAAATATTCAAAAGTAGTCACATGTAGTTTCTTCACGTCCACTGACATAGTACGTATCTGTATGGCGCTCCCTACTTTAAGACGACCTTGTGTCACATATTGCTTTAAGTGTAGAGGCCTGGCATTGTCGGCGCTAATTGTGGATCATTTCTAACATGAGTAAATAAAATAAAAAAAATGAATCTTTTTTATTCTTTATCAGTGGAGTAAAATGTAAAAATAAAATAAAAAATGGCAGACACTGGTGACTTAGTGCTGTATGCGTTTCTCCTTCATCCCCCAAAAAATAAATACAGCCCGGATAAGAGAGTTGTCGGGACCGGAGAAGTCGTCTCTTATATACGGGTTTGGTCTATTTTTTTGTTTAGGTAAGTATGGCTCTAATTTGGGACCAGATAAAATCTCTTATATCCGGGTTTCTCTTATATCTGGGTTTTACACTGTATAAATGATATTTTCGACCATTTTTATTTCACACTGATTTAAGGAAATTTAATAAAAAATAATTCAGCTATTAATTAATTATTAATTTCATTAAATCGTTTTCAAGTAAAAAAGCCTTCTAACTTTTGTAGGGAGTTTATATTGTTTTTAAATTATCTTTTTTTTACTTTTTATTGTATATAAAGTTTATAATTTTGTCCAATTTTAAACATCTGTCTAAAAATTATTAATAAATTAATTTTAAAACAATTTTCAACAAATATTCTACTCTTGGAGATAGACTTAGTATAGGTTGGTGCAAAAATAAAGTCGTTTCCTCACATATGTTACTATGTGAGAAAACGACATTATTTTTGCACCAACGTAATTGAAATTTAAATGCTTATTAAACTTAAACTAGTATTGAACAATTAGAAAATAAAACTGATGGTAATAATTTTTATTTTTATTATTATCATTCAATCGAACCCTTTGGCAAACACTTAGATTGTATTGTCTTGCATTAGTAAAAAAATTCAACAAGAAAAATTTAACAATATCTCTCAATACAAATTCGAGGCACAACATTATGGATCATTTCATCTTTTGCAAATAAGCAATTTTTAAGAGTGTAGAGGACTGTGTCGGCGATGTTGTTGAGTAGAAGTAGATGAATACATGTGGGTTAAAATTTTCCTGCTAGCCGGTCCAACTACATGAGAAAGTTGGACTTTAATTAAGTCCAAAGAAGGCATAGAAAAAACAAACACAAGACCGATAAATATATGTAAACAAATATATGTATTAATAACAAGAAAGGTTACAAATTACATGGGCAGTTACATGGACAGAGTGTGTGTGGTGAATATTATATGTGTGTGTTGTGGTGAGTGTGCGTGCGTACGTACGTGTATTGTGCTTAGCATGTTCCCAGCATTTGAGAAACGCTGTCTCTGTGAGCGTTCACATCTGCGAGGTGGTAAGGCTGAAAGCTTGAGGAAAAAGAGGAAGAGGCGAAGGGTCTGCAAATATTTATAGCCAGGGAAGAGAGACCCCTGGTGAAAGGGTTAACGAACTAAAGGAGGAGTTAACTCCGACAAGAGTAAGATGACATTTTGGTAAATTTGGGTCTTCATGTCCACAAAAAAACAGTATGTCAAAATGACAGTTTTTCCATTGACACCGCTATTATTTTAACTACCTTCACTCCTTGACAATATCTATTTTTATAAAAAGCAATGACTAGAATTATAATACTCAATATAATTATAGTACTTCTAAGGACCAACAGGAGCATGACACATGGCCGAGAAACACACGCAATCCACATACTGGCTCCACATTTAAACCAGAAAAGGGTATGATATCTATAATGTCACTCAACTTCCTGGAACGCATACACAGTGCTAACAGCCTTTGACCAGACCCAGGAAGAATTATTAGTGTTTCCATCTTACCTGAATTGACTTTTGCTGATTCCTAGGAATTGTAAACCAAACGGGAAGGCTTGTTCCTAACTAGGTGAACAAACAAAAACCACTACAAGATTTATTATGTGTCAGAAACATGCCTTGGGAAAGTGCACAAAAGAAGGCATTGATGGATTATCACCCTCTGAAGATAATCATGGACAAGACAAGATTTGAAAGCAATTTCCTCTTTGAACTTAGCAGCGACAAGACTTTCTCTTCTCATTCTGTCAGCATGCAAGATACATACTAAAGGTTGCTTTGAACTCTTCACAACTTTAACTTCATTTCTTGTTTTTCATTTGGTATCATATCAGTTTAATATATTTATTATTATGTATTTGTTTAAATTCCATAATTTAGCATTTTATTTTTGCCTGGACTCAGACAAGTACACCAATATTGTTTGTGGGACAAATGTACTTAGAGCCATTAAATATTTACTAAAAAGACGTCCACACCTCGCAACAATTGAGGTGATTATTGCAACAGCATTCAGCTCCATGAAAAGTGCACTATTCAGCCCCTGTACTATCAGTTTACAGCTCATCAAAGAAAATAATATTTTCTGCAAATGCTTCATCTCACGGCCTTCATGCGGTGTTACTCTAACATTAGTACGATGTGAAAATGCACTGCATTGCATATGTTTCATATCAGTGAATGAAACTCGCTCTGCACAGATTGAAAAAGTAGGCACAGGTGACAAGGTTATGTGAATGTGTCTAGGACTACTGCTATGGTTAGACTTTACAACAGAACCTGATTATAAGCCACTGGGCAATGAAAACCACAACAAGCTGGCAGCTAAAATTTTGAGATTTCACATGGTGATATAAATATGGGATCTGCTATGAAGCCAGCAAAGAACTATACACAGATGATGTCTTGTCCAGAAATGATCCAATGAAACATGAAAAGGATATGAAGAGAGAAACTGAAACATACATACACACGATCATGGAATGCCTACCAACCACCGAAAGATGCTTCGAAGAGCTGAAAGAGGCTACCAGAATTGATGGGGAATATGCAACTGCATCTTGAAATATAAGAAGAATGGTTGGGCACCTAAAGTCTATTTCCCAATGTCAGTGAAACGATATTAGACCCCACTGCGGCATCACTTCTAAGAACAAGCTGCTGGTGCACGGAAATTGTATTCTATATGCTATATCCTACTGTGTTAGGCAATGATTGATAAAATCCACTCCAGCCATCATTGGATGTCGACAAAGAGCCTGTCAATCATTATGGTAGCCTGGATTGTCCAATCAAATTGAAAGAGAGAGCTGTACATCTTGGAGTAGACGGAAGTACCAACCAACTGAATCACTTATGACACCAAGTTTTGATATGAAATAAATGAAGAGGAAGATAACATGTGTTAATTGGGACCAAGATAGTGAACAGTTATCCTCTTTATTATTTACATAAGGTGTTACACTAAACAGCTGGACCAACCAGATGAATTATTTCTGACATGTTTTCCTGTTAAATAAATGAACAGGAAAATAACGTGTTAGTAGATTTGGGTGAAGATGGTGGACTGCCATCCTCTTTATTACTCCGCTAGGGTCTGACATCATTCAAGGGGCATCACTCTTGTTGGTACAAATTATGAGAAGATAGTAACACGCGATTATGCATTTAAATTTTCTTGTTTAGTTCTTTTTTATAAATTTATGAGAGAACTCGACATTTCATCTTTCTTGACAGATTTATTATCACAAAGTGTGATAATTATAAAAGTGAACAAAAGAACACAGAGAAACATTATAAAAATTTAGATGATGAAAGAAGAAATGAAAAATTATATAAAAATAATTAAAGGGTTAATAAAAGAAATAATACAATAGTCTAAGTTTGTTTTCTTACACATTCTTTTGGGGAGGTGTCTTTTACAAAAATATTTATCAAGAGAAGAAAGTTACAAACACGTATTCTTTAAATGATAAATGATCTATTATAATGAAGACATATGGTTCATAAAAATGGTTTAAATAAACTTTTCTGTGTAAAAGTTTGTTTGTATGAGGTTCAAATTGATATAAACATACCATAAATGAAGTCTAAAGTTTAAAAAAAAAAAAAAGAAGATACATCCAGTGAATTCAATTTTCATAAATTTTTAAAAAGAGAAGCAAGGTTTAGTCTGAAAATTCATGGACAGGCATGTCTTAAAAAGATACATTTTGTGATTTTTTTTAAGCAATGGGGAAAGAGGTTTACACTCATATAATTGTCAAATCTGGATTCAGTTTGGAGCCAATTTGTGGCTATTTGAGAAACCTGGTTTTGTAACATCTTCACCCAGTACCAACTATAACCACTTGTGTGAGTGGGTCTGTTTTTATATTTTAATATTGTGATGTTGTGGTCACAGCACCAAATATAACCTGTTACTTGCGTTGATCCCCAAATGCTGTGCACCAGAAGATAGCTTCTAATGGACTCAGTTCATTAACTGCAGAATTCCTGCTCATGTGTGTGTGTGCACGCATATTTCAATTTATATAGATTTCTATTTAGGAAATAGACAAGATTAATTAGACTTTGAAACAAAGAACCTTCTGTAAGTAAAAGAAATGGCTGGCCACAAGTTTTTTTTGTTTTTTTTTTAGTTTTTGCCTGTATTTTTAAGTTTCCAATATTTATATACATTAAAAATTAAAGTAAATACAACAGACTATTAAAGGCTGTAAAATACTATGATTCTGATGTCATTCGGGGTTTTTTTTTTTTTTAATGTGTTAAATTATTCAGCTATCAAACATGAAAATCTCAAGTTGATGTTAAAAATTTCTGCAAAACATTGTCGATTTAAGGTGGAATGATGATGTAACTTTTGCGTACATTGAATTTATTTTCAATTTTTCTGGTTGAATTGTTCACCAACATGGCATATGATCCATTATTGTGCATAATTAGGTTACAATAAAATTTGTATTCTATATAAATACTACCTTATAGAAGTTGAGATGTAATAGAGTGGGGGACTTCTGTATCATAGATGTGTTATAGGGTGGACAAGACACTTGTACTGGCCCAGTTAATGAGAATATAGTGTTAGTATATATGCATGAAAGTATTGAGAACTTATTTAAAAGGAAAAATGGAAGTAAACAGACAAATATAACCCAAATGACAATTTGCTAATAAATCTAACTAAAAGCAGGTATCCCAAACTAAGATTTTATTTTCAATATCTCTAAAATCCTTCAATACAGGAATAAAGTGCTTGACAAAACATGGGACTAAATTTATCTTAGTAGCTCAAATAGCAACAAAATTATGTCCATTCAAAATTTATCTTTTTTTTTTTTTATCACCTTCCATTAAGTTACAGATCAGAGATTTTCCAAAGATATTTCATTAGGTACCTCCAAAATTTCGGTATACCTAAGGTTTAAATGTATTTTTCATAAAGGAAAAATCCTTTTCGAAGCTTTCCAACCACTTCAATTGAAAGCAAAAGGATTAAATTTTCTAATTCCAGAAAAAAAAAATACTGTGGAGTATTTTAAATAGAAATTTGAATGATTTTTAGTCGATGTTTCCGATAAAACAATCGAAACGGCCATTTTTAACTTTTTTTAGTGAAATGTAAACAAACTTATTTTTCAGATTTAAAATTCCTGCTAAAATAAGATATACATTTCTGAAACGTTACTTTCATAAAATTAGCAAGTTTAAAGTTACATTAATCTGTTCAAAAACAATTTTCTAGACAAACATTTTTTGACCTCGGGTCTTGTTTTTTCACGTCTCCATTGATAATTTGATGACTGAATGTGTTGACAGGTTTAGTACGGTGCATCAAAAGTGACATAAAGGTGTTTTTTGTTTCGTATAATAATTTCTTACATTATTGAGTTACCTCAATATTTTTAGCAAGATTTTCTAAAATTAAAGATTTCAAAAATAAATTCATTCATTTTTGAATAAGTCCTGAAAATTTCATTTAAATTAGACAATTATTTGATTTTTGCAAGAATTTCCAAATTAATGGGTTTCCCCCGAAACTGCTACACTAAAAAAAGCGATGACCACAAGTCTCATGGAATTAAGAAAAAAAACAAAAAACAAAAAAAAAAACGGATTTTTGACACAAATTTAGAACATGTTAGAAATAAGGAAAAAAATTGTTTTAAAAATACTTTGTTCTTTCCTCTTAATAATTACATAAATATTTTAATGATGAAACTTTGTTTTTATTAAGATTCGGACTTTTTAACATTATGCTATACTGATTTTTTAGCTAATCCTTTGAGGTACCTATATTAAATCCTTTCATCCTTAACATATGCAGTCCAACTTCTGACCAAATCTGTTTTGTCCACTTTGCACAAATGCCCTTGGAAAAGACATTAAGCCATCTTTCTCCAGGTTGCACATAATTAGCTAGAAAGACTTTCTTGCTTTGGTTGGTAGACAGTCTAAGAAAAGGAAAACACTGAAATTAAACTCATTTAAATAATAAGGTAGACTGGGCTCTTTTAGCCTTGATACACCAACTGGTCTAAAAAGACAAACACAGCCTGAAGTCACCAACTAAGGTGTATAATATTCTTGATACTGTCACAGATCTTGAAAGGAAAGCCTAACATGTGGAAATGAACAGAACCTCTCTTTATCTAAATTCATCACTGGCAGATAGCATCTTGCAATTGATAAAAAGCCTTTGTAAAAGTGTGAATCTTTCTCCAGACAGATAAATATGTTGGGAGTCTCTTTCATGTGCACATAAAAAAAATTAAAAGTTCTTTTTAAAATATTTGTCATCTTTGAATTATAGTGAGCTTTTACAATTATCAGTTGGAAATTAGAATAGTTTCAATTTTATTATAAAAGAAATTAAAAGCTTTATTTTTTAATTATACCATGTTTGAGTTTTATTGCATTATTTATTTTGCAATTCAGCATAAATTTTCTGTAACTTTCATGATTTATATTCTCTGTGGACATGTCCTAATAAATCTAGCTATGTCCATAGAAAAATTACACCTAAGGTTAAAAAGCTTTTATTTCGTGAAGCTTTTATTTTAGTTTTAATTTTAAGCAAAAAGATTAAAATTAATATTTCCAATAAGAAAATTTATTGGAATGAATTTTGGTTTTGAAGTCCCTAATAAATTGAACTATTTAAAATATTTGCAAATGATGCAGTATATCTGCTTTTTCTACAAATGCAGGTATTCAAAATGTGAATAGATATGTTTTCTATCACCTGTGTGTTAGCATGTGGCGCTTCAAAGTTGATGTCTGGGCAAATGCAGTTTGACAAACCTCACAAGAATATGGTTTCTCTCCAGTGTGTGTTTGCATATGGTATTTCAAATATGACTTGTGGGCAAATGCAGATCCACAAACTTCACAAGAATATGGTTTCTCTCCAGTGTGTATTCGCGTATGCCGCACCAATTGTGTCTTACTTGCAAATGCAGAGCCACAAACTTCACAAGAATATGGTTTCTCTCCTGTGTGTGTTTGCATATGATACTTCAAAGATGACTTCCGGGAAAATGCAGAGCTACAAACATCACAAGGATATGGTTTCTCTCCAGTGTGTGTTCGCATATGGCACTTAAGACTTGTGCTTACTGAAAATGCAAATCCACAAACTTCACAAGAATATGGTTTCTCTCCAGTGTGAGTTCGCTTATGGTACTTTAAAGATGATTTCTCGGCAAACGCAGATCCACAAACTTCACAAGAATATGGTTTCTCTCCAGTGTGTGTTCTCATATGGCACTCCAAATGTGGCTTCCTTGCAAATGCAGAGCCACAAACTTCACAGGAATATGGTTTCTCTCCAGTGTGTGTCCGCATATGATCATTAAAATGAGATTTGATTGAAAATGCAGACCCACATATTTTACAGGCATATGGTTTCTCTCCAGTGTGTGTTCGCATATGTCGCTCCAAATGGGATTTCCGTGAAAATGCAAATCCACAAACTGTACAAGAATATGGTTTCTCTTGAGTGTGTGTTCGCATATGGCACTTAAGATTTGTGCTTGCTGAAAATGCAAAGCCACAAACTTCACAAGAATATGGTTTCTCTCCTGTGTGTATTCGCATATGCCGCACCAAATGGGACTGATTTGCAGATGCAAAGCCACAAACTTCACAAGAATATGGTTTCTCTCCAGTGTGTGTTCGCATATGGCGCTTCAAATGTGGCTTATTTGTAAATTGAGAGCCACAAACTTCACAAGAATATGGTTTCTCTCCTGTGTGTGTCCGCATATGACTATTCAATGAACATTTCATTGAAAATGCAGATCCACAGACTTTACAGTCATATGGTTTCTCTCCAGTATGTGTTCGCATATGGCGTTCTAAATGGGACTTCCTTGAAAATGCAGATCCACAAACTTCACATGAATATGGTTTCTTTCTTTGACTACACATCTGACCATCCCCAGAAGAATTCATTGTAAATGCAGATCTACAAATTTCACAAGCATATGGTTTCTCTCCAGAGTGTGTCTGCTCATGGCATTTCAAAGATGATTTCTGGGAAAATGCAAATCCACAAACTGTATAAAAATACAGTTTCTCTAGCGTCTGTCTTTTTGGATATGAGACTTTAAATTAGATGTCAGTGAAAATGCAAAGTCACAAACTTCATAAGAATATAGTTTCTCTCCAGTCAGTGTCTGCATGTGGTTCTTCATATGAAATGTCTGAGTGTGGGCGATCCCAGAGATTTTACTGTGTGTTTGCATATAGAACAATAAATCTAATTATTAGAATATGGAAATTTAAAATTGTTGTTTTCACTCTAATATTTACTTACATGTAACAGCTTTTTGTAAAAAAAGGGAAACTACTCATTTCAATGAACATGGTTTCATGCCAATTAATATTCACTGTAATGCTTTTGATAATACAGATACACAAATTTTACATGAAGATTGCAGCATGTTTTTCAATGTTCTTGATGGAAAGTTCCAAAACATTTTCTCTTTCATTTAATTTTGAAGTAATAACGGTTTTTAAGAGCCTCATGATTTTCTGTTCAGCCCAAACATCTGTGAAGAAAAAGTAATAAAACATATTTTAACAGAAAATATAATGCAGTATTTTTGTTTTACCATAAGTTGTAGGGATCAAGATGATTGCATTAAACTGGTAATTATTAGTTCATTGATAAATGTCAATTGGATATCAACACAAAAAATTAAACTTGCATAGAACCTGATTTTCTTATTTAAAATTCTAAAAATTCTGGTATATAAAATCAATTTGAATCAAGTCCATAGAATCAGAGATATTTTTTAAATTCAATATAGTATGAAAAGTTGTTTACTTTCTGATATGGGACCTTACTCATAATAACATAATAGACTATTCCATACATAATAAACAGTGCGCCTCAAGAGAAAGCAGGGGGTTCAGTCTGAAGTCTGGAGTGAGGTCCGTCAGGAGTAAGTCAGTTAGAGTGAGCGAGTCAGTCAGAGGCAGTCTGAAACAGAGTCGCGTTCAGACAATTACTACAAGACATTGGAATAGTGATACTAGTCGAGATTACATTGTTCTCCCAAATAAACCTGATTGTTCGTACTAACACTTTCTACTTCTCTGTATATATTCCTGTTTTTAATATATCTGTGTTATTCCATATCCGTATTCGAGTTCTTTATTGGTTCTACCTTGGACTATCACTGTGGTACAAGGACCTGGGCCATAACATGTGGCGACGAAGATTCGAACTCATACGTAAAGAACAAACAACAAAATCCTCTCTCATCAACATAACACTTTCACATAACTATTTTCTAAAATATACAATTCTTTTAGAGATTATTGTTTCCACTTTTAACCAAATACTGTTTCGGTAAAATACATGACTACAACAGTATGAAAAGTATTATGTAAGTAAGGCCATTTAATGTAAAAATCATGAAAAAATCAACATGGGTTTAAATTGATGTTACACCTTGTGTAGAGTCTAGACGAATTCAAAATAGCATTGGAAAATGGAAGTTTAACCTCATTCCAAATGAGCAGTAGGTGATTTCCAGCTTAAAATACTGGAAATAACAGTTGACAAGTGTTTATTTATAGCAACACTCACAAGGTGACAGAATGCGCCTAGAGTAGTAAAGGAAGAGAATTTTTCAAGGGAGACAATTTTCGTCTCCAGCATGGTAGAGTCGAAGTAAAAACTTTATATACTATCACAAAAGAAAAAGCTTAGTAAAATTCATTGACCTCCAATATTTTAAAATAATTTTGTGTCTGTGTAAAAGGGAACATTTTTGTAAATGCATAAATGACATTATCAAAGAATAAAGAGTGATGACTGTAATAAATTTAAAGCCTAAATACCTTAAATTCAGTAACACATAAAGAATATTTTTCTAAATTTTTGTGATTGTTGAGTATTTTAAAGTTATATATAAAAAAAAAGCGTTCACGTCATTTTCTTAAATGAGGTCTTACACAAAAACTCCGTAGAACAACTATCATCTGTCAAGACTAAGACCTTGTCAATTATGCAAAACATGGAAAAAAAACAAAAAAACAAAAAAAACAACATGCAATTACGTAAAATATGTCAGTTAAAAAAAAACAGCTACTGTTTTTTTTGTTTTAAAAATATATTTCTGTCCTATTTTAAACTTCAGATTAAAATTAAATGAGTTCACTCAATGTTCCTCAAGTAAAGTTTCCTGTTTCAGTCATGTATATTTTATTTTTGGAAGATTTGTTAATAAACATTGCAATCTTAGGAATGTTGGCTTTTTTAAATTTTTTAGTCATACTCATCCCACTTATTTTAATGTCGTATGATCGACCATAGTTTTATAAATGGGCTCGTTACGTAATATTTTCTTTTTGGGAAAATAAAAGAAATCTAAAATTTTTAGTATTATTGGTGCAAAATGATTTAAGCTTTTCAATTTTTTTGATTAGTAAATTAGTTTTCCTTTTTAATTAACAATATTCACCTGTCCTCGCTTCATGAAGAAAATAATGCACAATTTTGAAAGGTTTAAAAAAATTTAAACAATTCTTGTAAAAAAAATCATTATTATTCGAAAAGAAAAAAAAATTGATGATTTACGTTCTTCCAGGAGTCGTGTTTTTTTTTTTTAGGTATTTCCACTCTTTCATTTTTTTTTAAACCAAAGTATCGCGTTTCTGGGGAGGTCCGAGTTTATGTCAACAAAAATAATAAGTATTTCTTTTTCTGCCATAGCAAATGAAAAGCAAAATATATTTTCATTTTTTTTTTAACATTAAAACACTAACAAACATCGAATAAAAAGAGATAAAAAATAGTGAGACATGTCAAGGAATCAACGATTTCGTATTTTGTCAAAATATTCTTTTACGTACCTTCCAGGCCAGAACATTTAAGGAGAAAAACAAAACGGGATGATTTCTTTGTTCTCAAATGATTTTGTTGGGATTTCTCTGTAAACCTATCAAATTTTTGTATTGTTCGTTTTATGTAATAATGTCAAAGTTGAAATGAAAAACAAAGAAAGAATTCAATGGAAAAAAACATGATACAAAACAAACGGAAAATTACTGCTGTGAAAATATTTCTCATAATAAACACAAAAAAGGTAAACGGTGTTTGATAAGATTTGGTTCCTTGTATTTAATTAGCTTAGATTTCTAGACATAAACAAGTAAAAAGTGACGTTACTCAAACAAAAGTAGACACAAATGGTTTTCAAGTGTACTGTAAAGCAAAAATGCTTGTAAATTTTGTTGGGAGTTTATTGTTTTTTAATTTTGTCCAATTTTAAACCTAAATTATTAACAAATTAATTTTAAAACTGATGGTAATAAATAATAATAATATAGCTTATTCTGTTATCAACCTGTTGGTTATTCAAGCTCTTAGGCGAACATTAGATTGTATTGTCTTTAGTAAAACAATTCAATTAAAAAAATTTAATATCTAGTCAATACAAATTAGATTCACAACATTATGGATTATTCCATCTTTCGTGATGGACTGAGGGGAGCTAAAGTGACTGTGGTAATTGAGTATATTGTACTGAATGAATGTATCATGATTGTGATTAACTAGGTCTAGGATAGTTACTGAGTACCAGCCCTCCTCTACTTCCCCTTTAGCCATGTGCCACAATTTTGTATTTAAATACAGAATAAATAATCATTCCATCTTTCATAAAACAGCAAACAGCAATTTTTAAAGGTTACATGACATTTTGGTAAACTTGGATCTTCATGCCCACAAAAAACAGTGTATCAAAAGGGCAGTTTATCCATTATTTTAAAACTGAATTTATACATTTTCTTTTTTCTATTGATTTTCGTTTATTTAAAATATTTATTATATCCTTTTATTACCTTTCTTAATCATTGCTTTCTAAAAATATATTCTGTTTGTTTGTTTGTTTGTTTGGGTTTTATGGCATATCAACCACTGTGGGTTATTTAATGCCAAATCCAGTTTATATGAATTTTAAATGCCTATTTTGTATAGAATAAAAAACGTATAGCTGGCAACATTATGGCTTCAAAAACGTATAGCTGGCAACATTATTGTTTCAAAAACTTAGAGCTGGCAACATTATTTTTCTGAAAACATTATCTGAGACCTTGCTGTTGGATGCAGTTTATCGCCATACCCAGGACGCGGATGTAGTTTACCGTCATACCCAGGACGTGAGCAAAACCTGGAAAACTAGCAGTTCACTATTTACCCATAGCTGGGACCCTAACAGGTGCTACCACCCCGGGTCAAGGTGAACCTGGGAACACCAGCAATTAAGAGGTGGTTCCACGCTCCTCAAAACCTCCAGATCAGAGGCCTTGCTGTTGGATGCAATTCAACGTCATACCCAGGACGCCTCATTGGGGGGGGGGTCTTATCCCTCTACAGAGGTGCAGTCGGCGTATTCTAAAGCCCCAGCCGACAGGGCTTAAATATATTCTGAGGAGTGAAGTTAGTTAATAGCAGTGTCAATGGAAAAACTCTCTTTTTGTCAAATATTTTTGTGGGCACGAAAATCAAAGTTTGCTGAGAGTTTTTCATAATAAAAATTGAATGATATAGAAATTAAAAATAAGTACTTCCTTTTCAATTTGTACAGAAAACTTAAATATACACTCACTTAAGTTAAATCCTTTTTTCTTCACTGTCCAATGTTCAGTATCAGACAGTTGTTATTATTTGCAATGTTAAGCCTTTTTACTAGACATGCATGTGTTGATAAATCCCTACTGGCAGCAGCAACCACTTTTTTTTGGCTTTTGAGTATGCATACAACAAAAAACTTGGAGCATGCCTGCTGTGAACTTTTTTTTTTTTCACTTTGGACTGAGATTTGGATAGGACACTAAAATTAGCACCCTGTTCAATAGACAAATATGGCATAGACAATACACCTCACTCTTTAATTCACCAATAGAATACGTCCAACTTTTCCTTCATTATTTACAATTCATCTTGAAAAGATTCTTTTAAATTTTCTCTACACCAAAAAGTTCTTTATAGAATAAGAATTTCTCTCATTTTGTTTCACTCTCGCCTTTATCCATTTTCTCAATGAATTCAAAAACACAACACCATCCTAACTTCAAGTGACAACCCATAACCTAATAACAACAGTGGTGAAAAGAAGGTAGGGACTCTTTTTTGTAATTCTGGAATTGCAGTCAGTTGATAAATGTCTTTTCATTTCCTCTCTCTCTCATAAATATACACACACACATATATATATAAACACACACACATATATTAGGTTGGTGCAAAAATAATAACGTAATAATGTCGTTTTTTGACGTATTTTTTAATGTCAAAAAACGACATTATTACGTTATATGTGTGTGTGAAATTGGCGCACAATTCTCCCATGAATTGTTGAATTAAAAAAAACAACAACTCTATAGTAATTTGCACTCTAAAAGTTCAATATCTGTCTTATAAATTATCTATTTCTAGGCGATATCACTTTTCAGGTTTAACTAATTTACATATTGATTTTAAAAAGTATACTTAATAAACTATTCTTCATTTCTGTTCTCTTATTCAACAATTGTTTTGATTTTCATATCAAAAATAGTTCTGTTTAGAAATATTATTATCTTATATAGTGCAGAAAAGTGTTTGAAATTTTACTTGGCCTTCAACAAGTTGGCATCTATTTTTAAAACTTTCCTTTAACTATAACAAGCCTGCCTTCACATCTGACCAATTAATTTCTTCTGTCTTTACAGTCATATTCTTTGAACAAATATATTGAACATCCACGATATTTCATAGTGAACATTAATTCCAAAGAAGAACAACTAATTTTTCCTAATTACAAGGCTATTTTTCTAAGGTAAACATCAGTTCATATATCTAGCATCCATAATTAGCTGTTTTTTTTTTTTTTACAGAAGTTAAAGTGTGGAAATTCGGCAAACTACATTCTACCAAAATGAACTTTTCTGAGTAAGTAGAACAAGTAAAAAAAGCAAACAATATTTCATACACAAACGTATCCCCTCCCACCAAAAGGAAATATAAAAATGCTTCCTTTTTAATTCATTTATTTTTAAAAAGTCTTAACACAAATAAGCTAATGACTAATTTGCATACAGTGCTTAAAATATCTTCTATGAAATGATTGTCCTGTTCTTTTAATTTTAATTAGAAATTCATTCACAATTATTACCAGTTAAATGTCTAATATCTATTTTTCCTTCTTGATAATGTAGTGCCACGCCTAATTTCTTCAGCTGTGATTGGTCGATTAATATATACTAAAAATAGTAAGACAATTTACCGATCACATTTCATCATACTGAATTTTTTCCTACAGTTTGCTCACAAACAAGTTTTGTTATAAAATCACCGATTGGTTCATTTTTCATCCAATCGAGTATTTTTCGTATACCTTCAAAATTTATACCGCGTTCGTGCTGGCAGCCACCCATAGTAATATAAAAATATTGGATGCATTCCAAAAACCAGTAGTATTTCCAGCCCCACAGTAGAGTACAGAACAGAGACAATAGATCTCGACTACTCACTCGTGTTATTCATCCTACTCACTCCGCACATACATACACACAGATACAGAACTTAATTTGATACACCACCAGTTCTCTGTGAACAAACTAAGTTGAATCAACTCTGTTAGTTACAAACACACTACTGTACAATCTTCTGAAGATATATTCTATCTTAATACAGAACTCTGAACTTTATACTCAGAAAAACTTGCTTAAAAACATTGCCTAACAGATAAAGGGAAACTACTTTTTTCTCCCTATTCATACATTATACAACTACCTTGTATTTATTGTTGATTTTAATATATATGTTTATTCTCTGTTGTAAAAAGAGAACATGAATTTATTTATTTAATTTTATCTTCTTGTAGTTTTTTTGGTAGCAAATGTAATTAAAAAAAATATTAAAAGGTTTGAAATAATTACTGCAATATTTTACAATATCAAATTAATGTTTACTTTTTAACAAGATACTTGCAATTTTGGACACATAAAATTTTTTCGATCTTTTTAAACAAAAATTATAAACAAATTTATTTTTACATTATATACAAATTTTGTATATTTTCCATATGAAACAAACTATCCGTAAAAATTTTATTTTATTCGTTTTCTATGATTACAACTACATTGTGCATAAAATGATTATTTAAACAAAAAATATATACAACATGAAAGAAGTGTAGTGGTGTTAATTACTTTTTCTGTTATTTTCTTCAATGGTGAAAATGATGGCAATATTATTTCTGTTAATCCTCAGTGATGAAAGTGTTCAGCAAGCTCCAAAAAGAAAATCCCTTCATGATCTCCGGATAAGAGTGCGGTGATCACTTACATGTGCCACAACTCCGCTTTCTTTAATGTCATTGGTTCATAAATATATGATACTTATTATATGACAATTTTGCCATCGCACGTCATTTGAATTTTTCTCTAAAATCACGGATTGGTCCATTTCCTGACCAATCGTGTATTTTATTATCTTTCTATATTTTTGGCGCCAAGCTCACTGGAGCCTATGAGTAACTATAAAAACCCTCTCGCTGTTAGCCAATTCAATTCTTGGAGAATACGACACGGCGCATATTCTTGTGACATTTTAATTCTTAATTATTACTCATTCGAGTAATCATACCAATTCCTATTGATATCACTCATGAACATTACATCTTTCTACACTGGTAACACACTGTGGAATTATTCTTTATTTAGCTAAGACTTCAATTGAACTTGTAGTTAAATAACATTCAACATTGTACTCAACATTAATTAGCTAAACTTTTTATTACGGAAAAAGGGAAGCAACTTTCTTTATACTATTGTTGATTTTTGTATATCATTGTTAATACAATATTTTATTAATGTTCACTGAGCTTGATTATTTTTCTCTCGTGTTTGTTGTACATGATTCATGTGGGGTGTTGTTTTACAAGAACACAGCTTTCCTTGATTATATTCACGGTGACCCTAGCCAACAATACTTACAGCACCACTACAAGAGTATCACAAGCTGCTGAGACTCCCTTACAAGACAGCACCAGGCTGGGTTTAGATTCAATAAGATATGCCAGTGTACAACAGCTACATTTTGTTAACTTCCACAAAACTGCATTCCAATACAATTGCAATAATGATTATACAACACACCAAAAGGTGTCACTTGGACCAATAGATATCCAGTGCCATTACTACAATGTTGTAAGACTCAAGGATATATGTTGTAAGAAAGGAAAGATTCAACTAGCAGAACTTCCTATACCTCCTCAGCCACCTCTCTCTCTCCTGAATGGGATTTCTCAAGAATCAAAAAAATTTCTTCAGCACATTAAGGCCTACAATAATTGCTTTGCGATGACTTTATTTGAAGCAAAAGATGTAACACTTCCAGGATGGAAATCATCTTTCAGAGTTGAGGGTCAGGTTCACCACAGGATTGGTTCACTTCTACCATTATCTAATTAGTCACACTAATTTCTTCAAATCTACTTCAAAGAGGACTACCAAATAAAAGCACAGACCAGAAGAAATATGTTTGATAAACCAAAGTTTGACATTATATTGACTCTTCAAGAGTTTTTGCATGAGCACAATGTTTATGTTAGTAATTTCAAATCAGCTATGGAAAGAGTCAAACCTGAAGATTTCAGAATTGTGATTAAAGCTGACAAAACGCCTTCTGGTGAGCACCAGAGGAGTTTCAATACACCATGTACCAATGAGGTAACTATCCTAATGGTTGACCAGTGTAATAGACAAGTGTATGGTTGCAAGAAGGAAATACGACAACAGCAGAAATAAGAACGTGTGGGTTTGGGACATCTACCTTGTGGTATAGTTCATAAGCCAGCTCCCGGTCTGGGTTGATCTCTCATAGTAGTTCACACTGGTTGGCGTGGCGCTCCTCCTGCTGACTGCTGCTGACTGACCATGACAGGTCTCTTCCCTGGCCTCCTGTTGACTGCTGTTGTACTTCTCTGTGTGACCCCTTTTATGGCATTTTTTATGGGTTAACAGGCTCGAAAAACGACGCGAGTATAATTAGGAGGGAAGCATTTTTATTGGTCGAAAAATAGAAACACTTTAAAATATTATTTTATTTTTCAACCGGAACTCGTGCATCGGACTTATGTGTAGACAACGCTAATGGTCATTTTGTGAAGGGGCCTTGTCCCGTTCACACCCGGCTCTCGCTCTTGAGTATGTTAGTTTATTTGCCTGCAAGTCAGCCGAGATATGTCTTATTTTATTTTATAACTCCAGGAATGTGACAAAAGGGATGTCATTCTCTGAAGACAAGATGGAAGTCTTCAAAAAGTTGCAGAAACTCACAGAGCTTATGATGCCTTACAATATCAACTCATCTTTTGGCAAGGAACAAAGGGAAACCATTTTCTCCTCAGGCAAAGACACTTGAACACTGGATTAGCTACAAACAAAAATAATTATCAGCCATAGACTTCTATGCATACAGAATTATGATAAAGAGTAACAGTTATAATTATCTCTTCAGGAATTGATTGAAACTCCAAAAAACACTACCCTAATGACATTCTTTAACCTATGCAATGTAGATGATTTTGCCAAAATAATTCTTTATCCTGAAGTGTTTAAATATTACACATCCAAATCTGGAAAATTTCACAGAAGAAAGCAAGGAGAACCTCAACCAGCTGAACCTGCTATTAAATGTAGTGATGTACTTGGTCAGGTTTATACAGTACATCCCAAAAATTTTGAATGTCAGGTGTCCAAGATCATTTCACAATTTGAAAACAACCAATGGAAATATTCTTGAGACATACAGACAGGCCTGCATTCAACTTGGCCTTACAGAAAGTGATGAGCATTGTGACCAAACGTTAAAAGAGGCAGTTCACATCACTCGCGAAAGCAAATAAGGGGTCTCTTTGCTGTTATGATTGCTACCTCTCAAATTCCAAATCCAATGATTCTGTGGGTGAAGCACCAAGAAGCTATGAGTGAAGACATTCTTCATCATATGCAACTGGTTCATCTAGGACTAGCCATATAAACGAAGCAGAGGATTGTAAACATTTCACTGTGTGAAATAGAAGATAAGGTGCTAAATGTGACACAAAAAGAACTGTCCCATTTCGGACTTCCCAAACCAAACAGAGATTCTGATCCCTTCAATAGAGAAATCATGAGAGAGACTGAATACAACCATGAAGAGCTGATCCCAACAGAAGAAAGGACATAACTATCCAATTATAGAACTATAGATCCAGACGAAACAGTTAACTTCCATCTTGAATTTCTGAATTCTTTAGGTCTTCTAGGAATACCATCACACAAGTAAGTTGTTATTAAAACAAGGAGTAGCATTAATGCTGCTAAAAAATCTTGATCCCCCAAAGTTATGTAATGGTACATGTCTTATTGTGAAAAAGGAAAAGGGAAAGGGGAGGCTGTATTGATTCCAAGAATTTCATTGATTCCAACAGATATGACTTTTGATTTTAAATGATTGCAATTCCCAGTCAGAGTAAGTTTTGTAATGACTATTGGTATATCACAAGGTCAGTCAATGAAAGTTACTGGACTTTACTTAATGGAACCCTGCTTTTCTCATGGTCAGTTATAGGTTACATGTTCAAGTATTGGAAATGGAAGGACTTTATTTATACTTGTTTCAAATAAAAAACAAAAAAGTAGTTTATCCTGCTTCATTGCAGTAAGAATTATTTGAGAAAAAACTTCATTTTGATTTCAATTTTTTCACCATTGTTTTTTATTCATGCAAATACAGATATTTTATTGCTGTCAATATACATTTTCCCACTCCTGCAGTTCAAATCTTGAGTTTCATGAACAATGCAAGCAGCAGGTGCTGGGTGAAGCTGACCATTGCACAATATATATATATATATGGTGTACTATAATGTTCAGTGTTTATAAAGATAGATTAAATTATTCAGTCGCCAGTTGATTCTCAAATGATCTTGATGCAGAATATCAAACATCTGTATTTCTAGCAACTATTAGTCAGGAATGTTTTGACAATTATTAGGGAATACAGTTTGATGATGATTTACCAAAAACAGAACAAGATGAAGTGATCAACAAATTCAAAGAATTTTTTGTTGGTGAGATAAATGAAGCTTATCAGTTCCACCTTTGGAAACAAGAACATTTTGAAAACATAGAGACCTATATAGCTGTTTTTCACCAACTTGTAAAAAACTGCAATTTTGGACAATTAAAAGACAGACTCATTAGGTATCAAGCCATTGTGGATGTTAAAGACGATGCATTAAGAGAGATTTTTTTAGCAGACAAAACACTACCCCTCAACAAATACGTACAGATAGGTAGAGCTCATGACTTATCTAAACACCAAATGAAAACAATCACCTTAACTGTGAATGCAACAGCTCCACAATTAAACTGTGTCACAAAATCAAAATCAAATTATAAAAATATCATCATAAAAAGAAGATACCTGAGAAAAAGTGCATGTAGTGTGGAATGTCCACATTTTATAGCAGAAATGACTGCCCCGCCTCAACAACAAAATGTAGTGTTCCAAAGTAGGACACTACACAATTGTTTGTAAGAACAAATCAAGGGTTAGGGAAGTTGAAGAGGAAGAAGAACCCTATTTCTTAGGTTCTGTGGCACTGAAAAAAATAAATTCAGTAAGTGAAGACAATAAGCTTGAATGGCAAGAGAAGACAGAAATCACTACTAAAGTCTGCAGGAAAATGCTCAACTTCATACCGGTGCATATGTGACCAGAACATTTCTTCAGGTTGAATTCTCCCATAATAAAACCCACATACAAAAGGTTATATGGACCAGGTCAACACAAAATAAAAGTCCTCGGGTGTGTAGATGTCACCCTGAGTTATAGGAAAACAATTTCACAACAGGAACTGTATATTGTTTAAGACTTAGCAGAACCATTATTGGGTGGACTAAAATTCAAAGCTCTCAATTTATTAAGTAATATTAATACAATAAAGAGTGATGGTCACCAATACAAAAAAGACTTCCCCAATGTGTTCAGAGGCTGAGGGAAATCTAGGCATGTTTACAAGATTCATTTGGATGAGACAGCACAACCTTTCTTAATCGCACACCCCTAGGGGTCTACCACTTCACATAAAGAAGGAAGTCCAGGGGGAGTTAAAATGATTAGAGAAAGAAAGAATTATCCACCCAGTGAAGTCGCCAACAGACTGATGTACTCCCATTGTAGCAGTCCTAAAAAAGAGATGGAAGAATCAGACTTTGTGTTGACTACTCCGAGTTGAACGAAAGTGTGAAATGGGAAAATTTTCCACTTCTCTCAACTGACCAACTTCTTGCTGAACTTGACGGAGCCATGGTGTTTACTAAACTTGGCTACAACAGTGGTTTCCATCAAATAGTTTTACATGAAGACTCACAAGAATTTACGACTTTTATTATGCCGTATGGTTGATTCTGTTATCAAGGGCTACCTTTCAGAATAAGCTCTGGACAAGAAATTTTCCACAAAGAAATCATTAACATCATATCTGGAATACCAGAGGTCATTTGTAATATCGATGATGCCCTGGTCAGTGGAAGAACACAGAAAGAGCATGAGCAGATTGGTTGGTTGGGTTTTATGGCATATCAACCACTGTGGGTCATTTAATGCCAAATTAAGGTATATATATATATATATATATATATATATATATATATATATATATATATATATATATATACCTATACATATATTAGATAGACAGTACTATTAAACATATAGCTGGCAACATTATTTTTTCAAAAACGCATAGCTGGCAACATTATTGTTTCAAAAACGTATAGCTGGCAACATTATTTTTCCGAAAACATTATCTGAAACCTTGTTGTTGGACGTAGTTTGACGATAAACTACATCCGCGTCCTGGGTATGAACCCACGACGCGGATGTAGTTTATCGTCATACCCAGGACGCAGCATGAGCAGAGGGTACAAATGGCACTACAAACAATGAGAGCAGCAGGGGTGACACTAAATGAAAAGTGCCACTTCCCTACTAGTGAAGTGAAATTTCTTGGACACATAATCCCCAAAGAAGGAATCTGAGTAGATCCTGAAAAGGTAAAAGCAATAAAGGAGTCAACCAGACCACAAAATGTATCTGAGCTAAGAAGGTTACTTGGCATGGAAAATCAGGTGGGCAAATTTGCTGATAATTTAGCAGAAACGACCAAACTGCCTTCTATGGGATCTAATAAAAAAACAAAAAAATTCTTGGATATGGGAACAGCCTCAGGAAACAGCATTCAAGACTGAAATAAAATCTGACAAACAGTGCTGACAAACCAACAAATATCTCAGCAGATGCATCATCTTATTATGGTTAGATGATGATGACAGGAAACCTGTATTCTATGCATTCAGATCTCTTACTGAAACAGCAAAGATATGCATAGATTGAAAAGGAAGCTTTAGCAGTTATATGGTGCTGTGAAAAGTTTGTTGATTTCTTGATAGGACTACCAAAGTTCTTGATAGAGACAGATCATAAGCCTCTACTACCAAATGCTAAAGACTAAATGTCTCAGTGGATTAACTCCCAGAATCCAGTGTTTATGTATGCACCTAATCAAATTCACCTACAAGATTACACACATTGCAGGGAAAAATCTCATTATAGCAGACACCCTATCTAGGGCCCCTGGCACTGTACTAATGAAACAAGTTTTCCTGCAGGAGACAGAGACAGACATGTTCATCTGTTCCACGATGAGTGACAAACAGCTGGAGGAAATCAGGCAGAAATAAAACACTGACAAAATCTGCAGCCAAGTTACCAACTTTCACAAGATGGATCACTGGCCTGGAGCAGCAACATAAGATCCTGAACCCTTCTGATTTGTAAGGCAATATCTCACAGTTTATCAGGGACTCTTACTGTATCAGAGCCGACTCATCACCCCTGCAGACCTGCAAAAAGACACCTTGGATTGCCTACACGAGGATACCAATGTATCGTCAAATGCTGAGCACTAGGACAGGACAATGTTTGGTGGCCAGGTCTTTCAAAACAAATTGCTGAGCAGATAAGAGGGTGCAGTATCTGTGAGAAAGAAAGGAAATATCCACCAGAGTTACTACGACCTACCAAGTTACCTGACTATCCATAACAGAAGTTAGGAATGGACTTATTCGAACTGAAAGGACACAGATACTTATTAGTCTGACTATTATCCCAGATGGATAGAGATATCTACAGACAACAATTTCAGGTAGTATTGTTGACAATTTCAAAACAAAATTTGCTTGATATGGTATTCCTGAAGTTGTCATTAATGATAACGGTCCTCAGTTCATATCCAAATAGTCTTTGTATTTCTCTAATGTTTTTGGCTTTTTACATCTCACAAGTAACCCCTATCATCCACAAGGAAATGGAGAAGCTGAATGTGCGGTTCAGACAGTTAAGAACCTTTTCAAGAAAGCAAGTCATCCATATATTGCATTGTTTAATTATCGCAGTACTCCACTCCAACATGGCAAGAGTCCTGCAGAATTGTTAATGAAAAGGAAACTCAGAACTTGCATTCTGACAATTTCTCAGAAAAATATATCCCAGCAACAAAATATTAAGCAACACAAAAATGCAGGCTCTCGGCTCAAAATGAAACAAGATTCAATTTTGACAAGCATTATCGAGCTACAGAGCATACATATTTCACTGAAGGACAGCCAGTTTTGTTGAAGACACCCAAAACCAATCCAGCCAAAGTGGTGTAAAATCTATCACCAACTACTTGTCAAAACTGATTCAGGACTACTTTGTTGAAACAGAAGCCATCTTCGCAATAGAAGTGAGAAAACCAAGTTTCCTCTGGTAGCAACTCCAACAGAATTGTCTACCCTACCAACTGTACCCAGAGACATGGCATGACAATTCAGCAAAACATCCCGCCGAACAAGTTGACCAACCAGAGACCCAGTTCACTGTGCAAAGGGATGTCCCACCTGTCAACATGGGAAGACCCAACCCAACCCAGCAGTGTATACTGGAAGTGGTTTGAAAATTTGACTGTCGTTCAAACTCATAACTTGAAAGGGGATGTGGCATAACTTGAAATTATCTCCCCTTAGATTATAGAATATTTATGCATGAACTCTCTAGTTTTAAAAAAGTAGTTTTGAGCCCAAACATAAATATGTCAGCATTCATTCTCATGTACTCCTCGCCGATGAAATCAAAGCTTAAAACTAACTCTGCATTATTATCATTTATTAATTCAATGTTGTCAAAACCCATAATACTACAACACCAACCTCTGCATGTAATGTCAATTTAGTATCTTGTAAAGTTTAAACCCTACATCACCAAGGTAAAAAGGCAGACATATATGAATTAAAGAATGTCTTTTTAACCTTGAGTTTTAGAGGAAAGTTCAACTGGCAACAGACATTTAAGCTTTATCATATTTACTAAATTGCTAGGAATTTTTTTTAAAAAAGTAATTATTCAGATAACAGATACAAATTATCTTTCACTACAGGAAATTTTCGATAAATTTAGTGAGGTGTTAAAAACATTACAGTCAACAAAAGAAAAATTTAGCGGCAGTAGTAGTAGTAAAAACAGAGAGAAGGCAAAAAAGTATATACCGCCCACAAATCTAGCTCCAGGCTAGAAAATTTTTGTACTACTAGTAGTAAAAGATGTTATCACAAATGTAATTTTTGCAGAACAGATAAGCCCTATGCCAGTTATTGTAAAAAGTAAGTGCTAAGTTAGAAGGGTGTAAATAATTAAATTTATGTCATTTGTGTACTAGCCTAATCATAAGGCTGTTCTATGCACACTTAGTAAAAATAGTTTACAATATTCTTGTAAAATTTGGTCTTTTAAAACCCATATGCAAGCTTTGTGTCTCAAAGGTGGGAAAACCCAATTAAATACTAAATGTATGCATTGAACCTGGCACTGGAAAAGAGAATATTGTACTCCATATTGTAAAAGAATCTGTCGCCAATGAAGACAAAGTGTTTTCCTTTGTCTACTTGACACTAGAAGTCAGAGATCATATTTTTTCAGATTTAATCCATAAAAAATTAATTATGAAACAAACACTTCCACTAGAGATTATGTTGTAAAGACATTTCTTGGTTCCAGTAGGAAGTTTTTACAACAAACCATGTAAAATTTACTAATTATTATATTTAATTGATAATGAATTTGATATAAATTTTAATTTTGGTAGTCTGGGAATGGTGCTAAATGATTTGAGGGGTATCATCTACAGACTAGCGAGTGACTTTTCTAACATCAAAATAATGATATTACTGTTTGAAGATTATTAGGGGTACATATTATTCAGTACATGAGGCTAATGCAGTTAGTAAAATGCATGATGGGATTGGCATAATTCCTTTTGGAAATATGTCTAATTTCTTGCTTCCAAAACAAAACCAGGGAGGAATAACCATGATCTTACTTATTATAACACCCAGATTGTGTGTGTGTGTGTGTGTGTGTGTGTGTGTACGTTTATTGGATCGGATTTCCTAGATTTTTCAACCGATTTCAACAAAACTTCACAGGACTACGTAAAATTACCTTGCGGTGGTTCTGACAGCACCAAAAATTGGAAAAACACAATTATTTTTGCACGAAATCAATTTGAAAACACGATTAAGAGGCATTAATTAAAGGGGGAAAACTCATATCGAGTTATACTTATAAATAAAAACCCAGGTTGTTTGTGAGTGTGTGTCTGTGTTCGTTTATATATGGGATCGGATTTCCTACATTTTTCAACCGATTTCAACAAAACTTCACTTTTTTTTTTTTGACAGGTAGTGTTTCTTATTGTCTTGCACACTTTTTTCTTTATTTTTACATTCACAATGCTTTAAAAATTCCATTTACAAGACAATTGTTTATAATAAAATTCTATTCAATCGGTAGACTCATAACGATTGAAAACAATGTTTTTGTTTGGGTTTGACCAATTCGTAAAAAAAAAAAAACTAATTAAGACATGTGTGTCCGTCAACCTTAAAGAATAATCGTTATCAATTTTATTTTTCAGTCTATCATGGTCGATACTTGATCTATCTCTTACTGTTACATCCCCGGGCAATGCCGGACTCTACTGCTAGTAACTATTATATCATTATACTGAGGTATTCTTCCTGTCCAATCACTCATGTGTGTGTATGACAGATGCTAACAAATTTTCTTTTGCTTTGTGACTATTATTTCCGTCACAATGCCGTATATTAATTTCTTCCTGCAAGAATTTTTTTCTTGGTCTAGTTCAGCAGTGTGACTTTAAAATATCCTCATTTACCACATTTGTACCATTCTGCATTTTTCCATGGACAGTCTTTCCCAAGATGTAATTTTCAGTGTTTGAAACACAGGCGTATTTTCCTTTTTTTGCATTTATCTTTAGCTTTTACTCATTCTTTATTCTGATTTTTTTCAGCATCATGCTTCAGACTTAACATTTTTTTTGGCAATAGTCCACCATTTCCTGTGGTGTTATGTCATTATTATGTTCAATCTTTGCTAAAATTTTCATTCATACTTCAGCATCTTTTTTTGATGTTAGACCTTACATGAAAATTAATCCCTTGAACATATCCGCAGTCATTTCTTTGAGTTCAAATTATTTATATTCTCTACTGATGGGGCCAGCATATGTGACAAAAATCTTTGGGCACCTCGAGGTGGTGTAATGGTTAGCAAGCATGTCTTGCTAAATCAATTACAACTGAATAGCGAGTTTGATCCTCACTGGGTGACCCATACTTTCAGCCTTGTGCCGCATCTAAGCTATGCTTAGAAAATCACTGAGTGACAAAATCTTCATCCTCCTTTTTGGTTAAATTCATGCATCTCCAACAATCATTGAACAGAGAACACTTGTCACTAAAAATTTTCATTAGAATGTTGTACTGCGTATTCAAACACTATTTTACCTGGTTTTCTCAGTAAAATATAATTACAGTACTTTTTGTAATTTATTGGAGGTATTTTTCTTAACGACAACCTGTTTTTTTTTATCATCTTCGCAGCTGCTGCATTCCTGACTGAATTATTTGTTCATGTCTGCAAAGATATGCAGCAAAAGTCAGTCTGTTATCTGGATTGCATACAAATTCTGAAACGGTGTTTTTGCATTGTGATTGGTATGAGACATTGAAGAATTTTTCTTTAAAATTATTTATAACAACTGTTTTTGTTCTGATTATTTTGCTGTTGCCGAATTTCCACAATGACAGCCAAAATTTTCTTCATTTCTGCAAGAAAATTTTTTTTTTCAAAATCAACATGGTTGAAATTCTTGTAACTCCTACTGCACATGTATGAGTTTCAAAAATCCTTGTGACATGGCTATACTCATAAAAATTCCGACTCCTTCATCATCGAATATCACAACTCCAGTTATCCTATGCTGACAGTTATGACACATTTGTATTTCAAATACCTGGTTGACCACTTTTATAACTTGTTATAAAGCGGTGCTTGTTTTCCTCACTTGAGTTCAAATTCTTCATCGTCAACTATTATGACTCCCTATTGTAGGAGGTACGGTGGAGTAATGGTTAGTCGCTTGGATTGAGGAATCAGAGAGCCAAGTTCGAATTCGAGTCGAATCCATTACATTCACTTACATGCTAATACCCCTGGGAAAGGTGTGAATCCTCTTCTTCTCCCTCCAGCTATGGGTAAATAGCAGGACAGACTGGGTTCTATAGCCTTGGATGGCAACTGGTCTAGGAGAAGGAAAACACTGAATTCAAAACCTGCGGAGGGCCGTTTGGGGACCTTGTGGCACGTAGTGCACCAGGTCTCTGTAATCGGCCCTTCAAAAAGTGTGGATGGTCCTGCACGAAACCTTCACCACTATAATCAAATCTCATGTGCTATACATGCGGGTTGAGGACTGCTTATGAATTCCAAATTCCCATGAAACTCCAATATTGGAGCCGGCTCAACCCCCCTCTCACCCCGAGTGAATGCCGTTACAGGTAAAGGTATAACTCCCTATTGTAAGGTTATTGTTATAGTACACACTTGTACTGGGTATAATGTAACTTGTAACATATTCTCTATACATAATCCTTAGGTTACTTGCTGTAATGTCTGTATAGTTAGTATGAAAACTGACTCATACTACCAACAACTGCTTCATACCATAACTCTTTATAGTATTGAATGAGTTCATAGTTTCACTGCAGGTGTAATCTTTACTTCACAACAACTCTGAATATTTCCTTTGCCACTACAATTGTGGCATCTTCCTTGTACCCACAGACATTTGCTCAGTGCTTTTTTCCATGGTAGTAGCATTTGTCTTTCAGCTTGCCTGAAGGTTTGTTACTTTTAGTGTCTGTAAGTGGCTTACTCATCATCAATATTGGCTATCTCTGTTCTCTTTTCACATCTTGCAGAAAAATTTTATTTTATTCAAAGAGTAGTTCTTATAAGGATCAATCAGCTGATATGTAAAGAGAAAGATTATATCGACAACAAATAGATTAAACAGTATTTTTGTAAATAAACAAGCTAATAGTGCTTAACATTTTTGTTGTTATTTCCCTAAAAAGGAAAGTATAAATCTAGATACTTGCAACTTATTCATGTACCACGTCAGAATGAAGCCCACTAATCGAAGATAGAAAATGAGGCCCTGGCAACAACGTGGGTATTTGAATACTTCTCTGACTATGATTAGGTTTAAACATTAAGATAGAAACTAATCCTAATCCCTAAGCAACAAAGTAAACTGCCAGGTAGAATACAGAAATTTCACATGAGCCTGATATACAACAATCCACTAGACAGCTGAAGCCGTGTCCAGAGATGCATCCAGAAATGGTTCAATCACACAGGAGAAAGATCTCGAGAGAGAAACAGCAGGATTCGTACTCTCAATTATGGTTTGGTTTGGTTTATGGAATATCAAACTCAATGGATTATTTAATGCCAATAACTTTTTTTTTTTTTCCTGTTAATATTTTGTTTGTCAAAAATCTATTTCTGGTAATATTTTTTTCCTCAAAAATGTATTGCTGGTAATAGTTTTTTTTTTCTTCGAAAATTTATTTCTGGTAATAATTTTTTTAGAAAGTATTTCTAGTATTAAAACCTTAGAAATTAAACTAAGCACAACAGACTATTAAAGGATGTGAAAGACTAACATACTGACATCATTTGACGTCTTTTTTGTCTAAACCCATGAATTTGTTTTATTCGTGTTAAGGCTGAAATAAACATGATATAAGATTCTTTAATGTGTTAAATTATTCAGGTTTTTAACAAGACAAATCTCAAGTTAATGTAAAAATTGGTGAAAAATGTTGAGATGGAATGATGACTTCTTTAATTTGTATTCATATATATTAAATTTATTTTCAATTTTCCTAATTGAATTATTCAACAGTATTCCATAAGATCCATTACTGTGCATAATTAGGTTAAAATAAAATTTCTATTTTAGTAGAGTGATAGGCTCTGTATCCTAGATGTGGTAAGGAGTGCACAAGACACATTGGCTCTGTTAATGAGAATATAGAGTTCGTATATCTGCAATGAAGTATTGAGAATATTTAAAATGAAAACTGGAATAAAGCACTTCGACTCAAATGACAATTACTAATGAGGAAAATTTAACTGAAAGTAAATATACCAAATTAAGATTTTATTTTCAATATCCCTAAAACCCTTCAATACAAGAATAGAGAGCTTGATAAAACATGTTACAAAATTTATCTTAGTAGCTCAAATTATGACAATTCAAAGTTTAAACACTATATAAAATTCAACTATTTTTTATCCATAATGTTGGATGTGTTAAATTATTCAGGTTTTTAACAAAAAAAAAAAAAAATCTCAAATTGATGTTAAAAATTGCTGCAAAGCATTGTTGATTTAACATGGAATTATGACGTCTTTAATTTCTATTTAAATACATTAAAATTATTTTCAATTTTTCTAGTTGAATTGTTCACCATTATTGCATAGAATCCATTATTGTGCATAATTAGGTTAGAATAAAATTTGTACAGTGTAACCCGGATATAAGAGAGTTGTTGGGACCGGAGAAGAACTATCTTATATCCGGGTTTCTCTTATATCCGCGTTTGGTCTATTTTGTTTAGGTAAGTATGGCTCTAATTTGGGACCAGAGAAAATATCTCTTATATCCGGGTTTCTCTTATATCCGGGTTACACTGTATTTTGTATGAATACAACCTTATGAAAATTGAGATGTAATAGAATGGAGCACCCCATATCAGAGATATGGTACGAAGCACACAAGACACTTACACTGGTCCTGTTAAAAAGAATATACTGTTAGTATATATGCACTAAAGTATTGACAACATATTTAAAATGTAAATGCGAATAAAACACAAACTCCAATGACAATTATAAGCTAATAAGTAAAATCAAAGTAAAAGTAGATATTACAAATTAAGATTTTATTTGCAATATCTTTAAAATCCTTCAATACATCAATAGAGAGCTTGACAAAACATGAGATCAAATTTATCTTAGTAGCTCAAGTAGCAACAAAGTTATGATCATTCAATGTTTACCATTTTTTTATCATCTTCCATTAAGTTTAAGATCAGAGAATATCCAAAGATATTAAATCCTTTACATATGCAGTCCAACTTCTAACCAAATCTGTTTTATCCACTTTGCACAAATGCCTTTGGAAAAGATATGAATTCATTTTTCTCCAGCTTCCATATTAGCTAGAAAAACTCTTGATTTGGTTGGTAGTCAGTCTAGCAGAAGGAAAACTCTGAATTCAAAATCCTATAAATGACAAGGCAGACTGGGCTCTTTGGCCTTGATACAGTAAGTGGTCTAAAAAGTCCAACATGGTCTGAAATGTGAAATTGACCTCTCTTTACTTAAATGCAACATTGGCAGATAGCACCATCTTATTGATTTAAGTCCTTTGTAAAAGCATGAATATTTCTACAGCCGGTAGTTGAAAAGTAGCAAAGGAGATGCTTTTGTATACACAAAAAAAAATGTAAAATTCTTTTAAAAAATACTTGTCATCATTGAATTATAGTGATCTTTTACAATTGTGATTAGTAAATTAGAATAATCTCAATTTTATTGATGAAGAAAATAAAAAGTTTTTTTTTTTACTAATTACACATCTTAGTTTTATTGCATTATTTTGCAATTCAGGGTAGATTTTCTGTAATGTCCTAATAAGTCTCACTATCTCCAAAGAAAAATTATACCTAAAGTTAAAAAGAAATTATTATAAATGTAAAATCTTTCTTGAAGCTTTTCTTTTAGTCTTAAATCCAAGTAAACATTAAAATTAATACTTGCAATGAAAAAAATTTATTGGAATGAATTTTGGTTTGGAATTTACTAATGAATTAAACTATTTACAATATTTTCAAATGATGCAGTAAATCTGGTTTTGCTACAAATGCAGGTGTTCAAAATGTGAATAGATATGTTTTCTATCATTTGTGTGTTAGCATGTGGCGTTTCAAAGTTGACATCTGGGCAAATGCAGATCGACAAACCTCACAAGAATATGGTTTCTCTCCAGTGTGAGTTTGCATATGGTACTTCAAATATGACTTGTAGGCGAATGAAGAACCACAAACTTCACAAGAATATGGTTTCTCTCCAGTGTGTATTCGCATATGCCTCACTAATTGTGTCTTACTTGCAAATGCAGAGCCACAAACTTCACAAGAATATGGTTTCTCTCCTGTGTGTGTCTGCATATGGTACTTCAAAGATGACTTCTGAGAAAATGCAGACCCACAAAGTTCACAAGGATATGGTTTCTCTCCAGTGTGTGTTCGCATATGGCACTTAAGACTTGTGCTTACAGAAAATGCAAATCCACAAACTTCACAAGAATATGGTTTCTCTCCAGTGTGAGTTCGCTTATGGTACTTCAAGGACGACTTCTCAGCAAATGCAGATCCACAGACCTCACAAGAATATGGTTTCTCTCCAGTGTGTGTTCTCATATGGCACTCCAAACTTGGCTTTCTTGAAAATGCAGAGCCACAAACTTCACAGGAATATGGTTTCTCTCCAGTGTGTGTCCGCATATGATCATTAAAATGAGTCTTGATTGAAAAGGCAGATCCACAAATTTTACAGGCATATGGTTTCTCTCCTGTGTGTGTTCGCATATGGCGCTCCAAATGGGACTTCCGTGAAAATGCAGATCCACAAACTTCACAAGAATAAGGTTTTTCTCCAGTGTGTATCCGCATATGCCGCACCAGATGGGCCTTATTTGCAAATGCAAAGCCACAAACTTCACAAGAATAAGGTTTCCCTTGAGTGTGTGTTCGCATATGGTGCTTTAAATGTGGCTTATTTCCAAATTCAGAACCACAAACTTCACAGGAATATGGTTTCTCCCCTCTGTGTGTCCACATATGACCATTCAATGAACACTTCATTGGAAATGCAGATCCACAAATTTTACAGTCATATGGTTTCTCTCCAGTGTGTGTTCGCATATGACTCTCCAAATTGGACTTCCTTGAAAATGCAGATCCACACACTTCACAAGAATATGGTTTCTCTCCTCTTTGACTCCACATATGACCACCTAAAGAATTCATTGTAAATGCAGTTCTACATATTTCACAGGCATATAGTTTCTCTACAGTGTGTGTCTGCTTATGACAGCTTCTGGGGAAATGAAAATCTGCAAACCATACCAAAATAGGGTTTCTCTAGTTTCTGTGCTTTCTCATATGGCACTTCAAATTAGATGCCAGAGAAAATGGAACGTCAATAACTTCATAAGAATATACTTTCATTCCAGTGTTTGCATTAGTTCTTCATATGAAATGTCTCTGAGTGTTCAGTGCCACAGATTTCACAGGAAAATGGTTTCTCTCCAGTGTTTGCATACAGCACAAGAAACTGAAGTATTAGAATATGCAAATTTAAAATTGTTGTTTTCACTCTAATATTTACTTATATGTAAAAGTTTTCTGTAAAGAAGAGAAACTATTCATTTCAATGTAAATGGATTTATGTCAATTAATATTCACTGTGATGCTTTTGACAATATTTTAAATTTTACATGAAGATTGCAGCATGTTTTTCAATTTTCTTGATGGAAAGTTCCAAGACATTTTCTCTTTCATTTAAATTCCCAATAATAACAATTTTTAAGAGCCTCATGGTTTTCTGTTCAGCCCAAACATCTGTGAAGAAAAAGTAATAAAACATTTTAACAGAGACAATATAATGCAGTATTTTTGTTTTACCATAAGTTGTAGGAATCAAGATGATTGCATTAAACTGGTAATTATTAGTTTGTTGATAAATGTCAATTGGATGTCAACACAAAAAATTAAACTTGCATAGAAACTGATTTTCTTATTTAAAATCAGAAAATTTTGATGTATGAAATCAATTTAATTCAACCTCGTAGAACTGGAGATATTTTATAAATTATAGTATAAAAAGGTGCTTAACTTCACATGATCATTTTCTAAAATATACAATTCTTTTAGAGATTCTTCTTTCCCCTATTAACCAAATACTGTTTTGGTAAAATACATGACTACAACAGTATTTAAATTGTGATGTAAGTAAGGCCATTAAATATAATAAAACAAACATTCATTTAGGCATGAATCTTGAAATGAGGCAAAAGACAATGACATCATACAAAAAGCATTTGATTTAAAGCATAAAGTTCAACTTAATATTTTTGTTTTACTTTAAAGAAAAAAGTATGAGGAATTAATTTAAAATATCATGTCATAAACTATGTTTATTCTCTCACCAGATGTATCTATCAAGATGGTGGTATTAATATGTTAATTGCTTGATATAAAGGAAATTATATTGTAGTGTAATAGATGTTGGCTTAGAATGAGAAATTGGAGAGCTAAGTTTGTTACAATAACTCAAGTGAAAATACTTTGTGAAATGTATGAATGAAACTCCCCCTCTCAGCTGTCCTGGTATTCAACCAGGACAGACTGAGTGCTACAGCCTTAGTTGGCAATTGGTCTATCACAGAAAGAAATGGCAGCCTAGTGTGGGATAAATTGTCTACTTAGTTATGACTTGAAAGAGATATGATCACCCAATCGTGTATCACATATGACACTTTACAAACTAAGGAAAATTTCTTTGTCCTCCTAAGACAATTCTGATGTAAGATCAATTTGTTTTCACCCAATAGTACTAGAGATATTTTTCAAAGTGATAGTGCATATATTTACATGCCAACACCTTTTCATGGCACCACTTTCAAAAATATCTGTGATTTTATAAGATATGATTTAATAAAATTTAAACATATTTTCTCAAGAGATGTTTATAAATTTCTAAGACTCAATGAGATTAGAATTTTATGATTAAATTATTTCCATGAAGCAATCACATTATTTTTCCTTGAAAAGTGTTTGAATAGAAAATTGCAAAAAAGTAACTTTCTGGTGCATATAGTTTACATGTCAACAACTTAACAAATAAAAACACTCCCGGATCTACATGCAGAATATTGGGAATTTTGCCCTCTTGTATATTTGTCTTCTTTTGATAGCAGTGCCAGATTTATATTTTGGCTTGATAAGCTGAAGCTTAGTAGTCTCAAAATTTATGGGAGGATCAAATCAAAGTGTCTAATATTTTTGACATTGTTATGGATCTTGATAATGATCTTGAATTGTAGTGAACTTTTCAAATTATGATTAGTAATTTAGAATAATCTCAATGTTATTAATAAAAGATGTATAAATCAAGATGGTGATATTAATCTGTCAAGTGTGTCTGTTGATATGAAGGAAACTGCAGTGTGGTGCAATAGACGTTGGCTCATAATGAGAAATCAGAGAGCCATTTTTGTTACATTCACTTATGGACAAATAACCTTGAGAAAGGTATGAATTCATGAAGTATTTTTCCTTGAAAAATTTTTAAATAGTAAATTGCAAAAAATAATTTCCTGGTGCATATTATACTTATATGTCAACAACTTATCAAAGAAAAATACTACAGGATCTACATGAAGAATGATTCATATTATACTAAGAAATATCTACAGGAATTTTGCTCTCTTCTATATTTGCACCTTTGGATAGCAGTGCTGGATTTATCTTTTGGCTCAGTAGTCTGAAGCTTAGCAGTCTCAAAATTTATGGGAAGATCTGATCAAGGTGTCTAATATTTTTGATATTGTTATTGATCTTGATAAAGGTCCCATAAGTTGAAGATGCCTAGAGAATCCCTTTATCTAAATCTGACAGAGAGCATAATTCTTGAAATGTGGAATAGGAATGAAAAGTTCAAATTCAGACAGAGTGTTTCATTCACATACACTACAGCCCTTGAAAAAAGACATGAATCCAAAATGAAAGGTAAATAATGTCAAGTATGGCTGTGCATATAGAGTGATGGTTTACATTTTGATTTGGTAAGCTTAGGACTAGCAGCCTCCAAATGGATGGGATACTCCAGCCAAGGAGTCTAATATTTTGAACTTATGAATTTTGATAAGGGCTTCTATTTATCTAAGTCTGGCACTAGCAGACAGCATAAATTTTTCAATGTGGAAAGCAGAATAAGTGTGAAGAGTTCAAATTCTGATCAAGTCTGTTTTGTTCACTTTGCACTGATGCCTTTGGAAAAGGCATGAATCCATTTTTCTCCAACTTGCATATAATTAGCTCATGAGACTCATTGCTATGGTTGGTAGCCAGTCTAGATGAAGAAAAACACTGAATTCAAACTCCTGTTAAGCTATAGAGCTTAATGCTTATATTAGTTAAAAGTAAAACTTCTTGAAGAATTTACATCCTCAGTTTTTGTAAAACAGGGAGCAGAATCTTTTTTTACAAAAAGAAATTGAGGATGTAAAAATTGTTTCAGATCAGATTAATTAAACTTTAAATTAGATACTTTCATTAACTCACTGGAAAGTTAAAAACAAGACTCCATGAAGAATTTAAATCATCAATTTGTTTTTACCCTCTTCTATATTTGCGCCTTCAGATAGCAGTGCCAGATTGATCTTTTGGCTCAGTAGTCTGAAGCTCGGCTGTCTCAAAATTTATGGGAAGATCTGATCAAGGTGTCTAATATTTTTGACATTGTTATGGATCTTGACAGAGGCCCCATAAGTAGAAGATGCTTACGGATTCTTAATCTAAATCCAGCACTGGCAGATAGCATAGATTTTTCAGTGTGAATAGTACAATAGACATGAAAAGTTCAAGTTCTGACCAGGTCCTTTTTGTTCACTTTGCACTAAAATTCTTGGAAAAGGCATGAACCCATCTTTATCTGTCATAGGTCTTGGGAGAGATAACAGAAGTGGAATGGTCAAGAGCCTCCACTTAACTAAATCCAACACTGGTATTAGGTTGGTACAAAAATAATGACGTAATAATGTTGTTTTTTGACGTTAAAAAATACATCAATAAACGACATTATTACGTCATTATTTTTGCACCAACCTAATATAATAATCTGAGAATGTTCTTAGGCAGATTGTATAAAGCAGAAAGAGGGTAGGACTGAGAAGAGAAGCATGGAGAATAGAGCTAAGACAGAAAGATCAGCTGCCGTACTCTGGTTGTCTAGGTATTTGGATGTGCAGTCCTAATCTGTGGTATCATCTGCATAGATATCTATTAGGCTGGTGCAAAAATAATGACATAATAATGTCGTTTTTTGACGTTAAAAAATACGTCAAAAAACGACATTATTAGGTCATTATTTTTGCACCAACCTAATATATAGCATAATACAATTGTTGCAGAAAGTGGAACTGACGTGCAAAATTCAACTTCTGACCAAGTCTGTTTTGTTCACATTGCACTAATTCCCTTGGAAAAGGCATGAATACATGTCTTTGGTTGGTAGGCAGTCTAGACAAGGGAAAACACTGAATTCCAATTCCTGTAAGCTGTAGTGCTTAATGTTTATATTGGTTAAAAGCAGAACTACATGGAGAATTGTGATCTTCAAATACTTTTTGTAAAACAGAGTCGCCAATTACCAAAAATCTGTTCAGAAGTGTAAAATAAAAAATGCAAGACACTATTTAATTAGAAAAGCTTTTAATTATTTCATGATTAAGATATATTATGGACACTAATGTCTTAAGAAAAAACTTTTACAATGACCAATGAATTTTTACAAGAATTGTTTTCATTTTTAAAATTTTTTAATTAGAATAAATCATTAGATTTTAAACATTTTAAAATTCTATCTTAATTTGTAGCGGTCAAGTGATATTGTTATTAAGTAAAAAATTTACTACTTACAAACGAAAACGCTTACTGAAATTCATCTACCTCTAATATTCCCAAAAAATTTTGAAACATTTTTTGTGTGTATAAAAGTGCACATTTTTGTAACTACATATGTACATACATGACATTATCAAATAATGAGAATGAATCTGTAGTAAATTTGAAGTCTAAACACCTTAAATTCAATAACACATTACAGAGAATATTTTCCTAAATTTTAAGGTTGGTGAGTACTTAAAAGTTATATAAAAAAGGTGCTTCGGTCATTTTGTTAAATGAAGTTTTACAGATATATTCTCTGTAGAAAAACAATAAATGTGTCGAAACCTGTCAACGCCTTGTCAGTTATGTAAAACAATGTGATGTCAGATAAAAAACGTAACTAGTTTCATTTAAAAAAATATTTGAAACTTAAATAATATTTTTTCCGATCACATTAATTATACTTTAAATCAGCTAATATTCCTCAAATCGAGTTTTAGAAAAGTATATTTTATTGTTAAGTAGATTTTTTTAATATAGAAAATTACATTGCATGGTAATCTTAGGAATGTTGACTTTAAATTTACTATAGTCAGTTTTTATTTTCAGATAATGTCGTGTATGGTCAACCATACTTTCACAAATGGGTGTTACATAATATTTGATTTAGGTACTTCCAAAAATTTGGTATACCTAAGGTTTAAATATATTTTCATAAATGACAAATCTTTCTTGATGTTTTATTTTTAGCCTCAACTGAAAGCTAAACAATTTTTTTAATTTCAGAAAGCAAAATACTGTGGTGTATTTCAAATAGAAATTAGAGCATAGCATGATGGAAAAGACACCAAACTTGATGGAAACAAAATTTTATTGTCTAAATGTTTATGTTAAGAGGAAAGAACAAAGTATGTTTTAATTATTTTTCCTTCTTTTTAGAACATTCTAACTTTTGATTAAAAAACAAGACTTGTTTCTCTTTGTATCAGTGGAACTACTAAATAACATAAAATTTTAGCACAGACACTAATTTGGAAAATTCTGCAAAAATAAAAATAATTGTTGGATGCTAATGAAACTTTCAGAAACTATTCACAAATGATGGAAATTATTGTATAGATATGTTTTCTTTTTTTTTAAAGTTATAGCAAAAATATTTTATTTTTATATTTATTACCCCCCACCCAACTAATTTTATGAAAACTCTAGAAATTCAGTACCATTCAGATCAGAATTAAATTTAATTTTAAATTTGCAAATTTTCTTCAATGTTTCAGAGAAATATATTGTATTTTACAAAATTTTGAAAAACTAGAATTAACTTTTGTTTACAAAAGATGGCAAGATTTTTTATCATTTTTTTACTGACAAAAAAAAAAAAATACAAAAATCATTCAAATCAGTATATAATTTTTGTTTGAAATACACTAGAGTATTTTGCTGGAAATCGTAAAAAAATACTTTTTAAATCATTTAGCTTTCAATTAAAAGCTAAAATGAAATTTTCAAGAAAGCTTTTTCATTTTTGTTTCTAAAGTTCATTTTTAAAATTTAGGTATCAAGAATTAGTGGAGGTACCTACACAATTAAAAATAAAATGAGAAAAGAGAAATAATTTAAAATGTAAATGAAATAAAGAATAAAAATAAGGTTTAAAATAAAATAAGGGATTACATTTCAATGTTTTTTTTTATCAAAATATAACTCACAAGAAAGAATAAAGAAAATTTTAAAAAAATTAAAAACTAAATATTCCTCTTTAACTAAGAAAAACTAAAAGGCTCAAGAGTGTATGGGTGGCAACCCCTGAAAAACGTGACCTTAATAAATAGTAAATTCACTTAGTAAGCTAACTTTCACAATGTTTGAAAGAATCTTAAAATATTTTTGAAATTTTATAATTAAAAAAAGAAAAATATCAACAATTTTTGTAAAAATTTATTATTCATTGAATTTTTTTTTCTTCAGACAATGTCCTTACCTTAATTATTTATAGAAGATTAAAAGCTTATCTAATTCAATTGTTTTTATTGTAGATTTTTTTATTTTACGATTTGGACCAGATTTTAGGAAACTTGGTAATAGTTTGAAAAAAAAAAAAAAAAATAATAATAATTGATGATTTACATTCTCCAAGGTGTTCCGCATTTTTTTTTAACTAATAAAAAACATTTCGTTGAAATTTTATGAAATTACGTAAGGGGGGAGGGGTAAAAGATGTAAATAAATAAATAAAAAAAAATTAACAAAATTTTCTACAAACAATTATTTAAAAAATAAATTCATTTATTTGTGAATGACGAGTTCTGAAAGTTTCATTAAAATCCGACAATTATTTGATTTTTGCAAGAATTTCAAAATTAATGACGGAAACGGAGGCGCGAAAATGCCAGCTCTGTTACACCGTGGACACACACACACACAAATTTCGAACGAATTAGAAAGGAGTAAAAAAATAATTTTTTTTAAATACTTTGATCTTTCCTTTGACATTTTGACGATAAAAATTTGTTTTCATTAAGTTTGGGGCATTTTTTTTATGGTATGCACTTTTTCATCGATTTATTGGCGGTATCTATTTTTAAAAAATTAAAAATCACAAAAAATACAGAGTCGAGCTTTCGAATTTTCATAAATTAAGGGTTGGAGTGTAACAGATGTAAAGAAAAACAAAATTTACCATGATTTTCTAAAGAACAGATATTTCTAAAATAATTTTTTTTTATCCATTTTTGCATAAGTCCTGAAAGTTTCATTATTAAAATCCGAGAATTATTTGATTTTTGCAAGAATTTCCAAATTAATGTGTTTTGCTGCAAAACAAATTAATTTGGAAATTCTGTTTGGAAAACAGTTTTTTTGCAACTGAAAAAAAAAATCTAATGCTAATTACGCAACTGCTGACGTAAAAAAATTTTTTACCAAAATTTTCTGAAAGAAAAAATTCATTCATTTGTGAATACTGAAAATTTCACTAAAACCAGACAATTGTTTGATTTTTTGCAAAAACAAGATTAACCAAAATTTCGAAAAGGTTAGTTAAAAAATTTTTTTTTTAAATCCTTTGGTCGTTTCTAACACTTAAGTTTAACAGTCTAACAGTAGCACAGACATTTTGTCGATAAAACTTCTTTTTTTTTTTTTTATTGCCTTCATTATTAACGTTTTTTCATCGAAAACATTGAGGTCTGTATCGCGTTTTCTGTGGAGGTCCTAGTTATAGTAATAAAAAAATAAATTTCTTTTTGACATAATAAATAATAAATCAGAACGAAATTTATTTTCCTTTTTTTTTTCCTTTTGTTAAGAAGAGTGAAAAACACTAACAGACATAGAATAAAAAAGAGACAAAAAATTAGTGAAGAGGAATGTTAGGAAAATAAGATTTCTTTTTTTATCAAAATTATTTGTATTCTTCCACGTACCTTTCAAGCCAGAATATTTAAGGAGAAAAACAAAACGGGATGATTTCTTTGTCCGTAAATGATTTTGGGGGGATTTCTCTCTAGTCTACTCTTAAACATATAGAATTTTCGTATTGTTCGTTTAGTTTATGTAATAATATCGAAGTTGAAATGAAATTATAAAGAAAGAATTAAATGGAAAAAACACGATACAAACATAAAAAAATTACTGTTGTGAAAATATTTTGCATAGTAATAATAATAATAATAACAAAAGCTGGAAATAAGTTGAACGGTGTTTGACAAGATTTGGTTCCTTGTGTTTAATAGCCTTAGAAGAAGTGAAGTTATTCAAATATAGAGTTTCTTCTAGTGCACTGGCACGATACGCGTGTATGGCTGTTGAATGGTTCTGTTTTCCACGGTGGTAGTATTTGTTTTACCTGAAGGTTTGTTACCTCTCTAAGTAGTTTGTTCATCCTGTATATTGGCTTTTACTTGTTTTACTTGAATGACGTGTGCTTGTCTTGCAGAGAAATTTTATTAAAAAAGAAAGAATGAGTTCGTATAAGGATCAATTGAGTCATGTCTTTAAGAAAAAGCTTATATTGACATCAAATATATCGAATAGTATTTTTGTAAATAAACAATAATTAGTGTTTAATATTTTTGCTGTCACGTCTTCGAAGAAGAAAGAATAAATCTGGATGCTCTGAATTTATCTGGCAAGAGCAAATGACAACCTACAATATATTTGTGCACAGACGCTAGGCCATACTTTAAACAAGGATTTCCTAATCTGGGCGATTTCAACTGTTGGGTGGGAAATCTGCAACTGCACAGAAAATGTTAAATTCTAGAAATTTTGGTGGGCACTATAAGATTTTGAATATTAAAAATGTATTTCAACATATGTTTCCAGAAAGAAAAAAAATTCAAAGGAGATATGCGAAGATCCTGAATTAAAAAGAAAACAGGGGGCTGAATGTATTTAAAAAAAATAGAGAGATGGGTTCATTTATCTGATAATAAGTGGTAAGACCGAAAATTAGGCACCAAAGCCAAAAGGCTCTGACGACCATGAACAGAAGAGACGTGACTTTAGCCTACTACATGAACAGACGATGCTGGCCATGAGCAAACCCGAATAATGCAAGGACAAGCAGCAAAGCTAGTTCCTTATTCAACAACCATTTCATTGATCCCAACTCCCAATTTACAGTGTTCTAGTTTTAGCAGTAATCCTTCTCAGTTTAAATTTAAGAATTTTATAGCACATTTTAACAACTATCAGTGAGTCAGTTATGTGTCATACATGCTTAGGCAATCATGTATCTTTTGATACATGACTGACGAGGCAGATTTTTTTCCCACAGCAGGTTGCCATTTTTTTCTGCGCTAAACCAGTTGCCAGGAATCGGAGAGCTGAGTTCAAATTCCAGTCAAATCCATACTTTTCTCAAGGGTATTAGCATGTAATACCCTTGAGAAAGGTATGAATCCTTTTCTTCTCTACCTAGCTATAGCAAATAGTAAATAGCAGGACAGACCTGGTTCTATAGCCTTGGATGACAACTGGTCTACTGCAGAAAGAAATGTCAACCTACTGCGGGGAAAAAATATGCCTCGTCAGTCATGTTTCAAACGATACATGACTGCCTAAGCATGTATCATGCATGGCACATAATTTAACAACTATACTAATTCCATTGATTCTTATAAAGCAAAGCCAGACTTCTTAAAGAGTTATCTTACTGTCTATGCCCTTCAGGTAATCTTGCACCCTACCTTAGAAGACAAAAATCACAAGATAGCAACAAGTACATTAACGAAAAATTTTTTGATATGCCTTTTATAACTCATGAGATCTTCAAACAATTAATAACCAGTTCTCCTAAATACGACACTGATTTTGTGACTGTTAAATAATATCTTACTGAAATGAGCGCTGATTTGTCCAAATTAAGAATCTCGTATGTTATGGATTTTTTTGAGGAAGATTCTCCTGGGATCAAACTTGTACGCCACATCATATTTGATAAACTACCCAATAACTTAAGGTAGAAAATCATTTACAGTAGGTAGCAATTACCCTTCCTTTGAATTATAATGAAGCCATCCATATACTGACAAAGAATTAGTGGTCTTTCTGTGTATATGAAAAAGATACTAAAACTTATAATTCCAATGAAAAGGAAAATAATGGTGGAATTTTACAGAATTGCACCATTAGCTCTAATGGGACATCATGTAGATTTTGTGCATCACATGGTCACCTTATGAGGAGGTGTATGAAAGATGATACCTATGATACTAGGGTGGTGAGATGTTGATATTTGAATTTATGCATTAGATATAGTCGATTGGCAGACATAAGGTTGAAGATGGTCCTGGACTTCAGAATAAATTATTCCTTTCGTGTAAACAATGTTTATCTAAGTGACAGATAATGCCATTATGCAATAATCCTAAGAAGGAGCTATCTCTTTCTAATCATTTAGGTGCCAATATGAATGAAGAAAACAATTTATTTTTTTTTAGCATGGACGTCATAGGGGCATTAAGGAAGTTTCTATAAACTGCTCATTGGACACAAGAAGCCAGCAGTTGTATTTCTTTAAAGGACTATTAAAGAAGTTAAAATGTCCTGATTGGGTCAAAGTCCTGTCAATTTCCAAGTAAAAACTCATACAAGTGTTTCTAATAAGAAATTACATCATCATACTGGAAGTAAATGTGGGCAAAGGGAGATCACTTCCTATTCCTGTTTTGTTGCATGACAAATTTAATATTCAATTCAAGTTTCACAACTTCAGACAATCCATAACCAATTTGACTAAATTAAATTACAAATTTCTCATAATAACTGTAGTAATCAAATAAACATTCAAGGAATTATGGGAGTAGATATTTTTCAACATATGAAAGATACCAAAACTGTTAAATGTATGAATGGCTTGGTGTGGAAAATGCCAAAAGGAATTGCCCTTTAGGAACAGTCTCTAAATTTTCTATATAGACATCAAGTTACCCCAGCAGGACGTGAGGCTTCCAACGTTCACCACAACTACAATACTATAATTTCTGAACATTCTACGTGCCCTGAAGAGCAAGGAAAATTTGTATTGGAACCACAGTCCACCTACCCTAAAACATTCCCAAATACCTTCGAATTATCTAACATCGAATGGAACTTAGAGAAAATGTTTACTGTGGCTTCATGTGCATCATCCTTCAATGAAGATGAATATATCAATGATTATAATAAAAAAAAATAAAAATAGATAAACACCAATAAACAACAGAGTTCTGTAAAGTGTGACGAATGCGTTCCACGTCCAATACTGTATATCAGTAAAACGCGCCCGGCCGCATTCACCAGTTTGCTTTATATACTATGCCAAGGGCAGGTAACTCTGTCCCAGATTGTTTCACAGGGGCAGATAACTCTGTTCTCATCTACACAAGTTCAAAGACAATTCATATTTCATGGAATTACTCTGGCTTAGAGACAGGATCAAATCCATGCCATCTAATTATCAAGTTGCAATGAAAGTGCTTGATAAAACTACGCATTCTTTAGAACGAAAAATGGCTACTGCTTATAATGATATATTACACCAACAAGAGACTAAAAGGATTATGGAAAAAATTGAAATCTTACCACAAGACTTTTCAAAATAAGTTTGAATTCCTCACAAACCAGTTTTCAAATCTGATGAACAATCCAGATCTCTAACGTATCAGAGTAATTCTGATAACTGAACTATTACTATTAACACCCAATATTTTTTAAAATTCTAATGTTAATGGAGAAATGTCTGTGAAAACAGATTCTGGTGGATCTCCTGAAATTGAACCTACTTCCAGGTCTAAGTTATTAGACACTGTCACTGAAAGAGAGAAATTGTTAACTAACTTCAAAAAAATTATAGAATGAAGAATATCTCTTGAGTCTAAGGGAAAGTTGCAAGGATGTAAATGATATGGATTTTAATGATAAAATACAAGTTTATGATATAGTATTAATTAAAAATCCTGTAAAAGCCAGATTCTGGAAGCTTGGCAAAGTGACTGATTTTTGCTGTGGAAAGGTACATTCTACACACATAGCTAGAGGACATGCATCATGACAATTATAACATAAACAACTGTTTCCAGTGGAACTTTCCATAACATTAAGATCAACCATAGTCCTGGATAAGACTTTATACTTCATACATCCATTTCTTACTGGTCACTTTGACAGCCATAGTCCTGGATAAGTCTTTAAATTGCATCCATTTACCAGCCACTTTGACCACTTTAGTCCTGGTTAAGATTTTAAACTGTACCCATAATGGTCACTTTTCACCACTAGAGTCCTGGGTAAGACTTCAAACTGCATCCATTTTTTTTTGTCATTTTCTGACCATCTCAATTCTTGCCAAAAGGCCCTAGGTATGACTAAATTGCAGCCTTATCCTGGCCAATCTTAACTAGGCCAAACTTGTTTATGATCAAGACATTAAACTGTATCTATGGTTGTGATAATGATAATTACATGTCAGTAAAGATTGAATCTTCAATTATGAAGAAGAAATTAAGAATAGGTACAAGTTTTATAGCAAGTGCTAACATGCATGTAAGAAAACAATTTACTTCAGTACACAACAATGGTAAATTTAAAATATTACATTTTCACAAAATGCAAACGATCACTTGAAACAATGCAAGATTTAATGTTCATAGTGGAAAAACTCACCTGGCATTGTCAATGACACTTTTTTTTCTATTGATCAGTACTTTCAAGTTAAGGACTCTATTTGGAATTCATCTACAAAATTCTGATCAATCTGGTCCTGGATAAGAGATTAAACTATATCCATTTCTTAATGATCAATCCTAGTCCTATTCCTGGGTAAGACTAAACTGCATTCATCCATACTTCAATCCTGTTCTGGGTAAAACTTTAAACTGCATCTATTCATTATTTACATTATTCGGACTATTGTCCTCATCTTCGTCGCCATATTTATCACAACGTTTCGGCTGTTGTATGCTCTGAAAGTTTTCCATGGACACATGGCACAGTGGATAAAGGCGTTGGTTAGATCCAGTGACAGGACCCAAAGAGTGTGAGTTCAATACCCGGTTAAGGCAGTGGAGAACTTTCAGAGGGAAATTAGTAGGAGATAACTGATAACTGGCATCCATCAAACGTGGAACTAGAACAGTCTACTCCAGTGAGCGAAATAAAGGGTTCAGTCCGAAATTCCAACCACCTGAAGAAGGCCGGAGCGTACAACGGCCAAAACGTTATAATATGATGACAAAGATGAGGACAATAGTCCGAATAATGTAAATAATATACATAATACCTCATCACAGAAATATAGACAGACAGCATCTATTCATATATCAATTCAGTCCTGGTTAAGACTATAAACTAAATCCAGTGATGAGACCCTGCCTGCAGGACTTGGTGGTCATCCCTTGGTGGTCATTACTCCCAAGTCCACTCTGACCCAGAGTGGTAATACCTGTTAAGGCTGTTCTTGATAAGACATTAAGCTGTTTATGCGGAATCCATTAGAAAATCCAAGACCCAGTAGAATGTGTTCACCATGCTGTATGGTTGAAGTTTACCAATACTTTAAATAAATGATCCATCAAAATGTATGAATAACATCAACAGGGCATGTCCCAAATAATAATTACAGCTGAAGAAAACATTGTTCAAAAAAAGAACCAACCCAAGTGCACTTCAAACTACCCATGTTTAATTATTTTATCTTGAAGACAAACTACCATTGAACATTTGATCTGCCCCATACTGACAGGCTTCCATGGGAAAATTATACGGTAAAACTGAAGTAATCACAAAGGCATCCCTTTTAATACATGCACATTCTTATAAAAGCATAAATGGGGTACAATGAAAAAAATAATAAAATGTTGTGTCATGAAAATAAATATTAGGTTGGTGCAAAAATAATGACGTAATAGTAATGTCGTTTTTTGACGTATTTTTTAACGTCAAAAAACGACATTATTACGTCATTATTTTTGCACCAACCTAATATCAGCAAATATTAGGCTGGTGCAAAAATAATGACGTAATAATGTCGTTTTTTGACGTATTTTTTAACGTCAAAAAACGACATTATTACGTCATTATTTTTGCACCAACCTAATAGATATCTATGCAGATGATACCACAGATTAGGACTGCACATCCAAATACCTAGACAACCAAAGTCCGGCAGCTGATCTTTCTGTCTTAGCTCTATTCTCCATGCTTCTCTTCTCAGTCCTACCCTCTTTCTGCTTTATACAATCTGCCTAAGAACATTCTCAGATTATTATATTAGGTTGGTGCAAAAATAATGACGTAATAATGTCGTTTTTTGACGTAAAAAAATACGTTACTTTATTTACATCATTATTTTTGCACCAACCTAATACAAATAATAAAGGAATTAGTAAGGTTATTTTTAATTGGTATAATACTTGAAATACATTTAACAAGGGTAGAAAATAAAATTTATTAATAAATGTATAGTGTACATAGAGTACATAAGCTAAGAATCTGTACTTAGCCACTAAAAAGTATAAGAGAAACCCGGATATAAGAGAGATTTTCTCTGGTCCAAAATTATTTCCATACTTACCTAAACAAAATAGAGCAAACCCGGATATAAGAGACTTCTTCTCCGGTCCCGACAACTCTCTTATATCCGGGTTACACTGTATAATTTGGAGTTAGCAAATTTACAAGTGTCTAAAAAAAGCAGGAGTAAACTTATATATACATTCACTAATAATCGGCCATAATAATGCTGAAGAACGTATTAATAATAACATATCAAGGACTATAGTTCTAAAAAACTTAATTGTCATGTAAACACCAACTATCGTGTTTATTGAGGGTAGATTTCACATTTTATATTGGTCTGTTGAATTGATGGAAATGCTTATAGTGTTAATAAAGAATTGATTTTATGTTTATGTAACAAATTGTTATATAGTGGTTTCACAGTGGAGGCTTGTATTTGTACTGAGTCGGTCCTAAAATAGGTTCGACGTACAAAACGTTATGAACTTGATATAAGAGGTAATGACGCAGAGTATTAGGTTGGTGCAAAAATAATGTCGTTTTCTCACACATGTTACTGTGTGAGAAAACGACATTATTTTTGCACCAACCTAATAAATCTAGTTTCAGTTGCTGATACTTTAGTATCCGACTAACGGTTGTCCGGCATCGACTGACTGACCCACTGCGCGACTCCCACGTTACTCTTACTACTCCTACTTATTATAGGTGTGAGAGTCTATTAACTATAGAATAGGCGTGTTTCACTATAACACAAATATTGTATTAATAAAGAAATGCTTACTGTATAAAAAATAAATTGCAGTTTATTTTTTTTATACAATGATGTTATAAACTGGCAGCATGCAATGGAACGCTAAATGGCATATTTTTCAGTGTTGGAAGAATATAAAAAATATAGGTTATCCTCCTCTTAGTTGATAACACTTGCTGATAGAAAGATGGGTCTATTTGTCTGATAATAATGGGTAAGACCTGAAATTAGGCACGAAAGCCAAGAACCCTGAAAACCAGGAATGGAGCAGATATGCTTTTAGCCTACTCCAGGAACAGGCTATGCTGGTCTTGAGCAAACCTGAATCATACAAAAACAAGCAGTTATTGGAAGAAGAATATGAGCCACACCAGATAAGTATTTCAATCAATTTCAAACAGATACATCTATTTGGATGTTGTCCCCAATACCATGATTTTAAGTTCTTAAGTAATACGTTTTTAGGAATTCTATACTTTCATTGTATTTTTCATATAAAGTATACTTTTTAAACTGTTCAATTTTCTCATCTACGTTCAGCAGCCACAACTCAATTCGGGAATCATTAATTTTCCCACAAATGAGAATAACTGGATCACATTCCTAGATAAGAATAATTTCCCTCCAATCAAGGAATATTTTGTTATTTTCTATGGTTTTGAGAAGGGCCATTAACATTCAAATATTTCTGCAGAAAAAAGAAACACATTTTTTGGGGGGGATATAAATCAGATAAGGGACAATCAAGGAGAATTTTGTCAGGAAAATTTATCAAATTAACTGATCTTTCTGACACAATTAAGGACAGGGAGCCTTTTTATTACAAATACTATTTTATTTTGTTTCTTGTAAAAAGATATGTTTATATTGTAAATCCCCAGTGGGGTTTAAATTGTTTAAATTGCTATTTTTTATTCCAACAGACAAATTGTATATATAGGGATATGATAGGACTTCATAAAAGCTGAGCTATTATGACGATTGTACTAAGAATGTTAAACAAGGATGTGTTATGGTGTAAATAAATATTGTAGATTGTTTGAGTCAATAAGTATGGCTAGCTAAGTTGAAAGAACAGTATTCCTCCATCACTTTGCCAGTAAAATGAAGAAGTGACATCTGGATATTTTTTTTATTTAATATAAAATTCTTTTTACTTTCTTTTTATTCCATTGGCAATCTCAAATTTATCAACACTGTTTAACAGCCTGTCAAAAAATAATTTACTGAATCTCTATGCTTTGGAATATTTACTTTATAGTTGGGTGGTGGAAAATGTTTCCATGTGAGTGTGGAAATTGACAAAAAGAAAAAGATATTACACTGTATAACTTTATCATTATGAAAGCGATACAGGCAATTGTCCAGAGGATGGAAAACCAGAGGGTTATACGAAAAGCTGAAAAACCCACTGAATGGCACTTCCAATGCAGTGGTACCAAACATCAAGGTCAGGATATGTGTAGACCCTACAAACAAAACAAGCGTGAAATACGAGCTTCATGTGCTACCAATGGCTGATCTACTACGTGCTCAGCTAGGGAAAATAAAGGTTAAGAGCAAATTAGATGGCAATACTGAATATTGGAAAATTCCACTTTCACCAACATCATGGCTATTAATGACCTTCATCACCCCGTTCAGAATACAGCTTTTTACCTGCCTAATTTTTGGGATCTCATCAGCTATTTAAATCTACCAGGAATACAGGTCACAGATGCTATGGTTGCAAGAGATGGTGACATGCTGGATGATGTACTAGTCCATGGCATGGACCAACAGGAGCATGAAAACCAGCTGAGAAACACACTCAATCCATATAGCTGGGATCACATTTAAGCTGAAAAGTGTAAGATATCTAAAATGTCATTCAATGTCACATACTCAATGCTGGTGACATTTAACCAGACCCACACAGAGTCACTAATGTTTCCAACTTACCAGGATTGAATCTTGCTGATTCCTAGGAATTGTAGACCAAATGGAAAGGTTTATTCCTAACCAAGTGGACAAAACCAAACCACTGCAAGATTTGTTATGTGCCAGAAACATGCAATCTCTTGGGAAGGCACTCAAAAGGAGGCATTGTTGGTTTACCATCCCCTGAACAATATTCACAGGGGGCGTGAGAGTTGAAAGCCATTTCCTCTTTGACTTTGGCAGAGACAAGATTTTCTCTTCCCATTCTGTCAGCATGCAAGTAACAGACACATAGTAAAGGTTGCTTTGAACTCTGAACAACTTTAACTTCATGTGGGGAAAAAAGGAATGGCTTACCTCCCAAACGCCCTCGCGTCTGTCTGTCCAGTGGGTTGAGAAAGGAAAGGGTCCAAGATGGCGTCCGTGTCTTTTAATATTTACGGTCTCGTGCAGTCACGCAAAGTCGCGTTACACGCATGGTAATGAGGTGTTTCTGGACTCCATAAAAGCAGGTCGCTTGGAAAAATGAACAGAACAGCATTACACCAGTGTTCGGTGTACATGGCTTTGCGTTGCAGCGTGTAAGACATTTTCCGACGGAAAGAGTTGCGTACCTTTCACCCTTGAATTTGACACCCTTGCTACACTTCATTTTTTTGTATCATATCAATTTAATATATCTATTATCATGTGTTTGTTTAAATGCCATGTTTTTGGGGTGGTGTTTTTGCCCAGACTCACATGAGTCTACCAATATTGTTTGTGGGACAAGGAGCCACTGAATACTTACTTAAAAGATGTCCACATCTTGCAACAATTGTGGTGATTCATGCAACATCATTCAGCTCCATAAAAAGTGCACTATTTCGTACCTGTACTATTACTGTACAGCTCATCAAAGGGTATCATATTTTCTGAAAATACTTCGACCCGTGGCTTTTATACTTTGTAACTCCAACCCCAGTACGACATGAAAATGCACTGCATTGCATATGTTTCATATCAGAGAATGAAACCTGCCATGCAGAGATTGAAAAAGGAGGCACACGCTTATGTGAATGCTTCTTGAACTACTACTATGGGTAGACTTTACAATAGAGCCTGATTATAAGCCACTAGACAACAAAGATTTCATCAACATTGCAGCTAGAATAAAGGGTTTTCACATGGGCCTAATGAGGTACAAATATAGAATCTGCTATGACCCCGGAAAAGAACTATACAAAGCTGATACTTTGTCCAGAGCCACATCGAGAAATGTCTGAATCAAATAGGACAAAGACAGAAACAGAAGCATTTATACACGCCATCACGGTATCCCTACCAGCCACTGAAAAATGCTTCAAAGAGCTGAAAGAGGAAACCAGAATTGATGAGATATACAACTGCATCTTGAAATATAAGAAAAATGGCTCAGCACCTAAAACCTATGTCTCAGTGAAACCATATTAGACGCACTGCAGCACCACTTATAAGAACGAGCTGCTGGTTCATGGAACTTCCACATGATATGTTACTGGTACTGAACATGATTGATAAAATCCACTCCAGTCATCAAGCGATCACTGGACGTTTGACAAAGCCTGTCACTCAATATAGTGACTTGGATTATCCAATCAAATCGAAAGTACAGCAGGGAATTGTACATCTTGTGATAAACGGAAGTAGCAGCCAGCTGAATCACTTCTGACACCATGTTTTGATGATACATAAATGAAGAGGAAGATAACACATGTTGATTGGAACCAAAATGGTGGACTGCTATCCTCTTTATTATTCACATAAGGTGTTGCACGAGACAGAAGTACAAACCAGCTGAATCAATTCTGAAATTTTTGAAGTTAAATAAATGCAGAGGAAGATAACGTGTTGATTGGGACTAAGATGGTGAACTGCAAGGCTCTGTATTGTTCCTCTCAGGTCTGAAGTCATTCAAAGGGCATCACACTTGTTGGTACAGAGTATGAGTAGGCAGTAATATGTGATCGTGTGTCTAAATTTTCTTGTTTAGGTATTTTTATAAATTTAAATATGACATTTCATCTTTTTTTGGCAGATTTTCTATTATCACAATGTATGATAATTATTAACAAAAGTGATAAAAAGACAAGAACACATTTTAAATGATTATAAAAAGAAATGTAAAATTACATAAATTAATTTAAGGGTTAATAAAAGAAATAATACAATAGTCTAGATTTGTTCCTTACACTTTCTCTTGAGGAGGTGTGTTTTACAAAAATTTATTAATAGAAGAAAGTTACAAACATGCATTCTTTAAATAATAAAGGAATTACAATAACACAGTGAGATGATTCATAAAAATTTGTTTAAATAAAATTTTCTGTGTAAATCTTTGTATGAGTGAGGCTCAAATTTATATAAAACATACCATCAATTATGTCTAAATTTAAAAAAAAAATGATACACACATAAAATTCAATTTTCATAAATTTATAAAAAGAGAGGCTCAAGTTGTATAGTTGGAAAATCCACCAAAACAAAATTTATGGACAGGCATGGTTTAAAGAGATACATTTTGTTTTTTTTTAATCAATGGAGAAAGAGGTTTACACCCATATTATTTTCAAATCTGAATTCAATTTATGTCTATTTGAGAACCCTGGTTTTGTAAGTGCCTTGCCACTATCAAATATAACCATTTATATGTGTAGGTCTATTTGTATATTTTATATTGTGATGTTGTGGTCACCATACCAAATATGACCTTTTACTTGTGGTGATCACCAAATGCAGTATATCAATGAAAAATACTAACATCCTGACATCATTCGAGCTTTTTTTTGTCTAAATCCATGAATTTGTTTTATTCAGGTTAAGTCTCATATTGACACTATATAAAATTAAACTACTTTTTAGCCATAATGTTGAAGGTGTTAAATTATTCAGCTTTTTAACAAGAAAAATCTCAAGTTGATGTTAAAGATTGCAGCAAAGCATTGTTGATTTATTTAAGATGAAATGATGACATGTTTTAATTTTTATTCATATACACTGAATTTATTTTCAATTATTTACCAATATTGCATATGATCCATTATTGTGCCTAACTAGGTTACAATAAAATTTGTATTTTATAAGCTCAGGAAAACAGATGTAGTAGATTGGAAAGCCCCGTGTCATAGATGTGGTAGGAGACACACAATGTGCTTGCACTGGCCCTGTTAAATATCAGACTCAAATGACAAATTACCCATGAGTAAAATCTCACTAAAAGTATCTCTAAGTATCTCTAAAATACTTCAATACAGGAAGAGAGAACTTGACAAAACACAGTACCGAATTTATCTTAGTAGCTCAAATTATGACCATAAATTTACCAGTTTTTTTTTATCACCTGCAATTAAGTTAAAGATCAGAGATTATCTAAATATAATAAATTCTTTCATCTTTTACACATGAAGTTCAACTTCTGACCAAACCTGTGTTGACCCCTTTGCACAAATGCCTCTTCAGCTTGCATATAATTAGCTAGAAAAACTCTCTGGCTTTGGTTGGTAGTTAGTCTAGTAGAAAGATATTAAAACTTCAGTAAATAACCAGCGAGCTGGGGTTCATTAGCCTTCATACACCAACTGGTCTAAAAAGACCAATGAAGTCTAAAGATTCTGACTAAGGTGCATAATATTTTTGATAGTCATGTCTTGAGGGAAAAGCCTCACATATGGAATCAAACAAAACCTCTCTTTATCTAAATCCAACTTTAGAAGAAAGCATCATGTTTCTGATTAAAGCCATTTAAAAAGTGTGAATCTTTATCCAGCTAGTGGTTAATAGCTTGGGAGACTCTTGTGTATGGACAGAAAACAAATTCAAAATTCTGTTTTAAAAACCTTTATTGTCATTTAATTGCAATGAGCTTATCCAATTATAATTAGGAAATTAGAATAATATCATTGTTATCTATAAAAGCAATTAAAAAGTTTTCTTTTGCAGTTACATAATGTCTTAGTTGTATTGCATTATTTTTTTTGCAATTCAGGTCAGATTTTCTGTAACATTGATGATTTAAATTCACTATGGACATGTCCTTATAAATCTAGCTACCTACAAACAAACGTGATATCTAAGGATAAAAAGAAGTTTTATAAATGAAAAATCTTTCAGGATGATTTTATTTTCATTTCAATTTCAAGCTAATAGATCAAAATTGATATTTCCAATAATAAAAATGTTTTGTTTTATTAAAAAACTAATTTAAACTGAGTGAAATGAGTTTTTGCTATGAAACTCCAAATGAATTGAACTGTTGAGAATGATGCAGTAAATCTGGTTTTGTTACAAATGCAGATTTTCAAAATTTGAATAGATATGTTTTTTATTCTTTGTGTATTAACAGGTGGTACTTCAAAGATGACGACTGGGTAAATGCAGAGCCACAAACTTCACAAGAATATGGTTTCTCTCCAGTGTGTGTTCGCATATGGCACTTCAAATGGGAGGCTCGTGAAAATGCAGATCCACAATCTTTACAAGAATATTCTTTCTGACCTGTGTGTGTCTGCATATGAGAATTCAAAGAAGACTTCACTGAAAATGCAGATCCACAAATTTTACAGGCATATGGTTTCTCTCCAGTGTGTGTTCGCATATGGCTTGTCAAAGATGACTTTTGGGAAAATCCAGATCCACAAACTGTACAAGTATATGGTTTTACTAGAGTGTGTGTTTGCATATGGCACTTAAGACTTGTGCCTGCTGAAAATGCAGAACCACAAACTTCACAAGAATATGGTTTCTCTCCAGTGTGTGTTCTCATATGGCACTTCAAATGTGAGTTCTGGGAAAATGCAGATCCACAAACTGTACAAGTATATGGTTTTTCTAGAGTATGTGTTTGCATATGGCGCTTAAGATTTGAGCTTGATGAAAATGCAATTCCACAAACTTCACAAGAATATGGTTTCTCTCCAGTGTGTATTCGCACATGCCGCACCAATTTTGGCTTAGTTGCAAATGCAGAGCCACAAACTTCACACGAATATGGTTTCTCTTCTGTATGTGTCTGCATATGATTGTTAAAATGAGACTTATTTGAAAATGAAGGTCCACAAATTTCACCCTCATCTGGTTTCTCTCCAGTGTGAGTCTGCATATGCTGCACCAAATCTGACTTATTTGCAAATGCAAAAGCACAGACTTCACAAGAATATGGTTTCTCTCTTGTGTGTGTCTGCATATGAGCATTCAAAGAATACATTACTGAAAATCCAGATCCACAAATTTTGCAATCATATGGTTTCTCTCCAGTGTGTGTTCACATATGTCTCTTTAAAGACAAATTCTCAGAAAATGCAGATCCACAAACTTTACATAAATATGGTTTCTCTCCAGTGTGCTCACATATGACGCTCCAAATGTCTTCCTTCCAAATATAGAGCCACAAACTTCACAAGAATATGGTTTCTTGCATGTGTGTATCTGCATATGAGCATTCAAAGAATACTTCACTAAAAATGCAGATCCACAAATTTTGCAGGAATATGATTTCTCTCTAGTGTTTTTTGTATATGACTCTCCAAATTTGACTTAATTGAAAATGGAAATTCTCAAACTGTACAAGAATATGATTCTTCTAGAGTGTGTGTCAGTTTATGGCACTTCAAAAATGACTCTTGGGAAAATGCAGATCCAAAAACTGTATAAAAATAGGGTTTCACTAGCTTGTGTGTTTGCATATGGCACTTAAAATTTGAATTTGCTGAAAATGCAGATCCACAAACTTTACAAAGAAACAATCTCTCCCCCAGGAGGTGCTCCAAGTATGACTTATTTGAAAAAGCAGAGAATAAACTTTTTCTCCTGTGTGTGTTTACATATGCTTTTTACAGAATTATGGTTTGTTTCCTATGTTTTCATATATGCCAGCAGAAAGATGAACTTATGTTAAAATGCAGATCCACAAACTTCACAAGAATATGGCTTCTTTCCATTGTGTATTTGAAGATGTCATATCCAATCTGACTTCCAAGAAAATGCAGATCCAAAATATCACAAGAAAATGTTTTTTCTACTGTGTTTTTTTCATGTTGCACAAAATCTCATTCATTAGAAAGATTTGCACAATTTACAAGAATGTGGTTTCTGTCAAGTGTGTGTTTGTGTATGGTCCTTCAAATGATATGACCATGAAAATGCAGTTCCATAATTTCATAAGAATATGGTTTCTTCCGTGTTTTCTCATATGGCACTTCAAATTAGATGTCAGTGAGAATGTAGAATCACAAAATTCATAAGAATATAGTTTCTCTCTAGTGTTTGCATGTCATTCTTTATATAAAATGTCTGTGAGAGTACAGTGCCACTAATTTCACAGGAAAATGGTTTCTCTCTAGTGTGTTTGCATATAGCACAATAAATTGGAGTATTAGAAGCATATGCAAATTTTAAATTATTGTCTTCACTCTAATATTTGCTCATATGTTAAAGTTTTTTGTAAAGAAGAGAAACTACATATGTCAATGTACATGGTTTCATGCCAATTGATAGTCACTGTGATGTCTTTGGCAATACATATACACAACTTTTACATGACGAATGCAACACGTTTTTCATATTTCTTCATGGAAAGTTCCAAGTCTTTCTTTGCTTCATTTAAATTTTCAATAATAAGCTTTTAAGCTTATCATAATTTTCTGTTCAGCCCAAACATCTGTGAAGAAAAAGTAATAAAACTTATTTTAACAGAGGCAAAATCATGCAGTATTTTTGTTTTACCATAAGCTGTAGGAATCAAGATGATTATATTAAACTGGTAATTATTAGTTTGTTGATAGATGTCAATTGGATATCAACACACAAAATTAAACTTGCATAGAAACTGATTTTCTTATTTAAAATCAGGAAATTCTGATATATAAAATCAATTTGATTAAACCCAGTAGAACCAGGGATATTTTTTAAATGATAGTATAAAATGTTGCTTAACTTCACATAATTTTTTTTCTGAAATATACAGTTGTTTTAGAGATTATTCTTGCCACTTTTAACCAAACACTGTTTTGTTAAAATACATGACTACCACAGTATTTAAATTATGATGTATGGCCATTAAATATAATAAGAACATTCATTTAGGCATGAATCTTGAAATGAGGCAAAAGACAATGACATCATACAAAAAACATTCAATTTAAAGCATAACGACTAATGGAAGTTTGATTTTTACTTTAAGGAAGAGAGAATGAGGAATCCTTTTCAAATGTCAAATTATAAACTATTTTGCTGTATCCCAATATGTTTAGATCAAGATGGTGATATTAATGTGTCAATTGTTTGTTGATATTGTGGAATACCACAGTATTTCCACCTCCTTTGTGATGCGCGCGCGCGAGTCTTCATCCCTGCCTCTCACTTTCAGCTAATAATAGCAGTAAACGTTTTCGCCAGTAAGCGAGCTGATTGCTGCTGATATTTAACACAATTTGAATTTTTTCCCGCGCGTTTTTTCTGACGTCACAGATGACCAGTGTTTCGAAATTCCAGTTGTTCCTCGAATTCTCAAGCTATGCTTTGTGAAATTTTTATTTTAATTCCAAACTAATATATTAAATTTAATGTTTCCAACAAGCAAAGTACATTGATGTATTTCAAATCCTAATTTAAACAGAATGCAAGAAGTTTCTTTTATTTTTGACGATTCTTTTTTAGTGTCTTTCATTGCAATGCAATTCTCTTTATCAAAAATTCTTCGAAAAATAAAATATGCTTTTCTGAAACTTTATTTGCGGAATATTAGCCGATTTAAAGCATAATTAATCTGATTTGAAACAAATATTTACTTTCAGTATAAAATATCACAGAAATGCATTTTTTTAACACTGTGTTAGCTGTTTACTTATGTTAACACGTTGATGGCATAGATTTTTATCCAATGTTGTTTTACAGTGAGTGCCTTTTAAATATACAGTAATATTAAAATATTAAGAAAATATTCTATATAATGTAATCTTTACTGCATGTTTTTATACTTTCTGGTTTTAAATTTATTATAGATATCAGTCTTATTTTCTGTTAATGTTGTGTATGATCAACCACAGGTACAAAAAAATGGCACATTTTTACACATAGATAGAAATTTAAAATTCTTTCAAAAATATTAGTGTTTGATGATTTGTATTTTGATCTGTTTTATTGAATTTTAGATACTTTAGCTTTAAATTTATTATAGTTATCACATTTATTTTCTGATAATGTAATGTATGAACAATCCTATCTACCAAAATCAGCATGCTTATGCACATACAAATATATATATATATATATCTTTTTAAAATATTAGTGTTTGATGATCTGTACTAAGCTTCTCCATTTATGATTAGTAAATATAGTTTTTGCTTAATAACAATATCATCTGAAAGGGGGAAGTTATTACAGAATTTTAAAAGATTTCAAACTTAATAAATTATTTTAATTAAAACTTTTTAAAAATTAAACAATTCCTGTAAAAATGCATTATGCATTGAAAAATTGTTTTATTTAAGACAATATGTCTGTAATATATCTTATTTATAAAAGCATTGTTAATTAAATAAGGTTATAGTTTTATTGCATTTTTTATTTTACATTAAGAGTAAATTTTTGGTAAATGGTTTTACTGTTTGACAAGAACAAATTGATTTAAATTCTCCAAGGAGCCCTCATTTTCATTAATATAAATATGAAGAGTGGATAAAGGCGTTGGTTAGATCCAGTGACAGGACCCAAAGAGTGTGAGTTCAATACCCAGATAAGGCAAAGGAGAACTTTCAGAGGGACATAAACAAGAGATAAATGATAAGTGACATCTATTAAACATGGTACGTGGAACTAGAACAGTCTACCACAGTGAGCGAAATGAATGGTTCAGTTCGACATTCTGACCACCTGAAGAAGGCTGGAGAGTACAACGGCTGAAACGTTGTAATAAATATGGTGACAATAGTCTGAATAATGTAAATAATATTATTTAATTAGAAAAACTTTTAATGGCTTTTATGAATAATATATGTTAAGGATGTTATTGTCTGAAGCCAAAATAGTTTTTTGATAAAAAATGAATTTTTGCAAAAATTGTTTTCTTTTTTTTTTTCAATTTTAAATAAAAAAATGTGATAAAGTTGTTAAATATTTTAAAATTTTGAAAATGTGTATCTCTAGAAATATTCTTATTAAAAGATCTATTTTTACAGATCTTAAATTTGAAAGCTTATTACAATCTATGAAACATTTATATTTTTAAAATGATTTTTTAATATACCAAAAAATGTATTAAAACCATTTCCAGAAAACTACGGAGACACAATTCAGAAATAATGTCTCATGTTTTAAGAGTAGTTTCTCCTGATAGTGAAGATTTGGTCTCATAAATTGCATTGATTTCATTCTGGCTAGCATGTTTAAAAATTCTCTGAATGACTGACCATTATTGATGCATTTTCAAAATTTCAATTTTCTTTTCTTTTTTTACATATTTCACTAAATATTTTCTCATCATTTTTTAAATATAATCAATTTTTTCTTTTTCAGTGAGCGACATACTGCAATTATAAATTTTTTCTTTTCTAGATACCATTTTAGGGACAGAAACGGTGCAGGCTTTGGAGATATTTTCATTAAAAAAAAAAGTACCTAAAAAATTAATAAAATATTAGACTTTTGAAAGTATTTAACCTTTAAAAATTACTTCATAGTTAAATAAACTGGTTCACTTAAAATTCGAATAGACCGTCAATTCTGTCTTTCCGTTAGATAAACTGCCGACATTAGTTGTCAATACATTGATGTAGGTATGTCCCAGGTAACGCTAAAAAAGTGGTATACCCTGGAGAAAAAAGGTCCCCAAATTGATAAAAAAATTTTTAACTTGTAAATGTTTATGTTAAAATTAAAGAGGGAAGACCAAAGTATTTTTTGAATATTTTTTCAGATTTTTTAATCCTTCCTATAAATTTTAAAAATTTTATTTAAAAATCTCGTTTTTCTTGAATAAAAAAAAAAAAATCAGTAAAATTGATTTATCAACATTTCTGCCCGAATTTGTAAAAAAAAAAAAAAAAATTAGTTCAAAAATCAATTAAAATTCAGTTACACCTATTTTTTTTGTTATCTTAGGAAATTTAGAATGATTAAAGTATACTTAATGTAATTTGAAAGAAACATTACTTACTTTTTTATCAGAAAATTTTTTAATAGAGATATTTCCACCCGAAGTAATTGACGGGTGTTAATATATTGACAACTTACGTCAAGCGAATTTATCGTACGGTAGCGCAGAAGTGATGTAATTCGTTCTAATTTTAAGTGAACCTGGTTAGTAAATTAAAAAAAAAAATAACTTTCTTAACTGAATGAATGCAAAGCAATTTCTGAAGTAAAAAGAACTTGCTTCTATCAAGAGAAACAAGTCGACCTCGTGACATTATTTCAAAGCTGTGCATCCATACTCTCGTTGGAGACGATTTTAAGTACAATTTTGAAATATTAAAAAATTATTTTAAAAATGTTAACGGTTGTCAAATTTTTATGAGCTTTAAAAAGTAGGGAACATAATGTTATTTCCATAAAGCTTCATACAGAAACTTAATTTTAAAATATATAACAACATTTTTGTCATATTGTGTATTTAAAATAGAAAAAAAGAAAAAAATTATTGTAAAAATTCATTTTTCATCAAATTTTTTTTTTTTTTTCAGATAAGAATTACCGTAGTATATGTTATTCAGAAAAGTCATAAAAAGTTTTTTGAATTAAATATTAGTCTTAGTTTTATTGGGTTTTGTATGTTTACAATTGAGGTAAAAGTTTGGACAATTTTGCACATATTTTTACCAAAAAAATCCATGATTTAGAATCTTCAGAGTCTTGTGCATTTAATTGAAAAAAAATTATCATGCTTCAAAAATAAATTTTTGAAGTTTTCATAAAATTAAGTTCGAGGGGTGTAACAGATATAAAAAAATAATATTTATACCATGACTTTCAAAATGACAAACATTTCTAAAATAATTTCAATCATTTGTGAATAAGTTCTGAAAGTTTCATTAAAATCCAACAAGTACTTGATTTTTGCATGATTTTCCAAATCAATGTGTTTTTTTCAACAGAAAACAGTGAAAAACAAGTAATGTTAATATTACGTAATTTTTGACCTAAAAAAAAAAAAAAAATTTTCAACCTAAATTTAAAAAATGCTGCAAATGAAAAAAATTTGTTTAAAAGTAATTAAAAAATACCTTGGTCTTCCCTCTTTAATTTTAACATAAACATTTACACTTTACAATTTTTTTTATCAATTTGGAGACCTTTTTTCTCCAGGGTATACCACTTTTTTAGCGTTACCTGGGACATACCTACATGTTAAACATCAAGTCACACCTCGAAAACCAATCACAATGGTTAGACATGCTTCTTTTATTTCCAACAAAAAATGTTTGTTTCCAATTACATTAAGTAAACTTTAAATTTTCTAATTTTCCTAAAATAACTTGAAAAAAATATAATTGAATTATACAAGATTTTTTAACGGAGAATTTCACTTTTGTATATAAAGTTGTCAAAAATGGCTCATATGATTTTATGTTAATTTTGCTGACTAAAAAAACAAACAAACAGATTTTTAACTAAAATTTCGGACGTACTAGGAAGGATTAAAAAAATTTAAAAACGAATCTAAAATACTTTGGTCTTTAGACAATAAAAAATATTTAATCAAGCTTGGGGCCTTTTTTCATCAGGATATGAGCTATTTTTAAAAAAGAAGCATTGAACATGCCTAAAAAGTTTTTGAAATACAACAAATCGCGTTTTAAGTGGAGGTCCGAGTTTATAAAAAAAAGTATTCCATTCTGTCATGATAAAATCAGAATAAAACATATTTTCACTTTTTCTTTTTTGTTAAAACATTAACAAACATTTTCCACGTACATTTCAGGTCAGAATATTTCAGAAGAAAAAAACGGGTTGATTTCTTCTCAAATGATTTTTTTTGTTGGAGTTTTTCTCTGTACACGGTAAACCTATCAATTTTTCGTATTGTTTAGTTTATGTAATAATGTCGAAGTTGAAATGAAAAACAAAGAAATAATTAAATGGAAAAAAAAAAAAAACACGATGCAGACGTAAAATTACTGTTGTGAAAACGAATGAGATGACGAAATGATAAATCTCACATGTGGTAAAAAAATGGTGATAACAAACAGTAATTAAGGAAGGCCTGCTCAAATTCAAATAGTATATAGAAATTCAACAAATAAAATAATGAGTAAGATATGCAAGCAAAGGAAAAGAGTCGCAGTACTTGCTAACGATGCTTGGAGTATCAGATTGCATACTTACTAGCACTTACCCGAGAAGTGCGTCCGAAACGGAAGTGGTCGGACGGAGACCGGTCAAAAACCGTTCCTTAAAAAGAAGGGGTAACAAAGGGAGATAAACAATGGGATCTATGCTCATGCAGAACAGAATAAAAGTTGTTTTATCTCATTTTAAACATTTGTTCAAATTATTAATAAATTAAGTTAATGTTATCATCAACCTGTTGGTTTTATCTAATCAAACTCTTAGGCGACACTAGCTTGTGTCATATTAGCAAAACAATTTAACTAGAAAAATTTAACAATATCTCTCAATAGATTGCACGTCAATGTGGATGGATTATTCCATCTTTCTTTCATAAATCAACAAACATAATATTTTTAAGGTCAACATGACATTTTGGTAAGCATGAATCTTCATGCCCACAAAAAATGCCATTGTGTCAAAAGGAAAGTTTTCCCATTGACACTGCTATTATTTTAACTATGTTCACTTCTCGGCAATCTCTATTTTTATAACATGCAGTGACTAGAATTGTAATAAAAACTAAACATAGGAAAGTGAATTTATACATTTTCTTTGTTCTCAAGAATTGGCAACAATAATAATAAAGCTATTTATTTCTTAGATTGTTTATTTACAGTATTTATTATATCCTTTTATTACCATTCTAATCATCGCTTTATAAAAAAATACAAATATTGTTGAGGAGTAAAGGTAGTTAAAATAGTAGCAGCGTCAAAGGAAAAACAGTCCTTTTTTTCACATCATTTTTTTTGTGGAAATGAAGGTCCAAGTGAGATTTTTTCATAATAAAAATTGGATAATGTAGCAATTAAAAATAAGTACTTCATTTTCAATTTGTACATACAATTTAAATATCTAATCACTTAAGTTAAATACTTTTTTCTTCACTGTCTAATATCAGATAATTATAATTATTTGCGATGTTAAACCTTTTCACTAGAAATGCACGTGTTGGTATAACCCAGCAGCTATTAGTTTTTGAGTATGCATGCAACAAAATTTCAAAAACCTTGGAGCATACCTGCTGTAAATCCCAATAGGCGACCTTTCTTTTCCTTTGTGCGAAGATTGGGATAGGACACTAAAATCAGCACCCCATTCAATAGACAAATATAACATAGACAATACTCCTCACCCACTCTTTAATTCACCAACAGAGTGTAAAAGTGCAGAAGATGTCCGCTGGACATACTTTTGAGCAATACTGAAAAAAGGCAAATGGCCGCCTCCTTTTCACTTGTATATATACACTGAAGGGGCAGATAACTCCGTCAACATCTATACACAGAGTACGTCCAACTTTTCCTTCATTCTTCACAGTGGATCTGGAGAAGATTCTTTGAAATTTTCTCACCTCAGTTCTTGATAGAATAAGAATTTCTGTCTCATTTTGTTTCACACCCATTTTTATCTATTTTTTTTCTCAGTGAATTCAAAAACATGACACCATCTGAACTTCATGTGACAACCCCTGAAAAGGGAATCGTTTTCTGATTCTGGGAATGAAGTCAGTTGATAAAAGTCTTTCCATTTCCTGTATATCAAGACAGATTGATTAGAAAGGTAATGAGAGAGAGTATTTCTTAGGTTGCTGTCCTTTTATAGATAAAAGAATGTTATGAATTGCCATTTCAGATGAGTAGAAAAAATGTGAATGAAAAGATTTCTTGTTGCTTTTTTAAGCAAAATTTATTGAAGAGCCAATTGAGTAGTTTAAAGATATACTACGATAATATATATACATCAAAATATGAAATGAGAGAGTTGCTAAAAAAAAACAACACTTTTAGTGGGTATATTCAAAAATTGGGGAACTTCTGATACATTTCAAATAGAAATAGTTGGTTGCACTTATCAGTCATTCAAACAAAGTCTGTTTATCTTGAGAGTTTTCGGGATTATTCACTTGAGAGGCAAGCTTTCTCATTTGAAACGTTTGAGTGCCATTCTCCGGAGGCAGCTGAAGATATTTGTCACCTTTGATATCTTAAGCTGCACTGACTTAACATCCGTAATCAATGGTGTACTGCCATGCTCTTTATTATTCCCTTAACTTTCAAATATTTCTGCAGAGAAAATAAGAATTTTTTTTTTTTTTTTTTGGATACAAATCAGATTAGGGAAGATCAAGAACAATTTTGCCAGGTCTTTTGCCACAATTAAGGATTGTACTCAAACTATTTAGTTTTGTTTCTAAATAGATATTTTTTGTGATGTAAATTCTCATTGGTCATTTCAAATTATTATCTTTATTCCCCAAAGATAAATTATATATGTGGGAACAATTTGTGTCTTCAAAAGAACTGACGTATTTTTTTTAAGCGTTTAACCCCAAAGCAAGGCGGGAAGCCACTAGCACGCAAGGGGGTACCGAGAGTTGAAGCTAGAGCAAATAGGAGTGATAGAGGAAAGGGTGAAGAGAAGGGCAGGGGATAGATCAGGGCATCTGGAGATGTCGATTGACATTACATTTGAATAGGTGGAGATTATAGCTATCAGGGAAACAGGAAGCGGGGAGGGAGTTCCACAGGTGAGACATGAAGCTATTGGAGTAGAAGAGACGGCTACATTTAACAGTTTCATCAGTGAAAGGGAGTGAGCGAGATGCCAGCCTAGTAGAACGCTTAAATTCATGAAGTTTGGGAACCAGCGAAAGCAGCGCCTCAGAGCAGTTACCATGAAAGTATTTGTAAAAAAGACAGAAGGAGGCGACAGCACGTATGTGACAGACAGAGCGACTGCAGACGAGATGCGAGATCAGGGCTAATTACGATGCATATTCGTCTCTGGATCTTATCAAGAACCTTGAGACAAACATAAGGGGCACCTGACCATATATGGCAGCAATACTCGATGCAAGGGTGAATGGTTGATTTGTAGATTTGAAGGAGCAACTCTGACGAGAAACATTTCCTGGCATGGCACAGGGAGCCAACTTTCCTTGCGGTGAAGAAAGCTATTGACTCAATGTATTTGTTCCAGCTCAGGCCAGCAGTCAATGTGAGGCCGAGTAGTCGCAAAGAGGAGCTCTCGACTAGTTGAGATTGTACCAAGAATATGTCTTCGTATAAGGACTATTATAGATTGTTTGGGTCAGTAATTGTGGCTAGCTAAGTTAAAGATAATACAATTTGAAGACCAACTTTTCCTCATCATTTTGCCAGTAAAATTAACAAGTTACATCAGGATAATTTCTATTTAATATAAAATTCTTTTTACTTTTTTTTCTTTGTTACACTGGCATCTCAAATTTATCAACACAATTAAAGTGCCTGTCAAAAGATAATTTACCCATCTCTCTATGCTTTTGAGTATTTAATACATAGGTGGGTGTTGGGAAACTTTTCCATGTGAATTTGGGCAATCACACAAAATCATTTTGAGAGTGATACAGGCAAATATCCTAAATGACTGAGGTTACAAAATGGTGCTTCCCTCAAGGTAGTGGTACCAAACTACAAGGAAAGGTCAGGATACGTGTAGACACTAACAACTAAACAAGCGTGTGAAATGCGAGTTTCATGTGGTACCAATGGTTGATACCCTATGTGCTCTGCTAGGGGAAGTAAAGGATTTGAGCAAGTTAGACGCCAATAGCAAATTCCACTTTCACCAACAACTTGAATTCTGATGAACTTCATCATCTCATTCAGAATATAACAATTTACCAGCTTCCCATTTAAGATCTCATCAGCCAGTGAAATATGCCAGTAATACATAACAGATGCTAGGGATGCAAGACATAATGACATGCAGGATGATGTACTAGTCCATGGCAGGGACCAACAGGAGGAAGACAACCAGCTGAGAAACATATTCAATCCACATAGCTGGCATCACATTTAAGCCCCAAAAGTGTAAAATATCAAAAATGTCACTCAACATGCTGAGACATATACTCAGTGCTGATAGCCTTTGATCAGTGTTTCCCCATTTACCAGAAACAGAATTGTAAATCAAATGGGAAGGTTTATTCCTAACCTAGTGGACATAACCAAACCACTGCAAGACTTGTTGTGCCAGAAATATGCCGTTCAGTTGGGAAAGTGAACAAAAGAGGGCATTGTTGGATTACTGTCTCCTAACATAATCACATGTGACGAGACATTGATTTACCGCCAACTCACGATAATCACAGGCGGCACAAGTTTTGAAATCCGTTTCCTCCTGACTTTTTGCCTTTGGCAGTGAAAAAACTTTCTCTTCTCATTCTGTTCGCATGCCAGTACGCAACAGACACATACTAAAGGTTCCTTTGAATGAATCACAACTGTAAATTCATTTTTCAGTTTGTATCATGTTAGTTTAATATATTTATGTGTTTGTTTAAATTCCATCCTTTTGGCAGGTTATTTATCCTTCGACTCACATGAGTCCACCAAAATTGTTTGTGGGCCGAATGTACCAGGATGCATTCAGTATTACTGAAAAGATGTCCACACCTAACAATTGTGGTGATTCATGCAACGGCATTCAGCTCCATCAAAAGTACACTATTTGGCCCCTGTATAGGTACCTCCACGAAATCGCTAAAAAAAAAAAAAAAAAAAAAAAAAAAAAAAAAAAAAAAAAAAGAGCATAGCTTGATGAAAAAGATGCTAACCTTGCTGAAAACAAAATTTTATCGTCTAAATGCTCATATTATTATGAAGAGGACAGACCAAATTTTCTTTTTAATTCTTTTTAAAAATATTTCCTTTTTAGAACATTCTAAATTTTGATTAAAAACCTTGTTTCTCTTTGTATCAGCGGAACTAGTAAATACAATAGACAATTTTTAGCACGTTTTTTTTGGTATGGTACACATTAATTTGGAAAATCTTGCAAAAATATAATTGGCGGATGTTAATGAATCTTTCAGGAACTATTCACAGATGATCAAAATTATTGTAAATATGTTTGTTTTTATTAAAGTCATGGCAGAAATATTTTTAATATTTATTACCCCCTCCATAACTAATTTTATGAAAATTCCTGAAATTCGATCGCATCAGGCTTAGTGATTACAACAGTTAAAAGCACAAGGCTTTGAGGAATGCAAATCATGTTTTTTTTTGTTTTTAAATGGACCCCCCCTTGCCTGAAAATAAGCTCTGAATTGTAACATACAAAACTCAATAAAACAAAGATATTTAATTTCAAATGCTTTCATTTGTTTTTAGTTGTTTTTATGAATATGGACAATATTTTCTGAAATAAATTTTTTCGATGAAAAATGAATTTTTCATACAATTATATGTTATTTCTTAATTATAATATATTTGTACATTTAAGTTGCTAAAATATTATAAAATTAGTTAAAATCCACATCGGGTTTCCTAAGTCTCCTTAGGAGATAGATCGTTTTTGAGCATGGTGTAAATTGTATCATTTTGATCAATCAGAAGATCCGAAGCAATTAAAAAAGGTGATTCTGTATTTATAATCGGGCTGTAATTATAAAGTACGGAAACCAACCAGAATACAATTAAGTTGCGTTATTTGAGTTAAGCATTGTTCTCTGCTGTTAAGGCCTTTACTTTTGCGAAACACGTGTGGAGAAGTTAATTTGATTTTTCAATTTCAACTGAGAAGGGTACCTATATGTATCAGTATCATCTTATGAAATTTATATGATCTTATTTTTATATTAATCTCAGTTATGACATTTTTCCATAAATAAAATATCAAAATTAATAATAAAATGAATGGCAATACAAATAACACAGTAAAATGTACATAAAATTATAGTATTTTATGTACAGTTATGATAAAATTTCATAAGAAAGGTACCTACAAATTAATTAGATAACTTTCTTATGAAATATAATCTCACTCTTAACAGTCTTATTTTAATTTCTTAAGAATATATTTTCCATAAAGCATCGTAAACATAAAGATGAAAGCTAAGTACAAAAAAAAAAAATTACAGCGCTGAAAGTTTTCCTTAAAAATAATGAGGTAAATAATTTGTTCACTTAAATGTAAATTATTTCACTTTTCTCCTTCCATAGAACAAATCAGCCTCACGGAATGCGTCAATATGTCATTCACCACCTGTCAAGTGACACGAAAGATTATGACCTGCTTTATTTTATTTTCAAATTACATCTTTTTGGTGCAAAAGCTAAGTTAAGCTTGGTTCAAAATATTTTAAATAAACATAATTTCTGATTTTCTTAAAATAAATTTTGAAAATATGACAATTGATATTTAAAAGAATTTCAAAGGGAGATTTCCAGTATTTTCATAAAATGGAAAAAAAATGGTCAATTTTGCTGACTCGAAAAAAAAAAACAAGATTTTTAATGAAAATTTCAGATGTGCTAGGAACAATTAAAAAATGGAAAAAAATACACCCAAAATACTTTGATCTTTCCTCTTAAGAATAACAAACATGTAGACGATAAACTTTTGTTTTCATCAAGTTTGGCGTCTTTTTCATCACGCTTTATTCTTTTTTTAGCAATGTCATGGAGGTACCTATAATTGTACAGCTTGTCAAGGGAGACAATGTTTTTTGCAACTGTTTCCTCACACAGGCTTTTTGCAGGGACATGAAAATGCACCCTATTGTCTATGTTACATATTAGAGAATGAAAAAGTGAAAAAGGGGGCACTAGTGACATGGTTATGTGAATCATTCTCAGACTACTACTATGGTTAGACTTCACAAAAGAACCTGATCATAAGTTGCTAAGCAACAAAGACAACAACGATCTGTCAGCTAGAATACAGCAGGAGCCGAATGAAGAACACCCATACAATCTGTTATGGCCCAAGTAAAGAACTATACACAGACACCTTGTCCAGAGCTACATCCAGGAAATGGTCCAATCGGACATGACAAGAACATCATGAAACAGAAGCATTTATACATACCATCATGGAATGCCTACCAGCAACCAAAAGATGCTTCAAAGAGCTGAAAGAGGTCACCAGAACTAATGAGATATGCAACTGCATCTTGAAATATAAGAAAAATGATTGAGCCCAGTGGTAGTAAAACCATACTAGACACAGTGCAGCATCACCTATAAGAATGAGTTGCTGGTGTATGACATTTGTATCCTCTTTTCTCTGTCATCGGAATTGGCCATAATTGATAAAATCCATTCACCAAGTAATCATTGGATGTCCTCAAAGAGCCTGTCAAACAATATGGTGACATCCATTATTCAGTCATATTGAAAGTACAAAAGAGAGCTATACATCTTGCTGTAGACAGAAGTACTAACCAGCTGAATCACTTTTGCGACCATGTTTTGACATTAAAAAAATGAAGAGGAAGATAAAGGTTAATTAGGATGAAGATGGTGGATTGCAATCCTCTTTATTCACATAATGTTTTGCACTAGACGGAAGTACCAACCAGGTAAATCACTTCTGAGAACATTAAATAAATGAACAGGAATACGTGTTTGTAGATTTAGATGAAGATGGTGGACTGTCATTCCCTTTTTTATTCCCCTAGTGTCTGACATCGTTCAAGGAGAATCACTCTTGTTGCTAAAAATTATGAGCTGATAGTAACATGTGATTATGCGTTTAAATTTTCTTGTTCAGGCATTTTTATAAATTTATGAGAGAAAATGATGTCTTTCTTGGTAGATCTTCTATTATCACAATGTACAATAATTAACAATAAAAGTGATAAAAACAAAAGAACACATAGGAAGACTATACAAATTTAAATGATAAATAAAAAAAGAAATGTAAAAAATAATTAAAAGGTTAATAAAAGAAATAATACAATAGTCTAGATTTGTTCCTTACACATTCTTTTGAGGAGGTGCGTTTTACAAAAAATTTATTAAGAGAAGAAAGTTACAAACATACATTCTTTAAATAATAAAGGAATTACTATAATACAGCCAGATGATTCATAAAAATTTGTTTAAATAAAATTTTCTGTGTAAATCTTTGTATGAGTGAGGCTCAAATTTATATAAAGCATACCATCAATTATGTCTAAATGTTTAAAAAAAAAAAAAAAAATGATACACACATAAAATTCAATTTTCATAAATTTATAAAAAGAGAGGCTCAAGTTGTATAGTTGGAAAATCCACCAAAACAAAATTTATGGACAGGCATGGTTTAAAGAGATACATTATTTTTTTAATCAATGGAGAAAGAGGTTTACACCCATATTATTTTCAAATCTGAATTCAATTTATGTCTATTTGAGAACCCTGGTTTTGTAAGTGCCTTGCCACTATCAAATATAACCATTTATATGTGTAGGTCTATTTGTATATTTTATATTGTAATGTTGTGGTCACCATACCAAATATGACCTTTTACTTGTGGTGATCACCAAATGCAGTATTATCAATGAAAAATACTAACATCCTGACATCATTCGAGCTTTTTTTTGTCTAAATCCATGAATTTGTTTTATTCAGGTTAAGTCTCATATTGACACTATATAAAATTAAACTACTTTTTAGCCATAATGTTGAAGGTGTTAAATTATTCAGCTTTTTAACAAGAAAAATCTCAAGTTGATGTTAAAGATTGCAGCAAAGCATTGTTGATTTATTTAAGATGAAATGATGACATGTTTTAATTTTTATTCATATACACTGAATTTATTTTCAATTATTTACCAATATTGCATATGATCCATTATTGTGCCTAACTAGGTTACAATAAAATTTGTATTTTATAAGCTCAGGAAAACAGATGTAGTAGATTGGAAAGCCCCGTGTCATAGATGTGGTAGGAGACACACAATGTGCTTGCACTGGCCCTGTTAAATATCAGACTCAAATGAAAAATTACCCATGAGTAAAAGCTCACTAAAAGTATCTCTAAGTATCTCTAAAACGCTTCAATACAGGAAGAGAGAACTTGACAAAACACAGTACCGAATTTATCTTAGTAACTCAAATTATGACCATAAATTTACCAGTTTCTTTTTTTATCACCTGCAATTAAGTTAAAGATCAGAGATTATCTAAATATAATAAATTCTTTCATCTTTTACACATGAAGTTCAACTTCTGACCAAACCTGTTTTGTCCTCTTTGCACAAATGCCTCTTCAGCTTCCATATAATTAGCTAGAAAAACTCTCTGGCTTTGGTTGTTAGTCAGTCTAGTAGAAAGATATTAAAACTTCTAAATAACCAGTGAGCTGGGGTTCATTAGCCTTCATACACCAACTGGTCTAAAGAGACCAATGAAATCTAAAGATTCCAACTAAGGTGCATGATATTTTTGATAGTCATGTCTTGAGGGAAAAGCCTCACATATGGAATCAAACAAAACCTCTCTTTATCTAAATCCAACTTTAGAAGAAAGCATCATGTTTCTGATTAAAGCCATTTATCCAGCTAGTGGTTAATAGCTTGGGAGACTCTTGTGTATGGACAGAAAACAAATTCAAAATTATTTTTTTTTTAAAACCTTTATTGTCATTTAATTGCAATGAGCTTATCCAATTATGATTAGGAAATTAGAATAATATCATTGTCATCTATAAAAGCAATTAAAAAGTTTTCTTTTGCAGTTACATAATGTCTTAGTTGTATTGCATTATTTTTTTTGCAATTCAGGTCAGATTTTCTGTAACATTGATGATTTAAATTCTCTATGGACATGTCCTTATAAATCTAGCTACCTACAAACAAACGTGATATCTAAGGATAAAAAGAAGTTTTATAAATGAAAATCTTTCAGGATGATTTTATTTTCATTTCAATTTCAAGCTAATAGATCAAAATTGATATTTCCAATAAGAAAAATGTTTTGTTTTATTAAAAAACTAATTTAAACTGAGTGAAATGAGTTTTTGCTATGAAACTCCAAATGAATTGAACTGTTGAGAATGATGCAGTAAATCTGGTTTTGTTACAAATGCAGATTTTAAAAATTTTAATAGATATATTTTTTATTCTTTGTGTATTAACAGGTGGTACTTCAAAGATGATGACTGGGTAAATGCAGAGCCACAAACTTCACAAGAATATGGTTTTTCTCCAGTGTGTGTTCGCATATGGCACTTCAAATGGTAAGCTCGTGAAAATGCGGATCCACAAACTTCACAAGAATATTCTTTCTGACCTGTGTGTGTCTGCATATGAGAATTCAAAGAAGACTTCAATGAAAATGCAGTTCCACAAATTTTACATGCATATGGTTTCTCTCCAGTGTGTGTTCGCACATGGCATGTCAAAGATGACTTCTGGGAAAATCCAGATCCACAAACTGTGCAAGTATATGGTTTTTCTAGAGTATGTGTTTGCATATGGAACTTAAGACTTGTGCCTGCTGAAAATGCAGAACCACAAACTTCACAAGAATATGGTTTCTCTCCAGTGTGTGTTCTCATATGGCACTTCAAATGTGACTTCCGGGAAAATGCAGATCCACAAACTCTACAAGTATGTGGTTTTTCTAGAGTATGTGTTTGCATATGGCGCTTGAGATTTGAGTTTGCTGAAAATGCAATTCCACAAACTTCACAAGAATGTGGTTTCTCTCCAGTGTGTATTCGTACATGCCGCACCAATTTTGGCTTAGTTGCAAATGCAGAGCCACAAACTTCACATGAATATGGTTTCTCTTCTGTATGCGTCTGCATATGATTGTTAAAATGAGACTTATTTGAAAATGAAGGTCCACAAATTTCACCCTCATCTGGTTTCTCTCCAGTGTGTGTTTGCATATGCTGCACCAAATCTGACTTATTTGCAAATGCAAAACCACAGACTTCACAAGAATATGGTTTCTCTCTTGTGTGTGTCTGCATATGAGCATTCAAAGAATACATAACTGAAAATGCAGAACCTCAAATTTTGCAGGAATATGATTTCTGTCTAGTGTTTTTTGTATATGACTCTCCAAGTATGACTTATTTGAAAATGCAGAGAATAAGCTTTTTCTACTGTATGTGTTTATATATGCCAGCAGAAAGATGAACTTATGTTAAAATGCAGATCCACAAAATTCACAAGAATCCATTGTTTGAAGATGTCATATCCAATTTGCCTTCCGACAAAATGCAGATTTACAAATATCACAAGAAAATTTTTTTTCTACTGTGTTTTTTCATGTTGCACAAAATCTCATTCATTAGAAAGGTCTGCACAATTTACAAGAATGTGGTTTCTGTCAAGTGTGTGTTTGTGTATGGTCCTTCAAATGATATGACCATGAAAATGCAGTTCCATAATTTCATAAGAATATGGTTTCTTCCGTGTTTTCTCATATGGCACTTCAAATTAGATGTCAGTGAAAATGTAGAATCACAAAATTCATAAGAATATAGTTTCTCTCTAGTAATTGCATGTCATTCTTTATATAAAATGTCCGAGTGTGCAGTGCCACTAATTTTGCAGGAAAATGGTTTCTCTCTAGTGTGTTTGCATATAGCAGTATTAGAAGCATATGCAAATAATATGGAGTATTAGAAGCATATGCAAATTTAAAATTATTGTCTTCACTCTAATATTTGCTCATATGTTAAAGTTTTTAGTAAAGAAGAGAAACTACATATGTCAATGTACATGGTTTCATGCCAATTGATAGTGTGATTTGTTTGGCAATACATACACACAACTTTTACATGAAGAATGCGACACGTTTTTCATATTTCTTCATGTTTCTTCATGGAAAGTACCAAGTCTTTCTTTGCTTCATTTAAATTTTCAAGCATATGAAGATTTTCTGTTCAGCACAAACATCTGTGAAGAAAAAGCAACAAAACTTATTTTAACAGAGGCAAAACAATGCAGTATTTTTGTTTTAACATAAGCCGTAGATATCAAGATGATTACATTAAACTGGTAATTATTAGTTTGTTGATAGATGTCAATTGGATATCAACACACAAAATTAAACTTGCATAGAACCTGATTTTCTTATTTAAAATCAGGAAATTCTGATATATAAAATCAATTTGATTAAACCCAGTAGAACCAGGGATATTTTTTAAATGATAGTATAAAAAGTTGCTTAACTTCAATTTTTTTTTCTGAAATATACAGTTGTTTTAGAGATTATTCTTGCCACTTTTAACCAAACAGTTTTGTTAAAATACACGACTACCACAGTATTTAAATTATGATGTATGGCCATTAAATATAATAAGAACATTCATTTAGGCATGAATCTTGAAATGAGGCAAAAGACAATGACATCATACAAAAAACATTCAATTTAAAGCATAATGACTTAGGAAGTTTGATTTTTACTTTAAGGAAGAGAGAATGAGGAATCCTTTTCAAATGCCAATTTATAAACTATTTTGCTGTATCCCAATATGTTTAGATCAAGATGGTGATATTAATGTGTCAATTGTTTGTTGATATGAAGGAAACTGCATTGTGATGCAATGGATATTGGCTCGGAATGAGAAATCGGAGAGCCAAATTTGTTACATTCACTTATGCGCAAATGAAATGTATGACTCCATCTCTTTCCCTCTCAATCTATGGGTTAAATAGCAGGACAGACCGAGTCCTACAGTTTTGGTTGGCAGCTGGTCTATCACAGAAAGTGATGGCATATATTATATTCATAGTATAACATTCTAAAATATCGAAAATAAAATTTTCTAACAATATTGTATTCTTTTAGTGATTATTCTTTACATAGTTAATTAAACACTGTTTTGGTAAAATACATGACAACAACAGTATTTAAATTATGATGTAAGTAAGTGTCAATTGTTTGTTGATATGAAGGAAAGTGCATTGTGGTGTAATGTATATCACCTTGGAATGAGAAATTTGGGAGCTGGGTTTGTTATATCCACTTACATGCAATTATCGTTGGAAAATAGATAAATCCATCTCTCCCCACCCCACAAACTATGGGTTGAATCATAGGACAGATTCCTACAGATTTAGTTGACAATCAGTCAGTTACAGAAAGAAATGGCAGCCTAGTGCGGGATAAATTTTTTGCCTAGTCAGTCATGACTCAAGAGAGACATTATCAAATATTTGTGTATCACGTATGGCATTTTACTAACTAGTCAAGGAAAGAATCTTTGCCCTACTAAGACAATTCTGATATAAGATCAATTTAGCACTTAGCAGTTTCAAAATTCATAGGAAGATCAAATCAAGGTGTCTAATATTTTTGACATGGTTATGGATCTTGATAATGATCTTGAATTGTAGTGAGCTTTTCAAATTATGATTAGTAAAGTAGAATAATATCAATTTTATTAATGAAAGCTACTGAAAGTTTTCTTCTAATTAAATACTGTCTTAGTTTTATTGCATTTTTTACCATTCAGAGCAGATATTCTGTAACTTTGAGGATTTAAATCCTTTATAGAATTGTGTTTAGAAGTTTAGAAGTTTAGGTACCTCCAAAGAAAAGTGATGCCTAAGGAGGGTACCTCCTTAGGCATCACTTTTCTTTGCAAAGAAAGGTGATGCCTAAGGAGGTACTTCCAAAGAAAAGTGATGCCTATGAATTTTTTATAAATGAAAAATCTTTCTTGAAGGTTTTTAGTTTAATATCTGGAATAGGCATGAAAAGTTCAAATTCTGATTGAGTGTTTCATTCACTTGCATTAAAGACATTGGAAAAAGCATAAATCCAATTAAGTTAAATGGCAAATCATGTCAACTGTGGCTGTGTATAAAAATGTGATGGATTTACATTTTGACTTGGTAGACTTGGGACAAGTAGCCTCAAAATGGATGGGAAACTCCATTGTGATAAATTTCAATAACGGCTTAACAAGTGGAAGAGCCTTGAGCTGCACTTTATCTAAATCTGGCACAAGCAGACAGCATTAATTTTTCAATGTGGAAAGTAGAATATTCATGAAGGGTCAAAATTCTAACAAATCTTTTGTATACTTTGCAATAATGCCTTTGGAAAAGGCATTAATACATTTTTTTCTCCAACTTGCATATAATTAGTGATCTAGCTATGGCTGGTAATGAGTCCAGATGAAGGAAAACTCTGAATTGAAACTCCTGTAAAACTGTAGAGCTTAATGTTTACATAACTAACAATCTGCTGCAATGTGTAAAATAAAATATATAAGATATATTATGGACACTATTGTCTTAAGACATAATTTTTTTCAATAATTGTTTTCATTTTTAAAATATTTAATGAGAACAAGTCATAAAATTTTACCTTACTTTGTAGAAGTCAGGTGATATTGTTATTAAGTAAAAACTATATTTACTATTCCCAAAAGGAAACAGTAAAATGCATCAACCTCCAATGTTTTAAAAGAAGTTTTGAAAAAGCTTTTGTGTGTATAAACGTGTAAATACAGATGTACATACATGACATTATCAAAGAATAAGAGCCATATTTATAGTAAATTTAAGGCCAAAATACCTTAAATTCAATAAAACATTAGATTACGGAGAATATTTTCCTAAATTTTTAAGATTACTGAGTTATGAAAAAAGCAATCACGTTATATTCCTCAATTAATTTTTTACAGATATACACTGTAGAAAAACATAAAAACTTCCATCTGTCATTGAAGCTGACATGTCAACACCTTAAATAAACAACAATTGTCGTGATAACAAAATGCATTTCTGCAATATTTTAAAAAGGAACTAAATATTTGTTTCAAATCAGATTAATTAAACTTTAAATTAAGCACCTCTATAAACTTGCTGAAAACTTAAAAGCAGGATACCTTGGAGAATTTAAATTTGTTTTTGTAAAAGAAACTCATTATTAACTGAAAATCTGCTCTCAATCATAAAATATGCAGTAAAAAAAAAATATATATATATATATATGTATATATATATGTATGTCTTTTTAAAATATCGGTGTTTGATGATCTGTACTAAGTTTCTCGATTTATAATTAATAAATATAGTTTTTGCTTAATAACAATATCATCTGAAAGGATGAAGTTATTACAGAATTTTAAAAGATTTAAAACTTAATAAATCATTTTAATTAAAATTTAAAAATATTAAGATTCCTGTAAAAAATGCATTATGCATTGAAAAATTGTTTTATTTAAGACAATAGTGTCCTTAATATATCTTATTTATAAAAGCATTGTTAATTAAATAAGGTTATAGTTTTATTGCATTTTTTATTTTACATTAATAGCAAATTTTTGGCAAATGGTTTTACTGTTTGACAAGAACAAATTTCCCTCATTTTCATTAATATAAATATGAAGAGGGTGGAATACTAGTTTCTCAAAATTTCACACAATAAACTGTGGCAACAGATATTATGAGAAAAAAAACAACATTTTTACCAGGGTTTTCTAAAAACAACAAAACTGAAAAATAATTTAATTCATTTGTTAATAAGTCCTGGAAATTTAATTAAAAACTGACAATTATTTGCTTTTTGCAAGAATTTACAAAACAATGTGTTTTTTAATGTCAAAAAAGATGCTAAATTTCCAATACTAATCATTTACCCACCTACTGACACAAGACAAACAAGATATTTAACCTAGGTTCCTCCATGAGATCGCTTGAAAAAGAGCATAGCATGATGAAAAAGATGCCAAACTTGACTACAAGTATCAGTATCATATTATGAAAATTAACTACTGCTGCTAAACTTTTATTGATATGATCTTATTTTTATATTAATCTCAGTTATGACATTTTTCCATAAATGAAATATCAAAATAATAAAATGAATGGAAATACAAACAACACATTTAAAATGTAATAAATGTACATAAAATTATCGTATTTTATGTACACTTCTGATAAAATTTCATAAGAAAGGTACCTATAAATTAATTAGATACCTTTCTTATGAAATTTAATCTCACTCTTAACAGTCTTATTTTTTAATTTCTTTATATTTTCCATAAAGCAAACGTAAAGGTAAAAGCAAAGTACAAAAAAAAAAAAAAAAAAAAAAAAAAGAAAATGACAAATTAGAGCGCTGAAAGTTTTCCTTAAAAGTAACAAGGTAAATAATTTGTTCACTTATATCTAAATAACTTCACTCTTTGCCTTCCATAGAACAAATTATGATCACGTAATCCATCAATACATCATTCAACACCTGTCAAGTGACGCTTAAATTACCTCTTTTCGGTGTAGAAGCTAAGTTAGGTACCTCCATGAAAATCAATAAAAAAAACATAGCAAGACAAGAATGGCCTTAAATTTGATCAAAAAAAATTCTGTAAACTAAGTTAAAATCCTAGTTTAAAATTCTTCCAAAAATCAATTATACGCTTTTCAAAATTTATTTGACGAAAATTAGCAAATTTAAAGATTATTTAATATATTTTGAAAAAAACTTTTGCTTACTTTCTTCAAAGAAAAAGGTTGTTTAAAATAAAAAGGAGGCAATCTTAACATTGTTGGCTGTTGTCAAGCGATGAATGATTGCTGTCATCACATTGACAGCTAACGTGAAATTTGAGTTATCACATGAAAGAACATAATTGATGTAACTTCTTTTTACATACATTAGCTTATGTAGTACCTCGTAATTATTAAAGTAAAAAAAAAAAAAAAAAAACTTTCAGCATTCCAACATCTTTTATTTGTTATTTTTATTACTGTAGCTTACACCATAAGTTTGTTGATATTATCTGTAGAAATTATAAATACTATCATTAAAATACAAGTGCTGTACAGCTTTTTGAGGGCAACTATAGCCCCCTAAAGTCAATACAGATCTGCTATGATAAAACATTTCTATCCAACGTAAAAGTCGTCACAAACATATCAAAAGTTATTTTGTTACACTACAACCAATTTGAACTGAAAAAAAAAAAAAATTGAAAAATGACTGTCATCATCTGAACAAAATATCAAGGAAACTTTTGATCTGCACCCCATGAAACTAGGTATTTCCTGAAAGCAAAGAATGCTCTTTCATTTCTAATGGAAATTGGTTGGTGTAAATGATTATAAAAATTTCTTCTGGGGATAAAATATGAAAAAATAGTCAAAATTGCTATTCCTGAACACTGGAAACCAGGATTTTTTTTATGTCTTTTTATTTTTCTTAAATCAGCGATAAGGAAAACAATGTTGAAATTAAGCCAAAATTGACTGACATTGCTGGGTGAAAGGCCAGGCAGCCGACAATACCAAGCTGTCATCACCTTGTAAAAAATCCGATTTTTTTTTAAAAATCTATGTTTGAACAATGGCTTGATGTATTTTTGTTTTTTAACACCTTTTGAGCAGGGTGATGGCAACAACACTTAAGGATAGAACTGAAAACAGCTTCTTTGAAATAAAAAAATTCACATAAAATTGAAATAAAGACGACTCACTGAAAAGTAAAAACTGTAAAACGACTTCAAAAATATGAAATTGCAATGAAATATGTAAATGAAATAAATGGTACTTTTAAAAATATAGTAATGTTGATGGTGAAAATGGCTTAGGGTGATGTTCAAATTTTTTTAATGAGTAAAAAACGCTAATTCAAAATGCTCAGCATGTGTTTCGCACAAAGAATTTGCAATAATGTAATCGACATTCAGAAGAGAACGCTTACACTCAGGTCATGTGACGTCTTATTGCTTGTAAAAATGATCTATCTCATTAAGGACACTTAGGAAACGTGATGCGGTTTTTAACTAATTTTATATTTTAACGACTTAAATGTAATAATATATTATAATTAAAGAAATAACAAATAATTGTATTAAAAATTCATTTTTCACCGAAAAAATTTTTTGCTTTCAGAAAATATTGTCCTTATTCATAAAAACAACAAAATGTAAATAAAAGCATTTGAAATTAAATAATATATTTAATTTATTGAGTTTTGTATATTACAATTCAGAGCTGATTTTCAGGTGGGGGGGTCCAATTAAAAACAAAAAAAAAACATGATTTGCATTCCTCAAAACCTTGCGCTTTTAACTATTGTAATCATTAACCTAGACTCGATCGAACTTCTAGCGTTTTCATAATATTAGTTATGTGGGGGGGGTAATAAATATAAAAAAATATTTCTGCCATGACTTTAATAAAAAAAAAACTTATTTATAATAATTTCAATCATCTTTGAATAGTTCCTGAAGTTTTCATTAACATCCGACAATTATTTTTATTTTTGCAAGATTTTCCAAATTAATGTGTTGCCAAAAAACATGCTAAAAATTGTCTATGTTATCTACTAGTTCCGCTGATACAAAGAGAAACGAGTTTTTTTTTTAATCAAAATTTAGAATTTTCTAAAAAGAAAGAAAATTTTTTTAAAATAATTAAAACATTTTGGTCTTTCCTCTTTACAACAACATGTACATTTAGACAATAAAATTTTGTTTTCGTCAAGTTTGGTGTCTTTTTCATCACGCTAATCTATATTTTTAACGATTTCATGGCGCTACCTAAGCTAAGTCAACCTTGGTTCAAAATATTTTAAATAAACATTATAATTTCTGATTTTCTCAAAATAAGTTTTTGAAAAAATGTAAATTGATTTTTAAAAGAATTTCAAAATGAGATTTTCATCTTTTCTATAAAATGGAAAAAGAAAAAAATAGGATGCCATGATCGATTATCTGTCAATTTTGCTGACTTCAAAAAAAAAAAAATCAAGATTTTTAACGAAAATTTCTGACGTGTTTGGAACGATTAAAAAATGTAAATATATACCCCCAAAATACTTTGATCTTTCCTCTTAATAATAACATGAACATTTAGACGATAAAATTTTGTTTTCGTCAAGTTTGGCGTCTTTTTCATCATGCTAATCTATATTTTTAACGATTTCATGGAGTGACCTAATTTAACCAAAATTACAACCAGGCTACAAAGGATTAAAAACAAAAAAAGAAAAAAAAAATTAATGAAGTAAATCCAAAAATACTTTGGCTTTTCCACTTAATACCATTCTGATGATTATTAAACTTTGATTTTTAACAAGTTTTGGGCCTTATTTTATCATAGTATGCCTTTTTTTAGTGAATTTTTAGAGGTACAAAGATTATGTCTTAAATCAGCTAATATTCCTCAAATACAGTTTCAGAAAAAGATAATTTTATTTTTGGAAAATTTGTTTTAATAAAGAGAATCACATAGAAATAGAAGGCTGAGAAAAAAATGACACTGATCACCTACTTAAGCACACACACGCAAAAAACTCCGTACAATTCAAACTAAAAGTTTTTGTTTTGAAATACAGCAAATCGCGGAGGTCCCAGTTTCAAATATTTCATTCTGCCATGATAAAATCAGAAAGTATATTTTCATTTTTTCTTTTGTTAACAGTAAAACACTAACAAAGAATTAAAAAAAAAAAATAGTGAGGCTTGTCAGGGAATAGCGATTTCTCAAAATTATGTATTCTTCCACGTACCTTTCAGGTCAGAACATTTCAGGAGAAAAAACGGGATTTGTTCTCAAATGATTTTGTTGGGATTTCTCTGTAAACCTATCAAATTTTCGTATTGTTCGTTTTTAGTTTATGTAATAATGTCGAAGTTGAAATGAAAAACAAAGAAGGAATTAAATGGAAAAAAAACAAAAAAAAACACGATGCAGACGTTTAAAACGACTGTCGTGAAAACGAATGAGATGACGTTAAATCTCACATGTGGTAAAAAAAATGATGATAACAAACAGTAATTAAGGAAGGCCTGCTCAAATTCAAATACAATATAGAAATTCAAGAAATAAAACAATGAGTAAGAATACAAGCAAAGGAAAAGAACCGCAGTTCTTACCAACGATGTTTGGAGTATCAATCAGACTGCATACGGGATATATAGCACTTTCTCTAGAAGTGCGTCCGAAACGGAAGTGGTCGGTCGGACGGAGAAGGGTCAAAAAACGTTCCTTAAAAAGAAGGGGTAACGAGGGGAGATAAACAATGGGATCTATGCTCATGCAGAACAGAACAAAAGTTGTTTTATCTCATTTTAAACATCTGTTCAAATTATTAATAAATTAAGTTAATGTTATCATCAACCTGTTGGTTTTATCTAATCAAACTCTTAGGCGACACTAGCTTGTGTCATATTAGCAAAACAATTTAACTAGAAAAATTTAACAATATTTCTCAATAGATTGCACGTCAATATGGATGGATTTATATTCCACCTTTCATAAATCAACAAACAGAATATTTTTTTAAGGTCAACATGACATTTTGGTAAGCATGAATCTTCATGCCCACAAAAAATGCCAGGAAATCGCTAAAAAAAAAGAGAGCATAGTCTGATGAAAAAGACGCTAAACTTTATGAAAACAAATTTTTATCGTCTAAATGCTTATGTTATTATGAAGAGGAAAGACCAAAGTTTTTTTTAAATTATTTTAAAAAATTTTTCCTTCTTTTTAAAACATTATAAATTTTTAAATTTTGATTAAAAAAACCTTGTTTCGCTTTGTACCAACCGGAACTAGTAAAATAACATAGACAATTTTTAGCACATATTTTTTTTTTTGTATTTACACACATTAATTTGGAAAATCTTGCAAAAATAAAAATAATTTTCGGATGTTAATGAAACTTTCAGAAACTATTCACAGATGATCGAAATTATTATGTTTGTTTTTTTGTTTTAAAGTCATGGCAGAAATATGATTTTTTTTATATATTTATTAACACCCCCATGACTAATTTTATGAAAAAACTTTAGAAATTCGATCACATCGGTTTTAGTGATTACAATAGTTAATGCAATAGTTTGAACAATGCAAATCATATTTTTTTTTTATTATTGGATCCACAGTACCTGAAAATCAGCTCTGAATTGTAACATACAAAACTCAATAAAACAAAGATACTATTTAATTTCAAATGCTTTTATTTGTTTTTAGTTGTTTTTATGAATATGGACAATATTTTCTGAAAGCAAAAAAATTTTTTCAATGAAAATTGAATTTTTAATACAATTATTTGTTATTTCTTTAATTATAATAGATTTTTAAGTTTTTAAAAAATATTATAAAATTAGTTAAAAACCACTTCGGCTTTTCTAAGTGTCCTTATGAGATATAGATCATTATTTAGTGCTTTGAAAATTGTATCATTTTGACTAATCAGAGGATCCGCAGTAATTAAGAAGAAATGTAATTTTGTGTTTATAATCGGGCGGTAATTATAAAGTACGGAAGACCAACCAGAATACAATTAAGTTGCTTTATTTGAGTTCAGTATTGTTCTCCGCTGTTAATGCCTTTATTTTGCGAAACACGTATGGAGAAGTTAATTTGATTTTTCAGTTTCAACTGAGAAGGGTACCTACAAGTATCGGTATCATCTTATGAAATTTAACTACTGCTGCTAAACTTTAATTGATATGATTGTATTTTGATATTAATCTCAGTTATGACATTTTTCCATAAATGAAATATCAAAATTAGTAATAAAATCAATGGAAGTACAAATAACACAGTAAAATGTAATAAATGTACATAGTATTTTATGTACACTTCTGATAAAATTTCATAAGAAAGGTACCTATAAATTAATTAGATACCTTTGTTATGAAATTTAATCTCACTCTTAACAGTCTTATTTTTTAATTTCTTTATAATATATTTTCCATAAAGCAAACGTAAACGTAAGGATGAAAGCTAAGTACAAAAAAAAAAAAAAAAAAAATTAAAAAATTAGAGCGCTGAAAGTTTTCCTTAAAAGTAACAAGGTAAATAATTTGTTCACTTAAATCTAAATAATTTAACTTCCTTCCATCCGTAGAAAGAATTATCCCCCCGTAAGTTATCTAAACGTCATGAAAATGTGTTTCGTTACCTGTCAAATGACTCGAAAGGTTATGACCTGGTTTGTTTTATTTTCAAATTACATTTTTTCGGCGCAGAAGCTAAGTTAAGCTTGCTTCAAAATATTTTAAATAAACATTATAATTTCTGATTTTATTAAAATCAGTTTTGAAAAAATGATAATTGATTTTTAAAAAAATGTCAAAGTGAGATTTTCATCTTTTTTATAAAATGGAAAAAAAAATGATTGAAAATGATGGATTATCTGTCCCTTTTTTTTTTTTTTTTTGACAAAACAAAAAACAAAATTTTAACGAAAATTTCGGACGTGCTAGGTACGATTAAAAAATGTAAAAAAATACTCCAAAAATACTTTGATCTTTCCTCTTTAATAATATGAGCATTACACGATAAAATTTTGTTTTCGTCAAGTTCGGCGTTTTTTTTTCCATCATGCTATGCTCTTTCTTTTTTGTTTACATTTTTCGTGGAGGTAAATTACTAATTTTCTTTGAATCAAATATCTTGGAAAAATATTAGATTTTTAAGAGGTTTATAATTTCGTTGTTTTTTTACTTTCCGTCAATTTATTTTTTTTTGACAAATTAGAAAAAAATACAGCTTCAGATGCAATGTTCTGCTATTATACCCAGACTATTTTTGAGCAAGGAACAAATTACTCTTTTGCACCGGTTACTTTTGAATTCGCTGTTCTGTTCAGAAGCTACATACATTCAATTTTCAAATCCATTTTAATTGCAATCTCCTTGAAAATCGGAAGTTTTATTGATTATGAAATATTCCCGAGATCGAGAAAGCGATATGAAGTCCAACAACATCTTTATTTTGTTTGTTTTTGTATGAAAAACTTTTGGATAAAAAAGGTAAGTTTTAGACAGACTTCCTAAAAAGTATTTCAAATAATTTAAATAATGTTCTTTGAATTTAAATTTCGGTTTTATTTGAAAGATAATAGCCTAAATTTCATGTGAATTAAAAGAAATAGTTATTTTCGTATTTTTATATAAAAACAAACGCCTTTTTTCCACTGAAAAAAATAAATTCAATTCCAATTTTTGTTTGAGTTCGAGATACACCAGATAGTGAAAGAAATTATACAGTGTAACGCGGATATAAGAGAGATTTTCTCTGGTCCCAAATTAGAGCCTGTGTTAATGTAAATAAAATAGACCAAACCCGGATATAAGAGACTTCTTCTCCGGTCCCGACAACTCTCTTATATCCGGGTTACACTGTATATGTGATAAAGAGTGGTGGTTATAAGAGCAGAAAAAAAAATAATATTACCATAGGAAAAGGGAAACACTCTTCGATTTTTCTCGATGTGTTATTCTTTCAATAAGTTCAACAAAGAAAAGGGTTCAGATCTTAAAATTTTTATTGTTAAAAAAAAAGAAAAGCAGCATACATATATGTAGTTAAAAAAAAAAAAATTACCTCATTGGCGTCTGTACGTAAAAAGAGTCTCCTGGGGAAGCTGTATATTGTTTTTAAGCTGGCAAAAAATTAACGCAAAATCACAGCGTTTATGAGATGTGGGTTGAAAAAGCTAAAAATATGGAGTGTACGAAAGACTGTGAGAGAAGAGGAAGTTAGTCTACAAACAGCAAAGCAATACAACAAATACAACATCTACATTTTGTCACTCAGAATTAACGTCTACTAAGGAATTTTAAGTCTCTCGAATTTAGACTACAAGCTATTTCGGCATATACATATAAAGCGCCGTGACGATATAGAGGGGAATCGAAAAGTAACTGTCGATATGGTGAAGACATTTAGTGGCGAAGGTGATTTGATGGCCTGCTTGGCGAAAATGAAATTGGTAGCGAGACTGCAAAAAAATCACAACCTCGCAAGCTTTATGTCCCTGTTTTTAGAAAGAGGCGCCCTGGACTTATATCTCCAATTGACTGAAGAAGATCAAGTTAAAAACAGCCTTTACGGACGGAGTTTTTTCTGCATATGCAAAGCTAGTGAAGATGCGGTGGACTGGCAAAGCCGTTGATGTGTATGCAACGAAAATACAAAGTCTGGTGGAATTAGCAGGGTTTGAAGGAAGTGGACAAAAGCAGATCGTGAAGCTCACGTTTGTCAATGGGTTCCCGGAAAGTATTTCGGTGCCACTACAGCAGTTGCCAAATGTGGAGAAACTAGAACTCAGTGAAATAATCTCAACTGCAAGGGTGCTTACAGCCACGCGAAATGGTAGCGGTCGCAGAACGAGAACCTAAACAGTGCGATGGAAGACCAAGAATGATCAAACCATTTAGTGACAAATGTTATAACTGCAAAGGTCCTCACTTGTTGAAAGACTGTAGAGAACCAATCAAGGTGACCTGTTATGGATACAGCGAGCCAGGGCATTATGTAAAACACTGGCCACAGGGAAAAAGAACAGGGGCACCTGGTGCATCGGTGGTTACCCCTTCAAATCAGCAATGGCGCAAACCAGAACACTACCAACAATAGATGTGCTGATAGAAGGCATGAGGGCTAAGGCCCTAATTGATACTGGCAGCACCACAATATTAATCCAGTCGAGTCTTTCGACTGATTGTAGGAGTACAAGTACTGTAAGAGCAGTGGATGGATGGGAGGTTGTGTGCAGAGGGATCAGCACAGTGACTTTGGAGGCATGTAGACGGTTACTGAGAATCGAGGCAATTGTGATGTAAAAGATCATCGATGGTGTCGACGTCATTGTGGGCATGGATGTTATCCAACCAGCTTGGAGGGGTTACTGTCTACGGAAATGGTAACGTGGAGTTCAGAGGAGGAGATTGTGCTATGAACATACAACTAAACAGCAAGAGTAGCAAAAAAATCAATGTGAAGTGGTAGATAAGGACTTTGGTGCAAGATTGGATGGAAAGAAGTGGACCGCGGATTGGAAATGGATTTCAGAACCCCCAATATTAAAAAACAACGTTAGTCACTATCATGCTAAACTGAGTAAGGAAAAGATCGAGTTCAACAGTGAAGTTAAACGGTGGATTGAGGGAGGAATCTTAACCCCGTGGGACCAGGATGTTCAAACGGGAGTGCTACCCTTAATGACGGTGGAACAACCTACAAAAAACAAGGTCAGGCCAGTTCTCGATTACTGAGAACTAAATAAATACATTATGTGTCATTCCGGTGGGGATGCAATTGACGTTTGTGGAGAAACAATGAAGTGGAGGCAAATGACAACGGCATCAAAAATTGTTGATCTAAGGTCCGCATATTTGCAAATCCATGTCGCAAGACATCTGTGGAAGTACCAGTTAGTATGGTATGAGGGACAGATCTATTGTTTAACGAGGTTGGGTTTCGGACTAAATGTAGCCCCGAAGATTATGTCAAAATTCCTAAAAAATGTGCTAACAAAAGAGGAACACATTGGTAAAAACACGGATTCGTATATTGACAATATACTGGTGGATGAAACAGTGGTACCATCAGCAGACCTTGTAAATCATCTTAACAACTTTGGCTTAACAGCAAAGCCACCAGAATCATTAGAAGGAGGAGCAGCATTGGGTCTTCGGCTTCATACGGATAAAGCAGGAGATCTGGTATTTTCGAGAGGGAATGACGTACCTGAGGTGCATGAGGAAATGAGCAGGCATGAACTGTTCTCTGCCTGCGGAAAAATGGTGGGCCACTACCCAATAGCTGGATGGCTTAGAATCACCTACAGTTATTTGAAGAGAAAAAAAGAAATCGATTTAGAAGACATAGTGGATAGTGAAACAACTGGTGTTGTACGGGAAGTTGTGGAAGAGGTTCGACACCACGACCCAGTTCTAGGGAGATGGCATGTTCCCAAACTGGAAAAGGGCATTGTATGGTGCGATACAAGCAGTATGGCCACTGGTGAATGTATTGAGATCAATGGTGTGATAGTCGAAGATGCGGCGTGGTTAAGAAAGAAACGTGACTACAACCATATCAACATTGCTGAGTTGGATGCTACGATAAAGGGTGTAAATCTCAGGTTGAAATGGGGTCTAAAAGAGATTGAGATTCGAACTGATCGGTTACTGTCCGCAGCTGGATCAGTCTTACAATAACAGACGAAAAAAGGATCCATACAAAAGGAGCGGCAGAGCTAATTATCATGCAGTATTTGGGGATTCTGAGGGAAATGATTGATGAATTTAACTTAAAATTGAGTGTAACGTTTGTGCCCTCTAACAGAAATAAGGCCGATGCTCTAACCAGAGTGAAAAAGAGTTGGCTGAAAGTAGAAAAAGCTATTACAGCGACATGCCGTGCAGGCCAAGATGAGGTCAAGTAGTTGCACGGACTGCATCCTGTAGGAGTGGACAGAACACTATATCTAGTACGGAAAGTCTACCCGGAGGTGTCAAGAGATACTGTACAGAAGGTCGTTGGAAGCAGCAATCGTTGTCAATCAATCGACCCATCACCAAATGTTCACGAATTAGGAGAGGTCCAAGTAGACACCAATTGGACCAGGTTATCTATCGATGTGGTGCATTATAGAGGTGAAACTTACCTGACTATAGTTGATTGTGGCCCTGGCCGGTTCGCTCTTTGGAGGGAGATTCAATCAGAAACAACAGACATCATTGCAAAGGAGCTGGAGGAGACTTTTTTTGAGCATAGACCGGTTGAAGAGGTACTCATGGATAATGGGGCAGCAATCAGTTTGGAAGTGTTTAGAGCAGCGTACAGGCCTAGTGGAAATGGTATCGCAGGACGAAACCACTGAAATGTAAAAGTCATTGCCGGGAGAGCAGTGATATCGCATGCAGAAGCAATATTTGGGTATAATATGTCGCCTAAATCTGATCAACGTGAAGACAATATTCCTCACAGAGCAGTTTACATATACCAATGGAGACATCCTAGAGTTGGATTATGTTTAACACGCTCTGACGGCCCTGAATCTATACAGATTGGAGAGGAGGTTTGGGTCAAGCCAACTGGAGCCCGCTGCACAGCAAAATGGACAAGAGGAATGGTTACTGGGGCACAGTCGTGCAACAATGTTGAGGTGGATGATATGCCAAAACATGTTCTTGACCTTAGAGTGATTCAGGAGGATTTAGAGAATGATGGAGACAATGGGAGAAGTTCTCATGAGGCTCAGCTCCAAACATGGAGATCGCAAAGAGAGCGACACCCGTCCAGATGGAAGGATGATTATATAACGTGAGATGTGATCATGAGATCAGGGGGGCGTGTAGTTTTAAAAAAAAATTTACCTCATTGTCATTTGTATGTAAAAAGAGTCTCATGGGGAAGCTATATATTGTTTAAAAACAATATATAGCTTCCCCATGAGACTCTTTTTACATACAAATGACAATGAGGTAAAAAAAATTAACACAAAATCACGGTGTTCATGAGATGTGGGTTGAACATGCTAAAAATATGGAGTGTATGAAAGACAGTGAGAGAAGAGTAAGTTAGTCTACGAAAAAAGCTAAAATGATGGAGTGTACGAAAGACAGTGAGAAAAGAGGAAGTTAGTCTACAAACAGTAAAACAATACGATAAATACATCTACATTTTGTCACTCAGAATTAGTATCTACTAAGGAATTTAAGACAGTCTCTTGAATTTAAACTACAATATATTCCATGTGACTTTTACAGTAACAACAAAAAATAAGGTCTTTTTTAAAACAGACATCATGTGTTGTTTTAGAACATATTTTTCGCATTTAAATATTCGTAACTTTACCTTTTTCTTCCTTTAACATTGTTTAATGTTTCTTCCTAATTTTCTTTCTTCTTATTATTAATTTTATAACTTGCTTCTTTTTTATACTGCATCGAAACAGCTAATTTACGTACTTCCATGAGATTGCTAAAAAAAAAAGCATAGCATGATTAAAAAGACACTAAACTTGACAAAAACAAAATTTTATTGTCTAAAATTTGTTTTGGAAGTAAACATGTTTATGTTATTATTAAGAGGAAAGATCGAAGTATTTTTGGGGTATTTTTTTACATTTTTAGTCGTTCTTAGCACGTCCTAAATTTGTTAAAAAAATTTTTTTTTTGAGTGTGCAAAATTGACAGATAATTAATCATGTCAACCATTTTTTTCCATTTTATAAAAAATATGAAAATCTCAGTTTGAAATTATTTTAAAAATCAATTATAAATTTTTCAAAACTTATTTTAAGAAAATCAGAAATTATGTTTATTTAAAATATTTTGAAACAAGCATTACTTAGTTTCTGCACTAAAAAGATGTTTGAAAATAAAACAAAGCAGGTCATAACCTTTCACATCACTTCACAGGTGATAAATGACAATTTCATCCCACATTGACAGCTTACGTGAGGATAAGTTCTATGGAAGGAGAGAAGTAAATTTTTTTAGATTTAAGTGAACAAATTATTTACCTCAGTATTTTTAAGGAAAACTTTCAGCACTCTAATTTTTTTTTTTTTTTTTGAACTTAGCTTTCACCTTTACATTTACAATGCTTCATGGAAAATATATTATAAAGAAATTAAAATAAGACTGTTGAGAGTGAGATTAAATTTCATAAGACAGGTATCTAATTATTTTATAGGTACCTTTCTTATGAAATTTTATCAGAAGTGTACATAAAATACTATAATTTTATGTACATTTTACTGTTATTTGTATTTGCATTCATTTTATTATTAATTTTGATATTTCATTTATGGAAAATGTCATAACTGAGATTAATATAAAAATAAGATCATATAAATTTCATAAGATCATACTGATACTTGTAGGTACCCTTTTCAGTTGAAATTGAAAAATTAAATTAACTTCTCCACACGTGTTTCGCAAAAGTAAAGGCCTTAACAGCGGAGAACAATTCTTAACTCAAATAACGCAATTTAATTATATTCTGGTTTATAATATATTTTCCATTAAGCATCATAAACGTAAAGGTGAAAGCTAAGTACAAAAAAAAAAAAAAAAAAATTAGACCGCTGAAAGTTTTCGTTAAAAATAACGAGGTAAATAATTTGTTCACGTAAATGTAAATTATTTCACTTTTCTCCTTCCGTAGAACAAATTAGCCTCATGGAATTCGTAAATATGTCATTCATCACCTGTCAAGAGATGCGAAAGTTTATGACCTGCTTTGTTTTATTTTCAAATTACATCTTTTTGGCACAAAAGCTAAGTTTGGTTCAAAATATTTTAAATAAACATTGTAATTTCTGATTTTCTTAAAATAAGTTTTGAAAAAATGATAATTGATATTTAAAAGAATTTCAAAGTGAGATTTCCAGGGTTTTTTTAAAATGGAAAAAAATGGTCAATTTTGCTGACTCAAAAAAAACTAGATTTTTAACGAAAATTTCAGACATGCTAGGAACGATTAAAAAATAGAAAAAAATACCCCCAAAATACTTTGATCTTTCCTCTTAATAATAACAAACTTTTAGACAATATCTTGTTTTCGTCAAATTTGGCGTCTTTTTCATCATGCTATACTCTTTTTTTAGCGATCTCGTGGAGGTACCTATGCAAAATGACTTGTATTAAGCTTTTCAATTTTTGATTTGTAAATATAGTTTCTACTTAATTACAATATCATCTAAAAGAAATATAGTGTGGGAGATTATTAAATGATTTTTAAATTATGATAAATTATTATAATTAAAATTTTTAAAAAATGAAAAAATTCTTGTAAAAATTCATTATCCATTGGAAAATTTTTTTCTTAAAACAATAATGTCCTATAAGATGACTATAAAATGGCATGAGACCATTGAAAATGAAATAACAACTATCAGAAGATAGGATTTTATCTCCATCTCAAGTGTTTCCGTTTGATAGACCAGTGTATTGTTCTTTTTAATTTTGATCTTCTAAGCAGAATGCACTTTGACCAAATTTAAATGAGGGTTTTATAATTAAATAATGTCATAGTTTTATCATTTTTTTTTTTAATTTACTATTTAGAGCAGATTTTCAGAAAATGAGCAAAAGTTTGAGAAAAACATTGAATGATTTACATTCTTCAAGGAGTCCTACTTTTAACTAAAAAAAAGTTTGGACATATGATTTAATTTCTTGAAATTAAGTAAGTGGGGTGTAACATATATAAAAAATAAATTTGGCAGTAATATTACGGTAAAAATATTTTTATTTTACATTTACTTAATTTTATAAAAATTTGAGATATTAAATGTAATTTTTAATGAGTATATTAGTTAAGAGCAGAAGTTTTTGAAGAATTTAAATCACCAGATCTTTTGGCAAAATCAGAGCCTGCCTTGGCAAAAATAAAATGGTGCAATAAAATTAAGAGATTATTTAATTAGAGAAGCTTTTAATTGGTTTTATGAATAATACATTTTAAAGACAATATTAAAAAGAAAAAATATTTAAAGAAAAAAATTTTTGATGAAAAATGAATTTTTACAAGATTTGTTTGCATTTTTTGCAATTTTAAATTGAATGTATAAAGTTTTTAAATCTTTTAAAATTCAGTTTGAAGTGATAATTCTGAGGACAAACTACATTTACTAATCATATACTGTAAAGCTTATTACAATCTGACAATCCTGAATATTTTTAAAAGAATTTCAATTAGTTTTTGTGTGATATATGTGCAAAATTAATTATTAGGGATGTTTAAACTGATCAATCTATCATGAAATGATCACATATTTTAAGTGCTGACCCTCATAAAATTTATCATCTGCTCAACCATACTTAACTATGAACATGTTTTCAGCAGTCATTCGGCTGTCAATAAATCAATTAACACACCAGAAAGCAAGACCCCATGGTTAAGAAATGCCTATTTTATACTATAAGTAATATTTGTTTTAAATCAGATTAATTTAACTTTAGATTTGCTAATTTTAAGAACTTTGCTTTAAATTTACTATAGTTATAGCTCTTACTTTCTGCTAATGTTGCATATGGATAACCATATTTACAAAAATCAGCATGTTTATACGCACAAAAAAAAACATCAAAATTCCTTTTAAAATATTGGTGGGGATACTGAATTGTATTAATCTTTTCCATTCATAAATAGTAAATATGGTTTTAATTAATGATACAAAGTAATACAGAAATTTAAAACTTTTGCAAGGTACCCAGGGTACAATAATGTCTCTTACCTATACTAACACAATAGTAAAGTAATAATGTCATAGAAGTGTGTTGTTATATCAAGAATATAACAACACATTTCTATGACATGTTAACATTCAATTGTACAGTTTTATTCAAGCCTGTATTTCATCATTTTGTCTCAGCTAATCTGTGATATGCAACCCTTGCTTTTACCACACACACCAAGTCTGGCATGTAGCCATGATATTCTTTGTCTGCAGTATGTGAGAGTTTGTTCAACTCATTTCTAGAGCTGTTGTTTGTATAACCATCTTTGCAACATTGTTGTTCTCTTTCCTGCTATACTGGATGCTGTTGTGAGGCCACCCATTTCTGCTCGGAACTCAGTTACTGTTAGTAACTTCAAAACAACTCCTGCACCTGACTTCACTTGATGGTCAATTGGAATTCTACAATTGATTTCAGTCAGAATAAACTCTATAACATGTCAGATTTAAATACTAATTTATCAGTATTTCTGCCTTCATTTTTTCTGTGTTCAAAATTGTCACTGATCACAAATCCCTTTAAATTAACAAATTATATCATATAGTATAACGATTCAATTTTTGTGATTTTCAGAGCCGCTTTAAAAAGATATTTGAAAATGCTTTTTTTGTAAACTTATTTCAGAACCCAATATAGTTTTTTTTTTTATTATTCCAGTACTCAATTTATTAATTCTTTTTCAGTTTCCATCTTTGAGAGTAACTGAAATCATGACGAATATTTATGAAGAAAAAGGCAGTCTTACATTGCGAAATTCATGGATTAGTATCAATTTTAAATGGCGACACATAACAGGACACAGATAATGATAAACCACTTCCTTTGAAATCTGTAATTTGAAAATTTTCAATGAATTCAAATTTCAGACATAACATGCAATCTCAAACTGGAAAGAAACATTTCCCCTGTCAAATATGTGGAGTAAGTTTTTCTTTCAAATTGTCACTCACAAAACATATGTTAACACACACTGGAGAGGAACGTTTCCACTGTGAAATCTGTGGATGTAAATTTTCTCGAAATTCAAGTCTCAAACAACACATTTATATACACACTGGAGAGAAACATTTCCGCTGTGAAATCTGTGGAACTAATTTTTCCCAAAATTCGACTCTCAAACAACACATTTATACACACACTGGAGAGAAACATTTCCGCTGTGAAATCTGTGGATGTAAGTTTGCTCGAAATTCAAGTCTCAAACAACACATTTATACACACACTGGAGAGAAACATTTCTGCTGTGAAATCTGTGGACGTAAGTTTTCCCAAAATTCAAGGCTTAAACAACACATGTATACACACACTGAAGAGAAAAGTTTCCACTGTGAAATTTGTGGATGTAAGTTTTCCCAAAATTCACATGTCAAACGTCACATGTATACACACACTGGAGAGAAACATTTACACTGTGAAATTTGTGGCTGTAAGTTTTCCCGTAATTCACATCTCAAACTTCACATGTATACACACACTGGAGAGAATCATTTCCACTGTGAAATTTGTGGATGTAAGTTTTCCCGAAATTCACATCTCAAAAGACACATGTTTACACACACTGGAGAGAAGCCATTCCGCTGTGAAATCTGTGGATTAAACTTTTCTCAAAATGGACATCTCAAACGACACATGTTAACACACACTGGAGAAAAACTTTTCACCTGTGAAATTTGTGGAATTAAGTTTGTCCAAAATTCAAATCTCAAAAGGCACATGTTAACACACACTGGAGAGAAACATTTTGCCTGTGAAATCTGTGGATTTAAGTTTTCCCTAAATTCTTCTCTCAAAAGACACATGTTAACACACACTGGAGAGAAATCTGCATAGCAAGCTGTCCAAAATATTAAAACATAAGTTTAATGCACACTTGCCAGTGACCTTTACTTTGTGAAATTTTGTGTTATTTTTTACTTGGCCAGATTTTGTTGTGCTACTTAGCAGACTCTGCTATTTACATGAAAACTATTTCAAATAAAGGGCACTTTATTGTTGTTTGGTTTGATTATATCCTCATGGCTACAAATTGTAATTTTGCATTAACTACTGTAAAATGATTTTTAAGTGAACAATTCAAAATAACTGAAACCCACTTTCTTTTTAGGTAAACAATTTGCATTCAAACTTTATCTAAATGAGTTAACTGCGATATATAGAAAAGATTTTATGCAAATTTAGAATAAATGATTGTAAACCTCGATCAAATCTTTGTGAAATGGATATCAATATAATGTACCAGTAGGAGAAAATATTACTGAGACATAGTTGGTTGCCATGTCAAATGTGCTGTTAGAAAATTATCCCAATATTCAAGAAAATTGACTATTTATCACATGGTAAGAGTCAAACAAGTTCTACGCTATTAAAAAGGAAAAAAATTGTCTAGTATTTTAACAAACCTAATAAGCCCTTAAGTTATTTGACATTAGAAATTCTGATTGAGAAAATTCAAAGATCAGCTCAATATCACAATGTATGCTTTTCGATAACCATCAAATATTTCTATGATTTCTTAGAAAATGACCTAGAATAGCATTATCATCATCTGAAGTGAAATATATGGCATTAGTGACCAAAATAGGAGACACAAAATTGCTTATTCAATTATTAAATACTATGATTAAGTCAAATGAAAATGAACATGCCACTATCTGTTGTGACGGTCAAGGTAATACAGCTCTATCTGAAATGCCCCGTCTACCAACATTCAAAACATGCAGACATAAGGATTAAGTGCAAAATGGAATAATAAAATATTATTATCAGAAGAAAATGAGCCTTTCAGCAGAGTAAAAATAAAGGAATGTAATGCTCTAAATGGAACACATCCCTGAACTTTTTGCTTACCACTTTCTTCTCTTTCAGAATGCTATAACCACTTGACTGTATCCCTTTTGCATGTGAACAGTATTCCTACTTTGTAAACCTTTTGCTTTATTACTATCTTAATAGTTGCTTTGCTTGTCACCTGTATTATATACATATTGGGTTGGTGCAAAAATAATGACGTAATAATGTCGTTTTTTGACGTTATTACGTCATTATTTTTGCACCAACCTAATACATTGTTTGTCTCATATTTGTTTTGTTCTTTATTTTTCCTCCTATTGTTTATTCATAATTTTGTCAATCCTCCCAAATTTCATCCCACAAAAAATCATTTACTTTCATGTCAGTTTTCTGGGGTGATTTTTGGTTGGAATTCTGCACTTGTGTTGTGCAATATTTTCTTTTAATATAAATCTAATATGCCATTTGGCAATGACTGCTCTAAAAGCTGTGGGATTATATTCTTCCAACATCCAAACATGAGTATGTACATGGGCATGATATTCCTCTTTTACAACCTGTTGGTCTAATGTTTTCAAAAATCAATTCATTTTCTTCTCTTTCAGAATGCTATGACCACTCGACTGTATCCCTTTTACTTGTGAACACTGTTCCTACTTTCTGAACTTTTTGCTTTATTAGTCTTAATTTCAAATTTCATCCCACAAAAACATGTTTACTTCCATTTCAGTTTTCTTATGTGAGATTTCTAGTGTCATTTTTTGGCTGGAATTCTGAACTATGAATATAGTCCCTTGTGATGTGTTGTGCAATATTTTCTTTTAATATAATTCTAATATGGCACTTGGTAATCCCTGTCGTAAAAGCTGTGGGATTAGGCTTTCTTAACATCCAAATATGAATGTGTGGCACACGTGATGAGACAGAACCTGGGACGAGCACAACTGGTTGCGACTTGCCTTGTCCCCGCAAAAAAAGAGCCCGTATTTGCTTAGCATGTAAAGCTACTGGAGTTGAAATGAGGGAGAAAAAAGCACTTACCGCTCTGCTGTAATCCGTCCTCGGCTAGATAACGTAAAAGAATGAGGGGGGGACTTGCATTGCATTTTTATGCAATAAAGATGCAATGAATTATGGGACATGGACGCAATGAATTATGGGATCACAGGAAGACGCAAGGGATTATGGGTATATGGACAAATATAAAAGCAACTAATTTTTCCCAGTGCGGTGTGCTTTGAGTGACATTCACAGTTGGCAGCTAGAAAGGTCTGTTAGTGCGATTTTGAGACAGAACTCATGAAGGAACGACTCGAGGTTGGAATACCAGTTGGGAGAGCTTGAATTTACTTGCTGGTTGCTGTTTTCTTTTTATTCGCTACAGAATGATATGTACCTAGGCATGATCTGCCTCTTTTGTAACTTGTCGGTTAGATGTTTTGAAAAGTTAATTCATTTGTACTCTCTTTGTCAGTATATGAGGAAAAAAGACAAGAAGCAGTTTGACAACAGCTGTAATAGTTTTCTGCTTTTTCCAACTGCATTGCTATTAAAGAAACACAGTGTCAAGTGCAATTTGAATTTTGATTGCTAAACATTATACCATCACACCTCTCTATAGGCAATAGAGATGCACACATGCAAATATTTGACGCAGAAATGCCATGAAACTAATAATTTTTGTTATACATGCTAATCTAAAAGGGAAATAATTTTTCAAATGTGCAACCTATTTGATCTTCCTTGCCTGATAATCCAATCAACAATATAGCTAATAATCCTAGTGAGGAAATGTCTACCCACAGATACTCCATCAAATTATAAAAAATGACTGCATACTTAAGTTATAATATTAAAAATTTAGACAACATATTAAGTCCCTCTATAGATTTTGCTCTTCTGTAAAATACATTATCCAATACTTACATCAAAGCAATTACTTCAAATGACTATAAAATGTCATGAGGAGACCATTGAAAGTGAAATAACAATAATCTGAAGACATGATTGACCAAAGTGTGACATGGATTTAAATGGCTCTATGAGGGTTTTTGAGATCAAGTGGCAACAAAACAGGAAATAGGTTACATCCGGTTCTATACTGTCATACTTGTGATCAGATAATAGTTCTGGTTCACCCTTGGCCAAAGACGGACATGTGCGTGTTGAAATTATGGAGCGTCCATTTCGTTTTTGCCAGCCACCAAGTCAGGATGAGTAGATGGTTGAGTGGTTGGTAGAGAGAAAAGTCGATGTAATTGAATTTGTCTCAAGGATCACCTACCTAGCCATCTGGATGGTGTAGGCGAAGCCCTGAATCAAACAGGGTTCACGTACTTATTTCTCAACATGTCATTTCTTTCATCATGTTACCTTGTGTTATGAATTTTGAACGCAATTCAAAATTGCAGGAAGACGAGACGGCAATAACCTTAAGAAAGGCTCTATTCAACAAAAACAAAACATCTACCTGCAGATACTCCATCAAATTACGAAAAATGTCTGTATACTTAAAAGTTTATATTGCTAATTTGGACAATATGTTAAGTCTCTCTATAGATTTTGGTGTTCTGTAAAATATATATCCAATGCTTACATCAAATCTATTACTTCAAATGACTAAAATGGTATGAGACCATTGAAAGTAAAATAAAAACTCTAAAAATGAATGATACATATTAATTAACTAAAAATATGTCATACCTGTGAAGTAACTGAGAGGTAAAACACCTATTTGAAGTTGGTGGTGTCAGCACTATCAAAACTGGCAACAAACAATACACAGATAAGTTTTTTCCCAAAGGCTTTTCACCAAAGCTTGGAAGAGATTATAATCATACATTGTCAATACACATTGGCCTCTAGATTTTTAAAATTGTTGTTTTTATCCCCCCTTCCTCCACAAACAAATTGTACATATGAGGACTAGTTAGGACATCATAGAGACTTTGAGGAATTGTGATGATTGTAGTAAGAGTGGTAAGTAAGAATGTGTATTTGGGGTGTAAGGAATACTGTGGTTCATTTAGGTTAGTAATTGTGGTTAGTTAAGTACAATTATATGACAGATGAAAACCAGCCTTCTCCATCCCACTTTTTCTGATCCTGTGCTACATTTCATTGTGTGTATATATATATATATATATATATATATATATATATATATATATATATATATATATATAATGATCATACTCGGTTGGTAAAAAAAAAACGGATGGCACAATTTGCAAGTATATCAAAACAAATTGGTATCTGAGGAAAAAATTTGTAAAAAAAACAAGAGAACTAGAAACATCAGAACATGGCTAAAAATCAATGCCTTAAATTTCCAATCAAAAAAAAAAAAGCGAGTGAAGATAAAACTTACGCTAAGTAGAGCAAAAGTAAATAAAATAAATCCTAAAGAGCCAGGAGGTAGTTCCTGGCTCTTGAGGATTTAGTTTAAATACACACACACACACACACACACACACATATATATATATTTATTAAAGACATTTTTATGTTTAACGTTCTTTTTATAGATACAAGTATTTAAGTAAATGCTCTGTTCATAATAAACTTAAAACAGTATTAAATAAAAATAACATTTATCGGCCTGAATGTCCGAGAAATTTTCATAGACATTCAGGCCGGTAAATGTTATTTAATACTGTTTATTAAACAGAGCATTTAAATACATATAAAAAGAACGTTAAACATAAAAATGTCTTTAATAAATAAATTGTCGGACTTTGTCCATTTCTTATATATATAAAGGCTGTTCCAATAATTTGGACCGATTTTAATTTTGAATGAAGTTTAAGCGGCAAACGATTTTTTTTCTTTCTCTTTCAGATTTAACAACGTAAGGTTTTGGCATCTTCGACCATAAAAAGATTAACAATCAAACAACGTGTTAAAGTTTCAAGAGTGCAATTGGGAAAATTGTTTGTAAATTAAAACAAACTGGGTCGGTGACAAATGTAAAAACACCACTGCATGCTTGTTTTTTTGCCGTTCAGTTGAAAACATTGCTGCAGTGCACAAGGATTTGGCCCCAAATCCAGACACTTCTTTTTCGTCATCGCGCGCAGGAATTGAACATTTCCATAAAAACGTTACATCGTTTCCAATTGCACTCTCGGTTGGTCGATTATGTTGTCCAAAATATCGCGACGTGCGCAAAATGCATTTCCGTTTGTACATCTATTTTTGTAATAGGCTTCGGTAACTTTTTAACATTTTTGATTGTTAATCTTTCTATGGTTGAAATTGCCAAAGACTTTAGTTGTTGAAACTGAAAGATAAAGAAAAAAATCAATAGACGCTTAAACGTAATTCCCAACTAAAATCATTTCAAGTTACTGGAATACTCTTTTTACATGTGTCCGTATATATATATATATATATATATATATATATATATACACACACTTATTAGAAAACTGTAAATATTTATTGATAGATTCTGATTTCAGTTCCACATAGACGCAGAAAAAAAGGAAAATACTGGATTTTAAAATTAAATACATATAAACTAGGGTTAAATAAAGACTTTGGTATTTTAAATCTTTATAAATATTTCAATAGTTAAACATTTTTTTAGATATAGTTAAAAAAAATATTTTTAATTTTTTAAACAACATCTAAGATATTATTACAGTTAGATTTACGAATATTTAGGAATATTCGTTCCATATCACGTGACGTCCGCATCTCGCGACGGACGCTACTTGTACGCAAACAGTTATTTCTGAAGAAAGATTGAGGCCAATCTGAAATATCAAATATATATACAAATAAATACATACTTTCATAAAAGAACATAATTATTTTTTTAATTTGCAACTTTTTTTGTGTATACATATTAAGAAAGTATACGTAGTTCTCATTATGCTATAGTGCAACATTAAATATTGAAGTGATCAGACTAAACTGCGTTGTCGTTGTTATTACAGACCCCACTTACCAAGTTGTGGCACAAACCGTCTGCTTTATTTTGGCGATTCTTTTTTGAGTCATTCACTTTTTAGAATGTTTAAACAGAAAATGTTTCACATCAGTTTTATATTACTTAATTTTTTTTAATAACCGTATGGCTTTCTTTAATTACTTTAAACACTTTCCTCAAAAGAAAGTGTAATACACAAGCCTAGTCTGTTATAATATTAATTTTTTTATCCTCTTTTTATTAATCATTTAATTTATATCCGGATTAATGAAATAAATGTAATTAGATTTAATATACACAACTCGGGGCTGCTTATGTCTGTACTTATGTGTGTTTGCCACAGTTCGATTTTCCAAGCTTTTCCCCTTAATGTGGTGATAATAGCAACAATTATAAAAGAAAGTGCAAATTAGAAATGTCAGGCGTCACTGTGACTGAGAGAATGAAAGGGTTAAATAATAGAAGTTGAGATGGAGAACGTGTTGCTACCCTCCCGGTCGAGCTAAAAGGGTTAAGTAGTAGTAATAGCTATCAGTAATTTGTTTTTGTTTTTTTTTTGGTTCTGCTTTGTTTTGCTTTGTTTTTTTTTTTTGTTTTGTTTTTGTTGTTTTTTTTTTTGTTTTTTTTTCGTGTACTGAATCTTTCGAGAAAGTTTGCGTATTCGGTGTTCCATCCTGCAAGATAGATACTTTGCCATAGTGATATGTTCTGGTATTTTCAAAAGTGCATTGGGTTTAGGATTTTACTGTTAATCACAATATTTAAAGTATTAACCCTGATTTTGAACTTTTTCTGAAAGCTCACGTGACTATTAAGAAGTGCTGGTAAATTGAGAAAAAAGGCTTTCAAAATAAACTAGAAGAACGATGTTTTTCGATAGACTGAAAATATACTGATAACAAAAACAAGAATATTTTTCAATAGATTGAAAGTATACTGACAGAAAGACAAGGAAAATAAGAGAAAAGGATATTTGTTTTCTTTTTTTTCTCCCCACCCCAAGGTTGAGATGCCAATGACAGCTAGCATAGAAGCCATCTGTTTTTGGTCAAATTAATATTGTGATGGTATTTTCTTAAGTGTGCAAGAATAGATTATATTTTAATGACCTCAAATGCCGACAAGGGAACAGGGTAGAGCGCCAATGAGTCATTCATTGAACGAAGTGGGTAATGAGAAGTCCACACACGATGGTTAAAAACGAGTCTCTAGCCAAAATTCAGCCAGTTTTAAGACTTGAATCTTAAGACCAACATGTTTCTGAAAAGAAAAAGTATGCAACAAATTCATACAGAATTTGAAAAAAAAAATTAAAAGTTTATAAATAATTCTAATTAAAACTTGAAAAAATAATAAACTTCTAAAGATAAAATGATCACCACAAAATATCTTTTTCTTAAGAGACTAATGTCCATAATGAATTTTATACATAAAATTGATTTTTTTTTATTGCATTTTTGAAGCATTCAATGAAGATTTTCTGTTTAACCAAAAAAATTTGAGTTAGCTTTTCCAAGTTTTGTCCTTGTGTGCTTCATTATAAACATTAAGTGCTTCAAAAATTAATTTTCAAAATTTCCTAAAATTAAGTACGTAGGCAATAATAGATATATAAAAAATATATTTTTCTAAAACAGAAACGTTTCTAAAATAATTTAATCCTTTTCTGATTAACCCTGAACGTTTCATTAAAGTCCGACAATTATTTGATTTTAGTCAGAATTTTCAATCAATGTATTTTTCACTACAGAAAGACGCTCACATTTACCATACTAAGTTATGTATCTGTCTATATTGTCGCGGACTGGGTGATTTTGTTTGTTGTTGAATTAGAAACTGTAGTATAAATAAGTCTATTGCTTTCCCAACTGTCACTTGTACAAATCACAATATCGCTGGTTCAATTCACCGTTCTCGCCGTCTTCACACGTCACTACGTATAGTCAACGTTTTTTTTTTTTTTTTTCTTCCCTTTTTCATGGCTCCAGCACTCTTTTATCAGGCCAACACCGCGGTTCCCCGCCAATCAGCTTTCTTCGCTGTTATTCTCGGTTACACAGGCAAATTGCCTCCTCCAGTTTGACCAATCAGCACACGACTTGCTATTGGTGGAAGCATTCCAAACTGTACAAAAACAAAAATTCTTGCACATACTGCTAGAATGGCTGGACGGGAGAGTAATGCCATTTTCACGAAGCAAACTTGATGTCACGTGCTGCCCGTTAAGGTAAGGCCCTTATTCTCCTATACACCAGATGCAAGCCACTCTGGCTCGCTTGCTTCTACGGGACTGTTCACCACAGAAACACGTGCTGTTTATTCCTGTTAGGAGGAGGTCCAAACTACAAGAAAATAGCTGGACTTGAATAAAGTCCACCTGAAGATGCAAAGAAGACAAACAAACAAGACCGATATATACATGTCAACAAATATATGTATTAAACAACAAATTTACAAGGCACATTGACATTTGTGTTTGTTCTTTGGCGAATGTTCGTAAGTACGTGTATGTGTGTATAATGTTCATGGTGTCTCACACAAATGGGAAAACGCGGATCTTCTAAGAGCTTACATTGTAGTCGCTGAAATGAAGAAAAAAGAGAACGAGGCGAGAAGTCGCCCAGTATTTATAATATAGGGAGAAAGACCCCTAGTGACAATTAGGGAATTAAGGAGGAGCTAACTCTGATTACTTGCATTATTTACATTACTCGGACTGTTATCTTCATCTTCATTGCAATATTCACAACATTTCAGCTGCTGTACGCTCCGGCCTTCTTTCTCAAGGACATATTGGCCCAGTGGATAAAGACGTTGGATAAAACCAGAGACTAGACCCAAAGAGTTGTGAGTTCAGTACCAGGCCACAGCAGTTGAGCTGAAGGAAAATAACTGAAATATCCGGAAGAGGCATGGCACATGGAACTAGAACGATCTAACCCGGTGGACGAAATAAAGGGTCCAGTTCGAAATTCGACAAAGGCCGGAGTGTACTACAACCGGAACGTTCTCAATACGGCAATGAAGATGAAGATAACAAACTGAGCATTGTAAATAATGCAAGTGATTTATGTACACTAGAAAAACATGATTTTTAAGCAATATTTCCAATTTTTCAAAATGTGATAAAAAACATTTTTACATAAAAGCTCATTTTTTTCATTTTATTAAAATGTTTTGATGATAAAATTTTGTTTTTATTATTATTTTATATTATTATTATTTTTCAGCATGTATCTTGTTCTTTTCTAATGAATTTTTTAACGTACCCAAAATATTTTTTCAGATTTGAGAGAAAAAAATTCTACACAGAATAGTGAATATTTATTTGAAAAAATATTTCTCTTATATTTTCAATGCAATTTTGAAATTAATTCTATTTCTGTTGCTCTTCTTAAGGGTTTCTCATTATTCAAATATACCTTTAGGCTTTATTTAATCAAAAACTAAAAAGTTCTAATGCTATTTTCGAGTGATCTTTTTTTTTTTTACAAATATTTTATTTTTTCATTTATGCAAATGTTTGTTTTTTATATGAAAATTCTTTATTAATTCCCTTCAGTTTCATAAATTTTAAAATCAAAATACTTAAGAAAAAACGGGTCTCATTGGCTGGAGTTGGGTATTTTATGATTGTTGTAGTGCTTAACAGCCTTGGAAGACGAATGAAAAATGGCACGCATAGACGAAAAAAACCATGTTAATGCTCCTAGGTACGTACGTAGTGTATCTCTAAACCCCTGTTTTATATCTCCTGTGCAGCTGAATATTTTATGACATTGTAATTCCTACGTCGGGATTACCAATTGTAATTCCTACGTCGGGGTTACCAATTGTAGAATGTACTGCTTCTCGAGTGTTGTGGTCACCAATGTTGAATGGGTCAATAATGCGGCTGCGTGTTGAGAAGGTAATCAACATTCATATATAATACTTAAAACATCAAGGAAAAATAACAATGAGAACCAATTTTGTTTAACGAAGAAATATGTATATTAAATTCAACAATAATACAAAGTAGTTGGAATATGAGTGAAAAAGGGAGAAAAAGTAGCTTCCCCTTGACTGTAAGGAAATGTCTTATAGAAGATTTGTCTGAGAAAAATGTTCAGATTTCAGTGTTGAAAATAGAATTTTTCTTTCAGAAAATTGTTCAGTAGTTGCAACTTACAAAGTTGATTTAACTTGGTGTGTCCACTGAGAACTGGTGGTGTGTCACATAAAGTTCTGTAGTGTGTATGTATGTGCGGAGTGAGTAGGATGAAATACACGAGCGAGTAAATGAGAACTATTGTCTCTGGGTACCTCGACTGTGGTTCTGAAATTACTACTACTGGTTTTTTGGAATGCATGCAATATTTATCTGGAGTGGCTCCAAAAAGAGACGCTTAGTACATTTTTGAATATACATGAAAATATCCTATTGGACGGAAAATGGACCAATCAGCGATTTTGTAGCAAAGCTTGTTTTGAACAAAGTGTAGAAATAAATTTACTATTGTGGAATGCGATAGATAAATTGTCCTGTTATTTTTAAGTATGTATTTATTGACCAATTAGAATTGGAGAAAATGTAGGCGTGGCACTACAACATCAAACAGGTAAGAAAATACAAAATAAATTATATACTTTTGTTTGAATTTCTACTTTTAAAATTAATTTCTGTTTAAAATGTTGTAGGAAAATAAAAAATTCATTCTACAAGGTTTCATGAAAGCGTAACAAATAAGAATATGTGACATACGATAACCAACATTTTTTTTATTTTAAGAAGATCATTTTCTTAAGCATAAAAAACGAAACCAATATCTCTAGATTTGATCCTTCGTATATTTTTTTTTGTTAAAATTTCACGCGTAACTGTCATAGCGGACCTTTATTAATTAATGCGCATGCGCAGTTATGCATAAAAACTGATTGAAGCTTTGTGAATCCGGAATGTAAGTTATATGATTCTTAGTTTTTTTTGTTTTTTTTTTTTACAATTTCATGCGCGATATGAGATGACAATAAAAGGAGACGTCCCTTGTGAATAACAGTTTAAAAAAAGAAAAAAAAAAAGAGAAAAGCTCATAGGTTGCCCATTTCTCTATATTTTATGGGCAACCTATGAGCTTTTCTCTTTTTTTTTTTCTTTTTTTGTACTTGTTAAAATTTTTAACAAGTACATTTTTTTTACTACAGTACTAGTAAGTACACCAACCCAAATCAGTGTTACTGTTACTGTCAAATTAATACTTAAACTTAAATTTACTAATTTTCTTTGAAGCAAATCACTTGAAAAAAATATCAAATTTTTAAGAGGTTTATAATATATCTGTCTTTTACTTTCCATCAACAATAATAAAGTTTATGAAAAATTAGAAAAAATAGATTGAGCTTGCTATGCAGTGTTCCAGACTACTTATTAAGCAAGGAAAAATTTGTTCTTTTACACCGGTTATTGTACTCGTTGTTCTTTTTCAGAAACTACATGCGTTCAATTTTCATTTCCGTTTTTAATTACGATTGCTTTGAAAATATCAAAGAAATAAATATCAAGTCCAACAACAACTTAATTTTGTTTCTGTATGAAAAAGTTTTGGATTCACCGTAAAAGGTAAGTTTTAGTAACTTTTAAAGGGCACCACTAGTGAATTTTCCTTACCTAAGGTTTAAAAAAATTAAATTTAAAAAATGTAAACACATTCTTGAAGATTTAAGTGATTAAATTTATTATTTCCAGTAAGTACTGTAAAATATTCTGATATATTTCAGATAGAAATTATATAGATTGGATTGTCAAATAAATGCTCCATATTTTTTTTTTTTTTTTTTATAATTTGGTCATTTTCTTAATTTTAAGAAATTTGTAAACAAAACAAATTTATTGGTTTAAAAATCTTCCAAAATTACAGATTTGTGAATTTGTGACATGTTCTTTGAGTAAATTAGAAAATTTAAAGTTAATCTGAATTCAAATAAAATAACTATTACTTTTAGATCTGTCCCAGGTAACGCTAAAAAAGTGGTATACCCTGGAGAAAAAAGGTCCCCAAATAAATTGATAAAAAAAATTGTAACGTGTAAATGTTTGTTAAAATTAAAGAGGGAAGACCAAGGTATTTTTTAATTATTTAAAAAATTTTTTTTTCATTTGCAGCATATTTTAAATTTAGGTTGAAAATCTGTATTTTTGGGGGTGGGGTTTAGGTAAAAAATTAAGTACGTAATATTAACATTACTTTTTTTTCACTGTTTTCAGTTGAAAAAAACACATTGATTTGAAAAATCTTGCAAAAATCAAGTACTTGTTGGATTTTAATGAAACTTTCAGAACTTATTCACAAATGAATGAAATTATTTTAGAAATGTTTGTCATTTTGAAAGTCATGGTATAAATATTTCTTTTTATATCTGTTACACCACTCGAACTTAATTTTATGAAAACTTCAAAAATTTATTTTCAAAACCTGATTTTTTTTTTTCAATTAAATGCACAAGACTCTGAAGATTCTAAATTATCGATATATTTGGTAAAAAAAATGTGCAAAATTGTCCAAACTTTTACCTCAATTATAAAAATACAAAACCCAATAAAACTAAGACAATATTTAATTTAAAAAACTTTTTTTGACTTTTCTGAATATAAGGTAATTCGTATCTAAAAAAAAAAAATTTGATGAAAAATGAATTTTTACAATATTTTTTCTTTTTTTTCTATTTTAAATACACAATATGACAAAATGTTGTTATATATTTTAAAATTAAGTTTCTTTACACAACATTATGGGAATGACATATGTTCTCTACTTTTTAAAGATCATAAATTTGAAAGCTCATTAAAATTTAACAACCGTTGATATTTTTAAAATAATTTTTTAGTATTCCAAAATTGTATTTAAAATCGTCTCCAACGAAAGTATTGATGCACAGCTTTGAAATAATGTGACGAGGTAGACTTGTTTCTCTTGATAGAAGCAAGTTCTTTTTACTTCAGAAATTGCTTTGCATTCATTCAGTTAAGAACACAGCAAAGTCTGAAATCGATTGCATAGCATTTCAATATTAATTTTATTCACATAGTAACATGTGAGAAAACAACATTATTTTTGCACCAACCTAATAAATAAAATATGTATATCTCAATTTTTAGAAAGTTGTTACGGTTTTATTTTTACTTGTAAAATTTGATTTTTTTTCATAATTTAAATGTTATTTTCAGTGCAGAAATTTTTCATCAAACGTAAGGTTAAAAAAAAAAAAAAAATGGAAATTATTTTTTTTTTTTTTTTAAATTTACTAACCAGGTTCACTTAAAATTAGAACGAATTACATCACTTCTGCGCTACCGTACGATAAATTCCCTTGACATAAGTTGTCAATATATTGACATCCATCAATTAACACCCTTCAATCACGCACCTAAGCAAGCACCACGGTTGGAAATATCTCTATTAAAAAATTTTCTGCTAAAAAAGTAAGTAATGTTTCTTTCAAATTACATTAAGTATACTTTAATCATTCTAAATTTCCTAAGATAACAAAAGAAAAATGTGTAACTGAATTTTACATGATTTTTGAATTAAAATTGATTTTTATTTACAAACTCTGGCAGAAATGGCCGATAAAACTGAAATAAATACCTAAAATAAAAATATTTAGTGAAATAGCAATTTAGAAAAGTAAAACTTTTTTTTTTTTATATTTTGAAGTAGGTTCCTCCATTAGGTCACGTAAAAAAAGCAGCATATCACATTTAAAAAACGCTCGATTGTGATGAGGTGATGACAGATTACTATGGATGATCAAAATTGACAATTTTTGCAAAGTAAGCGAACACAGTTTTTCGTTTTTAACGAGTACTTTTTAAATATTAACATATTTATTCAGCAATTATGTAATATCTTTTTTATTTCATACTTTCTTAATTAGGTAATTATTTAAAGTTTTTTATTAGATAATTGTTTCAAATTTTTTAAGGATTATGTCATGTATACATCTCCATACGTAGAAATTATGAACGTTTTTTTTTTCAATAAAATTTGTTTTAGGTCAAACGACTGTTATGTGCTTTTCAAATTTCAATTCGTAAATTTACTTTTTCATTAACGTTATCATTGCATTACATGCTTGAAAGCAATAAAGAATTTTAAATGGTTTTTGAAGTATTAAGAAGTTAATGAAAAAATTTTAAAAATTTGTAAAAAATACATTATTCATCGAAAAAAATTTATTTCTTCACAAAATAATGTCCTTGGTATAACGTATTTATAAAAACAGGTGAAAGCTTTTCTAATTAATTAATGTCATAGTTTTTTTACAATTCAGAGCAGATTTTCTATGATATGGGCTAGTGTTTTACAAAAAAAACTGGTGATTTACTTTCTACAAAGAGTCCTGTTTATAACTAATAAAACAAATCCCGCGCTTGAAGATTTAATTTCTCGAAATTTCATGAAAATATGTAAGTATTTTTTTAAATAATTTCATTCATTTGTGAATAAGTCCTGAAAGTTTCATTAAAATCCGACAATTATTTGATTTTTGCAAGAATATTTAAACTTAGGTATTGAAAATTTATGCCAAAAGTGGAGGTACCTATTTTGAAGGGATGATTTGCAAAGACGTTAATGATGAAACAGAACTGAACATTTAAAGTGAAATAATTGCAGTGCGTCTGATGATGCTCAAATCACGTAACCTGTTTAAGGATTATGTCATGTATAGATTCCCATAGGTAGAAAAAAAACATATTTGGATACAAACAACTGTTATGGGCTTTTCAAATTTTGACTCGTAAATGTACTTTTCCCTTAACAATATCACTAAACTGCTGTCTTGAAAGCAATGAAGAATTTTAAACGATTTTGAATTATTATAATTAAAATTTTAAAAAAATGGAAAATTCTTGTACAAATTTACTATTCATCAAAAATTTTTTATTTCTTCAGATAATAATATAACCTATAAAAAATTTTCTAATTAAGTAGTCATACTTTAGTTACATTTTTTTATTTTACAATTCAGAGCAGATATTCAAGGAAATGGGTAACTGTTTTACAAAAAAAAAAAAAGAAAAATGATTTACTTTCTCCAAGGAGTCCCGTTTTTTAACTAATAAAAAAATCCCACCCACCAATTTAGTTTCAGTAAAATCTGACGATTATTTGAATTTTGCAAGAATTTCAAATCAATGTGTTTTTCACCGAAAAAAATGACAAAAAAACAAAAATACTAACGGTAACCTTTTATCTTTGGTTCAAAGCTGACATAAAAAAAAAAAACCCAAAAAATCAAGATTTTTAACCAAAATTTACAGCATGCTGCAAAAGAGTAAAAAAATACTTTGGTTTTTCCTCTTAATAATAAAAAATATTTTGATGATAAAACTTTGTTTTTATTGAGTTTGGGGCTTTTTTCATTATGCTATCCTGTTTTTACATGACCAAATGGAGGTACCTACATCATACTGTCATGGACTTTCTAAAAAAAAAAAATAGCTATTGCAAATAAATAATCATCTTTGAACTTATATTTCAGTTTTATTTAAAAGATAACAGCCTAAAACTCGTGAATTAAAAGAAACATTTATTTTCATAAGCAAAACTAAGTTTTTAAGCTTTTTTTAAAACATTGACATGTTTTCTCCTCATTCCTTGAACCATCATTATAGACAAAAACTTAAACTTAAATTTAATTTGTGTATTGAAGTTGGACCTAACACAATACTAGGGGAGGTTATCTTATTTAAATTATTAGTTGTTCTTAGCTTTTCTTTGACTTCAGTTTTCATTTCAATAATTATGTGTGTTTATCAATTCCATATAGTAAACTGTTTTATTTTTAAAATCATTGTATGTAGAATCTACCTTCTACATTTAGTGTTCATAACCCATTAAAAGTGGATCACCATGACAATCTGTGCAACTAATGAAAATAACCCATTAAAACTGGCAGTGCAGATAATTTTCTGAGAACGTTTTGTGATTGGTCGATAAACATAAAATTCTTGTGTGTTTTCAACTATATACACATGCATCACACTGGCTCGTAACTGAGTTAGATACAAATTTAGTGCCAACTCATTTGGAGCCTATCACGTGATCCAAAAGTCAATAAATACAATATGTCAACACATTTTTGCCAGTGAGCAGTGACCAACAATCATCTTGCTAAAGAAATCCACGTCTCTCATTTTTTTTCAAGTTTTAAGTTGAATTCTTAACATTTACCAGCCTGTGAAAAGATGCTCACTCACTCACTCACTCAAAGAGCAAGCATCATTTATTCTTGCCAGTGAGTTCTTTGAAGTTTTATCCATTTTCACACTTAATATAACTGAATTTACTTTCCTAAGTTCATCTCAAACAATTCATCATTTTCATCAAAACCAAAAATATACACTCAAAGTGAGACAATTTATCACTGAACTGTAAGTTGAACACTTAATTGCACAAAAAATTCAATATTCAACAAACTGTTTAATTTTATAGACACTAAAAATTACTCTCTCAAACCTGACAACGGCCCTGTTGGCTGGGGCTTTAGAATACGCCGACTGCACCTCTGTAGAGGGGTAAGACCCCCCCCCCAATGAGGTGTCCTGGGTATTACGTTAAACTGCATCCAACAGCAAGGCCTCTGATCAGGAGGTTTTGATGAGCGTGGAACCGTTCCCAGGTCCACCTTGACCCGGGGTGGTAGCACCTGTTAGGGTCCCAGCTATGGGCAAATAGTGAACTCCTAGTTTTTCCAAGTCTTACACACGTCCTGGGTATGGCAATAAACTACATCCGCGTCCTGGGTATGACGATAAACTACATCCAACAGCAAGGCCTCAGATAATGTTTTCGGAAAAATAATGTTGCCAGCTATGCGTTTTCGAAACAATAATGTTGCCAGCCATACGTTTTTTATTCCATACAAAATAGGCATTTAAAATTCATATAAACTGGATTTGGCATTAAATAACCAACAGTGGTTGATATGCCATAAAACCCAAACAAACAAACAATCAAACCTGACAAATTTCATTCACAGTATTTCTCAACACATAATCTTTCCCATTAAACTTGCATAATCACTTGGAAAGAACTTTGCATTAAATTAAACAGTAAGACACCAAAAATAGTTTTGTGCACAAATCATCAACACAATTTTGTATCAATATTGTGTCTTATGTAAAAGAAATAATCTATTTTGTTATTGAATTGTTTTCATTATTACTCTTGTTGTTCATTTGCTTCTATCACATTTGTTGAAGTTAAAAAAAAAACAGTAGAGGGTTATTTGTGGGTGTGTTAACCTCTACATGTCTTCCTCCAATGATGGTGAATGGAGAGCCAAGCCCATATTTTTTAAATTATTAAATAAAAAAAGAATTAAAAATTGCAAAGATTTTAAAAAGCTTTTGTATTTGCAGGATTTATTAAATTTTCATCTGAAAATTTGTTTAATTAGTTAAAAGCAGGACTCCTTGGAGAATGTAAATCATTTTTTTTTTTTTTTTTTTTTTACAAGAATTGTTTTCATTTTTTTTAAATTTTAATTAGAATAATTTTTAATATATAACTCTTTTAGAATTCTGCATCAATTTTACCTGGTTAGGTGATATTGTCATTAAGTGAAAAATATATTTATGAATCAAAAATTGAAAAGCTTAATACAAATTATTTTGCACAAAGATTTTTAAAATACTTGAAAATATATATATATATATATATATATATATATATATATATATATATATTATATATTATATATATATATATAAAATATTACATTATGCACCCAATTTTGGAAGTATGGTGACTATACATGGCATAATCAGAAAATAAAAGTGATGAGTATAGTAAATGTAAAGTCAGCATTCCTAAAATTACATTACAGAGAATATTTTCCAACATTTTTAAGATTACTGTGTACTTAAAAATTATATATTAAAAAGGCTCACCTGTCATTTTCTTAAATTATCTTTTACATATAAATTCCCCATAGATCAACAATCCTTATGTAATCACCTGTCGACTCCTCGTCAGTTACAAAAAACATGGTGATGTCCATTAAAAGACAGTGTTTTGTTTTAAAAATACATTTCTCTGTTATTTTTATCTTAAAGTCAGTATTTTTTCAAATCAGATTAATCATATTTTGAATCAGCTAATATTTCTCAAGTCATGTTTCAATAAAACTATTGCATTATTTAATTAGAGAAGCTTTTAATTACTTTTACAAATAAGATATATCAAGGACACTATTGTGTAAAGAAAATTCTTTTTGTTTTCAAGAATGACTGATAAATTTTTACAAGAATTGTTTTCATTTTAATAAATCTTTTAAAATTCTGCACTATTTTAAACACTTTATGTGATATTATTAGTAAGTGAAAACTCAATTTTTCAGAAAAGTATATTTTCTTTTTGGGAGATTTTTAATAAAGAGATTAGATTTGTGATGAAAGACAAATAAAAAGGGGTGCTAGCAGCTATTTAAGAAAAAAGGAAAAACTCCTTCCAGTCCATTTGGATGAGTTTTTGAAATACAGCTAATTATTTTGATTATTAGAAATATTAAATTTAATTTATTAGCTCGTAATTAAAGCTAAAATAAAAGCTTGAAAAAAGATTTTATTTTATTTTAAACCTTAGGTATCGCATTTTTTAGTGGTGGTCCCTATAAAAACTCCAGCAACTTTAAGAAGATTCTTGAAAATGTAGGTTATTTTATATTTAAACCTCTTTCATAACCCTATATAGTGTTTTTTCTTACTCCAGTACTCAGTTAATTTTTTCTTTTTCAGTTTCCATCTTTGAGAGTACCGGGAATCATGATGAATATTTACAAGAAAAAAGACATTCTCACAGTGTGGAATTCATGGATTATTTGTTACTTTTAAGTCCACACAGGAGAGACATAGCAGCCTACAGATACAGGATAAACCACTCCCTTTGAAAACTGTGGTGTTACATTTTCAATGAATTAAAATCTCAAAATGAACATGCAATCACAAACTGGAGAGAAACATTTCCCCTGTCAAATCTGCGGCGTAAGTTTTTCCTTTAAATCTTCACTCACAAGGCACAAGTTAACACACACTGGAGAGAAACATTTCCATTGTGAAATCTGTGGATATAAGTTTTCCCGGAATTCTACTCTCAAACAACACATTTATACACACACGGGAGAGAAACATTTCCGCTGTGAAATCTGTGGATCTAAATTTTCAAAAAATTCCACTCTCAAACAACACATTTATACACACACTGGAGAGAAACATTTCACCTGTGAAATCTGTGAACACAAGTTTTCCCTAAATTCAACTCTCAAACGGCACATGTTAACACACACTGGAGAGAAACCTTTTCACTGTGAAATCTGTGGATTAAACTTTTCTCAAAATGCCCATCTCAAACAACACATTTATACACACACTGGAGAGAAAAAATTCCGCTGTAAAATCTGTGATTGTAAGTTTTCTCTAAATTCAACTCTCAAAAGACACATGTATACACACACTGAAGAGAAACATTTCTGCTGTGAAATCTGTGGATGTAAGTTTTCTCAAAATTCAAGTCTCAAACAACACATTTATATACACACTGGAGAGAAAAGTTTCAACTGTGAAATTTGTGGATGTAAATTTTCACAAAACTCGCATCTCAAAAGCCACATGTTAACACACACTGGAGAGAAAACTTTTCACTGTGAAATCTGTGGAGTAAGTTTTTCCTTTAAGTCATCACTCTCAAAACACATGTTAACACACACTGGAGAGAAACGTTTTCCCTGTGAAATTTGTGGATGTAAATTTTCCGACAATTCACATGTCAAACGTCACATGTATACACACACTGGAGAGAAACGTTTCAACTGTGAAATCTGTGGATGTAAGTTTTCCCAAAATTCACATCTCAAAAAACACATGTTAACACACACTGGAGAGAAATCTGTGAAGCAAGCTGTCCAAACATAAATGAAACAAGTTAACCTTTACCACACTTCAGGCGACAATAGTCGCCATAGAATTTCTCTCCCTTACTACTATCGGTGACTTCTGTTGCCTGAGATGGTTGCTATAATTAAACACTTGTCAACTGTTATTTCCAGTATTTTAAGCTGGAAATCATCTACTACTGCTTTTGGAACAAGGCTAAACTTCTGTTTTCCAATGCCATTTTGAATTATTCTAGACTCTACATGAGGTGTAACATCGATTTAAACCCATGTTAATTTTTTCATGATTTTTTTGTAAACAAAAATGGCCGTGTCAATATCCAACAAAGCCTTTATTCAAGAGTTTTTCTTCGATTATTTTGAAGGTTTTGAGTGGATATTAATGGTGAAGTGGTTGGAGATGATAACCATGCTAGTGACGCGGAGGAAACTGATGACCACTAGCAGCTACTGTCATCTATGCCTGACTAATTTTATGGAAGCTACTGGCGACCATCGATATATCTGATAGCCTTTCTGAAGGTGGATGATTTTGTCTATTTATAAATGACAAAATAATAACTTTATTCATCGAGACAAATAAAAAGGAGTCAGCTGAAAGAAAGAGCAAACAAATGCTAGTGTCTTCTTGTATGTAAACACAAGGAAACGTTACTTTTTCTGACGAAATGAAAGCCTTCTTAGCAATTTTCCTTCTTATTGAACCCCCCAGAACTCCAGAAGGAGTAATAAAAGTTAAAGTACATTGAATTATTTATGTACTTTTTAATATATTTGCTTTGTATTTTGCTTTTTATTTCTTCCACTTTTCATTTTTTTGGTTTCACCGTCAAAACATGCATGCAAAATTTAATGCATTACATCAAAATATTACTCATTCATTCTTTTATTAGTGTACAAAAATTAAAATCTATACGCACAATACAAAGAAAGTTATAACAATTTTTAAAACAGCAGGTGTTCATGTTTTTGCTCCTTAAAAAAAAAAAAAAAATACAGTTGCAGGGGGAACAATTCTAGAAAGAAATTAGCATGGTAAAGATTAACACACATGGTCAGGTGACTTTTCTATTGGGAAATATTGAGTTATTTTGTCATCTCAAATGTCACTTGTTAGACTCTATAGAGCTGAAAATAGTGCAACATTATTTCCCAAATACTAGAAAAGAAATCCTTGTGGAGACAAAAACAAAGAATTCAAGTTACACAACCAGCTAATATCATACTACACACATAGTATATTAAATAATAGTTTAGCAGACTATTATTTTTAAAGGAAGTGTATCTCAGCTCCAAGTGGCTGACAGCTGGGGTCAGATGTGAGCCATAATAGTAGATGTCACAAACTGGCCTAGTTTTGGGTGTGAAACCTTGTAAATATAGTGAAATTCCTTTCAATTTCAACTTGAGATATCCCATTTATTTTGGGGGTTATTTTGATAAAATTTTGATGTAAGCAAAATTTAATCTTTTCTCTTTATAAAGATACAATTTTTTCTCTTGTATTATTAATAGTTTTTTGTTTTTTTTTTTGTTTTTTTTTTTTCAGTTCACTCCAAGTTAGGCCACTATTTTTGGTGATGGACGCTTTATTTTTTTTACGTAAAAAAAAGTTTTTTAAATTTTTTGTATTGTGTGTCTCTACGCATATAAAAATAGTCCCATTTTGCAGAAAAAATGGTCATTTGTCAATATGGTGTGCTTAAAATAGTGTTTTAAGTTGTTTTTCACAAAATAAAATCAGGAAAACAAGAGCTGCCTTGAAGAACTGCCCTCTAACAAATCTGTCAGGTGAGCATGCCTATGGGGATTTAAATTTTAGCATGCAAACAAAATGACATGCATCACTACACAAACTATCAACCTCAAACATGCTCCAGCACAACCGGACAACAACTTGGCTAGAGGGAATATCATCAACTGAATGGCAATCTATTCTTAGCATCTTAAAGAAACATGCAAAACATTTGTGACAAAGATACAGGCAACAAGAAATCTTTGTGAAACTCTGTATCCAAGAAAGAATTATCAAACATGGTGGTCCTGTGAATTCCATTAAAGGGATACAACTAGTTTCATAAATTGGCTTGGAAACACTGAAAAACCAACTGAGATGTCTTAAGTGTCAAGATCAACACCAGTGGAAAATAAAGTTCAGCTGGAAGCTGCTCTCTCTGATTACTTGACAAGAATAAAACCAGTCGATTCATCTCTGCCTCTAAAGCAACAAAAAGAAAAAAGAAAAGTCACACAGTGAATCTGCTGAGCATTCAAATAACTCCAGCAGTTGTGATGAAGAATGATCTCAAATTATTTTCACCTACAAGTGCCAAGGACCATGGGTTGCTGTATACTATGGCACCAACTTTAACATTGGCCAAGTCATTAATGTTATATCTCCATCCAGTGCTGTAATAAAATTTCTATGGCCTTTGTCAGATGATATTGTGCAGGTGGAGTCAGCATTTGTTTATCGATGGGATTTTGATGTAATGCTAATTTCAAATGATGTTAGGATTTGGAATGTGCTGGATATATTTACAATAGAAGAAGCCTATAGAAGAAATTCTGACTGCAAATCACTAAGGAAGAAGGGGAACTTCAGGAGGACCATTAAATCTCTTCTGTCAGTTGAGATACAAAATATTTTATGCTCATTTCTAATTTTTGAAGTTTAATGCTTTACAATAAAAAAATTGCTTGGAAAAACAAATGATTTGTGATTCCTTTTTCTATAACAAATTTCTAAATTTTGGTGTTGTCTATCCTTTTTGATTGAGTTGAAAACTACATAATTTCACCCAAGTTAAAATATGTCTCTGACAAAAAGTTTTGATATTACAGAAAAAACAAACATTGTTTTGAATTTCCCATCCAAAAATTAATAAAGATGCAAAGTTTCAAGCTTGTACCTCCAATGGATAAGTTTAGTGATGTATACTTTTGACTTTTTTTTTTTTACCCTTTTTTTGACCTGTTATCAAATAGTTTTTGTCTATTTTTACATGTTCCAAATATAAGTTTTTTTTATTGATTTACTATTAAAAGAAAAGTTTAGCTTGATCTCTAAGGTGCTATAAATCATATTAAGAAGATTCAATGCATTAGCTGTTGAAATGAAACTTATATGAACAAAGTTGCCCTTCCGTGTCATCTTTGCACTTTTTTCAATGGGGATTGGTAATGGGATTTTGCCTAATGTTTGGGCTGGTTTGATCTAATAATCATTCCTTCCATTAGTATTAATTTTCATTTAGCACAAGGTGACATTATATTTGTAAGGATTTTTCACTTGTTTGAAGCCTGCATTTTCAGTTATACACTGTTAAAATTGGCTTCTAGACCAATAGCACATGACATAATTTCCAATGAACTTTGAATGGTCATAACTTGGTGACTAATTGAGCTACCAAAATAAATTTAGTACCAATTTTTATCTTTTGCAAAAATCTATATGCCTACATTAAAAGTTTCTAGATATAATAAAAATAAAATTTTGGTTTAGGAAAGTTAATTTTGATTGGATAAACTAGCGTGGGAAAGAGATAAGAGAAACGTTTCGGCAAGTTGTTTCTTGTCAAGCAATGTAGATGTTTTCTCTTTTGTGTCCGAAATGGCTGTCAGTGAGGTGTGTGTGGGCGGGGGGGGGGATGCCCATCCCCACTGGATAGTTAAATAATGCACATATCGACATCATACTTATTATAAAACCCAGGTTGTGTGTGTCTGTACGTTTATATGTTGGATCGGATTTCTTACATTTTTCAACTGATTTCAACAAAACTTCACAGGACTGCGTAAAATTACCTTGCGATGGTTCTGACAGTGGCAAAAATTGGAAAAACAATTGTTTTTGCACAAAATCAATTTGAAAACATGATTAAGAAGCATCGTGAGAATGAAAGGGAGACAACTCATATCGAGTTATACTAAAAACCCAGGTTGTTTGTGTGTTTATGTATGTTCGTTTATATATGGGATCAGATGCCCTACATTTTTCAACCGATTTCAACAAAACTTCACTTTTTTTTTTGGCAGGTAGTGTTTCTTATTGCACACTTTTTTCTTTATTTTTACATTCAGAATGCTTTTAAAATGGCATTTACAAGACAATTGTCTATAATAAAATTCTATTCAATCGGTAGACTCATAATGATTGAAAACAATGTTTTTATTTGAGTTTGGGTTTGACCAATTCGTAAAAAAAAAAAAACTAATTAAGACATGCATGTCCATCAACCATAAACAATAATCTTTGTCAATTTTATTTTTCAGTCATTATGATGGTCAATCTATCTCTTACTGTTACATCCCTGGGCAACACCAGGCTCTACTGCTAGTGATTAATAAAAATAGTTAACATTCTCTGTGTTTAGAGCCTTTTATTGCTGAACCAAAGCGAATAGTGATCTTCAACCGAGAAGAAAAGGCTGAGCTGAGATCATTCACTGCTGTCAACGTGCAACAATTTAACTGGCCAGTGTTTGACCTGCTACAAAGAAGACTTTTTTTATTTACATGAAAACTATTTCAAATAAAAGGCACTTTATTGTTGTGTGGTGTGATGATGTCCTCATTGCCACAAATTGTAATTCTGGATTAATTATTGTAAAATGATGTTTAAATGAACAATTCAAAATGACTGAACCCCACTTTCTTTCTTTATAGGTATACAACTGGCCTTAAAACAATGTCTACCTAAATGAGTCACTTATGATATATAGAAAAAATTCTACACAAATTTGGAATAAATGATTGTAGACCTCAACTCCTTGTGAAATGGGTATCAATATAGTGAACCAACAAGTTAAAAATATTACTGAGAAATAGTTGGTAGCCTGATGTATATCAAATATATTGTCACAAAATTATCACAATATTCAGGCGGCCCTGTCGGCTGGGGCTTTAGAATACGCCGACTGCACCTCTGTAGAGGGGTAAGACCCCCCCAATGAGGTGTCCTGGGTATTACGTTAAACTGCATCCAACAGCAAGGCCTCTGATCAGGAGGTTTTGAGGAGTGTGGAACCACCTCTTAATTGCTGGTGTTCCCAAGTCCACCTTGACCCGGGGTGGTAGCACCTGTTAGGGTCCCAGCTATGGGCAAATAGTGAACTCCTAGTTTTTCCAAGTCTTACACACGTCCTGGGTATGGCAATAAACTACATCCGTGTCCTGGGTATGACGATAAACTATATCCAACAGCAAGGCCTCAGATAATGTTTTCGGAAAAATAATGTTGCCAGCTATACGTTTTTTATTCCATACAAAATAGGCATTTAAAATTCATATAAACTGGATTTGGCATTAAATAACCCACAGTGGTTGATATGCCATAAAACCCAAACAAACAAACAATATTCAGAAAAACTGTATGTTAAGAGCCAAATAAGTCTTAAACTATTCAAAAGGCACATGAAAATACTGTCTAGTATTTAATTATCCCTTAAGTTATTAGGCATTGGAGATACTGATTGATGATCAGCACAATATCACTGTTTGCTTTTTAATAATCATCAAATATTTCTGGTTTCTTAGAAAACAATCTACAATATCATTATCACCATACAATATAGAGTATATGACTTTATCAGCCACAATACGAGCAGCAAAATTGCTTATTTAATTATTAACCACCATGATTAAGTCAAAGGAAAATGAGCATGCCACTATTGAGACAGTCAAGGTAACGTAGCTCTAAAAACCATGTCTACCACCAACATTCAAAACATGCAGACATAACGAGTGAAGTGCAAAATGGCACAACAAAATTTGACTATATTCCATCAGAAGAAAATGGTGCTTATTTATTTACAAAGACTTTCAGCAGAGTAAGAAAGAAATTTATTAATGCTCTAAATGGTTCACACCCCTGAACGTTTTGCTTGCCGCTTTCTTCCCTTTCAGAATTCTATAACCACTTGACTGTATTGTGAACCTTTTGCTTTATTACTATCTTAATAGTTGCTTTGCTTGTCACCTGTATTATATACATATTGGGTTGGTGCAAAAATAATGACGTAATAATGTTGTTTTTTGACGTTATTATTTTTGCACCAACCTAATATATTGTTTGTCTCATATTTGTTTTGTTCTTTATTCTTACTCTTATTGTTTTTCATAATTTTGTCAATCCTCCTAAATTTCATCCCACAAAAAATCATTTACTTTCATGTCAGTTTTCTGGGGTGATTTTTGGTTGGAATTCTGCACTTGTGTTGTGTTGTGCAATATTTTCTTTTAATATAAATCTAATATGCCATTTGGCAATGACTGCTGTAAAAGCTGTGGTATTATATTCTTCCAACATCCAAACATGAGTATGTACATGGGCATGATATTCCTCTTTTACAACCTGTTGGTCAAATGTTTTCAAAAATCAATTCATTTTCTTCTCTTTCAGAAGCTATGACCACTCGACTGTATCCCTTTTACTTGTGAACACTGTTCCTACTTTCTGAACCTTTTGCTTTATTAGTCTTAATTTCAAATTTCATCGCACAAAAAACATGTTTACTTCCATTTCAGTTTTCTTTTGTGAGATTTCTAGTGTCATTTTTTGGCTGGAATTTCTCACTGTGAATATATCACGTGATGTGTTGTGCAATAAAATCTGATATCTGAAATTAGATATGCTATTTATTAATCCGTGCCATAAAAGCTGGTTAGGTTTTCTCGACATCCAAATATGAATAATATAGACATCAGAGTAATCTTCCTCTTTTAATACCTGTTAGTCAAATTTTTCCAGAAATTTACTTTTACACTCTCTGTCGCTCCTAGCATATGAGGAAAAAGACAGTCAAACTGCTAGGTATCTTTAGTCCTTAACAGAAGCTGAAATAGTTTTCTGATTTTCCCAGCAGCATTAGTATTAAGGAAACTGTCGAGTGAAATTTGAACTCTGATCTCTGAACATGATATCATCACACGTCTACATAATCAATAGACGCACATACAAATATTGGACACAGAAATATTATGGAACTAACAATTTCTTTTCTTCTTGCTAATCTAAAACAGTTTTTTCAAATGTGTTACTTCTTTGGTCTACTCGAAAGTACTCCATCAAATTCCGAAAAATGACTGCATACTCAAAAGATTATATTGTTAAAAATTTGCACATGTTAAATCCCATGATAGATTTTGGTGTTCTGTAAAATATATATCCAATTCTTACATTGTAGCTATTACATGAAATGTCCTTTTTAAAATGGCATGAGGCCATTGAAAGTGAAATAAAAGCTCTAAAAATGAATAATGCATATGAACTAAAAATGTGATACATATGAATTAATGAGAGGTAAAACTCTTGTTGTGAAGTTGGTGGGTGTCAAAACTTTTAAAACTGGCAACAAACAATACACGGCTTTGTTTGTTCCCAAAGCCTACTCACAAAAGCCTGGAGTCAATTATGATGAATCTTTATTCTGCCCACAGTGTGATGGTATAGGGCATCCACATAGAAATGGGAAGATATGATTTTTGTCTCCATCTCAAGCGTTTCCGTTTGATGGACCAGCATATTTTTAATTTTGTTCTTCTAAGTGGAATTCACTTTGACCAAAGTGTGATATGAGGGTTTTTGTGATCAAGAGGCAACAAAACAGGAAATTGATTATATCCGGTTCTATACTAACAGTCATACTTGGGATCGGAAATAGTTCTGGTCCTTGGCAGAAAACAGACATGTACGTGTTGCACTTATGAAGCCTCCATTTTGTGTTGCCAGCCACCAAGTCAGTACGAGGAGTTGGTAGAGGGAAGGGTTGACATAACTGAATTTGTCCCAATTATCACCTACCTACCTACCCATCCGGAAAAGCAGGGGAAAACCTGAATAATGTGGGGTTCACATGCCTCTTTCTTGACATGACGTTTCTTTCATCATGTTACCTTGTGAGCATACAGCACATCCTTCCCTAGTTTTCAGTGAACGTTGACAAGTGTGAAAATTGGAATGCCATTGTATGTGTTGATTGAAAAGCTTGGATGGAGGCCACCTTGTAAGTTTACATACATACATTCATACACTGGCCACAATAGGAAGCTGTTCAAATAGAGCTGGGCCATGGAAACTCAATAAAACCTTCAATCCAGTACACAATGTTAGAAGAAAATAATGGTCATCTCCCTTTCCTGGTTGTTCTAATAACTCGTGCTGGGTAGTATATTTTTTCAGATGTGGGACAAGGCCGAAAGTTTGGGGTACCCAGTGAGGATCAAACTCACTACTCAGTCATAATTGTGCTAGCAAGACAAGCTTGCTAACCATTACACCACCTCAAGGTGCAAGTGATTTTCCAAGCGTAGCTCAGATGTCACACATGGCCGAAATTATGGGGCACCCAGTGAGGATCGAACTCACTACTCATAATTGTGCTAGCAAGACAAGCTTGCTAACCATTACACCACCTTGAGGTGCCCAAAACTCGTGCTGGGTATAGGTTCAAAACTTTTGTATATCATCACTGGACAATACCTCAACTTCAGTTCCTACCATCCATCAAGTATGAAGAAAGGAAGCCTTCAGTGTGTACAGCACTGAGCAAAAATCAAACGTTTTCTTCTTCACTATTGCATTATTGTCATCATCTTTGTTGCCATTTTTATTACAACATTTCAGCCGTTGTATGCCCCAGCCTTCTTCAGGTGGTTGGAATGTCAAACTGAAACCTTTATTTCACTCACTCGAGTAGACTGTTCTAGTTCCACATGCCATGTCTAATGGATGTCAGTTATCTCCTGTTAATTCCCCTCACCAGTTCTCCACCACCTTAAAAGGATCGAACTCTTTGGGTCCTGTCACTGGATCTAACTAACACCTTTATCCCATGTGTTTTTGGGGACATCTGTGTATGAATTTCTGGTTATTATAAACACAATGTCCTCAGCAACCATATTTTACCAGTTCTCATATTGCAATTTTTGTTCTTATTATCGCTTTTCTCTGGCACTCATTACTGGTTCCCCTATTGTATTCATTTCTATGCTTGGTTGGCTCAGGAGATTTTTGTGGCCTAGCATATGTCCTGATTGCTTAAGTTTACGAATTTTCATACTGTGTGTATGCTATTCCGTCCAGCTGTGGAAAGAAATATAAAGGGGAGACAGGCCGCCCCCTTAAGGTAAGGCCTCAAGAACACCAGAAAACTGTAACACAAGGGGAGTGGAAAAATCAGGCATGGCTGACCACATATAGAGAGAAAAGGGAGATCACCACCCTCTGTGGGATCAGGTTGAGATCATAGACAAAGAACACCATTGGAAAATTCGTAAACTTAAGGATTCACCCTAAAAGGTAAGTTTTTTGGTTTTTATATATATATATATATATATAAAAATTAAGCATTAAAATGTTTTTATTTTTGGTTCCCACAATGGACTTAATTAAAAAAAAAGAAGAAAGAAAGTTGCATTTAAATGTCATTTTTGAAATTAAATTTTATTTTAGTTTTCACTGAAAGATAACAGCCTAAAGTTAAACTGTGGAAAAAAAAAATCCGTTGCTTACAAAAGAAACTGGTAACATTGGTTTCCAAAATGAAATGGTTTTAAATCAGCAGAAAAGTCCTAATAACAAACTTATCCAATTTCAAACCATTGGATACACAAAACTGGAAGCTTTTAGTTTCAGACTGAAGTTCACCACTGGAATACAGGAAGAGATGTCCACAAAATTGTTCATCCTTTAATAGTTGTTCTGAACTTAATTTGGAAATTATAAAAATAGTGAATTTTGTAAGTGTTTTTTTGAGACTTACCAAATTATTTTAGAAATGTTTTTTCTTTTCCTGGCCATTATCACTGAATGAAGCTGGCTGTTTCTGACAACAGAAGTCCAAAGTGAAAGAAACAAAAACAATTAAAAACTTTCTAATTAATAATAACCAAACATATTAAATGACATGAAAATAAATAATGAAACAAAATTTTCAAAACACTCAGGTACAAATTTTTCTGCTGTGTGCCTAAGACTTGGTCAAGACAACAAATATTTAGGGCTTCTTGAAGTGTAAGTGTCTTACATTTTGACAGTAGTTGTTCTTGCAATAATTTGTTCAGTTAGGCACTCTTTAATTTCTTGAGCATCCTGAATTTGGTATATTTTGCCTGTAATTGGAATCTTGCCAAAAATTCAAGAATGTTTTCAACACCTATCTGAGTATATTTTTGCAGATAGAACCATACAATTCTTCCTTTGACTTCAGTTTGTCTGTTTCATTGTGAAACATCCATGATGTGAAATGCCTAAGACATTCTTCTTCCCCTAATAGGGGAATATGGACGTCTTACTTATCAAATGGATTACCCTTTACAGAGAAATACAAGTTGGGTTGTTGTTGAAAGAATTTGAAAGATTGAGTTTACTAGAAATGTGATCTTCTGTATTCTCTTCTTTGCTTAGTGTAGTGTGTATTTTGAGACTTTAATTGTAGGAACATTTAAACTTACAAATTTCACATCCGAAGGGTTTATCTCCAGTGTGTGTTAACATGTGGTTTTTGAGATTTCTATTCTGGGAACACTGATATCCACAAATTTCACATCAGAAGGGTTTCTCTACAGTGTTTGTTAACATGTGGCTAGTGAGAGATGATTTTATGGAAAACTTTACTCCACAGATCTAACAGTGGAAATGTTTCTTGTCTGTGAAATTTCATGCTCATTTTGAGATTTAAAGTCATTGAAAATGTAACCCCACAGAGTTCATACAAAGTGGTTTATCCCCTATGCATGTTCTGTTATGCCCACACAGAAGAGACATAACGACCAGTCCACAAATTTTGCAGTGTAAGAATGCTACCATGTCCATCATGGTTTCAGGAATTCTCAAAGATGCAAACTGAAAATAAAAAGATACAATAACCAAGCACTGCAGTAAGAAAACACACTATATAGAGTTATGAAATCGGTTTATAAAAAATGCATTTACAAGTATTTTCTTGTTTGCAAAAGCATTAAAATATGCACCATTACACTATTTCTTGAACAAACAGAAATATGTCTGATCAATTAGAGTTTAAATCTGACATATTATACAGTTTATTTCGTATCAGCAGACATGGGTGTTGGGATGGGCAATGGAAACAGAAAAATAAAATCAGTAAGCTGTGTTTAAGACTAGGAAAAGTAAAACTGAATTCAAAAGCATGTATGCTATTATGCCAGATACACGCGACACTCAAATTTCTCACCTGATCATCAAATGAAGCCAGGTGCTAGAATTGATTTAAGGTTACCCATGGCTACTGCGCAGAAGAGAAGGACATGACCTCACACCTGCATCTAGTACAACAAGCAAGAGAACAAAAATGTTGTAGAGTTGGATATACAAACTGAAGAAATAGAGATGTTCTGGGCAATCTCATACACAGCAGAGAGAGAGAGAATCATATCTACATGCCAGACTTTGGGTGTGGGATGAAAACAAGGCCTGCATAACACAATGACTAAGTGGTGAAATATTGGCATGAATAAAATTTAAATTAATGAACATTCAAGTCTGGTGATGTCATTTAATTGGTAACCCCCATTCATTAGGTGCTAACAACTTATGTATGGACAAGGAAAATCACTAGAAACCACTTAAATCTCTATCTATAAAAGGCAGGATGTGTGTGTGTGTGTTTAACGAATGCACGGCCGCAATTTTCGACGGATTTGCACCAAAATTTACATGCACATGCTACAAGTTAATGGGAAGGCCATGACTGACTTTGCATTTCCCAAGTCCCATCGATAGTGGAAATAATCGATTTTTTTCATGCTTCTACGGCAATTTTCATGTAGTTTGCTACTGGCCTCAGTGAGAGCCTAGAGCTGGCTGCCACAAATAGGCAGGAAGATTCTATTGACCAGCGTGAGAGCCAACAGCTGACTGACACAAATCTTAACTAGCATGCAAAAAAAAAAAAAAAAAATTGATAGCTGCATTCGTCACAAGTGGGAAAAATTTAAATCTGCATGGCACTTCACTCCAATTGGCTCATTTGCTTGCTTAAACTCAGCGTTGATTCTGATTCCGCAGATCTGGGTTGGGTGTGAAAAAGTATTTGTAGTTAACATTCTTTTTTCATTTGGTTTTTCCAGTTACGAGTCCTTTTTTAAAGCTGTTCATTTTGTTTAGTTCTTTTTTCGTAACAGATTTAATGTTTAGTATAGAGCTTAGAAAAAATTTGCAGTGTGAGATAGGCAAGAACTAAGGCATGTAGCATCATCAGCACGGCAAAGGGCACTCCTTTAAAGCCAAGGAAGGGCAAAAATATTTTAAGTCAAGTGATAGCAATTGCTATATGAGTCATATGATTTTTGAATCAAGCACGGGCATTGCCGGGCCATGCTGCTAGTGTCTTTATAAAATGTCATAATACTTATATATAAAAAATGAAACAGGAACAGTCAACCCCATGAAGTTGTATTTTCCCTCCGCCATTGAGCATTTGATGCAATTGTAAATATATTCTAGCATTTTGGGGTTTGCTTTCCTCAGTGCCAAGTTTTTGGCTATTAGCATTTTCTTATTCAACAGCTACCCACATTATGTTACATTGAGAGTTAACAAAACGGGCATAAATACTTATATATCACTGAACAGAGCAGTATCAAAAGCCTGAAGAGTGTGCAAGTGTCAATCATGATTAGTCATGTGTGTACACCAAATTATTATATAATAAATATATAACAGTTCAATGTTCATTTTGCTCATCACTTTTCTGACTAAATTTCAAGACACTTCTAATGTATCTTAAGATTTGAATGACAAATGACATTACCATAGAAATGTTCAAGATTTAATTATTTTGTATTAAAATAAGGTCAATGTACAAAAATTAATATCCAAGTTGGCTTAATCTAAAATTTAAAGCATCATAGTTTTTGGTTAAACAGAGTATCCAGCTGCAGAAAATTCTGCCCTGAATCTTAAAAAAAAAAAAAAAAAAAAAAAAATCAATAAAACTAATATATTTTTTTAATTAGAAACACCTTAATTACTATTATAATATATAATGGATACTTTTGTCTTAAGAAAAACATTTTCTCAATAATGAATGTTTACAAGAATTATTTTCTATAAAAATTCATTAGCATAATTTAAAATCTTTTAAAATTCTATGTTAATTTACAAGGTCAAATATTCTTACTGAAATAAAACTATATATTAATCTGAAATGGAAATGTTTATTACAATTCCACAGTCCACAGTATTTTACAGACAATTTGGAATTTTGTGTCTTCTCAGTAAATGTAACAATTTTTTAATAGATTTGTCCATACAGGATATTATCAGAATTAAATAGAGATACAGATAATAAATTTAAAATTTATTGTAATTTTGGAACATTTTCCCAACAATCATCTTCATAAGCAAGGCTATAAAATTCAATACTGTTGGTGTACTATATATTGTTACGAGGATGCATTTCTATAGTAAGGGATTCTACTGAGTCCTACTTGTTAATACAAAAAAGCTTTCATTCATGAAGTAGTTGTAAAATAGAGAAATTACAAATAGAACATTTGGAAGATTCTAGATCATTCTAGTATATTCAAGAAAAATCTAGATGATTCGAGAAACATCTAGAAATATGCTAATTAGGTGCTAGCCCCTATAAAAATAGGTTTTTGGAAAAGGGTTGTCAGTTGGTGAATGGAAATTTCTGCCAGTATCAACTCTGGCTTTTTTGATTTGAGGATTATTATATCCAGCTGAAAGAATCTCTATGAAAAGTTGCCAACCAACAAAAACCCCAAAAGAGAACCACATGAAACAAATCTGGTAAATAGAGTTTTGACTATTTTCATTGACCAAACTACCAATTATTCAATATATTCTCACATTTATGGACTTCCAGTTATTAGCACTTAGATTACTTTGCTAGCCCTAACGTGGTAATAAGACTTGACTCCCCTTCCTTCTTCCTCGTGACAAGACTTGACTCCCCTTCCTTCTCCCTCATAACACTTCACCCGTAAACTCTGTGTTTTCTGTTTTTTGTAAGACACAATTGTTTATCTTGTATATATTTTATGTTGTGTTTTAGTAAATTAAATATTTGTTTGTGATTTAGCTCTGTGTTTTAGTAAATCATTTTTTTTCCTTTCTTACAATTTCCAAAACGTAACAATATATATACATATATATATAGTGTTTTTTTAAATAAGGTTATGATTATTTTAATCCAATATTTATTCTAGAGGTATGTTTCAATGTCATTTAGTAAATTTATGGATTAACTAGGTTTTGTAAAACTTTTACAAGATACAGTTATTCCATAAAAGTGTTATATTCTGTTGCAATTAATCTCTTTCTGATTCATTCTGCATATGCTGGTTGGATGTGAACAGCACAAACGCAGAGAACAAAATAACAAAAGTCATTTTCTGCGCATTAGGCTCCACGCATCACATCCAGTTTACAAAGTAAGCTCCGATAATGGCCATTCACAAACAAGAAAGAGAGAGAGAGAGAGATATGCCCCTGGGGACTACCAAACCTGATTGAAAGCAGGTCTCTGAGAACAACACTAGCAGTTGCGATCCGACATTCTGCCAGCTGTCACACAAAGTACTGCTGCCTCTTAACATGACCACATCTGTCAACAACTGTTACCACTCCCAGGCTTGACTAACCACCTTGACTATCCAGTTTCATGTTGATGACACCAACAACGAGCAGGTGATAATCCAGCTTTGACACCACCCAGTTACAAGCATTCATCATTGATGACGCTGTCACCTCGTGCAAATACCGACCTGATAACATCTCCACATCACCACCACCAATGCCATCATTTTGGCAAATCCAACTCTGCAATCGAGTGACTACAACTCCGTAATCAAGCTACCCCCAACTCTGCAAGTAGACAACCTACTCACATGATGCCATTCCGGTTCAACACAACAGGTTTACCAACCAACAAAACGACCTACTACCATAACCTCAATCAACCAAATGTGCACTGGCCATATCCTGTGACCTCAGCCAGGCCAGCACAAGAAATAGGTCAACTCCCGGCGCTACTCTTACACCAGACTGCTATCCTTATGGTCGCCCACTGAATCTAACATTTCACCTAGTGTTGATATATGTGTATGGTATACTACCCTTCATCATGATCACACACCAAACCCACACAAGAATTAGGTCACCCCACCCCCCAGCACTGCTTTTATACCCAACTGCCATCATGACAACTGGCTACTGAAACAGACATTCCGCCCATCCTTCACCATCTCTGCACTCCCTACCAACATTGTTTTGATTGAACAATAGATTTATTCCACAAATTTAAATACTGAAGCTCACTCAGTAGCCACTCTATAGGACTTCCAATGAGCCATTCAGCTTTCCAACGTCTGGATTTTCTCAAATTTTTTCCGAGGTTATCGCCCTTATCAGTAAGTCAGTTGGGTTTTATTCAGTATGAACATAGTTAATTTTTACTGACAAAGACTTCTTTCAGTTCTCCAATCATTAGATGAATGTCCTTGAATCTATTCTTCACAAATTGATTTTTGGTTTTAACAATAACCATGACAACACAACTTGTGCATGTACTGATATTACAATATTTCTGATTTTAATTTAGAAGCAAGCGTTTAACAATGGGTAACAAACACTTGATAGCCAAAAATAGTTAGTAATTCCAGTATAGGTAGACTTTTAGGCTTCATAGGTGCCACTTTAGCTTTTTTGAATGCCAAGTATGACTGTTTTGCACATTATATGCTGCAAACCCATAAGCCTCCTTAGAGATGTCACAAAATATGTATAAATCAGCCAGACTGCCCTAATTGATTACATATCTAGGGAATATTAAGGAATCAAGCTAGGCTAGGTTGCTTGATAAGGTAGACCATACAGTAGGCTATGATGTTTTTGCCACACTTGATTATAGCAATTTTGGATTGCATTGTAATGTCTCTTCTTTTTTTTCAGTCAATACCATGTTCGTATCAAGCTACTCTCATCTATGAATGATAGTTGACTTATATTTTACAGTGAAAGTTTGTAGAAGTAAGGAAATGGGTGAATTTCAACAAGGGCCAATAATAGGATGGCGTCATTGTGGCAAGTCAAATAGAGAAATTGCTAGGTTTTTCCAAACAGTTAATAATATTGTCAAGAAATTTAATGAAGAAGCATCATGTCTGAGCGAACGAAAAGGACACTGAAGAGGGAAGTCATCAGAACATCAAAAGATGTCGCCAACAGCATGGAAATGTCACCATATGTGGTGAGAAAGACTCTGAAAGAGCTAGGCACCAAAGAAGAGTTGCAAGAAAGAAGCCCTTCAATTCAGAGGTTAACAGGGACAGGCATATGGACTGGGCGAGAGAATTCAAGAGCAAAGATTATAAATTTGGTTAGATGAAAGTAGATTCTGCCAATATTTGAATTCAAGACAGGTTTATGTTTAGAAAAATCAGAATGAGACTTGGAACACTGAATTTCAGCAGGCGACCGTGAAACACGTAGGGATTGGAGTAATGGTGTGGGGTGCTGTCTGGTTTGGAGGGAAATCTTGTTGATGAACAGTTAAATGGTCCAAAATACTGTCAAATATTAGAGAAAGGACTACTCCCACTATTTGAAACCAATCAGATTGACAAGTGTGTCTACCTTTTCAAGCAGATGGAGTGCCATGTCATACGAGAAAAGAAGCAAAGGTCTGGAAGAAATCACAAGGAATCCAGTCACTGTCATCGGTAGCCCAAAGTCCTGACATGAATCCATTACAGCACGTTTGGGAGCACCGTGACCAAAAATTTTGAGTGTGCAACCAAACTTTCGTCTGTGGCAACCCTTGAAGAAACATTGCTAAAGGAGTGGCAAAATATGGATCAGACAATTTTCACAATTCGTATTCCATGATCTAAGATTAAAATTACCCTTTTACATACATTCATTAGCTACTGCATATAGTGTTGATAACTTATGGACAGAAATATCTGTTTTAAATGGTTTACATAGTACTTTTCTTAAACATGTCAGTACAACTATCATCGGGAAACTTGTTTTTATGGTGTTTTATTACAAAATTTAAGATGAAGGGACTAGCATTAAAACCAAAAATAATAGTTTCATATCTAAAACAAACAAGCTTATCACCTTCTTTCATAAAGAAACACAACCTGTTATGGTTTTCAAGTAATCTAATCTTTATCATGACAAAGGCCTTATGCATGTCTGCTAGCATGACATTTATTTGATCTAAATAATAGAATATCACCCATTAAATTGATTCCTGGATAGACTGCTATGTTTAACGAGTATTTCGTTTTAGTTTTTAGAGAGAAGTTAAAAACAGGTCTAATTTTTGTTGTAGTTTGCTCCTTAGTTTTAATGACAGGCCCAAAAGGTATCCAAATATAATTAGCAAAATTTTGGGGGACTACTTCAAAATGTTTGATAATACCTTCATGCTCCTGTTGATGGAATATCTCTTCACATGATCTTTAAATAAGTTTTGCTGCTCAACCATTCTGTTTAAAATGGAAAGAGAATCTGTGGTTAGAAGGCACAGACTTAATTTTATCCTCATGTCAAGGGAGCTTAATGTAATAGAATTTGATGATTCCATTCAACATAAGGAGAATGCCTTTTTTTTTTTTGTCATAGTCACAGATTGAATCATCTTCTGAAGGTATGACCAGAGAATCAACATCGAACATTTTCTCTAAACTTTGCTCCACATAACTTTCATAAAAGATTTCAATGAAAGAGTCAGAGTAACTATTTATGGGGTCCATGACAAAATCAACTCTAGTGTCTGAACATATGGAATACCTAGAAACTATAGCATGATAGTTATTTGGTTTCTGTATAAAATATTATTGAAATCAAATGATGTACAATAAACAGCATAACCATAAAATGCTTTTCTTTAGGTTCCACCAAAAGGCAGCCTTTTTTTTCCAAAATGAAAGCAGTAAATGCCGTTTTAAAATTTTACCAAATATCTGGGAATTATTTGATTTGAAAGATTTTTTTAAGCCCTTGTTCATAACTCAATTGTATATTGAAAAGGTTATTTTCTTAAAAAGAAAAAAAAAGAAAAAAACACATTTAGAATGTTGCTGGAATAAAAAGGGTTATCGTTTTTATGTCTCATATTTCCCAAACACCAGTTAATTCCTCATTTCTTAACTGTCCATGGTCAAGTATAGAATAATTTCAATCATTCCTCAGATGGTTTCAGAGATATGGACCAACTAGTGGGTTTTTTTCTTCACAAATCCCAACATCAATTGCCTCTTTCCACACCAAACTCAAATCTTCCTTTGAAAAGAATTTCCATATTAGAACGAGATAATTGAATTTGTTGTAAAATCCTCCAAGATAACTCAAAGGGATTTGTTTCTCAGCAACTTTATTGCAATATACAATATGACTGTGTCAGCATCCAGGGTTCTATTTACTCACATTGTAACACCTTTTTCCAAGTTCTTGATATGATCACGCTGCAATATACGTAACAACACACAGAATACCTTGAATCAAACTCTCCACAATTCTCTGGAAAATAATTGTTATACAGCACTGCAATTTGATCTTGTCCTGATTCACACTGTATGCTGGACAGATGCGAACGCTAAGCAAAAAATAAAATAAGATACTCCTAGTCGCTTTCCTAACAGTAACTGAAGAATCAAACATGATACTTGATTCATGATACATGTTTACATGTAAATAAATCTATGTTGCTCCTGTTGCCCAGATGTAAATGCTCAGAAAACAAAATAAATAAATAAAATAAAATATTCCTAATCGCTTTTCTAACAGCAACTGAAGAATCTGTAAAAGAATTGATTATTTATTGCTTATAAGCAATTGCAGCACAAGGCAAAAGGAGAAATGAGAAGAGGCTGGTCAGCATTTACTATCCTCGACTTAGCTAATCAGATTCATGACCCATTCATCCATTACAATTTTCACATTCTCTACAAGAACTTATCCATCACCATTCAAACTAATCTACACAACAATATGACATCTTCACAGGGAACCTACAAAAATCCCCATGACAAACATGTGATAGGGTCCAAATGTCATTATTTTTTTATTTTCCAATTCTTACAAAAATGCATAAAAATTAAATACATGAAATGATAGGAGAGGTGATGAATATATGCAAGTCAAAACTAGGCAATAAGAATAAAAAGCAAACAATATATATGCAAGTCAAAACTAGGCAATAAGAATACAAAGCAAACAATATATATGCAAGTCAAAACTAGGCAATAAGAATACGAAGCAAACAATATATATATGCGAGTCAAAACTAGGCAATAAGAATACAAAGCAAACAATATATATGCAAGTCAAAACTAGGCAATAAGAATACAAAGCAAACAATATATATGCAAGTCAAAACTAGGCAATAAGAATACAAAGCAAACAATATATATGCAAATCAAAAGTAGGTAAAGCAACAGAAATATTATGAAAAGTTCACCTTATAAGAATTGTGTTCACACAAAACCAAAAACTATAAATTTATCTGTAAAGAAAGATCTTTTCCAACCAAATAATTCCTTTTATTAAAATTTGATGTGTTGAGTGATTTATTGGCAGGTTGATGTTGGGTAAATTCATGTAAATTATAATTGGAAAATTAATTGAAGAATACAATAGGAATGCTTTTTTTTTTCTTTTTATAGTTTTTATCTCCTTAGTAATATTTACTAATTTTCAGTAATCCTATGAAAACATTTGTGGAGAAAATGTTAGACAATTACACAATAAAACTGATATTTTTTTCTTTTCTATTTATATGTAAAATCAATGCATTCATTCATACAGACAGAACTGTTGACACCAAACAATTCTCTTTATTAGAAAATATTTCAAAAATAAAATATACTTTACTGAAGCATTATTTTAGAAAAATTAGCTGACAAATTAATCTGTATTGAAACAAATATTACTTCCTTTTACTGTAAAACTTTGCAGAAAACATTTTTCTAGTACCTTTGGAATAGACATATTCCACAAAGGTCATCTATTTCTTAGACAAAGAAAGGTCATGAATATGTTATAAAATAATGCACTAAATCAGTTTCAGAAGTGCCCAGATTTTCTTATATAATCCAGCCAATATATAAAGACAAGGATAAAGAGAAAGACCAGATGATAAAATAGGAGAGGATTAGATTTAATCCTTACTTCTTCCTTCAGATGCTATACTTCACTCAGATCCCTCCATTTAATCCTTAAAGTTACTAAATGAATTTTTAACTACATTTAAAGTCAGGGGTGTAATTATACAGTTTTTGTTTGTTACCTCCGACCTCAGTGGCTATTGTGCCTGAATAAAGTTATTTACAATAATTTTCAAGGAGAAATTAAACATTGAATTTTACAAAATTCTGTTAATTTATGCAAAAATTTAGTAAAAGACTTTGAAATACATATGTAGGAAACAAATTGAATATTTGAAAGGGTATAAATTAGTTTCTCATCTATAATGGGGGTGTGATTGGTGTTACATTTTAGTGTCATGTATATGAATTTCTGACAATGTATATGAAAATGATTATTTACTATTGATCTTTCTGCTTTTCAGTAATCTATTGCTGATCACATTAAATGTTACAACACATGTGAAACTGAAAATCTATTTAACTTATGAAAATAACTCCAGTTTGTGTTCATAAATTGCCCTCCAAATGTAACCAGTAATAAAAGTAAATCCACAAACTTCACAGGAATATGGTCACACATTGTGTGTTCGCAAGTGGTGCCTCAAATTGTACTTCTTTGAAAATGCAGATCCACAAATTTCACAAGAATATGGTTTCACTCTAGTGTGTATTCGCATATGGCATTTCAAATATGATTTCCAAGAAAATGCAGATCCACAAACTTTACAGGAATATGGCTTCTCTCCAGTGTGTGTTCGGACATGGTTCTTCAAATGTGACTTCTGCGAAAATGCAGACCCACAAATTTCACAAGAATATAATTTCTCTCCTGTGTGTGTGCGCATATGACACTGCAAAGTTGACTTCTCAGAAAATGCAGAGCCACAAATTTCACAAGAATGTGGTTTCTCTCCAGTGTGCCGTCGCATATGGCGCTTCAAACTTGACTCGTATGAAAATGCAGATCCACAAATTTCACAAGAATGTTGCTTCTCTCCAGTGTGTCTTCGGATATGGCGTTTCAAACTTGACTTGCATGAAAATGCAGATCCACAAATTTCACAAGAATGTGGTTTCTCTCCAGTGTGTGTTCGCGTATGGCGCACCAAAGATGACTGATCTGAAAATGCAAATCCACAAATTTCACAAGAATATGGTTTCTCTCCAGTGTGTGTTCGCAAATGTCTCTCCAAATGTGATCTCTGAGAAAATGCAGATCCACAAACTTCACAAGAATATGGTTTCTCTCCAGTGTGGGTTCTCACATGCTTCTCCAAATCCGTTTTCTTTGAAAATGCAGATCCACAAATTTCACAAGAATGTGTATTTTCTCCAGTGTGTGTTCGCATATGGCTCACCAAAGATGACTTATCTGAAAATGCAGATCCACAAACTTCACAAGAATATGGTTTTTCTCCAGTGTGTGTTCGCATATGGCACACCAAATATGACTTATCTAAAAAGGCAGATCCACAAATTTCACAAGAATGTTGTTTCTCTCCAGTGTGTGTTCGCAAATGCCTCTCTAAATGTGACCTCTGTAAAAAAGCAAATCCACAAACTTCACAGGAATATGGTCTCTCTCCAGTGTGTGTTCTCACATGATGCCTCAAATTGTACTTCTCTGAAAATGCAGAACCACAAAAATCACATGAATATGGTTTCTCTCCAGTATGTGTTCGCATATGGCTTTTCAAATGTGATCTCCAAGAAAATGCAGATCCACAAATTTCACAACAATATGGTTTCTCTCCTGTGTGTTTTCGGACATGGTTCTTCAAATATGACTTTTTTGAAAATGTAGATCCACAAATTTCACAAGAATATAGACTCTCCCCAGTGTGTGTTCGTAAATGGCACTGCAAAGTTGATTTCTCTGAAAATGCAAATCCACAAATTTCACAAGAATGTGGTTTCTCTCCAGTGTGTCTTCGCATATGGCGCTTCAAATGTGACTTGTATGAAAATGCAGATTCACAAACATCACAACAGTATGGTTTCTCTTCAGTGTGTGTTTCCATGTGACACTTTAAATTTAATTTCCTTAAAAATGCAGATTCACCAAATTCAAAATTATGTGTTTTTCGATACAGCACACTAAATCTAAATCATGACAAATGTACAAACACCACAAAAAACATGTCTTCTTTCTATTTTTTTTACTCATATGTAACACTAAGAGTCTACAAAAAAAACACACATTTCAAAGAAAATGACTCCTTGTCAGTTAATGTGATGATTTTGAAAATATAGATATAGAACTTTTACAAGATGATTGCAGGATATATTGCTTTGCTCTTAATGAAAAGTCAAATATTTTCTTTTCTTTCATTTAAATTTCCCAATAATAACAGTTTTTATTTATGCCATGATTTTCAAATCAGCCAAAACATCTGTGAAGAAAAAGTAATAAAACATATTTTAATAGAGACCATGAATAATATTTGAAATCAGTTTACATTTTAATAGATACATTTATTGACATGTTGTGACTAGTTTATTTCAACACAAAGAGATACAATAATGCGGCAAACAGGAAAGATCAATAGAGAAATCAAAAAGTTTATCTTCAATAATTTCTTTTTGAGGTGAAACACAATATGCGAGTAAAGCGGTATTTTGTTAGAAAATTTTTTTAAACGTCTAAAATATTATTCTTTAGAGATTCTTCTTTCCAATTGTAAACAAACTCAGTTTTCACAAAAGATAGGCAGACAACAGAACAATTATGATATAAATAAGGTGAATAAAGATAAGGAAGAGTAGATTCATTTATGAATCTTAAAATGAAGAGAAAAACATTAAATTTAATGCAAGATCACCAAGGGAAGGTTTGTTTTTTTAAGGTACAGAGAACGAGGAATCAATTATGCCTATTCTATATTCTTTTTCTTAATTTTTATTCACCTTATATCATGATTGCTTGTCTTTTATGAAAACTGAGTTTGTTTACAAGCAGAAGAAACTAAAAATCACCAGATTGATTTTTACATCTTGTGAAAAACAAAAATACTTTATTATATATATATATTAATTAATGCAGCTTAATTGAAAAATTTTACTGTTAATAATAGCACACTTTATAAAAACCATATTTCGACAAGTATCACATTCATTTACATCTTGAAAATTTACCCTGAATTGAGATAAAAATAACATCTATGCCAGAGGATGGTAAATGGTTAACAAAAGTACTTGAAATATGGACTGAACATCTAATCCATTTTACAACTAGTAAAAGCAAGGATTGCAGCATTCAGCAAGTGGTCAGTGAGTTAATGCCTTATTTAATCTGTTAGTGAAGTGAATTCACCATTAATTACATTAACTTTGAATGACTACAAATATTAGGTTGGTGCAAAAATAATGTCGTTTTCTCACATATGTTACTATGTAAGAAAACGACATTATTTTTGCACCAACCTTATATATATATATATATATATATATATATACATACCAAGATTTTTTTTTAAGTTTTATTCATCTGTGAATAAGCCCTGAAAATTTCATTACAATCAGACAATTACATTATTATTTCAAAAATTCCCAAAACAATGTGTTTTTTTTTATCATAAAATAATGCTAAGATTCTCATATTAATCTTTTGACAACTGCTGATGCAAGAAAAACAAGTCTTTTAACCAAAATTTTGAACATCGTAGAAAAAAATTAAGAAATGTAATAAAATAATAAAAATACTTTGGTTTTTCCTCTTCCTAATAACAAACATTTTGATGCTAAAGCTTTGTTTTCATCATATAATGCTTGTATGCTCTTTATTTTTAGTGAAAAAGTGGATGTACCTAAACTAATCTGTTTTTTCTAACTCCATAAAAAGAAAACAAATAAGTTAATAAATAAAAATATCCATGAAATGTTAGATTTTAAGAATTTATTTCATAAAATAAGCAACTGACTGAAAAAAAAAATCCTTTTTAGAATTAGGATTTTTATAATTTTTTTCATTAAAACAAAGTGAAGTCAACTGAAAAACTATCACAAATCCTTTTTAAATATTACATTTTTTGTTCATTTGAACAGCCATTATTTCTATTTGCTTCATTTCAGTGTTATTTTGAAAAGATTGCTTAGGAAGGAGCCTCAGAGGGCAGAACTTATTTATCACTTAGCAAGCAAAAACAGTAACCAATTTTAATTTGCAACATAAATACAAACACCACAGTCAAATAGATGTGTTTTCTATCTTTGCTTGAAGAATAAGATGAAATTTAAAGAAAACTTTACCAAAAGGTGATTATTATTGTATTATTTACTTAATAACAATATCACATAACAGGGACAAAGTAATACAGAAATTAATAAGATAAAACTTTATTACTTATTCTTATGACCACAAATGAAAACGAAGTTTTATCATGGAATTACTTATATCATTAAAGTTTTTTTTTTTTTATTATTTTATTAAATTTAGAATAATTTATAAAGTTTTAAATTTCTGTATGAGTTTTTAAATCTTTTAAATTCACTGGTTAAGTGATAATTAAAAACTATATTTACTAATCAGGAGTTGAAAAGCTTAGTACAAATCATCACGCACCAATAAAGAATATAATTTTCAAAAGAATTTTGAATATTTTTATATATGTATAAACATACCTATTTTCTATTAAATGATGGACCATACACAACATTATGTTAGAGCTGTCATTCACGGAAGTTTCACTTGTCTTGATTAATGTACATGTAATGTGAAAACTTTGCACACGATTTAAAAAGAGCATGATTATTTACAAAATAAAAAAAAATGCTAGAAAGGAAATAATAACAAGAATAAATTTAAAGTTCAAATTGTTTTTTTTATTAAATTTTGGAGTTTTGCAAAGCATGATTATTAAGTACCTTAAAATAAGATTTCATTAGTATTACAATTTGTTTATTTATTTATTATTTGTTTTATTATAAAAAAAACATTTGTCATTCCTTTTCTAAATAACTTACTGCTTTACCAAAATCCCTAATCCTTGCACAGTAATAGAGATGAGTAAGATCAGTAAAATAAGGCTGTTCAGTAAGCTTCCACGCATGACTGCTCTGAGGCAAATGTGTAGGTAAACAACACCAGTAATTACAGAAGGACCTGATGCGAATGAGTCTCAAGTTTTATTATCGATAACTCCAAAATGGTAGATTTGAGTAAAATTTCTTTATTTTCGAATTAAGCAGTTACATTTACACTAGGTAACTCCACTTTTTCACGAAAACAGCATAGCATAGCATAATGAAAAAAAAAACTTAGTAAAAATAATGTTTTATCATCAAAATGTTTATGTTATTATTAAAATGAAAGACCAAAGTATTTTTTGAAATTTTTCAATCCTAACATGTTCGAAATTTTGGTTAAAATCTTGTTTTGTTTACGTCATCACAGTGGCTATATAATAAAATTGACGTTTTTGCGCACCCCCCCCCCCATTGAAAACACATTGATTTGGAAATTCTTGTAAAAATCAAATAATTGTCCAATTTTAATGAAATTTTCAGGACTTGTTCACGAATGAATTAAATTATTTTTGAATTTTTTTTTTTTACATATGTTACTCCCCACTTAGTTATTTTCATGAAATTTCACACAAAACATTTTTGTATTTCCTGAATATTTTTTTGTTAAAAGTAGTAGTCTTTGGAGATTGTAAATCACCTTTTTTTTTTCTTTTTTTTTTTATTTGAGCTATTCTAACTGGAAGTTTAAAACGATTTTGCTGGAATGTTTTCTTTTACACCTAAATATAACTGAGTGTGGGACTTAAACTGCAAATTACCCTAATTACACTTTAAATCTGCTAATATTCCTCAAATAAATTTTCAGAAAAGCATATTTCATATTTGGATGACTTGCTTTTTTTTTTTTTAAATAAAAAGAATTAAATTGTAATGAAAGATGACTAAAACAGGGTGATAATCAAATTTAAAAAAAAAAATATTAGTATTCTATAATCTTTTCAATTTAATATTTTAAAGTTAATCTAAATTTTAAAATGAGTAACAATTAACATGGATTTTAAAAAAAATTAAAACATAAAAAAGGCTTATAAGACGAAGTCAAATTTAATGTTTACTATTTTATTTTCTTTCGACATACACAAACTCACTTTAAATTAAATTAGGTAACTCCATGAAATCGCTAAAAAATAGAGCATAGTCTGATGAAAAAGACGCCAAACTTTATGAAAACAAAATTTTATCGTCTAAATGCTTATGTTTTTATGAAGAGGATAGACCAAATATTTTTTAATTATTTAAAAAAAATTTTTTATTCTAAATTTTGATTTAAAAACCTTGTTTCTCTTTGTTGCAACAAGGGGTAGTAAATAACATAGATAATTTTTAGCGCGTTTTTTTGGTATTACACACATTAATTTAGAAAATCTTGCAAAAATAAAAATAATTGTCAGATGTTAATGAAACTTTCAGAAACTATTCATAGAATATCGAAATTATTATAAATATGTTTTTTTTTTTATTAAAGTCATGGCAGAAATATTTTTTTTTATATTTATTAACACCCCCATAACTAATTTTATGAAAAACTCTAGAAATTCAAGCGCATCAACCTTAGTGATTACAATAGTTAAAAGCACAAGGCTTTGAAGAATGCAAATCATGTTTTTTTTTTAATTGGAGCCAACGTATCTGAAAATCAGCTCTGAATTCTAACATACAAAACTCAATAAAACAAATATATTATTTAATTTCAAATGCTTTTATTTCTTTAATTTTAAATAGATTTTTTAAAATTTTTACATTGAATTTTTAAAAATATTATAAAATTAGTTAAAAGCAACATCAACTTTTCTAATTGTCCTTATGAGATTGTCATTGTCTAGCGCTTTGAAAATTGTATAATTTGAACCAATCAGAAGATCCACAGTAATTAAGAAATGTAATTCTTTGTTGATAAAAAGCATTTAAAATGTTTGTAATTAAAAAGTACGGAAGGTCACAAGCAATAAAACGTCACGTGGCTTGAGTGTAAGCGTAGATTTCATTATTGTTAAATTCTTCGTGCGAGACATTTGTTGAGCATTTTGAATTTGCGATTTTTACTTATTACAAAAATTTGAACATGATCCTAAGCGATTCTCACCATCATCATCATTACATTTTTAAAAATAACATTTATTTCATTTACAAATTTTACATATTTCATTGAAATTTCTATTTTTTTTAAGTTGTTGTACAGTTTTCACTTTTCAGTGAGTTGTCTCTATTTCAATTTTTCGATTACGAGGATTCATTTTCATACTGAAATTAAAGTAAGTACCATTTGTTGATTTCTTTTTAATTTTTTTATATAGCTACTTTTCCAATATATTTTTTGAATTTGTGAAATTCTTTTTATAGATTTTTTAATTCATGTATATTTTTTCTGTTATGAAAAATAACATATCCCACCGACTGACAACTCATAATCATTCCTTAAGTTTTGTTGTCTTCACCCTGCTCAGAAGGTGTTAAAAAAAAGAAAAATACATCAAGCCATTGGTCAAACATAGCCTTAAAAAAAAAAAATTTGATTTTCTTTACAAGTTGATGACAGCTGGGGATTGTTAGCTGGCTGGCCTTTGACCCAGCAATGTCAAAGTCAATTTTGGCTTAATTTCATCACTGTTTTCTTTATTGCTGATTTGTTAAAAAAAATAAAAAAAAAAAATTTTTTAAAAATATAAAAAAAGATATTCCTGGTTTCCAGTGTTCAGGAATAGTAATTATTTTTTCATATATTATCCCCAGAAACATTATTTATAATCATTTACACCAACCAATTTCACTTAGAAAGGTAAGTGCATTCTTTGCTTTCAGAAATACCTAGTTTCATGGGATGCAGATCAAGTTTCCTTGATATTTTGTTCAGATGATGACAAAAGTCATTTTTCAATATTTTTTTTTTCAGAGCAAATAGGCTGTAGTGCAAAAAAAAAACCTTTGATATGTTTGTGATTATGTTTAATTGGGATAGAAATGTTTTATGAAATCAAATCTGTATTATTGACTTTAGGGGGCTATAGTTGCCCTCAAAAAGCTGTGCAGCACTTGTATTTTAATTTATTTATATAGTATTTATTATCTCAATAGATAGTATCAACAAAGTTATGGTTTAAGCTGCAGTAATAAAATAACAAAATAAAACAAATTGGAATGCTAATTTTTTTTTTTTATTTAATAATTACGGGGTAGTACATAAGCTGATTCAGGTAAAAAAACGTTACGTCACGTATGACCTTCCGTATGATAACTCGAATCTCACGTTAGCTGTCGATATGTGATGACAGTCATCAATCAGCACTTGCAAATTGACAACGATGTTAAGATCGCCTACTTTTTATTTCGAACAATTTTTTTCTTCGAAGAAAGCAAGTAATAGCTTCTTTCAAAATATTTTAAATAATCTTTAAATTTGCTAATTATCGTCAAATAAATTTTGAAAAACGTAGAATTGATTTTTGGAATAATTCTAAACGAGGATTTTAACTTAGTTTACAAAATTTGAAAAAAAAAAATGGCTGATAGCGATTTTTTTTTAAGTAATTTCGATGACAAAAATAAACAAGATTTTTAACTAAAGTTTCGGACATGCTAAGAATGAGTAAAAAAATTTTAATTTAAAAATAATCAAAAAATACTTTGGTGTTTCTTCTTAAGAATGATATATACTTACTTAAGCCGATAAAAATTTTTTACATCAAATTTAAGGCCGTTCTTTTCATGCTATATACTCTTTTTTTAGCGATTTCGTGGAGGTACCAAAATTAAATCAAATAAAATCTTGAAAGCGAAATAAAAAAATTCAATTTGAGTACGAAAAAGTAAAAATATTATTTCTTCAAAATATCTTACAAGATAGCTGAATTCATTTTTCATTTTATTTTTACTTTGCTACTAACATGGGAAAGAAAAAAATGGTGAGGCAATTCAGTAAATAATGTTGTTTTTTAGGGATTTTTTTTTATCAACATTGTCTTCCACTTACCTTTCAAATCAGAAAATGCAACGAGAACAAAAACTGGTTGAACCGTTGATTTATTAAATTTCTGTTCAAAAATCATTTGGTTGGGATTTTTTTCTGTCATCCTATCATTTTCTTCTTCGTTCAGTTCATATAAAAAATGTCAAATTTTAAACGAATGATGGAAAGAAATTATTTAAAAAAAAAAAAAAAATACAAACGGGAAATTACTTACTTATGATAATAAAATATTTTGAATGATCATCTATTGTAAAATGTAAACGGTGTTTGCGAAGATTTAGTTCCTCGTGTTTAAAATCCTGAGATTTATTGGCATTTACAGACGAGTTATTCAAATCAAAAGTGGTTGCGTGATGTTTTTATTTTTTTATTTTATTTATTTATTTATTTTTTTTTTTTTACAGAGCTAGGTAAAAATTGTATTAAAAAAAAAAAAATGCATTATTCCTAGGGTAAAAATCCTGATTATTACAAATGAAAAATATCAAGAAAAATTGAGGAAAAATTGTTAAATTTGCTTTTTTCATAATTTAATTTGTTAATTCGAGTTCAGCATGTACATTTCTTTTTTTACAGTACACGGAAATATGACGATTTGGGAAAATTTTTATAGATATTTAGTGCGGGGCTTAAAAAAGCAAATTTACCGAAAAATTAAGAGATATTGCAAAAATCTTAGTTGGGTCCTGGGTACAGCCGTGACCACCGATATTGGTGGTCACGATACAGTCTTGGTTGCCTCAGTCAGGAGTCTGTGAAGGCGCTCGGTAATGATTGAATCAATACTATTGATTGACTTCACCGTGAAGTAATGTCCAAAAATTCTCTCTCTCTCTAAAAAAAAAAAAAAAAAAAAAAATACTCTGACGAAAAAAGCATATTCTGACGAAAAAAGCCCCAAAGTTGATTAAAAAAATTTGTAATGTTTAATGTTCATGTCATCATTAAGAGGAAAGACCAAAGTATTTTTTGAGCATTTTTTTTTTAAATTTTAAACCTTTCTCTAGCACGTCCAAAATTTTAGCTAAAAAACTTCTTTTTTTTTTTTTTGAGTCATCAAAATTGACGTAAAAATAAATCATGTCTTCCATTATTTACAGCTTTATAATCAAAGGTTAAATTCCCCGTTTAAAAATCTTGTAAAATTCAATTATACATTTTTCAAAAGTTATTTTAGGAAAATTAGAAAATTTAAAGTATACTTAATGTAATTTGAAAGAAACATTAGTTACTTTTTTAGCAGAAATTTTTTTAAGAGAGACATGTCCATGGTGATTCGTTTTGAGGTGTGAATTGACGTACAATACATCGATGTATCGAGAACTTACGTCAGGGGAATTTATCGGATGGTAGGACAGAAGTGACAAAATTTGAGCTAATTTGAAGTGAAATGAAATTATGCGATCAGGGAAACAACTCTAGAACACGTGATATTTCTTTCAGAAATGTGCATCCATAGTTTTATCGAAGACGATTTGTATATTTTTTAGTATAATAATAAATTATTTTAAAAATAGACGCATGCAATAGATTTTAATAAGCTTTTTAATTTATGATATGTAAAAATAAACTTTTTTAATAAGAGTATTTCCAGATGTTTACAGTTTTAAATTTAATTTTAAAGCATTTATCATCAATCTTATTTTTTTATATAATTGAAAAAAAAAAGAAAATAATTCCTGTAAAAACTCATTTTTCAACCTTATAAAAGCCATTAAAAGCGTTTTTAATTAAATAATGTCTTTCCAAATTAATGCGTTTTCAACTGAAAAAGGTACTAAAAAACCTAATGTTAAAGGTGACCTCTGACCTAAAAAACAAAAAACAACATTTTCAACCAAAATTTCAAACGTGCTAAAAAGGTGTAATAGAAGTGACAGTAACTTACCAGGAGCAAAGCAATTGTGTGTGTTGACGGCACACCATGTTCGGCCCTCCTTGACTCTGGGTGCTCACGGTCAATCTTGAGCGCGAGTTTTGGTCGGTCTTGGTCGAAGCAGGGTATGGCGGTATCTACATCAACCGGAGCTACGCAGGCTTGCCGTGGAAGGGGCACCGTCAGAATTTGCACAGCAACCGGTAATACTGCTACAATCGATGTGCTGGTTACGAGAGGGAAACCCCTGGATTTCGACCTGTTGCTTGGCATCGACGCCATTAAGGCACTCGGTGGAGTTCGCATCACGCAGCATGGAAGCGTGGAGTTTGAAAAACCACGGTCCGTCTGTGCAGCGATTCGTATCAGCGAAGCCGATTTCAGTGCGAAATTCAATGAACGGCAGGGAGTTTGTGTCGCAGCCTGGAAGTGGTCGGCAGGTCATGCACCAGGGAAACTTCAGAATCGGATCTCTGAATATCCAGTATCCAGCGAGATGAGAGAGGAGTACGAGCATGAATTACAAACATGGATGGACAACGGTTGGTTGGTGCCGTACAGTAACAAGGAGTTTGGCCCGCCCAAGGGACTGATACCACTGATGGCCGTGCTGCAGACCAACAAGCATAAGGTGCGTCCTGTGATGGACTATCGGGAACTGAATACCTACGTTGAAACATTCACAGGTGCCGCGGATGTTTGCGCAGAAAAACTGCGAGACTGGAGACAGCAGGGTGCGAACGTGTCCATTCTGGACCTCAGGAAAGCATATCTACAGATCCGTGTTGAAAAATCCTTGTGGCCATATCAAACAGTTATGTTTAAAGGGAAGCGATATTGTTTGACCAGGCTGGGGTTCGGCCTGAATGTGGCACCCCTGATAATGCGAGCTGTGCTCAAGGCTGTGTTAGCACAGAATGAAACTATAAATAGAGCAACGTCAGCATATATTGACGATATATATATCAACGAGGATGTGGCGTCGGCGGAATCTGTGAGGAAACATCTCGAGCTCTACGGACTGACGAGCAAGGATCTAGAGAAGTTACAGGACGGAGCCAGAGTGCTGGGGCTAGAAGTATGGAAGGAACAGGGTCGACTGCGATGGCGACGAGGAAGTAGAAACGGCCCTATGACTATGACACGGAGAGGTATTTTCTCCATGTGTAGCCGGCTGGTGGGACACTTCCCCGTGTGTGGATGGTTTCGAGTGGCGACAGGCGTCATCAAACGTCGAGCCACTGCCGTAACGCAAAACTGGGACGACAAAATTTGTGATGCTCCCCTGGAACGTATGATAACGGACACCCTCGCCCGGGCTCAGCAACTGGATCCTGCACAGGGGGAATGGTGCGTGAATACGAAGGAGCTAGACGTGTGGGTGGACGCGAGTTCGCTGGCTGTAGGAGTAGCGCTCGAGGCTAAGGGAGCCATCATCGAGGACGCATGCTGGCTACGGACGATAAAAAACACCTAGCATATCAATGTGGCTGAACTGGATGCTGTGCTGAAGGAAGAAATCAACCTCGCGCTAAAATGGCAGGCTATGGTATTACACGTGAACACAGACTCCCTCTGCGTGTACCATTGGGTGACTAATGCCCTTACAGGAAAGTCTCGGCTGAACACCAATGTCGCTAGCGAGATGCTCATAAGGCGACGACTTGAAACTCTAACTTCTCTTGTGAAAGAGTATAACCTTTCGGTTGACATAGCGCTAGTTAGATCCGACCAGAACTGAGCTGACTTGTTGACTAGAGTTCTCCAGAGGTGGTTCAACAATGTGAAAGAACTCGAACCTGTTCAACTAGTTTGTGCTTTTGCCGTAGGAAACTCGAGCCCTGTTCAGTTAACTGAGATTCATCGAGACAGCAGGCACCCTGGAGTTAAACGGACACTATATTTCGCACGTAGGATCAACCCGTCCGTGTCGAAAGCAGCAGTGAGATCGGACGTTCGGAGTTGTGAACAATGTCAGTCAATAGATCCAGCTTCTGTTCGATGGCAGAAGGGAGAGCTCAGTGTGCGTGAAACTTGGAGCCGTCTGGGAATGGACATCACACACTATAATTGTCGCCATTTTTTGACTCTGATCGATTGCAGCCCCACACGGTTTTCGATCTGGCGGCCGCTAGTTCGGCAAGACGCTGCACACGTAATCCGGCAATTGGAGTCGGTGTTTTTCGAACGTGGTGCCCCAGTGGAGATCCTGGCTGATAATGACACTGCATTCTGGAGTCAGCAATTCAAACAATTCACAGAAGAATGGGGCGTCCTATTCCGACCGCGCTGCGCATAGAAACCATCTGGAAATGGTATTGTAGAGAGGTGTCATCGGAAAATCAAACGGATTGCTGCGCGAAAGAGCTGCTCTATTATGGAGGCCGTGTATTGGTATAACATCACAACCAGGGATGATGTGTCTGCCTCTTCTGCGCCCGCCAATCTGCTGGATTCGTATAAAATTCGAATAAAAGGAACTGACGTTGTGCCCTCGCCTAACCAGGCGACTTCGACTCGGTATAAAGAAGGAGACGCAGTTTGGGTAAAAAATCCGCACGGACGCTGCACGTCAAAGTTTGTGAAAGGTCGTGTCACGGGGATAAACAGTCCACAGTCGGTACTCATCGATGGGCTACCGCGGCACGTGGGAGATGTACGTCCACGGCTCACTTCATTGTTACCAGCGGATGATGGCGGTGACACAACGTCAGGGAGTCATAAATGGCAAGAACCAAGCTCCAGTGCAAGCAGGAGCGACACCTCATCTGAAAGCGAGAAAGAGGTAGACTTGATCCTTATTGATCCCCCGGAATATGATTCAGACCAGGACACATCTGACGATTCAGCCGGGGAGGAAGACATGGTTATACCACCGCGAAGGAGTGCAAGGGTGAAACGACCAGCCCCTCCCTGTCACTTATGTGATCATACGATCAGGGGGGAGTGTAATAGAAGTGACAGTGACTTACCAGGAGCAAAGCGAATTCGCTGCCTCGCGTGTCAAACCATTCTCTGAGAGTCGGTAGCGCGTGCGTACGCCTACTGCCATTTTTATGCAGCAGACTTATTTGCATAAGAGAACAACGCTACCATTAAAAACCAGGCGAGTGGACGTGGGAGAGCACGGCTCTTCTAGGCTTCGGCGAGACGAGACGTATTGCTGACAGAAAGCGACAGCAATTTCTGGGCATCTGACAAAAGGAATAGAAAATTTTATGAAATAATTTAAAAATACTTTGGTCTCTTTTAATTAATAACAAACTTTTTCACGATAAAGCTGAGGCTTTTTTTTCATCAGGATATGTCACTTTTTTAGCGAAAAAGTGGACATACCTGAGCAACATATTGCTTCAGGTATACAGTTTTTATTCCTGGTTAGATAACAAGCTCCTTTAAACTCCTTCACAGCCTTTCAACTCTTTGCATATGAATATTCCGGTGTTTCGGGTCAACAAAATGTTCATTGCGGTTGATTGATCTGATTGTGCTTCTTATTATTACTCAATCGCACATACACCGACCAGTAGTCGCTATAAGTGACAGATCCTGGTGAGACATGACAAATTATTAGGGGATGAGTATTATTGTTGCATTTCTGGACTCTCCTTCATTGCAATCAGCTGTTAATGGCACCGTAAACATCTTGAAAATTCCTTCAATGCCACCAAAGAATCAGACTGTTTTGAGTTTTCCCTCTATGTCTCTGGTTATACTTATGCTGGGAGATAAGGTTTCATCCATGATATTTATTGCATATAAAAATACAATTATGGCACAAGACCGAAAAGGGGAGGGGTTGAGGCTGGTGTAGTGGATGTGTTAATTATAATTGGTAAATACTTGTTGAGAATAGGCTGCGTGGTAATTAACGATTTTCACTATCATTAACATCTCTATATTCATACATGGAATAAGATACAAAACTCAACGGAGTGATTTCAAAACATAACAATTAGATTTATTAATGTTTGATGTACATGCATGCGAACTGAAAAGGTAGGACAGAGTCGTGTCCCTTTGATTTGGTAATAGTTGTACCGGAGTTCATATTAAGAAGTAATATTGAACTTGTAATTTAGAAGAATAAAGTTTGGAATTGTGAGTTCTAAAATTGGTAAAAGTTCAGGAGTGATTTCAGAGTTCGTGAATGTTGGTAATTATCTTTAACGGCTGGTCAGCAATGACTAAGACGGGAGTTCTTGATGGTTACATCTTGGCACTTGGTAACTACTACTCAAAAAGTTCACACGTGTTCGGTTTATATAATGGCCGTGTACCACGTGAGAGGATCTCAGCATATGAGAAGGAAAATAGATTGGTCGAAACTGACCAATCAGCAAGCGAGATTAGAGGTGATTGACCAATGAATACTTGTTATATTTATGTGAAAGTAAGATTTTACTTACCAGATAGGAAGAGTGCATTTCCTAAAAAGAGGTAAGGTTGGTTTGTTGTGGAAGAATCCACACTGGTTTTCACTATCTTATACCTAGCTAATTTGATTCACGACCCATTTACTCATTACAATTTTCCCATTCACCACAAAAATTCGCCCGTCACCAATCAATCCTCCATACACCATAATACCACATACTCTCAGAGGGACCTACAAAATCGCACCCCATGATATTAAAAATTTCATGATAATGATTTTTTTTTTTTTTTTTGGTCCAATGTTTCGTCTATTTTGACTTCAACGCCTGGTCCGCCCAACTTATTCTGTACATGTTCGAGCCCAAATTGGCACAACTCAATGGAGAAAGAGTGCCAATTGATTGAGGTGTGCTCAGTAATTCCAAGATTTTCAAGCATAATCCTGTTAGATGAAAGAAAGGGTTCACAAATAACAGCATTTTCCAAGCAGGTAGACGGGCCCTTTCCAGAAAAAGATTTTTTTTCTGTCAAAGACAGAGAAGCAATATTATTTCTTCCCACAATGCCCACGGTCGACAATATTTATGCAACGTCACGTGTTTTGGTCGGTACGCCAATAGCAAGGCAAGGGGCATTCAACAGAAGATTGTAGTATCCATGGTTGCAGAAAAATTGGGTATGAAATATATGGTAGTGTGCCGTCACTCTACCTACAACATGCCAATTTTATAAATTTTATATTATATGCAGATATTATTGAAACCAAATGATATACAATAAACAAACATCATAATCATAAGTAATCATTTCTGACATAAATAAAATAAAAGTAAATATGACAAATGGAGCAAAATAAAAAGAGACATATTGCTCATTACTATATGCTTTCTTTTACGTTCCACCAAAACGCAGCTTCTTTTTTTTTTCCAAAATGAAAGCACTATGTTTCAGAACTTTACAAAAATTCAGGAAATTATTTGATTTTAATGATTTTTTCAGCATTCCGTCTGTAAAGAATTGTATACCGAGGAGGTTATTAATTTACAAAATATTTAGAATGTTGCTGAAATGGAAAGTTTTATAAATTTCATATTCCTCCCAAAACAGTTAAATTCCCTTTTCTTCACTGTTCTTGACCCAGTATAGAATAGTTCCAGTCATTCTCAGACGATTTCAGTGATCCTGTTGAGTCTTTTAAAATATTTAATAAATTTTTCAACATACTTTTACATAATTAAACTAATTATTATGTTAAAACTTATTAATTTTATAAAGCATTTTCAACCAAAAACAGTCACTAAATATTAAAATACGCCTACTAAATATTAAAATACGCCTACGAAATATTTATAAACCAATAACACTCAATAAAGTGCTTCTTACATCTTAAAAGGAAAACACACCAATAAAACCGTAGAATGTAAATCAGAAAAGTTGTTTTATTTGTCAGCATAATTTAGGTAGATACTGCTAAAATATTCCACGGACATAGTAGTAAACTAACATACCATGTAACCTTTTTAGGTTCAGTTAAGAACAAATAAAATAATTCGTGAGCTGATTTCCTTAGGAACAAAGGTATGTCGGAGTTAACTCCTCCTTTAGTTCGTTAACCCTTTCACCAGGGTCGCTTTTCGCTGCTATAAATAGTCGCTGAGCCTTCGCCTCTTTCTCTTTTTCCCTCAGTTTTGTTTAGTTTTATTGTAAATATTTTTTAAGTCATATTGTACATGATCATTTGGGGTTCATTTTAAAAATTGTTATTTTATGACCCTCCCCCCACGAACAATATTTGTACATAAGGGGACTAGTTAGGACTTCATAGAGAATTTGAGGTATTATGGTGAACGTAGTAAGAAAGGTAGGAGTGAATGTGTTGTTTTGGTGATTGGGACATTGTTGGTGTGTTTGGGTCCATGTCTGAGACTAGCTAAGTTTTAGATGTAAGACAGAAGAAGACCGTCATTCCCCAACCCCCTTTTAGGCCTTGTGCCACATTTTATACATTTTTGTATGAATAAATATTCTCTTTTTCCCCCAGGCCTTTGGGCCGACACCTGGAGGTAAATCTCTTTTTTTTTCCTCAGGCTTTCAGCCTTACCACCTCGGAAATGTAAGCGCTCAAAGGGATAGCGTTTCCCAAATTGCAGGGAACACGCTAAGCACAATACACACACTCACACACACACACACACACATACAAAATATTCACACACACACTTTGTCCATGTAACTTGTTATTAATATTAGGTTGGTGCAAAAATAATGTCGTTTTCTCATATATGTTACTATGTGAGAAAACGACATTATTTTTGCACCAACCTAATATATATATATATTTGTATACATGTGTTATCGGTCTTGTGTTTGTTTTTCTTTGCCTTCTTCTTTGGACTTAATTAAAGTCCAGCTTTCTCATGTAGTTGGGCCGGCGAGCAGGAAAAATCTGAACCCACATGTGTTCTTCTACGTCTACTCAACAACATCACCAGCCACGGTCCACTACAGGTATAACAATCAGGAAATCCTGCCACAACAGGAAGCTCACACAGATGCCACCAAGGTCTACGTCATTTAAGCTGCTGATTTTCAAAACACCATTCACGTCTACAAGCAAAGGGAACAAGCACTGACCAAATTATAAGAGAGACCGCTTCCGACTATGGTGCCACCATCCATTGTAAAAACTAAATTCTAACTTATTCTGTCTCATTTATGTATGCATACACATACTCTTTCACAGATACACAATAATACATACCGACTCTTTTCACAAATACCACATTTCATTATTCTCACATACATACGCAATTAATTTATATTCCATTCCAGAACTCTATATTAACCAAAACAAAAAGATATTACTCATTCAAATCCATAACTAGCTTCTTGTATTCTTGTCATTATTTCAAATTAATGTTATAATACAGTCTTTTCCTTCTGGATTTTATCCTTTCAATGAAAGTGATGGGATTATTCCAAGTGGCCAAATTACAAACTGGAACAATATTTTATATTATTGTATCGAATCCTTATGCTTCGAATTTTGACGTTTAACAAAAACCTGAGTAGAAGGGTTCTTACAGACCAACAAATTTTTTCTCATAATTACTGATGACGTTTGCCTCTTTCCTCACCAATCCCAGATCTTCATTTCCATAAAAATTCTGTACGAGAACTAATATGATACCTGAATGTATCATTGTAATATGCACTAAGATAACATGAATGGGGTTTGGTTCTCAATATCTTCATTGTAATATACAATGTGACTCTTGAATATACACTATTGAAAATTTAATCTTTGCTCGTTTCTTTCCTTTGCAACCAAATGCTCATTATAACATAATTGACACAGAAGAAAAATAAAAAAGATTCTATTAAGTATAAATATTCCTATTTGAGATGGATTGTTCTCCTTGAACCACCAGATGACATGCATGAGACAGTTTATGTTACATGAAAGCTGTTTCTCCTAATAAATTTTCTATCATTAGTTGTGGGTAGCAATTGATCATTGCAACTTGGTTGATAGTAAATTTCTGCTCCATAGATTTGAATTGTACCGTCTGCTATTACAACTGAAACAATTCACCCTTCCTAGTGTGCAAGATTCACTGATGTGATGTTCCCGTACTCCTATGAACCTCTGACTACACTTTGTTTCACAAACAATAGAAAACTGCACAGAACAAAAAACAAAAAACCTAGCTAGATGTAGCCTTCTCTTGCAAGAATATATTTAAATTAGGATTTCCACAGTAGCTATTTCTTCTTTGAGCTGTTCAAATTAACTAAACAAGATTGTCTAATGATATCAGGTTAGTGGAAAAATAAAATAATGACGTAACAATGTCGTTTTTGACGTATTTTTTAACGTCAAAAAACGACATTATTACGTCATTATTTTGCACCAACATAATAGTTGCTTTCATTTGAATATATTGCTCCTCTGCTTATTCCACTCTAATTCTGCAATGTTCTGTTGATGAAAATCCAATTTATGGTTCATGAAACGGATTCCTTCCCCTTCTGCTTGGTTAATTCTCTTCCCACTTTAGATTTTACAGACCATCAGGAGTCGACCTCTCTATAAAACTGATCATTGTCTTTCTCTTTTGAATCTCCTGGTAATAAACTTTACTTTACTGTATTTTCATTGACCTTTTCTCTACTATAGCTATCTGCTGCCAAAGAGTTATCCAGTGTGTTAATTCCACCTTTCTAGCAACTTTTCTTTGTTCTTAGGACAATGTTTCTCTTCAGACTTTATATATCCTGGCAAAGACTATGTTTTCTTTTTTGCATTTTCTTTGATCTTTTCTATAGGTTTCTCTCTATTTTGTTATATTAGGTTGGTGCAAAAACAATGTCGTTTTCTCACATATGTTGCTTTTATATATGATCTCTGAATTAATTCATAGATATATATAGCCATGTTATATATCATTTTGAAGCGCGTTTTTCGCTCTATCGAATCGTGTTATTCGTTACGGTTCTCAATCTCTTCATTCATTTTTTTGCAAGCTTTTCGACAGCATGGACAAAATTCAAATCCGCACGATTTTCTTGTTCCAGTTCAAACTAGGCCGAAAAGCTGTCGAGACAGCTCGTGATATCAATGATGCGTTTGGCCCAGGAACCACTAACGAACGTGTGGCACAACGGTGGTTCAAGAAATTTCGCAATGGTGACGAGAGCCTCGAAGATGAAGACGGTCGCGGCCGGCCGACTGCGGTTGATAACGAACATTTGAAAGCCTTAATTGAAGCCGATCCTCGCAAAACCACACGAGAAGTTGCTGTTGAACTCGAGGTCGACCACTCAACAGTCGTTCGCCATTTAAAGCAAATAGGGAAGTCAAAAAAGTTGGATAAATGGGTGAACGGTAATGAAAAAAATCGTCAAAAAACGACATTATTTTTGCACCAACCTAATAAAATGTGCATGGTAACAAGGAAGAACAAACAAAACAAGTACTACTGCCGGTAAGGTGAAAGGAGAAGAATTGCCAACATAAATTTTTTTATCGCTTAAAGTTTATTTTTCTTATTTGCTGAGAGTCTGGCCTGCTGACGAAAACAGATTTGGAGAAATGGCTTTATCTCTGTCTGAAGGAATTTTAAAAACACAAATCATTAATGAGAGGAGAGACAAATGGGGCTTATATTTTCATTGATGAAAACAAAAAAAACAAAGAATGAACCCTTTTTTTTTAGGGTCGAAGTTATGAAGATAGATCTTGTTGTGGAGAGCAAGTGATGTTGTTTGTATTTTCATTAGACAGACATCATCCCAGGGATGGGGAACAATTTTATCTCTTCCTGGAGAATTTAGGCAAACAAATATATTTTTTTGATGAAAATGAGGAACAAACCTTTTTTCTTAGTGTTGAAGTTATGAAAGATCCTGTAATTGACAAGAAGGTGATCTGGTTTGTGTTTTTGCTGGACATAAATAAGTACAAGTGTGGAGAAATAATTTTATCTCTATATTAAGGAAACAAGACAATTAAAATGAATTATTAGAATAAACTATGCCCTATCGCTAATACAATTTAAAAATTAAATTTGTCACAAAAACAGTTATGCCAGACCTGAGAAGTAGGCTGATGTGGAATGCTGAGAAGGAAAGAGGAAAAGGGAGGATCTGGTACCACCTGTGCAGAGTGATGGTGCGAGATATGAAGTAAAGAAGGTTGGAGTTGTGGGGAAGCAGCAATCCCTGTAACTACTCCCGAGAACGTGGATAATTCTCCAAATTTGGAAAGTTGATTAAGAAAGTAGAAATAGGGAATGAAGAACCTTTCTTAGGATTAATGTGGAAATTGAAGAATCAATGAATCCCAAGAACCAATTGGCCCCACACAAGTTTTGGACCAAAGTGCATATAAGCAGAGAGCTTTGAGAGCTCAAAGACTTGGGCTGTGAGTCCCACATTGAGTGCCTCTGGAATCCGCATCAGCTGCCACCAGATCTTGACTCAGAAGAACTCTGAACCTGACTCCTCCAGAATTTTAGATGAGGGCCAGTGTCACTACAGAGATTGATGTAGGAAGGGTTAATGTTTGTTGTACCAAGAACTATATAGACTAATTGAAGATTAACCCAAATAATCTTTCATTTTTATTTTTCATTGTGAAGATATTTCTTCCTTTCTTATAGCACGTGATAGATTTTACAAAATTTCTTTGTTATTTTCGAATTAAGCATGTAAATTTACACCTAAATACAATGATTCCAGAAATTTCTATTGATAAGTGCAGGACTTAAAAGGCCAATTTTCCTTTTTTAATCCTTTCTGGCATGTTCGAAATTTTAGTTAAAAATCTTGTCTTTTTTTAAGTCAGCGGTCTCACAATATTTACCATTACTTGCCTTTTTTCAATTGAAAAAAAAACCAATTAATTTGGAAATTTGGTTAAATAGCAGATTAAGTCCCTGAAACCAATTGTAATGAAAATTTCCATTCTGATGTAAATTGCATGATTATTTTGAAAATAACAATAAAAGTTTGTGGAAGAATACTGTTTAGGAGTTATCGACAATCTTATTTTTGGTCTTATTCGTGTTGTGGCCCGGCCGCCATTACTGGCTTTGTTTATGCACAAACTTTAAATTTGATTTTTACAAGAATTTTCAAAACAATGCGTTTTTCACCAGATAAAAAAAAAGCACATTCCTGAAAGGATAAAAAAAAAAAATGATGTTTTCGTTTTTTTTAAAGGTTGTTTTTTTTTCTTTTCTTTTTTTAAAGAAATTATGCATTTATCAACAAGAAAAAAATCACATGCTAGAAAGGATTACAAACTAAAAAAATTCTTAAGACAGTTCATTTTTTTTTTATTTTTTGGAAAAAGTGTTCATCCATGATGTTATATTTAATTAAAAGGCTTTTAATTGCTTTTCTAAATAATTTAAACCAATTAAAAAAAATTCATTTAAACCTTCACTTTAAACATAAAAACAAAGGCTAGTTCAGGGTAGACTGACTGAAATGCTACAGCAAAGCAGGGAATTTTTCTTCCCCATGAGGCGCTTGCTGTGATCTTATAAGCAATGTTCATAAGTTCATCTTTGATGATGGTCACACCATTTTACGCTTTTGCAAGTCATTTGGCAGGGTTGAGATTGAACACACTGGTGATGTGGTAACCTATGCTCTTGTTGTACGTGCAATAGACTCACCCATGCAGACTATATAATATGTGACTTCACTCCCTTTTATTTTGTAGCTAAGTTTCATTTTGCTAAATAAAGCTTAGTACTTTTACTTCTGTTCTGAGTTTAAGATCCACAAAAGTTTTACATTTCTGCAAAGCTGCTTTTAAGGCATCTTGTGACAGTTGTGGAGCTGGCATTCTTGGGATACTCCTTATGTATTGTCAGTTTCTTCACAGCACATACCCATTGACATTCTTCAGGAGATAGGAGCAGTGACCATCTGCTTGGGATACTACAGTCACTAGGTCCCAGCTTCCAGACACAAGATTTTGTACTCTTATTTTTTGGCCAGTGTACAGGGTGGTATGTACTTGATTGCATGTCAGTTGAAATACTTCTTGTGGTTTTGTTATTGTTGTTGTATTAAACTATATATTTAGACCTGATCTTGGTGATCATTTGTAATATTTGTTGTAAGCGGAGATTGGATTCATCTACCCATGTGTATTTGTGCAAAACTTGGAATGAAATTTGACATTGGAGCACAGAGCCAGTGCAGCAATGCGAATTCAGGTATTGTCCCAGACTGCCTGGCCTTCTTGAGGAGGTTCCAGACAGTCCTTATCTGATGCTCTATGAAGCCATTTCACTGTGGTTTCTTAGGTCAAGTGTTCTCTTGGCTGAAACCACATTCTTTAGTGAATCCACAGTAGAGGGCACTTGAGAAGTGTAATCAATTATCATTGACTACCTTTGATGGCATGCCAAACTCTGCAAAGAATTGGCATGTGATATTCACTATAACATTGCTTAGTGAGTGAGCAGGTAAGTGTTAGACTACAGGGTAATTGTAGTAGTAGTAGTCAGCTATGATCAACCATTTACATACATGGAGATTGAACAAGTCTGTGTCAACTACATCCCATCACTGTGTCTCGACTGGTTACAACTGTTAGACCAGGGTTTCCTTTGCCGTCTCTTAGTCTTGTGCTTTGCCGAGATGCAGACTCTAGGCCAGTGGCCTACTTTGCCACATATGTTGTATGTGTCGTTCATGTCAGGACAATGTTCTCTATGAAGAGTGGTCATGTCCAGAGTTTTTGCATGCCTATCTTATACTTTCTATCACTTCCACGACATTGGTGGATACTATGATTTATGGTGGCTATCTGTGATGTTCCCTGTAGCTGGCTGACATATATTGCTGATGTTTCATGTGAACAGGCTAATTTAACAACCTCTTCAAATTTGTAGCCCTTTGGTTTGTTCAAAAGTTTCTTTTGTATTTCGGGTATGGGTGTGCTAGCAATTAATAACTCATCCAAGTATTTGTTTAATTTGTCGGCTGTAAGGTGGCATTTCTTTGCTAACAGTCAACATCTGTTAATCAAGATGTCCATTGTTTCTGTTGGCTTTTGTTGATATTTGCTAAGTTCAAGTCTACAGATGTAATGGTTGGTTGCCAGTTTGAGCTGCTCCATGAAGACAGAAAATATTTTTTGTCAGGCTCTGCAGTCATTGTTTATCATCAACTGTTCTTTGCTGGTTCTAAGGAGAATTAATAGCACCTTGTCTTTGTGTTATGTTGCTTTAACCATAAAGTAGAACTTTATACATAGTCAAAATAATAAATGACTCAGCAATGCTTAGCAATCTCCAGTCAAGAGTAGGTACTTGTATCAACACTGTGGCCATGATATCTGCCAGTTAGTAGCAGTTATATACTATATAGTGTTGTGTGACTAGTGTAGCATAAGCGAGCATGTATACTGAGAATTTGTGGAATGTAAATGGTCAAAAGAAAAATAATGTACTACTGTTTGTACTCACTGGCTTTTTGGTCTTGTTATGAAGTAGGTTTGGTTTTTGGTTTTGCTTCTTTTACGGCATATTAACCTCAATGGGTTATCTAATGCTGACAAGATTTTTATTGCTGTAATAATTTTTCCATAAATGCATTGTACTGATAATAATTTTTTCTTCAAAAATATATTGCTGGTAATAATTTTCTTACAAAGAAACTTATTTTTACAATTTCATAGTGTTTTGACCGAAGTTTGTGGGTTAACTATTTGCCCATAGCTGGGACCCTGACAGGTGCCACCACCCCAAGTCAGGGTGGACCTAGGAACACCAGCAATTAAGAGGTGTTTCCACGCTCCTCAAAACCTCCTAATCTGAGGCCTTGCTGTTAGACATAGTTTATCGTCTTACCCAGGACGCTGTCATGTAGTAGGGTTGTTTATTGTATTATCCAGTCTTGCTGCCATCATATTATGCTGTTTGGTGCATGTTATGTGTGTTAGCATATAGTGATAACTCAAACACATGTTGTGGTTACAAAAGGATTGTCATGGTGTACTTTTATTTAATGGGAATCTGCTGTTGTACATAAAAACTGGATTGACATTTTGAAAATCCAGAATGAAATAGTAAGAAATATCATTTTACTCCTACAACATGTCAATTTTATATTAAATACAAATATTAAAACCAAATGATATAGAATAAATATCATAATCATAAACACTTCTAACATAAATAAAAGGAAAATAAACATGACCAATGAAGCAAAATAAAAAGAAAGACATTGCTTATTGTGATGTATTTTTTGAATCATTTTAACTTGAAGCAAGGCAGTAAAGCCACCAAGACATGAGTGGGGTTACTGAGTGCGAGAGAATAAGAAAAAGAAAAACATTATTAAGAAGCAAGAACAATAAAAGAACAGACAGTAAGGAGACTGAATATAACTGATATTGCATTTAAATTTTTGAAGATCAACATTGGCTGGAGAGTATGGAACCACAAGTGAGAAGTAGGAGAGAAGAAACTGTCAGCATAGAACTTCCGGTTGCACTTAGCTATTTCAATTGTAAATTGATGAGATCTTGTGGCCAATCTAGTACTGCTCTTACCTTCATAAAGTCTAGGTACCGTAGCGGAAAATTCATCAGAACAATTACCATGAGAGTATTTATAGAAAAGATAGAGAAGCTATATTAATGTAGTGGGGAAGTGAGTAAAACTGAGATGCCAGCTCAAGAACAATAACATTGTAGAGTCTTCTTCCTATTTTATCAAGAATTTCTAAATATATAGCATGAACACTAGACCATGTGTGGCAACAATACACAAAATGCATGGATGAATGGTAGGCTTTTAAATATGTAAGATAGATTCTGGAGAGAAAGATTTTCTATCACAACACAGTGAACAAACTTTCTTTGCAGCAGACCTACCAACAGATTCAACAGAATCTTTCCACATGGATTTTTAAGTGGTGGTGGGGGGCATTAATCAGATTTTGTTTGTAACCTCTGACCCCACAGCCAAGTGTGCTTGAATAAAGGTTATTTTCAATCATTTTTAATTCAAAATTAAAACTCGATTAGTCCATAAATTTACAAAATGACTTTGAAACATATCTCTAGGAAAAATACCGAATTTGTGAAAGGTTTTAAATTTGTTGTTTCCAATTTCTATCTATAATGGGGGTTTCATGAGTGTCATGCATCTGTTTTTGCATTTCTGATAATGCACATGCAATAATGTTTATTTATTATTGCTCTCTCTGCTTTTCAATCTCTTACTGATCCGATTAAATGTTACAAAATGGGTGAAACTGAAAATTTCCGAAATATGAATATAACCCCTAAAAAAGAATGATGTTTGAATCAATCATCTGAAAATTAACAACTGTACAGCATTAATTAAATGAAATAAAAAAGTTCTCCTGGCCAACATGTAAAAAATATGCAAAATAGAATCGGTGACCCGAGTTCAAATACAGACTGCAGTAATTTGTGTTCACTTCATACTAATATAGTAAATATTTTGAAAAGGAATGTTGCTAATATTTTGGACTAATTAAATAGATCTGACCACCATGAAATTATTATATAATTTTCTCTTTTAAAGTCCTTATATTCAGAATAATGTTTTATTTAAAAATTCACAACATCTGCAAAACGTCATGCATGAGTTTCTCACCAGTGTGCACTTGCATATGCGGGATCATATATGACAACTAAAGAAAACTCCCACTTGACACAGATATGCTTTCGTCTCTGTATGGGATTGCATGCAGCTCAACCATGTTGACACTTCTGAAAATGCAGATTTGCAAATCTCACAAGAAGTGTATTTCTCTCCGATACAGAGATTTGAATATAATGCAGGACATTTTACTTTTCTGGTAAAAAAATTTCATAAAATTCAAATAGATATTTTTTCTAGACTATATGTGTTTGCATATGGCGGTTCAATTGTGAACTTTGTGAAAATGCAGACGCACAAAATTCGCAAGAATATGGTTTCTCTCCAGTGTGTATTCGCACATGGTCTTTCAAATGAGACTTCCTTGAAAATACAGATCCACAAACTTCACAAGAATGTGGTTTCTCTCCAGTATGTGTTTGCATATGGGGTTTCAAATGTGATATCTGTGAAAACGAAGATCCACAAACTTCACAAGAATATGGTTTCTCTCCAGTGTGTGTTCGCACATGCTGCTTCAAACGTGACTTGTTTGAAAATGCAGATCCACAAATTTTGCAAGAATATGGTTTCTCTCCAGTGTGTGTTTTCATATGGCAGGCCAAAGATAACCTATCTGAAAAAACAGATGCACAAACTTCACAAGTATATGGTTTCTCTCCAGTGTGTGTTCGCACATGGCACTTCAAACGTGACTTATTTGAAAATGCAGAGCCACAAATTTCACAGGAATATGGTTTCTCTCCAGTGTGTGTTCTCATATGGCATGCCAAAGATGACCTATCTGAAAATGCAGATCCACAAACTTCACAAGAATATGGTTTCTCTCCAGTGTGTGTTCGCACATGATGCTTCAAACGTGAATTGTTTGAAAATGCAGATCCACAAACTTCGCAAGAATATGGTTTCTCTCCTGTATGTATTCGCATATGGCACTTCAAATATGATTTTCGGGAAAATGCAGACCCACAAACTTCACAAGAATATGGTTTCTCTCCAGTGTGTGTTCGCATATGGCATTTCAAATATGATTCCCGGAAAAATGCAGAGCCACAAATTTCACAAGAATATGGTTTTTCTCCAGTATGTGTTCGCATATGGCGCTTCAAATTTGTCTTGTATGAAAATGCAGCATCACAAACATCACAAGAATATGGTTTCTCAACACTGTGTCTTTGCATATGGCGCTTCAAATTTGTCTTGTATGAAAATGCAGCATCACAAACATCACAAGAATATGGTTTCTCCCCAGTGTGTTTTTGTATATGGTATTTCAAAAGGTCTTTCTGCGAAAATGCAGATCCGCAGATTTCACAGGAATATGGTTTCTCTCCAGTGTGCGTTTGCACATGGCGCTTCAAATGTGACTCACGTGAAAATGCAAATCCACAAACTTCACAAGAATATGGTTTTCTTTTAGTGTGTGTTCGCATATGGCACTCCAAATTTGACTTCTCACTAAAGACAGATCCACAAGTTTCACAAGAATGTGATTTCTCTCCAGTCTGGGTTTCCATGTGGCAATTTAAATTGAACTTCCTTGAAAATGCAGATCCACCAAATTCACAAGTATATGCGTTTTTCAATATGGCACAGTAACTCTAAATCATAATAAATGTTTGCAAATATCTCAAAACATGGCTTCTTTCTAATTTTTAATATGTAACACTAAGAGTCTACAAGGAAGTAAAACAGCATGTGTCAAAGTACATGATTCCTTGTCAGTTAATGTGATGATTTTGAAAATATTGACACACAATTTTTACATGATGATCACAGCACATATTTCTGTTCTTAATGGAAAGTCAAAAGTCTTGTTTTCTTTCATTTAAATTTCCCAGTAATAACAGTTTTTATGTATGTCATGATTTTTTTGTTCAGCCAAAACATCTGTGAAGAGAAAGTAATAAAACATATTTCAACAGAGACAAGAATATATGAAATTAGTGTGACACTATTTAGCTATGGTAATTGGCTAGTTAACCATAGAAATTAAAACAGGAAATACTTAAGGCGAAAAAAAAAAAGAGCTATCTTGAAAGATAGACTGATCAATGTTATGAAAAAGATACTTTTTCACAAAAGACAGTAAACCCATGGAAAAAGCCATATGTGAGGTTTTGTCAGGTTGATTAATGTCTTGCCGAGGGAGATAGGAAGAAAGGCAAATATTAAGATATTGGCCAGACCATGGCAGTCATAAAAATTTCGGCTTGAGATGATTGCAGATACAGAATCAATGTTAATTATCTTTCCAAGATATCGTTTTTTTTTTTTTTTCTTGGCCACCGGCAAGAAAAAGCAATGTGGCAATTATAAAATTTTGGCATTGTCTTGACATAGGTGAGAGGATTGTTATTATTTACCTTATCAACATGTCGCTTCAGACACTGAAACATTGAATAGCAATATGGCGTTTGTAAATTTTTTACACGAGACAGAAAATAGAGTGTAGAATTGAGATTTGATGAAGCCAAGCCAACACCTAAGAACTAAATCAGTTGACTTAAGATACCAACTTGCTTGAAACATAGAAGTGTCACATTTCTTAGAAAACGGGCTGGGAGAAAAACACACACTCCTGTATATAATAGAAGGATAAAGTTACTTTGTTATTTCTTAACATACTTGAACCTCTTGGGTTTTTCTTTTATTTATCTTTTGTTTTTTCTTTGTGCTTGTGCAATATTACCTTCTGTCTGGACTCAGCTTACACCATGGCCTGATGCTTGATTGATCTCATCTAAGACCAAAGTCACAACATGGGTAGGTTAGACTTGAGATCGAAGCAGTTACTCCAGTAACCAGACGTTGCAAGTGAGTTGGGTATGATAGAGCTGATATTGAACCGCTACAGCTGGTGAAGCCATTAACATCAACGACCAGAATTCGACCCTGGACAGGCCAGTGTCACATACTAGTATCCTGACCAGGAGATTTCACCGAGTAGCGATGACCACCAATTGATCAGGACACAGGTTAGTGGAAGCGACAAAGAGTCAACCCCAAAACGCCGGTAGAAGAAACATTACAGCTTCACGCCATGACTGGAAGATGACCATGGGCCGACGTCTGGGTGTTACATTAGTTTATATTTTACTAGATACTTTTATCAACATGTTATGAGTAGTTTAGTCCAACACAGATACACAATAATATAGGTACCTCCACTTTTTCGCGGGAAAACAGCATAGCGTAATAAAAAAAATGCCACAAACTTAACGAAAATAAAGTTTTATCGTCAAAACGCTTATGTTATTATTAAGATGAAAGACTAAAGTATTTTTTAATTATTTTTTGAAATTTTTTAATATTTTCTAAGATGCACGAAATTTTGGTTAAAGTCTTCTTTTTTTTTTACGTCATCGCGGTGCTGTTAAAATAACATTGTTTTTTTTTTGCGTTTTTTTCCCGTTGAAAACACACTGATTTGGAAATTCTTGTAAAATTAAAGTAATTGTCCGATTTTAATGAAATTTTGAAATTATTTTTGAAATATTTCTTTTTAGTAAATTTTGGTAACAAATATTTTTTTTTTAAATATGTTACACCCCACTTACTTATTATCCTGAAATTTCCTTCAAAACCTTTTTATTTCCTTACAATTTTTTTTTGATTAAAGTAAGAGTCATTAGAGATGGTAAATCACCTACTTTTTTTTTCAACTTTGTGCTAACTGAAAATCTGCTCTGAAGTGAAAAATAATGAATCCAATAAAACTATGATATTACTTAATTAGAAAAGCTTTTAATTGCTTTTGTAAATAAGTAATATTAAGGTCATTATTGCCTGAAGAAATAATTTTTTTCTGATGAATAATTAAATTTTACAAGAAATTTTTATTTGTTTTACATTTTAATTATAATAATTTATAATAGTTTAAAAATCGTGCAAAACTCTGTATTAGCCTATTTCCTTGTGATAATTAGTAATTAAGTAGAAACAAAATTTGCGAGTTCAAAATTGCAAAGTTTAATAAATTTAGTGATTCCAATTTTTTTTCAAATAATTTTTTGTTGTATTTTTCTACTTAATACGTTCCTTATTTCCATGTACGGTAGACTGAAATTGCCATTATTACAAAAAGAGTTTTGTCCCTTTATTCTAATAAATAAACATAACAGTAAAACTAAAAATAAAAGGGTTCACTCAGATTTCTAGTAATTTTCATTTATGGTCATCCGTAGTAGCTGTCATCACTTGTCAATCAACACATGGATCAAGTATTGGATCAAAATTACGGTACCAATCGTTAATAATTTGTTGTATATTACTTTTTTATGCTATAATTAAGTAATATTTTTTTTAAATCAGATTAATTTAACATTAAATTTACTAATTTTACTAAAATAACGTGTCAGAAATTTTTTTAAATATTTTTAAAATCGATAAAAATTTACAAATTTCTTAAAATTAAGAAAATGGCGGTTTTTAAGAAAATTTAAAAATTTGAAATTAAATTTGACATTCCAATGTATATAGTTTCTATCTGAAATATACCAGAATTGTTTACTTAATGGAAATAATAAATTTAATGATTCAACTTTCAAGTAAAGCTAAAATGAAATCTTCAAGCATGTTTTTTCATTTTAAAAAATGCATTTTAAACTTAGGTATCGATAATTTATGCCGAAAAAGTGGAGGTACCTACAATAATACAAGAAAGAAAGGAAAGATCAGTAGAGAAATCAATAAGTTTATCTTGCGTAATTACCTTTCATTTTGAATATAAGGAGATTTTTCTGAAAAATTTTCAAATGTTTAAAATATTATATGTTTAGAGCTTATTTTTGTTACTATAAACAAACCACATTTTGGCCAGTTAATATTCATTGTGGTGCTCACAAAGCTATAGATACATAACTTTTGCATGAATATTGCAGCATATATTTTACTGTTCTTGATGGAAAGTCAAAATTCTTCTTTTCTTTCATTTAAATTCCCAACACTAACAGTTTCCATAAATATCATGATTTTCTATCCAGCTAAAATAACACCTGTGAATTAAAAGTAATGACATTTATTTGAACAGAGATAGTGAATAATACACAAAAGAAGTTCATCTTTCAGACACATTTAGTTATATATTAAGACTAGCTGAGATCAGGGATAGTATAATCCAGCAGCCAGAAAAGATCAATACAGAAATCAATGATTTTATCTTAAATTATTTTCTTTTGAGTTGAAACAAGATGCATGTGCATTTATATTTTTTCTATTATGTTGGTGCAAAAATAATGTCGTTTTCTCACATATGTTACTTTTATATATGATTTCTGAATTAATTCATTGATATATATATAGCCATGTTATATATCATTTTGAAGCGCGTGTTTTCGCTCTATCGAATCGTGTTATTCGTTACGGTTCTCAATCTCTTCATTCATTTTTTTGCAGGCTTTTCGACAGCATGGACAAAATTCAAATCCGCACGATTTTCTTGTTCCAGTTCAAACTAGGCCGAAAAGCTGCCGAGACAGCTTGTGATATCAATGATGCGTTTGGCCCGGGAACCACTAACGAACGTGTGGCACAATGGTGGTTCAAGAAATTTCGCAATGGTGACGAGAGCCTCGAAGATGAAGACGGTCGCGGCCGGCCGACTGCGGTTGATAACGAACATTTGAAAGCCTTAATTGAAGCCGATCTTCGCAAAACCACACGAGAAGTTGCTGTTTAACTCGAGGTTGACCAGTCAACAGTTGTTCGCCATTTAAAGCAAATAGGGAAGTCAAAAAAGTTGGATAAATGGGTAAACGATAATCAAAAAAAATCGTCAAAAAACGACATTATTTTTGCACCAACCTAATAAAAAAAAAGTTTTCAAATGTGTAAAATATCATTCTTTGGAGATTCTTCTTTCCACTTGTAAGCAAAATCAGTTTTCACAAAATACAAGCAGACAACATTAAAGCAATTATGATATAAGGTGAATAAGAGTAAGAAAAAAAATTTAAGGAATGAAATGAGGTAAAAAGCATTAAATTTAAAACATAATGACCAAGAGGAGGGTAGGGTGGAGTAATGGATAGTGGCTCACATTGAGGAATTGGAGAGCCGAGTTCGAATTCCATTTTGAATCCATTACATTCACTTATTTGCTAATACACTTGGGAAAGGTATGAATCCTCGTTTTCTCCCCCAGCTATGGGCAAATAGCAGGATAGATCAGGTTCTATAGCCTTGGGTGGCAACTGGTCTACCACAGAAAGAAATGGCAACCTACTGCAGGAAAAACATTTGCCTCGTCAGTCATGTATCAAAAGATACATGATCACCTACACATGTATCACGCATGGCACATAACTAACTGAATAACCAAGCGAAGGTTTGTTTTTTGTTTGTTTTTTTTGCTTTATGGTAAAGCGAATGAGGAATCAATTTCAAATATCAAGTATTTTTTATTTCACAAGTTGTATAAATCAATGAGTTTTTTTTAATATGAATCAAACATTACAACTGAATGTCAACATGATGAAAACATCTTTGTGCCATTAATAAGAAAATTCTGATATAAAATTACTCTGCCTCAACTCTATAGAAACAAAGAGGTTTTTGAAAGTGACATGAAAAGGTATTTACCTTCAAATAGTTATTATATTATCCACCAGGAAATCTTTTAGGGAAATAAAACAAAAAAATGAAAACCTGACTTTTAAAATCTGATACAAATCAACTAAGTATTGGCTATGCATAAAATTTCCAATATTTAACACTTTCCCTGCTACTCATTTGCCCAGTGCTGCCTGCATCCGGCCAGCGATTTTTAAAGAAAATGCCAAATTTCAACCTACATATTTTTATTTTATTACACAGAAAACTGGCACCAGTATGTTTTACAGCATTCCATTTTCATGGATATACCTGGGAATGACTTACCAGATCAGTAATGGGTATACACATGATATCTTTTGAAGCATTGTCCTTTGTGATTTTACGATAGATGGCGCAATGGGACACTTATACCAGCGGTATGCAAATAACGTAGGTTTCCATACTTAGCCAGCTGGAGCAAGATAAGAAAAACGAAGATCTCCGTAGTTAGCAGCGGAAATGTTAATAAGTGATGAAAATTATTTAAGATGTTTCCATTTTAAATTCTGCAAGGAAAGATGCCTCATGTGATTACCTCACTCATTTCATTTACTTATAAAATCTTAACCACATAGGGTTTGATACATTTGAAAAATAGATCTCTGTAGATATTCTGCTTAACTTTTATCAAACTAAATAGTATAGGATCTACATAAAGGGTGATTTTTCTAATAGAGGGAAGAAATTATCATGGAAATTTGACCCTTTTCAACATTAATATTTTTACAAAAGCACTTCAATATAAAAGTTTTTTTTAGAATTAAATGGTAAATGATGTCAAGTAAGACAGTGTAGATAGCACATCATGATAAAAATGCATTATAATTAAATCATCTCAAATGAGACTGTGCAGATAGCAGTGATGGATTTACCTTCTGATTTAGCTGGCTCCAGTGAAGATGTATAATAATTTTCACACTGTTATAGATCTTGATAGGTGCATCACAAGTGGAAGGTACCTTCTGCTTCTCTTCATCTAATTTCTACATAAATAAACTGTTAATATTTTCTCAAAAGGAACTCATTCTGAAAAAGTTTTAAAATTAAATGCTGACCCATGTCAAGTCTCAATGTGCAGCTGGCAGTGCTGCATTTACCTTTTGTGTTGGCCGGCTGATGCATAATCATTTCAAGATTCATAGGAGACTTCAATCAGGGTGTATCATATTTTTTACTTTGTTATTTATCTTGAAGGATGCATCACAAGTAGAAGAAGCCCCTTTATATAATGTGGCCATGTTTTCCAGTGTGGAAAGATTAAGAGTTCAAATTCTAAGTAAATCTTCATTCTTTACTTTGCACTAATGTCCATGGAAAAGGCATGAATTCTTCTGTCTCCCGTGAATAAAGTTACTTTGTCAAAACATTCAAATGTCAAATAATGCTCATCATATAACCTTGCCCTTACAATCAAAACTTCATGCTCTAAGTCAATCAAATATCATAACAAACCTACCAGTTCTTGGTATTAAAAATCTTGCAAAAATAAAATATGCTTTTCTGAAGAAAAGCATATTGTATTTGAGGAATATTAGCGGATTTAAAGTATAATTAATCTGATTTGAAACAAATATTCGTTACTTTAACATTACAGAAATAGATTTAATATTACAGAAATAGATTTTTAATAGAAACAGTAGCGGTGTTTTCAACCAACAGTAGTTGCATTTATATGTTTGACGAGGTGATGACAGATTTAATGTTGTTCTATAGGGACTTTATCTGTAAAACATAATTTAAGAAAAGGATGTGATCACTTTTTTTATATAATTTTTAAGTACTCAGTAATCTTAAAAACTTAGGAAAATATTTTCTGTAACCTAATGTTTTACTAAATTTTAGAAATTTTGGATTTAAATTTAATAGTTATTGCTCTTATTTTCTGATAGTGTGCCTGGTCATCTGTACTGTTATAAACTAAAAAGAAAGTCAAAATTCTTTTAAAAATATTGGTGCTTGATGTTTTGTATTAAGCTTTTCCATTTATGATTCACGTAGATTTTACTTAATAATATCTAAAAAGCCGAAATTAATATAAAATTCTGAAAAATTTTAAACTTTATAAATTATTATAATTAAAAAAATGAATACTCTTGCAAACATTATACATTCAAAATTTTTTCTTAAGACAAGAAGTGTCATCATTATATCTTATTTATAAAAGTAATTAATAACTTTTCTAATCAAATAATGTCATAGTTTTATGGCATTCTTTATTTTAAGACTTGGAACCGATTTTCAGTAAATCAGTAACTGTTTGAAAAAAATAAAAATTGGTGATTTACTTTCTCCAAGGAGTCCTGCTTTTAACTAATATAAAAATAATCAGATCAAAATTTAATCAAATTAAGTGGTGGTAACAAGATTAAAAAATCTAATAAAACAATACTTTGGTCTTTCCTCTTAATAATAACACATATCCAATTTGAGGCATTTTTCATTATGCTCTATGCTCTTTTTTTAGGTACTGTTGAATTTTTTATGCCGACAGATTAAGGGTACAACTCAAAACTTGGGTACAACTCAAAAGCATTGTACTCAAATTTTGATGTGAAAGGAGAAAAAAAGCCAGACTTTTTGCCTGTTGTAGCAGCACTTCACAGCATTCCCAGGTAATAATAGTTTGAGATTGCAACGAATTACCTCATTGCTTACAAGCAATGTCTGTCCTTGTAATAGTAACGGTAACTAATATCGTAACAGTATAATGTAGTAACAGACTAACAGAAAACAATAACTGTAGGGTGAAAGGAATTTACTTTATAGGTTTCAAGGTGGTCTCATTTAAATGTATTGTAGTCCTGTCCATCAAATATGATAGGATCTTTTACAACAGCAAACATAAGCTAAACAGATTTCCTGCTTCTTACTTTGACCAGCTAGCATGCATTTCATGGACTACCAACTCTAAGACCGAGAGAGAGAGAGAGAGAGAGAGAGGGGGGGGGAGAAGTTTTTGCATGAATTACCTCCTCTTGATGGTATTTTTCTTTTGGATATTGTCTAGAGAGTTGAGACATGTAACTGTTACTATTTGTCCTCGTATTGTCTTTTCATGTTATTTGTTCAATCGCCATGCTTGTTTTTATCCTGTGAACTTTGTTTTTATTTGTACTGAAAAGGAACCACTTCAGTATGGCAGAGGACTCCCAAGAAAAAGAGCCATTAGCCATCAACATCAGCACGGGCGGCTGAAAGGATCATGAAAGGGCTGGACTACTATAAGGGCCTGAGAGAGGAGGATAGATCCTTCATCTCAGGCCATGAATTACTACCAATACCTTCTGTTATGGAGGCTATAACTTCAAGAACCGTTTCCCTGTTGACAGTCAACATCAAGATGCAGAGGTTTGATGCTGTCAACAGGGAAGCAATGGAAGATACCCTAAAGGCTTCAAATACTGGGGCCAAAGTGTTAGCCTAATGGTCAAATGCCATGTCGGACATCCTGCTGGCAACAGAGGAGGCTGCAAAAGCATTAGCCAGCAGTGTATTCACCACCAAAACCTTGAGACTACATAGTACATGGGCACCCAGAAGACCCGGATTACCTTATATAGCACTGAGGACCATTTGGGGATTCTCAGATTATGGTCTGGTGGAGGGAGTATCCTCAATCAGAAGTAAGGTGGGCATTGCCACCAGTGATTACAAAATCATGGTGACATTGACCCAACCTAAGTTTAACAAGGTCTCCAACATAATTAACTGCGGTGACTGAAACATCTTTGTGGTCATCATGGGCCACTGCCCCCACCCCCCCACTGCTGAACTTGTGGTGCCACCAGTCATCTGGTGAAGTTGTGCCCAACAAGGAAGCCAGCACCAGAGACTCAACCAAAACCAGAGTGGGAAGCACCAAAGAAGGCCTCCAGCGGTTCTGGTGAATGGGCTGAAGTGGTGAGGAGGAGAGGCAAAGCAACAACTCCGCCTCCCCAGCAGGATGTCCCAGATAAAGGCACTGCTGATATTTTTACAGTATAAAAAAAAAATGATTTATTTTCATTATTTAATTTGTTCTTTTAATTTGTCATTGCTATTCAAAACGGAAAAAAGGTTCTATTGTATTATTTAATTTGTTTTTGTTATAAATAAAACTAAAAAAAAAAATTACATTTCTTTACGGTAGTGCGTAGTGATTTTCTGCAAGGAAAGTATGTAAAAGAAGTAAATAGGCCCAAATTTTATGACTCCGCCAAAAATCTTTCGGTAGTGAATTACTTCTCAATAAGCCGGTAATGACTGACGAAAGACTGAGAAGAAGTCCGATTTTTTTCTGGTCATTAACATCCAAAAAGGTAGGTTTCTTCATGATCTAATTGTTGATTTGAGTTCAGTATGTACATTTGTACGACGGAAATAAGACTATTTTGGAAAAATTTGAAGGGATATTAGCGCTTGGGGAACAAAATAGAAATTTACTTACCGAGTACGGTTTTAAAATAAATATTTCTTCAAAATATCTGACATAATGAATTTGAAACTGAAATCATAGTTGAATTTTTTTTTTTTCTTTTACTACCATAAACAGAAAAAAAACAATGAAAACAAATGGTGAGGCAAGTCAGTAAATTAAATAAATAACGATATCTTTTTTTACAAAAATTATTTCTCTTCTTCCACTTACCTTTCAAATCGGAAAATGCAACGAGAAAAACAAAACGGGATGACTTTTTCTTTGTTCTTTGTGTTCAAATGATTTTGTTGCGGTTTTTTGTCCAACCTATTCAATTTTTTATCATTCATTTCATATAACAAAGTCGAAAGGTTGAGTTTGAAACGAATGTCACAAAAAATTAATTTAAAAAAAAAGGGGAAAAACACGTTAGATACGAGAAATTACTTTTTTTGTTTGAGAAAATATTTTGCATAAGGAAAGGCGAAAAAAATTCAACGGTGTTAGCCAAGATTTAGTTCCTTGTGTTTAAAATACTGAGTGGTAGTGGCGTTTACAGAATTATTTAAAAATGGATGCATAACGTTCCGGTTTCTGGCCCCTGATACTGCCGTTGCTAAGAACTCAGCGCCTCACCACCCGAAATAAAGCGAATTACTAAGCATATCTTAGATGTAATGCAAGGCCAACATTGAGGACCTAACTCCCAACTTAGTCTCATCAACAAATCTAGAAAAACAACCTTGGAAAGCATTCATTACACTATTTTATAAATTTTTATATCAAATGTAAATTTTATTGAAATTAAATGATGTACAATAAACATCATAATCATAATATCCAGAATCATTTCTGACTTAAATAAAATAAAAATAAAAAAACCAATGAAGCAAAAAAAAAAAAAAGGCATTGCTCATTGTTATCTATAGTTGTACACTTTTCTTAAGGTTTCACCAAAATACAGGCTTTTTTTTTCTCAAAATGAAAGCAAAAAAATTACCTCACCCAGTTTTTGAAAATTTACCAAAAATCAGCCAAATTATTCAATTTAGATTAAATTTTCAGCACTTCTTCAGTAATCAATTGTATTGTAAAGTGTTGATTAGTACGTCAGGTTGATCAATTATAGAATGTACTGCTTCTCGAGTGTTGTGGTCACCAATGTTGAATGGGTCAAATAGATAATGCGGCTGCGTGTTGAGAAGGTAATCAACATTCATACATAATACTTAAAACATCAAGGAAAAAAAACAATGAGAACCAATTTTGTTTAACAAAGAAATATGTATATTAAATTCAACAATAATACAAAGTAGTTGCAATATGAGTGAAAAAAGGGAGAAAAAAGTAGCTTCCCCTTGACTGTAAGGAAATGTCTTAAAGAAGATTTGTCTGAGTAAATGTTCAGAGTTCAGTGTTGAAAATAGAATATTTCCTTCAGAAAATTGTTCAGTAGCTGCAACTTACAAAGTTGATTTAACTTGGTGTGTCCACTGAGAACTGGTGGTGTGTCACATAAAGTTCTGTAGTGTGTATGTACGTGCGGAGTGAGTAGGATGAAATACATGAGCGAGTAAATGAGAACTATATTGTCTCTGGGTACCTCGACTATGGTTCTGAAATTACTACTACTGGTTTTTTGGAATGCATCCAATATTTATACTATCTGGAGTGGCTCCAAAAATAGACGCTATAGAACATTTTTGAATATACATGAAAAATATCCTATTGGACGGAAAATGGACCAATCAACGATTTTGTAGCAAAGCTTGTTTTGAACAAAGTGTAGGAACAAATTTACTATGGTGGAATGCGATAGATAAATTGTCCTGTTATTTTTAAGTATGTATTTATTGACCAATTAGGATTGGAGAAAATGTAGGCATGGCACGATAGTATACTGGATAAGTTATTTTCTTAGAAAATATTTAGAATATTGCAGCAATGGAAAGTATTATCATTTTATGCCACATATTTTCTGCATTTAAATATTCTCACTACACTGTTGATGACAATGTAATTCAGGACTGTTCTTCTTGAACCACCAGTAGAAATACACAAGACATATTGTGTATGTGCACGAATCTAAATGGTAAATGTGCCCAGGGTTGAGGTACAAAAATCTTTTGAGCACCTCCTGTCAAAAGTGACTTTGTGCTTCATGAAAAAGCAATAACTGAACTCAACGTAACAGAAAACAGTTCGGAGACCAGTACCATTCATTTAGGAGACACAAAACCAGGTTGCAAAGAGAACAGATACCAACTGCTTCATGGGAGAGATAGTTCAGTGCTAAGCCACATACCTGCCAAAACATACATGCACACAAACATACGCACATATATATTCACAAATATTTCAGATGATGCTAAAATTAAAACAGCACATAAACAAAGCAATTTCTAAAGAAGTAATGGATTTTTTATTTATTTTTAAATATTTTTTATCACTTCAAACATTATTCTTGGCTCATAGCCAGCCTGGATATTCAAGAAATTTTAATAAAGACATATGTGCCCAACTATTAATATATATATTTAAAGAATATATATTTAAATATGTATTCACAGCCATTATATTAGGTTGGTGCAAAAATAATGTCGTTTTCTCATATGTTACTATGTGAGAAAACGACATTATTTTTGCACCAACCTAATATCTATATATAAATATATATATATATATATATATATATATATATATATATATATATAATCAAAGCAATTAATGGATTTTTTTATACAAATCTTTCTTATTGCTATAAACGTTTATATATATATATATATATATATCAAGAAATATACTCTTAGGTGTGCTATATTTATGGGATAAAGTGCTCAATATCAGAGATAGAGCATGTGTAAATATAAAAGTGAACATTAACGTCAACACTAACAGTGTAATAAGTTGCTCCTCTGCTTATTCCACTTTAATTCTACAATGAGCTCTATTGATGAGAAGCCTATTTCATGGTTCATCTGACTGATTCATGATACTTGCATTCATTTGAATAAATCTATGTTGCTCCTCTGCTTATTCCACTTTAATTCTACAATGAGCTCTATTGATGAGAAGCCTCTTTCATCGTTCATCAGACTGATTCATGCTACTTGCATTCATTTGAATAAATCTATGTTGTTCCTCTGCTTATTCCACTTTAATTCTACAATGAACTCTATTGATGAGAAGCCTCTTTCATGGTTCATCAGACTGATTAATGATACTTGCATTCATTTGAATAAATCTATGTTGCTCCTCTGCTTATTCCACTTTAATTCTACAATGAGCTCTATTGATGAGAAGCCTCTTTCATGGTTCATCAGACTGATTCATGATACTTGCATTCATTTGAATAAATGTATGTTGCTCCTCTGCTTATTCCACTTTAATTCTACAATGAGCTCTATTGATGAGAAGCCTCTTTCATGGTTCATCTGACTGATTCATGATACTTGCATTCATTTGAATAAATCTATGTTGCTCCTCTGCTTATTCCACTTTAATTCTACAATGAGCTCTATTGATGAGAAGCCTCTTTCATCGTTCATCAGACTGATTCATGATACTTGCATTCATTTGAATAAATCTATGTTGTTCCTCTGCTTATTCCACTCTAATTCTACAATGAGTATTGATGAGAAGCCACTTTCATGGTTCATCAGACTGATTCATGATACTTGCATTCATTTGAATAACTCTATGTTGCTCCTCTACTTATTCCACTTTAATTCTACAATGAGCTCTATTGATGAGAAGCCTCTTTCATGGTTCATCAGACTGATTTATTTTCATTGCATTTCTTTTTTATATTTTCTATATTCTAGGTTTCTACCTTTTGTCTAGAAAGCTTTTTCTAATATGTTACTTCCACTGTTCAAGAACCTTTTCTTTGATTCATTATGACTGCTCTTCTCTTTTGACCCTACAGTTCCTGGCAAAGCTTATATTTTCATTTATGCAATTTGTTAGTTCTTTTTATATGTACAATTTACATCTTGTTTTTACTTGGAAAAAACAAGGAAATTTTCATGTCCCCACTTCTTGAGTCAGAACTCAAAGACGTGTTGGAGAAGGTGGTGAAACTTTGAATATAGAGTGTGAGCAAAGAATGACTGTCCATTTATCAACAAGACCCTGTGCTATCTGATAAATCCAGTACAACCCAAGAATGAATGACTTACATCCTCCATGATCATGTTACCCCAAATATATGGCCTTGTAGAACTCCAGACCTGAATCCATTGAAATATTACATATGGGCTGTAGTTGAGACAGATTCAATCAATGCTTCCATAACAATATATCTGAAGTCTGCCATAACTAGCACAATGTCCAAAATATATAAAGATCACCTGATTTGTGCAGGTCAACATTTTAGACCGTGTATTGAAGAGGTCATTGCTGCAAACTGCTGAGTCATTAAGTACATGCATCAAAAAGTGTGTCTCAAGATTATTTGTAACAATCTTATGTCAAATAAAGCTCTTCTTTCATGACTCTTTACTAAATAAATGCAAATATCTTCAAAGGTTTCATATATCTACAGAAATGAAACAAAAATGCAAACCCATCATGAAAGACAGGAACTGATTTAAGCAAAAGAAGTGAGCCTAAAAGACCATTCTTCTAAAATTCTCCTTTATCAAGCTGACCTTTACTGAATGATTAAAAACAAGATTCTTTCAGGTTTCATAATTTAGTAATTGCAAGTCAATGACTGCAAAATTGTTTCTCATTTCCAAATAACAGTCAAATGAGACAAAAGTAATCTGGAGTGGAAATAAAGGAAATGAATACAATAGAGAATAAAATATTTGCTTCTATAAAATATGCTTCTAATTGATAAATATATTTACAGCAAAAGAATAGAAAAATAAAGAACTTAATCTTGAATAATGACGAGTTGTGCAAGAATTATATGCAATATAAACAGTTAATGGTATTTCTCTAAAAACTGTTAAAATATCTAAAATATTCTTTTAAATATTATACTCTCCATTTATAAGCAAATTCTGTTTTGACAAAATACATGCATACAATGTTATGGCCATTATGATATAATTAAAGGCATTAAAACCAATAAATAAAATCCATTTAGCCATTGAATTGATGACTGATATTTATTTTCTACTAACAATATAAATCATCTGAAACAACTGCAATTAGTAGGCACACTTAACATAAAAACCCTATGCTCATAGGCTTACAGCCACATTGAAACACAGGTTCCTGTATGATCACTGAAGTCCAGCAATGTCAAACCAAGGTAGGTAACCTCTTGGGAATACTAGGTGCTGTATGTGTAGATGAGCAGATGGTGTAATAGATAATGACTTAGAATTGTTATCAAAGTTCCAATTCCTGTTGGTTCATTATATTTGCTTATATACAAATACATGTGGGGAAAGTGATGAATCCACCACTTCCACCTCCAGCTATAGCTTAATTCATAAGACTTGTATCACTAAACCATTATTATCTCAAAACTGTTCAAATGTCTAAAATATTCTTTTAAATATAATTCTTTCCACAAATTGTTTTGACAAAATACACGGATACGTTATGGCAATTAAGGCCATTAAAACTAATAAAATTAAGGCCATTAAAACTAATAAAAAGAAAATTCATTTAGTTACTGAATTGATGGTTAATTTACTATTTTTACACCTTTAGCTACTAATGACATAAATCATCTGAAACAACTCCAAGAAACAAGCACACTCAACATAAAAACATCTATCCTACGATTTAAAAAAAAAAAAAAAAAAAAAAATTAATGAAGTCAAGGGACATAATTCAAAATTCTATCTTAATTTCATTTTATAATTTTGTTTTTGATTTTCCTGAGAATAGAAAAAAATTAAACAAATGTAAAATGATAAAGGTAAACAAAATTCTTTTGAAGAATATTCACTCGAACATAGGCACTAAAATTGCCCTGTATGAGTCTCCAAATGTATATTTATTTTATATCAAGTTGTTCATCAAAGCAAAACATCTGAAAGAGTTTAAAATTGTAGTTAAAATGTATATCAAGTATTCACAAACATATATATATATATATATATTGATGCATGTTTCATTAAATAATATAGAAAAGTGTTGTTTATTTATTTTATGTAAATTCTTTTCAGGTTAGATAGGATTAAAAATATATATCAATATTGTGATTTTCTTTCTTCATTTAATGATAATGTTATTAAGCTTATCAGACGATATGAAAAGAATTTACATAAGATAAATAGATAACACTTGTCTATATTATTTAATGAAATACGCATCAATGAAAAAATGCTGCCTAAATACACACAATATATATATATATATATATATATATATATAAATAGAGAGAGAGAGAGAGGTATAGATTTATTGCTTTTTGTGGAAAACAATATAAACAGTTCATTTTATTAATACTGGATATCAAGAATAACTTTTGGTTAGGTTCAACAACAAAAAAACTAATGGGATACATAAGTATGAAAAATCTTTCTTGAAGCTTTAGTTAAGGTTTTAATTCCAATAAATTAAATTTGTTGAGTAATTAGCAAAGGTTAAGTATAATTGGAAAAATTCTCTAGAAATGGTAATTGATAAAGTTCTCAATAAACAATAAGAAAAAGAACAACAAACACTATATATGCAAGTGAAAACTTGGCAAAGCATGAGTAATGAGGTAAAAATTACACTAAATAAGAACTGTGTTCACACAAAAATGTAAAATCTATAAATTCATCTGTATGTACAGATCTGTTTGCACCAAATAATTCTTTTTATTAAAATTTGATGTGTCAAGTGTTTAGAGGTACCATGATGTTGGGTAAATTCAAGTAAAGGGGACATAATTGGAAAATTAATTGAGGAATAAAATGTGAATACCTTTTTCTACAGTTTTTACTTGCCCTGTAATCTTTAACAAATTTATAGCAATCATATGAGAATGTTTGCAGAGAAAATATTAGAGAATTACCCAATAAAATTGAAATCGTTTCTTTTCTACTTACCTGTAAGATCTGTAAATTCATTCATATGGACAGATCTGTTGACACTAAATAATACTTTTATTAAAAAAATCATTCAAAAATTTAGTAAAATTAGTTGATATAAAGTTTAATTAACCTGCACAGAAACAATTTCTTTTACAGTAGAATTTTCAAGAAAAACATATTTTAGTGACTTTGGAATGGACATATTCCTCAAAGGTCATTTATTTCTCAAAGGTCATGAATATGTTAGCAAAAAACATGTAATAAATCAGTGCTAGATTTTCCTATATAATTCAGCCAATACGTACAGACACACATGAAACACATTGAAAGACCAGATAGGAGAGGGTCTCATTTTAATCCTGACTTTCCACCTCCAGCTGCTATACTTCTCTTAGATCTTTCTATTTACTGTGAATTACTGCTAGCTGACTTTTCCATCTAAAAGACCATTAACCTGGCTACATAGAAAGTTCAACAATTCATTATTCCTTGTGTATTCTTAAATTCTTGGACTTGTTATCATTAAACTAATTGTTACATTTCAACACAGTTTTCTGAGTTATGTTTAAAACTGGTTTACAGTAAAAAATATTAACACAGTTACAGAGATTTCACACCAGAAATCTCTGTAGAATCATCACCACCACCACCACCATTGGGTGAAAAAAGTTTTTCACGTTCCAACATGAGGATGTCAACATACGATGATGAAAGACCCAAAAACAACGTCCAGAATATTAGGGTTTTGGTACTTCTGAGTTTCATGAAGTCATAATGAATAAAAAATTGGATTCTTAAACTACTGGTTATAAAGAATTATAATAATTTTATGAACAAAATAAAGACCCAGAGTAAATGCAGTCAATTAACATTATCAATTCAATGTCACTTTTCTCAATTCTGTTCATTTTTTTGATTAGTAGCAATGCCATTATTTTAACACACTTTCTTAAATTGAAAATAATTTTAAGAAAATCACATTGAATGAAATAATACATTTTAAGGCATAAAATATATAAGAAAATAACAAAAAGAATAAAAGCAACAAATTAAACACAAAAGTAACATTTAAAAAAATAAGAAATAATAACCTGTAATGTATTAATAAAATTATTGATCATATGAAAGCATAAACATTTTTGATGTTATGAAAGCATAAAAATTATTGAAGTTATGAAAGCATAAAAATTTATGTTCATAAGCTATTTGGTTATATAAGATTAAAAATAATTTATTTTTAAACATAAATACACATTTCATGATTATTGCACTGCTGATATTCAATATTGCTTTATTTATTATTTTTAAATTTTTTAGATGTCAGTTTTGTCTATAACTTCTGACCCCACAGTCCATTGTGCCTGAATGAACATAAGTGTCATGAATTCTTAAGCTAAAATTAAACAATCATTTACATTTGTAAAATGATTTTTGAAAAAAAGCACTCTGAAAAATACTGAAAGCTTTTAAATTTCAAGTTTGCATTTTTCCTCTATTATAGGTGGAGTGTGATGAGAGTCATACTTTGTATGTGCGTTGCAAATATATTTCAATAATCTTTTGATGGTTATATTAAATGTTACATGGGTCAAACTGAAAATGTCCAAAATATGAAAATAAAATCCAAAAGAGACTGATGTTAGAATCAATCAGATGACACTTAACAACTGTACAGCCTACATTACATGAAATAAAGGAAGAGTTCATGGCCAACAGGTAAAAAAAAATGTACAAAATAGAAATGGTGAGTGGTGTTCAAATATCAGCTAAGATAATTTGTGTTCACTTCACAGTAATATAACAAATGTTTTAATACATTTTATTAAAAGACCCTGTAAAGGAACATTCCTAATATTTGGGACATATAAAATAAATCTATGGAAAAAAAGGGATATCCATGTCAAGTCTTAGGGGTCTGAATTTCCATAGTTGTCATATATGATCCCAAAAACACAGTGGTGAGAAATGCATGTGTGATATTTTGCAAGTGTTATGGATTTAAGAAAAAAGCTCATTTTGAATATAAAGACTTCAGCAGAGAAAATAATACTGACATGGATATGCCTTTTTTTATAGATGTGACTGGATGCAGAACAACAATGTTGATATCTTTGAAAATACAGAGATGCAAATTTGGAAATAAAGATGTTTCTCACTGGTAGAGATTTGGATATGATGTAGAACATTTGAACTTTACTAGAAACAGATTGCATAAATTTCACAAGAATATTTTTTCTAGCCTGTCTGTGCTTCCTTCAAATGTAACCTGCAAAAATGCAGATTCGCAAACTTTACAAGGTCATAGTTTCTTCAGAATGTGTGTTTGCATATGGTGGTTCAAACTTGACTTGCATGAAAAAGTAGATGCACAAACTTCACATGAATGTGGTTTCTCTCCAGTGTGCCTTCGTATATGTTGCTTCAAATGTGACCTCTGTGAAAATGCAGATCCACAAACTTCACAAGAATATGGTTTCTCTCCAGTGTGTGTTCGCACATGATGCTTCAAATGTGACTTCTTTGAAAATGCAGATCCACAAATTTCACAAGAATATGGTTTTTCACCAGTGTGTGTTCGCATATGGCAAGCTAAAGATGACTTATCTGAAAATGCAGATCCACAAACTTCACAAGAATATGGTTTCTCACCAGTGTGTGTTCGCATATGGCATTTCAAATATGATTTATCTGAAAATGCAGAACCACAAACTTCACAGGAGTATGGCTTCTCTCCAGTGTGAGTTCGCACATGGCGCTTCAAAAGTGTCTTCCTTGAAAATGAAGATCCACAAATTTCACAAGAATATGGTCTCTCTCCAGTATGTGTTCGCATATGGCATTGCAAAGATGACTTCTCTGAAAATGCAGATCCACAAATTTCACAAGAATGTGGTTTCTCTCCAGTATGCGTTCGCATATGGTGCTTCAAATTTGACTTCAGGGAAAATGCAGATCCACAAATTTCACAGGAATGTGGCTTCTCTCCAGTGTGTGTTTGCATGTGGCGCTTTAAATGTGACATTTGTGAGAAGACAGATCCACACTCTTTACAAGGGTATGGATTCTCTCCAGTGTGTTTTAGCATATGGCGCTTCAAAAGAGTTTCCTGTGAAAATGCAGATCCACAAAATTCACAAGAATGTGGTTTTTCTCCTGTGTGTGTATATATATGACGCTTCAAATATAACTTCTGTGAAAATGCGCATCCACAAACTTCACAGGAATATGGTTTCTCCCCAGTGTGTGTTCGCATATGGCATTCTAAATTTGACTTAGATGAAAGTGCACATCCACAAACTTCACAAGAATATGGTTTCTCTCCAGTGTGTGTTCGCATATGGCGCTTCAAATGTGACTTTTGTGTAAAGCCAGAGCCACAAACTTCACAAGAATGTGATTTCTCTCCAGTGTGTGTTTGCATATGGCACTTTAAATGTGATTCCTGTGAAAATGAAGATCCACAAACTTCACAAGAATAAGGTCTCTCTTTAATGTGTGTTCGCATATGGCACTTTAAATTTGACTTACATGAAAATGCAGATCCACAAACTTCACATGAATGTCGTTTCTCTCCAGTGCATGTTTGCATATTATGTTTCAAATTTGATTTCTGCAAAATGCATAGGTACCAAATCCACAGGAATATGGTTAGATTCTTGTTTTTCTATATGGCACAATATATCCAAATCATGACAAAGGTTGGCATATTTCACAAAGGTTGGCATGTCTAACAAAGTCTATGATTTCTTACCAGTTAATGTGGTGATTTTGAAAATATACATACACAGCTATTACATGCTGATTGCAGCATATATTTCTCTGTTCTTGATATTAAGTCAAAAGCTTTGTTTAATTTAATTTTCAAATAATAACAGTTTTTATGAATATTTTGCTTTTCTGTCCAGGAAAACATCTGTGAAGAAAAATAATGAAAAATATTTTAACAGAAATAGAGTATAACACATGAAATCAGTTCATATTTCAACAGATACAATTAGCTACATATTTAGTCTAGTTGAGATCAGCACAGGGACACAATAATTCAGCAGCCAGGAAAGATCAATAGAAAAACCAATAAGTTCATCTTAAATAATTTCCTTTTGATGCAAGTAGAATGGCATTTTTCTGAAAGATTTTCAAATGTCTAAAATATTATTTTTTAGAGATTCTTCTTTCTACTTGTAAACAAACTCAGTTTTCACAAAAGACAAGCAGACAACAGCAGAGTGATTATAATATAAATAATGTGAATAAAAATAAGAATAAAAACTTCATTTAGTCATGAATCTTGAAATGATACAAAAAGCATTAAATTTAAAGCATAATGACCAAGTAAAGTTTGTTTTACTTTAAGGAACAGAGAATGAATGAGAAATCAATTTCAAATATCAAGTAATAAAATGTTTTTGTTTTTTCACAAGTTGTATAAATCAAGATGGTGATTTCAATCTGGCAGTTATTAGTTTGTTGATATGAATCAATCATTACAACTGGATACCAACACAATGAAAAAAATCTTTGTGCTATTAATAAGAAAATTCCGATATTAAAGTAATTTCTATCAATTCTATAGAATCATAAATGTTTTGAAAGAGATATTATGAAATTTTTTTACTTTCAAATAATTATTATAATATTGACCAGGATATCTTTATAAAAGCAAAACTTGGTTTTCAAAATCTGATACAAATTAACTAAATATTGCCTATACAATATTTAATAAATGATGAAAATTATTTAGAGAAATTTACATTTCAAATTTTGCAAGGAAAGCGACTTCATGTGATTATCTCAATTAATTCATTTACTTATAAAATGATAAGACCATTGAGTTTAACACATTTTAAAAATAGATCACTGGGAAATACTGCTTAACATTTATCAAAGTAAATACCATAGGATCTACATAAAAGTTGATTCCTATAATATTGGAAAGAAATATTCATATAAATATTGCCCTTTTCTACAAACTGTTAATATTTTCACAAAAGCACCTCATCATAAAAGTGTTTTAAAATTAAATGGTAAATCATGTTAAGTGTGACTGTGTATATAGCAGTGCTGAATTTACCTTCTGGTTTGGTTGGCTGAAGCCAAATATTTTCAACATTTATGATTGACTCTAGTCAAGGTGTATAATATTTTTCATCCTATAATAAACATCGACAAGTAACTCACAAGATGCCTAGACCCTCTCTTTATCAAAATCTGGCACTATTTTTCAGCGTGGAAATTTAAATAGGCACGAAGAGTTCAAATTCTAAGTCTGCTGTATTCACTTTAGACTAGTGTTTTTTGAAAAGGCGTGAACCCCTTTGTCGCCTTCGAATCAAGTTAATTTATATATCTTTATTAGTAACATCTTCAAATGTCAAATAATAAATGTCATACAACCATGACCTTACTTTCAGAAGTTCATGCTCTAAATCCAATCAAATACATCACAGCGTCCCGGGTATGATGATAAACTACGTCCAACAACAAGGCTTCAGATAATGTTTTCAGAAAAATAATGTTGCCAGCTATACGTTTTTGAAACAATGTTGCCAGCTTTGTGTTGTTGAAACAATAATGTTGCCAGTATATGTTTGATAGTACTGTATATTTAATATATGTATAGGTATATGTATGTATATGTGTGTGTGTATATATATATATATATATATATATACACCTTAATTTGGCATTAAATGACCCACAGTGGTTGATATGCCATAAAACCCAACCAACCAACCAACCATACATCACACGAAAGCTATCACCTTCAACTTTTTTCCTTTCAGGAAGGGAAAACAAAGCCTATGTATATTTAAATGTTATAAAAGTATAAACATTCATAGCAATATGATTTCTCACAGATCCTTAAAAGATGAAGAGACAGATATTTTTTTCCTTTTATTGACCAGGATTTTTCAGGAATCCTGTCTCCAGCTCACCTTTGAATTGGCAAACAAAAAATTTTATTAGTGATTTTAGATAGCCATAAAAGTAGAGTCCTTTGAAAAACTGACCACCCTAAAGCTGACTGGGTGGTCCCCTTTTCCGGATGGTGGAACACAAGTGGTTCCCCAGCCAGTATCCATATAATGAATGGTTAGTGAAAGAGCCAACGGTCAGGCAGTGAGTGTGTAGGGGTTATTTATCCATGGCTGGAACTTAGTGAGATACCAGAAGTATTGCCGATTAAGTGAGAAATTATATTTTTTTTTTGCTACTTCCCAACCAGTGTCTTGAAAAGCATTTGTTATTATTCTTTGCTGACATCAATGACAGTTCTAATATTGAAAAAAAAACAAAAAAAAAAAAACTGTGAACATAGTAAGTGATGAGGTGTATTCACATACAACTGACCTTGGATGTCATCACAGCTTGTGCAGTGATATGCAGAAAAGCATCATCACTCACTGATTCTTTTGCACATTCAGTCTATTAAGTGTCATATGTAATACACATTTCGGCAAACAAGTCTCTTTTGATTCATGACTGATGGGGCAGAAGATTTCCCTCAGTAAGTTGCCATTTCTTTCCATAGTAGACCAATTGCCAACCAAAGCAATTTACACATTACAATTATTATTTGACAGTTTTATTCAGTATTGATGTGAAAATATTTCATTCTACCCAACAAGATCTTTTTCATTATTGTAAAATAAAATCTTTATTGAGAGAAAAATTAAGCTAGAAAAATTTACAAAGATATTATTGATCCTTAATTTAAATTTACTTTTTTATTTAATGTTTCTTGTTAGAAAATTACCAATAAATTCAAACTTTACTTCAGCTCTTATTTTCAGATAATGTTGTGGATGAACATCCGTATTTAAAAAAAATCAGCGCCTTTATTCACACAGAAAAAATTTCAAAATTATCATAATTACAATTTAAAAAAAAAATGAAAACAATTGTGGTAAAAATTAATTGAAAACCCTTTCTTAACACAAATATCTCACTCATAAAAGCAATATAAGGCTTTATTAATTGAATAATATCTTAGTTTGATTGCATTTTATTATTAGAAATGGTTGCTTTTTTAGAAATTCAAAGTAAATTTTCTTTTACATCTGTTAGCCTCCACTTAATTTCATGTAAACTTGAAAATCCCAAAATGTAAATTTCTGTATTTGTTTTTATTAAATGCAGAAGACATTGATGAATATAAATCACCAATTTTTTTTTTTTTTTTTTTGTATTTTGAGGAACTGTTCTACCCAAACTTTAGCCCTAAATTGTAAAATACAAAACCCAATAAAAGTAAGACATCATTCAAATAAAAAAAGTTTTTAATGGCTTTTATGAATAATATATATTAAGGACATTTTTATCTGAAGCCAAAATATTTTGGGGATGAAAAATGAATTTTTACAAGAATTGTTTTCTTTTTTTTTATAATTTTAAATGCAAAATGTGATAAAGTTAAATATTTTAAAATCAAATTTGAAGGATTGTCTCAGGAAATGCTCTTATTAAAAGATCTTTTTACAGATTTTAAATTTGAAAGCTTATTACAATCTGTGAAATGGTATATTTTTACAATAATTTTTTAATATATGAAAAAAAACAAAACATTAAAAACACTTCCGGCGAAACTACGGAAGCATGATTCTGAAATAATGTCAGATGTGCTTGAGTTGTTTCTCCTGATAGCGTATCAAATTCTCTGACTGACCATCGTTGTCGCATTTAAAAAAATTTTTTTTTTTTTTTTTTACATATTTCACTAAAATTTTTTTTTCTTTTTTCATTTTTTAAATATAATTTTCTTTTTCAATGAAAGATATAGTGCAATCATTAATTTTCCTTTTTTAGGTTCAATTTTAGAGACTGGAACAGTGCAAGCTTTGGACATATATCTTTGTTAAAAAAAAGTACCTAAAAGTAATCAATACCAGACTTATGAAAGTATTTAATTTTTAAGAATTACTTTATAGTTTAGGTTCACTCAAAAATAAAAAAAATACTGTCACTTCTGCACTACCGTCCGATAAATTGCCCTAATGTTGTTGATACATTGACATAAAAATGTCAATTCACACCTCCAAAAAACCAATCACCAGTTAGACATGCAATGCATGTTCAAAACTTTGCTAAAAAAGAGCATACCCTGAGTTTAAAAGGAGCTAAACTTGATTAAAAACACTTTTTTATCATCTAAATGTTTATGTTTTTATTAAGAGGAAAGGCCAAAGTATTTTTTGAATATTTCAAAAAAAATTTTGCACGTCCAAAATTTTAGCTAAATCTTTTTTTTTTTTTTAGTCATCAAAATTCAAAATTGACATAAAAATCAATCATGTCAGCCATGTCATATCCGACGTTCTGTTTTAAATTGCTGAGTGACGAATAAATTCTGCCATCCGAAGATTCCTAAGCAAACTTTTCAAAATTGAACTGAATTGAAATGAATCAAGTGGAAATAACAGCCGTACAAACGAAGAAAAATTTTAAATAATAAAACGATATGCGATATTTTTAGTATCCTAATTCTACTAAAAAGGACAATTTTGCAACCGGCTTCTTATTTTGTGAGGTAGTGAAGTTATTAAAAAAAAAAAAATTTCATAGATAATTTTAATTTTAACTTTTTTTCCTTTACTTCAGTTTGCCGAGTGAAAAAAACAAAACAAAACAAAAAAAAACAGTTTTTAGTTTAAAAAACATTCCAGGAAAATCGTCCTAAAACTTCATAAAATTTATGATAAAAATAAATTACTTTTCAGTTTTCTCATAGATCTTTCCAATAACATAAAAAGTCTAAATTTTAAAGAGTGTCATTAGAAATTTTTAATCTAAAAAAAGTCATAAAATGGAGTCAATTAATTTTTAATAATAAAGATGCTATTTTTTATCAACATGTCCAAATTCACTTTACGACTAACTGTGGCTGAATTAAAACAAAACAAAATCTTTAAAGAAAATACCAAATTCCAACTAATTTCCTGTATTTAAAAAAAAATTTATTTCAAAATATCTGACATGTTGAAATTGAAATCATAGCTGAATTTATTTTCATTTTTTTAATTTGCTAAAAGTAAACACTAACAGTCAGTAATGATTTCTTTTTTTATCAAAATGATTTCTTACCTTTGAAACAGAAAAATGTTTGGATTTCTTTGTGATTTTATTGGAATTTAATTCTCCATCGACCGCCCCAATGTCTGTATTGTTCGTTCAGTTTGTTATGTCGAAGTTGAAATAAATGACACAAAGAATTTAATAAAAATAAAAACACAATACAAACGAGAAATTGTTTTTGAGAAAATTATGTAAGCCGAAAAAAAAACAAACATTACACGGTGTTAGCCAAGGCTTGGTTCCGTCTGTTTAAAATCGTGACATTAACAGACGAGTCGACAAAAGTCAATGGATGACGTTTATTCTGGACCACTGACAATCCAAGGACTCCATATCGACCTAAACGGAAATATAGCATTTTACTTAGATGCAGCAAAAGGCTGAAAGTAAACAGTTAGGATCGAACTAAACTCCTCAATCATTTCTTGATCTAGTGAGACAACCTTGGTAACCATCATTTTTTACACCACGTCTCTTACGACATGTCAACATGTTTATATTTTTATAAATTCTATATTAAATGCAAATATTATTGAAACCAAATGATGTACAATAGACTGTAAACATCATAATCATAAATAATTATTTCTGACATTAATAAAAATAATGATGACCAATGAAGCAAAATAAAAAGAAAGACATTTTTAGCATCTCGCTACCACTTTTTTTTAATTTTTTTTTTATTAATGTTGAATTTTGTACAAATCTGTGCAAAAAGTGGATCACAGAGCTTACACAGCTTATTTTCAGAAAACCTCAACTTCTGATTGGTCACTTAATATTTAAAGCATGTTCGAATAACATCGACCTAGTTCTTGACCTGACAAAAAATAATTCCGCTAAAATCTTTCAATGCCTTTTTCGAGTCTGTCATGTGATTATGTTGATTATAAATATCAGACACGAATTCGTTCTTTCTCTTTCTTGATTTCATTCGCCTACGAAAATGTAGCCTTAAAGGAAACTGCGTTCCGATTCCTAGTTCGGGCGGACGCTATGAAAACATATTCACACACACACACACACACACACACACGTACGAAACTTTCCAAACTACATTACAAACATACAAAACTTTTCAAACTACAAATATTCAACTACACTACAAGCAATGGAAATTTAATTACAAGCATTGTTGGGGATGTGCAGAATAAACTAATGAACTTGGGTTTGAGATGAATCAGAAGGAAATTTTATTTTTATGTGAGGTTGCGTGAACTTTTCTGCATCCACAAACAAATAAACAATTTCAATATAAACAAGACAAAACATCCATTCAATTCAACACCAATAAAAGCATTTATATACAAATACGATAATACAGGGTATTTTTAAGGTTGTTGAATGTGTTGGTGTGCTCGTGATATATCTAGTTTTGTAGTGGTGCTGTAAGTATTGTTGGCTAGGGTCACCGTGAATATAATCAAGAAGGAAAGCTGTGTTCTTGTAAAACAACACCCCACATGAATAATGCACAACACGAGAGAAAAATAATCAAGCTCAGTGAACATTAATAAAATATTGTATTAAAACTAAAATATTATACAAAAAATCAACAATAGTATAAAGAAAGTTGCTTCCCTTTTTCCGTAATAAAAAGGGTAAGTTTAGCTAATTAATGTTGAGTACAATATTGAATGTTATTTAACTACAAAGTTCAATTGATGTCTTAGCTAAATAAAGAATAATTCCACGGTCTGTGAGTGTGCAATGATGTAATGTACACGAGTGATATCAATAGAAATTAGTAAGATTACTCGAGAGAGTAATAATAACTAAGAATTAAAATGTCATAAGAAATAGCGCCGTGCCGTAATTTCCAAGAATTGAACTGCTACTGCCGTTGACTAACAGCGAGAGAGTTTATATAGTTACGCATAGGCTCCAGTAAGCTTGGTGCCAAAAATATAGAAATATACTAAAATACGCGATTGGTCAGGAAATGGAACAATCCGTGATTTTAGGGAAAAATTCAAATGATGTGCGATGGCAAAATTGTCATATAATAAGTATCATATATTTATGAACCAATGACATTAAAGAAAGCGGAGGTGTGGCACATGTAAGTGATCACTACAGTTTTATGTATGTCCTTTTTATGTGTTGTGAATTAACGTTACAGTCTTTTAGGAAATTGTAATGAATATTTGGAATGTAGTTAAAAATGTGTTTAAGAAATGAGTCAATACGAAGTAGTCTACCTTTGACTGCAAAATGTCGAGATCGTTCGATGATGTTACTTACTTAAGTTAGAATAATAGAATAGTGAATGTCAATTCACTTTTGATAAGTAAAGTAATTCAGATAAAAGTTTCGTGTGTTCACAGAGTGTTTCTTTGATTTGAGCTTGCGGGTGAGTCAGTGATGATTTAGTTTGCGCGGCAAAATTGTAGTTGCAAGCGACGTGGATTATAGGATCTCTGTGCTCGTTCGAATGACTGACTTCGTCGGTTATTTTTCTTTTTATAGGCTTTTAGATGTCCAAGTTGGCTCAGATAAGTTTTTTTAGCGCAATTTTATTTCCGCGCGTGAAGCTTTCGAATTCATTCCGTGTTGCGAGCCAATGAGAATTGCTGATTTGCATAGTAATGTTTCTATTGGTTAAAGTTTATGTGTGTAGGCGTATCGAATAGAATGTTCTTGTTGCTAGGGGTGATAAGGTAAATGGACGAGTCTACAGCATTACGGAACATTCAACTCTTCCGAAGCTAAAAGCTTATTCAGCATTTTCTCAACTTTAATCTTTAAACTAACAGTGAACATTTTGAGCAACAAGTTCGACTTTTGTGAGCTCGGATAAAAATATTTCATTAGTAAAAAGTAAAAACTTTAGTTCACCAACAAAAATAGTAACTTCTATGCTTGTACATCATTATCATTCATTATATAAATTAAATATAAATCTTCTTGTTAAAAACCGTTTTGTGTTAATTCTTGATGTTTCATATTTTGTGGTATTTTGCATCAAATAAAAATTGAGTGGTCATATCAACTAACAGTCATCTACACATTGCTCGTTTCTATGTATGCTTTTCTTTAGGTTCCGCCAAAAGGCAGTCTCTTTTACCAAAAAATAAAAGGATATCCAAGTTTTAAAATTTAAAATAAAAAAATTCGTTTTTGAAATTTTAATTATAATTTTAATTCCAAGCTAATAGATTAAATTTGTGGAATAATTGACCACAGTTAAAGTGTAATTGACAAAATGCTCTAGAAATAAAATTGACAAAGTTCTAAAAAAAAAAAAAAAAAATGAAAGGAAGGAAAGTAATAAATACTAAGCAAACATTATATATGCAAGTTAAAACAAGAATAATGAAACAAAAATTTCTCCAAGAACTGTGTTCAATCACGAAAGTAAAATCTGTAATTACATACATATGGACAAACAATTCTCTTTATTAAAAAATCTTTCAAAAATAAAATATACTTTTCTCAAACGTTATTTAGGAAAAAATAACTGATTTAAAGTTTAAACTCCATTGAAATAAATATTACGCTCTTTTATTGTAAAACTTTGCAGAAAAGCAATTTTTAGTGACATATTCCACAAAAGTCATCTATTTCTTAGACAAAGAAAGGTCATGAATCATACTTATTATAAAACCCAGGTTGTGTGTGTGTGTCAGTACGTTTATATATTGGATCGGATTTCCTACATTTTTCAACCGATTTCAACAAAACTTCACAGGACTACGTAAAATTACCTTGTGGTGGTTCTGATAACGCCCCAAATTGGAAAAACACAATTGTTTTTGCACGAAATCAATTTGAAAACACGATTAAGAGGCATTAATGAAAGGGGGACAACTCACATCGATTTATACTTATTGTAAAACCCAGGTTAGTTGTTTGTGTGTGTTCGTTTATATATGGGATCGGATTTCCTAGATTTTTCAACCAATTTCAACAAAACTTCACTTTTTTGGCAGGTAGTGTTTCTTATTGTCTTGCACACTTTTTTTCTTTATTTTTACATTCAGAATGCTTTAAAAATTCCATTTACAAGACAATTGTTTATAATAAAATTCTATTCAATCGGTAGATTCATAACGATTGAAAACAATGTTTTTGTTTGAGTTTGACCAATTCATAAAAAAAAACAACCAAAAAACAAAACAAAACAAAAAAAAAACAATTAAGACATGCGTGTCCATCAACCTTAAACAATAATCTTTGTCAATTTTATTTTTCAGTCTTTATGAAGGTCGATACTTGATCTATCTCTTACTGTTACATCCCCGGGCTCTACTGATAGTATGTTATAAAAAAGCGTACAACAACTCAATGCCAAATGGGTTCAGATTTTCTTACATCCAGCCAATATGTACCGAAAGACCAGATTACAAATTAGGAGAGGCCTTACTTCTATAGGATCAAGATCCTATATTTTTCATAAAATCCGTTAAAACAGGCTCCAAACGAAATTATTCAAAGACTCATTCTGATTGGTTGGAAAATATATATATCTATATTACGTGTTATCAACTACGTCCGAATAACATTGTCCTAGTTCTTGACCTGACTAAAAAATAATTCCGTTCAAAATCTGTCAATACTCTTTGAGCCTACCACGCGACCAAAGTTAGCAATAAATATGAAACGTCATTCATCCTCGACAGTGATCTTTTGAACTCGTCACATAGATACAGGATTTATGTTAAAGTTCCTTAACATAATTTCAGCCTGAAAAGAACACTCACTCATACAACAATATTTTATCACGAACAAACAACTCAAGTTTTCCACATTCAACTTGATACATGAATCTTTGTCATACGCTTTCAAGCTCAATGTTAATTATTGCAATCAACTTAAACAGTTTAAGAATCACTTACTACAACTACAGAATATTCTCTTCAAACAACAAGAGAAAACACAGTTAAAGAGCGACAACTTCACAGAGCCTTGATATTTCTCTGACTCCCGATTATCAATTAATGGCAATATCATGCTCTCGCCTATGTCTGCACAGTTAAAATTAACTTACCGCCAAAAATCTATGTGTTTCGAGCCTATCACGTGACATACATTATAAATATGAAGACACATTTTCAACTCTTCCACTTTTGCCTTCTGTCACATTCAAAATGTAGCTGTGGAGAAATCGCGTTTGTCCCTTTAAGGGAAAACGCTATGACACACACGTATGCACATTTACGAACATTGCACATCTCTTAACTTATCCTATTCACTCCTTCAACTACAATCAACAGAAACCCATCAACTTCTAACAGTGAGCTTTGCAGCATCAAACAATTCGCCAAACAAATTCATGTCATTCAAATCTTGCAGTTTCTAAGTTAGATTTTCTAACATAATCCCAAACTTCAAATTCACTCACTCACTACACTTCAATTTTAACAATATATATGCAAGTCAAAACTAGGCAATAAGAATACAAAGCAAACAATATATATGCAAGTCAAAACTAGGCAATAAGAATACAAAGCAAACAATATATATGCAAGTCAAAAGTAGGTAAAGCAACAGTAATATTACGAAAAGTTCACCTAGTAAGAATTGTGTTCACACAAAACTAAAAACTATAAATTTATCTGTAAAGAAAGATCTGTTCCAACCAAAATAATTCCCTTTATTAAAATTTGATTTGCTGAGTGATTTATTGGCAGGTTGATGTTGGGTAAATTCATGTAAATTATAATTGGAAAATTAATTGAAGAATACAACAGGAATGCCTTTCTTGTTTTTATAGTTTTTATCTCCTTAGTTACTTTACTAATTTTCAGTAATCCTATGAAAACATTTGTGGAGAAAATGTTAGAGAGTTATGCAACAACAGTAAAACTGATATCTTTTTCTTTTTTACTTACGTGTAAAATCAATGAATTCATTCAGACAGACAGATCTGTTGATACCAAATAATTCTATTAAAAAATATCTCAAAAATAAAATATACTTTACTGAAACATTATTTTAGAAAAATTAGCTGACTTAAAGTTAAATTAATCTGCATTGAAACAAATATTACTTTCACTTACTTGCAGAAAAGCATTTTTTTAGTGACTCTGGAATAGACATATTCTGCAAAAGTCCACTATTTACATTATTTGGACTATTGTCCTCATCTTTGTCCCCATATTTATTACAACGTTTCAGCCTTCTTCAGATGGTTGGAATGTCAAACCGAACCCTTTATTTCTCTCACTGGGGTAGACTGTTCTAGTTCCATGTTTAATGGATGTCAGTTATCAGTCATCTCCTGTTAATTCCCCTTAACTGGGTATTGAACTGTTCGGGTCCTGTCACTGGATCTAACCAAAGCTTTATCCACTGTGCCATGTGTCCTTGAGGACATCTGTATACGAATTTTTAGGTATTATAAAATTAATGTCTCAGCAACCATTTTTTACCAGTGCTCATATTGCAATTTTTTACTGTTATCATTGCATGTTTTTACCAGACCTCATATTGCAATTTTTGTTGTTGTTATCACTTTTCTGTAGCACACCTTATTACTGGTTCCCATATTGTATTCATTTCTATGCTTGGTCGGCTCAGAAGATTTTTATGGCCTAGCATATGTGCTGATTCCTTAAGTTTACGAATTTTCCAATGTCTATGATCTCAACCTGATCCCATAGAGGGCGGTGATCTCCCTTTTCTCTCCATATGTAGTCAGCCACGCCTAATTTTTCCACTTCCCCTCATGTTACAGCTTTCTGGTGTTCTTGAAGCCTTACCTTAAGGGGGCGATCTGTCTCCCCTTTATATTTCTTTCTGCAGCTGCACGAGATAGCATACACACAGTCTTTAGTCATGTTCTCCTCTATGGGGGGGTCTTACTTGGGAGAGATATCTGCAAAGTGTCGTCCAGCTTTCGAAGGTTGTTCTGATGTTATATGGACTGCAGATCCTTTGTATTTTCTTTGATAACCTCTTCATATAAGGTAGGCAGACTGTTTTCTGAGTGTTGTTGTCTTCCACTTGTACCCACCTATACAAGTTTTTGGGGGCTACTGCCATATACCTAGGGTAGTTGTTACGTTGTAGGGTACTACTTATACTGACCAATTCTTTATTTAATGTTTCTGGGTCACCACTTATGACTTTTGCTTGGAGTTGTAAGCAGCGGACAATCCCTTTCTTTACACTGTATGGATGGTGGGAGTTGAAATTGAGGTACTGTCCAGTGAATGTCAGTTTACAGTATACAGATGTCTTGAACCCATGCTCTGTTCGAGATATTAGAACATCCAGGAATGGGAGTGTGTTGTTACTCTCTTTCTCCATCATGAACTGTATCGAAGGTCTTATCGAGTTCAAATGGTCCAGTAGAACCTGAACATCTTCCTGGTGTGGCCAGAGTATGAAGGTGTCATCTACGTACCTTAACCATAGAGTTGGCTTTAGAGATATAGATTCTAATGCCATTTCCTCAAAGTATTCCATGGATATATTCGCCATTGCTGGTGATAATGGCGAGCACATTGCTAAGCCCTCATCCGGTCGATATATTTGTGATCCCATTCTTAAGTGTGTTGTTTGTATATAGAAAGTCAACATTTCCATCAGATTATCTATTGGAATTCCAGCCACCTAAAGAAGGCAAGAGCGTACAACAAATATGGCAACAAACATAAGGACAATAGTCCAAATAATTTAAATAGTATACATAACACCTTATCTCAGAAATATAGACAGATTCCGCAAAAGTCATCTATTTTTTCAAAAAAGAAAGGTTATGAATATGTTATAAAAAAAAAATGTAATAAATCAATATCAGAAGTTCCTAGTTTTATATAATCCAGCCACTTTATAGTGACAGGGATTGAGAAAGACCAGATGACAAAATAGGAGAGGATTGGATTTAATCCTTACTTCCTCCTCCAGCTGCTATACTTCTTTCATTTAAGTCTTATTCTTTTCTACTTTATTGTAAAATCTATAAATTCTTCCATATGAAGAGATCTATTGACACAAATAATTTTCATTATTAAAAAAATCTTTTCAAAAATAAAATGTACTTTTCTCAAATGTTATTTTAAAAACATTAACCGATTTAAAGTTAAATTAATCTGCACTGAAACAAATATTACTTCCTTTTACTGTAAAACTTTGCAGAAAACATTTTTCTAATGACTTTGGAATGGATATATTCCACAAAAGTCATCTATTTCTTAGACAAAGAAAGGGTCATAAATATATTATTGAAAAATATGTAATAAATCAATGCTATATGGGCCCAGATTTTCTTATATAATCCAGCCAATACATACAGACTAAGATAAAGAGAAAGACCAGATGACAAAATAGCAGATGTCTGGTTTTAATCATTACTTCCCCCTCCAGCTGCTATACTACTCTCAGATATCTCCGGTTTTTTTTTAAATTTAATAAATGACTTTTTGCATGTATTTTAATTCAGGGGTGTCATTATGCAGTTTTGTTTTGTAACCTTTGACCCCACAAGCTACTGTGCCTGAATGAAAGTTATTTTCAGTAGAAATTAAACATTAATTTTACAAAATTCTGTTAATTCATCAACTTTTTAATGAGATTCAAACATATCTCTCAGAAAATTATCGAATTATTAAAAGGTCATAATGGGGGTGTGATGTGTATCACGCATATGTATGTGCATTTCTGACAATGTATATGCAAATATATTTACTCTATCTGCTTTTCAATAATCTATTCCTGGTCATATTAAATGTTGCAACACGTGAAACTGAAAAGGTATAAATGCATCAAATTTCTGAAAATGATATCCAGAAGAAACTGATGTTTGAATCAGATGAAAATTAGATTGAACAGGCTTCATGACAAGAAAAAAAGATCATGGTTGACCTCTAAAAATATGCAAAATAGAATTGGTGAGTAGAGTTTAAATACTGGCTGGTATAATTTGTTTTCACTTCACACTCATATCAAATGTTTTACTATATGTAAATTTAAATTAAAGAAACTCAAACATGTGATGGAAAAAGAAAGCTTTATTCAGACTACTTTATACTCAATGTATGAGCCCTATATAAGGCCACTCTTTCCTGGTTGAAGAGTACCCAAGGTGAGCAATTCATGAAGATTAACAATACATTTTATCAGAAGACCCTGAAAAGCAATCTTCCTAATATTTGGGAGATTTAAAATAAATCTGACCTCCAACAAATCATATTTTTTCTGCTGAAGTTTTAATATTCAGAACAATTATTTTTTTAAATTCATAGCATTTGCAAAATGTTACACATGCCATTCTCACAAGAGCCTGTTTGCATCTATCAGATCATATATAGCATCTATGTAAAAGCAGACCCCAACACCAGACATGGAAAAATGCAGACCCCCAACACCAGACATGGAAATATTCTCTCTTCTGTATGGGATTGCATACAGCTAAACAATGTTAACATCTCTGAAAATGCAGATTTTCAAATTTCACAAGAACAGTGTTTCTCTATGATCGAGATTTGAATATGACATAGGGCATTTAACTTTTCTCAAAACAGAAATTTAAAAAAATCACATAGATATGATTCCTAGCTTGTGTGTGTTAGTATATCACTAAAATGTGACATCTGTGAAAATGCAGATCCAAAAACTTCATAAGAATATGATTACTCTCCAGTGTGTGTTCGTAAATGCCTCTCCAAATGTGGCCTCTGTGAAAAAGCAGATCCACAAACTTCACAAGAATATGGTTTCTCACCAGTGTGAGTTCGCACATGCTTCTCCAAATCTGATTTCTTTGAAAATGCAGATCCACAAATTTCACAAGGATGTGGTTTCTCTCCAGTGTGTGTGCGCATATGGCACACTAAAGAAGACTTATCTGAAAATGCAGATGCACAAACATCACAAGAATATGGTTTCTCTCCAGTATGTGTTCGGACATGGTTATTCAAATGTGACTTCTTTGAAAATGAAGAACCACAAATTTCACAAGAATGTGGTTTCTCTCCAGTGTGTGTACGCACATGGTGCTTCAAATGTGACCTCTGTAAAAATGCAAATCCACAAATTTCACAAGAATATGGTCTCTCTCCAGTGTGTGTTCGCATATGGTGCCTCAAATTGTACTTCTCTGAAAATGTGGATCCACAAATTTCACAAGAATATGGTTTCTCTCCAGTGTGTGTTCGCATATGGGATGACAAAGATGACTTATCTGAAAATGCAAACCCACAGATTTCACAAGAATATGGTTTCTCCCCAGTGTGTGTTCGCATATGGCAATTCAAATGTGATTTCCAGGAAAATGCAGATCCACAAACTTCACAAGAATATGGCTTCTCTCCAGTGTGGATTCGCATATGACACTTCAAATATGATTCCCGGGAAAATGCAGATTCACAGATTTCACAAGAATATAGTTTCTCTCCAGTGTGGGTTCGTATATGGCAATGCAAAGTTGACTTCTCTGAAAATGCAGATCCACAAATTTCACAAGAATGTGGTTTCTCTCCAGTGTGTGTTCGCATATGGCGCTTCAAACTTGACTTGTATGAAAATTTAGATTCACAAACTTCACAAGAATATGATTTCTCTGCAGTGTGTATTTGCATGTGGCACTTCAAATGTGACAAATGTGTAAAGGCAGAACCACAAAGTTCACAGGAATGTGATTTCTCTCCAGTGTGTGTTTCCATGTGAAAATTTAAATTTAACTTAGTTGAAAATGCAGAACCACCAAATTCACAAAAATGGATTTTTCAATATGGTACACTAAATCTAAATCATGACGTGTGCAAACATCACAAAAAAATGGCTTCTTTTTAATTTTTACTCATATGTAACACTAAGCATGTACACAAAAGAAAAACAACTTATTTTAAAGTATATGATTCCTTGCAAGTTAATGTGATGATTTTGAAAATATTGATATACAACTTTTACATGATGTTCTTAATGGAAAGTCAAAAGTCTTGTTTTCTCTCATCTAAATTTCCCAGCAATAACAATTTTTATGTGTATAATGATTTTCTGTTCAGCCAAAACATCTGTAAAGAAAAAGTAATAAAATATATTGTAACAGAGACAATATATAATATATGAAATCAGTTTATATTTTAATAAATGCATTTATCAACATGCGATGACTAGTTTAGTCTAATACAGAGACACAGTAGTGCAGCAGACAGAAAATATTAATAGAAAAATCAATAAGTTTATCTTAATTTCCTTTTGAGGTGAAATACAGTAGGTGAGTACAGTAGTATTTTTCTGAAAAAAATATCTAAAATATTATTTTTTAGAGATTCTTATTTCTACTTGTAAACAAACTCAGTTTTCACAAAAGACAAGCAGATAAAAACAGAGCAATTATGATATAAATAAGGAAAATAAAAATAAGAAAAAGAAAATTCATTTAGGAATGAATCTTGAAATGAGGTAAAAAAAACAAAAAAACATTAAATTTAAAGCATAGCCATCAATAGAAGCTTTTTTTTTAAGGTGCGGAGAATGAGAAATTAATTTCAAATATCAAGTAATAAATTATTTTTGTTTTTTCACAAGTTGTATAAATCAAGATGGTGAGTGCCATCTGGAAATTACTAGTTTGTATATATGAATCAAACATTGCAAATGAATATCAACATAATGAAAAAAAAATCTTTCTGTCATTAATAAGAAAATTCTGATATAAAATCAATCTGCACAAACTCTATAGAAACAAAGATGTTTTTAAAAGTGATCTTATGTAAAGATGTATATCCTCAAATAGTTATAATATGCATCAGTAAATCTTTTAGGGAAATAAAAAAAATATAAAACATAAAAACCTGGCTTTCAAAATCTGATACAAATTTTGCAAGGAAAGATGCTTCATTTGATTATTTCAGTGAAATCATAATATCCTAACCTCATTGAGTTCTATTAATATGAAAGACAGATCACTAGAAAAATTCTGTTTAACTTTTATCAAACAAAACAGAAAGCATAATTCATATAATACTGGGAATAAAAGTTCATATAAATATTGCCTTTTTCTAGAAACTGTTAATATTTTCACAAAAGTTTTAAAAATCAAAAGCTAAATCATGTCAATAAAAAAAAAAATTTAACTAGATACTTCCACCGATTCCCTAAAAAAATTGCATATTATGATGAAAAAATACCCTAAACTTAATAAAAACAAAGTTTTATCATCAAACTCTTCATCTTATTTTTAAGAGGAAAGAACAAAGAATATTTGAATAATTAAATTATTTTTTTTTATCCTATTATAATTATCGAAAGTTTGGTTAAAAATCCTGGTTTTTGTTGTGCATCAGTGGAGAGAGCAAATATTAGTACAGAAAGTTTTGGCATCCTTCTTGCAGTGCAAAACACATTGGTTTGTAAATTCTTGCAAAAAAAAAAAAAAAAAAAAAAAAAAAAATCAAAATCAAATAATTGTTGCATTTTAATGAAACTTTCCTCTCATATTCTGAAATTAATTAAATTATTTCAGAAATTTAAAATAAAATCTTGGTGGAAATATCTTTCCCCATCTGTCACATCATTTATTTTGGGGGAATTAAATTTGGTTTGCTTAATGCTTATATTGGTTAAAAGCAAAATACTTTGTAGAATTTAAAGCAGGACAACCAAAATCCACCCTGGAATCGTAAAATACTAAACACAATGAAACTAAAACATAATTTAATTATAAAAGCATTTAATTGATTTCATGAATAAGATATATTATGGACACAATTGATTTAAGAAAAACAAATTATTTTATGAAGAATGAATTTTCACAAGAATTTGTTTTGCTTTGTGAAAATTTTAATGTTATAAAATTTTAAATCTTCTAAATTTCTGTAATACTTTAATCCTTGTTAAGTGATATAGTTGTTACTTGAAAAATTCTAAATGGAAAAGCTTAGCGCAATTTATAAAACACAAAGATTTTAAGAAGAATTTGGAAATTTTTTCAATGCATAAAGGTGCTGGTGTTTGCAAATACTGGTGTCCCAAAAATGACATTATCAGAAAATAAGAGTGATAACTATAGTAAATTTACAACCAAAGTATCTAAAATTCAATAAAACAGTAGATTGTAGAGAAAATTTTCCTAAATTTTTAAGATTACTGTGTAGTTAAAAATTGTATAAAAAAGGTGTTCATGTTATATTCTGTAAGTAAATTTTACAGACATGTCCACCATTAGAAGAAAATTGAATAAACTTCTGTCAGCAAAGCTGTCAACACCTAAAATAAACAGCTGCCTAAATGTTAACAAATTTCTGCCATATTTTAGACTAAAGCTAATATTTGTTTCAAATCAAATTAAACTTTAAATCAGCTAATATTCTTCATATAGTTTTAGAAAAGTATGCTTTATCTTTGAAAAAGATAATTACATTGTGATAAAAGATGGCTAAAAATGACATTAAAATCAGCAATCTTAGCTATTTAAAACAAAATCTCCTTTCAGTCAATTTAAATTTGTTTTAAAATACATCAAAGTTTTTTGCTTATTTGAAAAATTAAATTTAATCTATTATAAGCTAATAGATCCTAAATTAAAAAAATTAAAAAATTCTATGAGATAATTTTTATAAGTTTTAAATCTTTCAAATTTTAGTATTACTTTGTCCTGGTTAAGTAATATTGTTTTTAAGTAAAAACTATATTCACTTATTTATCATAAATTGAAAAGCTTAATGCAATTCATCACACACCAATATTTTAAAAAGAATTATGAAATTTTTTCTCTGTATAAATTTGGCAACTTTTGCAGATACTGATGTCCCAAAAATTACCTAAGAAAATAAGAGTGATAATTATAGAACTTTTGCATCCAAAGTACGTAAAATTCAATAATAAATTAGATTATGGAGAATATTTTCCTAAACTTTTAAGATTATCGCATAGTTAAAAATTATATAAAATGGTGCTCTCAGCAGATTCCTGTTGTCTCCCAGGTTACTGAATAGAATAATCACATGACGGTTGGTAATGAACGATAATACTTAGGACAAGAACAACACATACAAGATTTGCCAACAGTGATGAATCTCCAACTGCAGACCAACAGACAGTATTTACTACTGTATTTATGTGAATAGGGACACACCCATTATCATCCCTAGGTATGCTACAACAATTCCCTAAGTAAATTTTACAGACATGTCCACCATTAGAAAATATTGTACGTCATCTTAAATAAACAGCTACCACAATGTTAACAAATTCATTTTTGTCATATTTTAAACTAGAACTAAGTAACATTTGTTTCAAATCAGATTAATTCAACTTTAAATTAGCTAATTTTCATCAAATAAAGTTTTAGAAAAATATATTTTATTTTTGACAAAAGATAATTATATTCTGATAGAAGATGGCTAAAAATGGTATTAAAATCAGCAATTTTAGCCATTTCAAACAAAATCTCCTTTCAGTCAATTTAAATTTATTTTGAAATACAGTAAAGCATTTTGCTTATTTGAAATATTAAATTTAATCTATTATTTGAAATATTGCATTTCATCCATTAGCTTGAAATTAAAACTAAAGTAAAAGCTTCAAGAAAGATTTTCCATTTTTATAAATTCATTTTATTTTTAAACCTTCGGTATCGGTTTGTTGGGTGGGGAGATCTTCCTATCATTTTATTATTATTTTTGTGTATGAGAATATTAAATACATTATCTGTTTAGTTTACTCATCATTGTTTAATTACTGTCTTATTTCGCATAAATGTAGTTGTAGGTACTTCCAAAGATTCTCTAAAAATGGTAATCCATGTTGAAAATTACCGCAAACTTAGTAACAAAATTTGATTGGCAAAATAAATCTTTATTATTGTGAATAAAGACCAAAGGATTTTCTGATTATTAAATTATATTTTTAATCTTTTTTTAGAACATTCGAAATTTTGTTTATAAGTACCACAACAAATTAGTAATACAATTTTTTAAAATTTGAATAAAAGAAAACAATTCTTGTAAAAATTCATTTCCCATCGGAAAAATATTTTGGCTTCAGAGTTTAGACAACATTATCCTTTTATTCATAAAAGGAATTAAAAGATTTTTTAATTAATGTCTTAGTTTTATTGGGTTTTGTATTTTACAATTCAGAACAATTTTGGTTAATGTCGGATCAAAATTTGCTAAAAAATCGATGATTTATAAATAATTCTTCAAAACCTGCTTTTTATCACAAAAAAATTCATAGAAGTCGAATTTTCGAGTTTTCATAAAATTAAGTCGTGGGGTAACAGATGTAAAAAATATTTTTACCATGACTTTCTAAAAAATGAACATTTCAAAAATAATTTCATTCATTTGTGAATAAGTTCTGAAAGTTTCACTAGAATCTGACAATTATTTAATTTGTGCAAGAATTTTCAAATTAATGTGTTTTTCAACTGAAATAAAGCGCTAAAAAAAAAAAAAAAAAAAAAAAAAAAAAAAGAGATTTACGTGACCGCTGATATAAAAAAAAAAAAAAGATTTTAACCAAAATTTCGAACATGCTAGAAAAGATTAAAAAATTAAAAAAATAATTAAAAAAAAAAAAAAAAAAAATTTGGTCTTTAAATACAAATATTTTTTAAAACTTTGTTTAGGGCCTTTTTCATCATGCTCTAGTCTATGCTGTTTATTTTTTTTTTTTGTTGTTTTTTTTCGGAGAATTATTGAAGATACCTAACAAAACTAAAAGACTTCAAAGCGAAATAACAATATACAACGAATTTCCTTGAGTCCTATTTAAGAAATAAAAATATTTCTTCAAAATATTTTATTTTTACTACATGATGAAATCATCATCATGACATAACCGTATATTTTTACTTTGCTAAAAAAAAGAAAACACTAAAAAGAGGCTAACGGCCTAAACTAAAAAAACACTAACATGGAATTGCAATAAAACAAGGTAAGGCAAGCCAGTAAATAACAGTTTCATTTTCACATCAACATTATTTGTCTTCTTCCACTTACCAAATCAGTAAAAAAAAAAAAATGGAACGAATTAAAACAAAACGTGATGATTTCTTTCAGCTCAAATTATTTTCTTGAGATTTCAGTCAACATGCCAATGTTTCTCTTGTTCATTCCGTTCATATATTGAAGAGTTGACTTTAAAAGAATGACACAAAGAAGGAATTAAAAAAAATGGAGAAACGCTATATAAACAAAGAATTACTATTTTGAATGCATTACGTATTGTGAACGGAAATAGGAAATTAAACGGTGTTAGCCAAGATTTGGTCCCTTGTGTTTGAAATGTTGAGATAACATGGCATTATTTACAGAGAAGTTATTCAAAAGTCGATATATGTCGGAGTTATCTCCTCCTTAATTCCCTAATTATTCACTAGGGGTCGCTCTCGCTACACAATACAGTTTAGCGGACACATTTTAAAAATGTGATCTCTCGCAAAAATCAGCGTTTTCGCCCACTTGTGGGAAAACGCCATGAAACACATATACACGTACGTACTAACATTCTCCAAAATACAAACTCTTTACGTTCACACACAATGACAAATGATGATGTGTTTGTCACTTGTAAATTTGTTGTTTAATAGTACATGTTGACATATCGGTTTTTTGTTTGTCTTCTTTACTGTACATCTTCGGTTGGGCTCAATTTGAGTCCGACATGTTCTTGTAGTTGGACCCTTTTCTAGCAGGAAAACGTGTCCCTAATTCAACAACTCGCAAACCCTACGGTTCTCTACATATCCATGACGTTTCTATAAGGGTGGTACTAGGGACTTGGTGCCCCCCACCACCCCGAAATATATGATACTGTGCCTTCACTCTACCTATAACATGCTAATTTTATAAATTTTATGCAAATACTATTGAAACCAAATGGTGCACAACAAATAACAATCATAAATAATCATTTCTGACATCAATAAATTAAACGTGACTAATGGAGCAAAATAAAAAGAAAGACATTATTGCTTATTACTATGTATTTTTTTTATTAATCATTTAACTCCAAGGTAAGGAAGTAAAGCCATTGCGACACAAGGCGGTTACTAAGTGTGAAAGTATAAAGAAAAGAAAAAAAATTATTAAGAAACAAGAACAATAAAAGAATAAGCAATAAGGCGACAAAAGATAACAATTGATATTGCATTTAAATTTTTGAAGATCAACGTTGGCCAGAGAGAATGGAACCACAAACGAGAAGTGTGAGAGAAGAAACTGTTAGCACAGAACTTCCGTTTGCATTTGCTATTTCAACTGTAAATTTGTAGCGGACCGTGAGGGTGATGAGTATATAGAAGAACACACGTGACTTAAAATTTCCTGCTAGCCGGTTCAACTACATGAGAAAGTTGAACCTTAATTAAGACCAAAGAAAACAAAGAAGACCGATAAATATATGTAAACAAATATATGTATTAATAACAAGAAAGGTTACAAGTTACATAGACAGTTACATGGACAGAGTGTGTGGGTTGTGTTGTGGTGAGTGTTCGTACGTACGTGTATTGTTCTTAGCGTGTTCACAGCATTTGGGAAACGCTGTATCTGTGAGAGCTCACATCAGCGAGGTGGTATAAGGCCCAAGGCCTGAGGGAAAAAAGAGATCGAGTTGAAGGGTCAGTTAGTATTTATAGCCAGGGAAGAGAGAGACCCCTGGTGAGGGGTTAAGGAGCTGAGGAGGAGATAACTCCGACAAATTGATGAGACATTGTTGCCAATCTAGTACTGCTCTCATAACTTCATAAGACCTAGATAACATAGCGGGAAAAAAAAACAGAACAATTACCATGAAAGTATTTGTAGAAAAGACACAGAGAAGCTACATTATGGTTACAGTGAATGAAACTGAGATGCCAGGTCAGGACCAATAACATTGCAGATTCCTCTTCGCATTTTACCAAGAATCTCTAAATATATAGCATGAACACCGCAACAATACTGAAAGCATGGATGAAGGGTAAACTTATAAATATGAATGATAGATGAGAGAAACATTTTCTAGCATGACACAGTGAACAAACATTCTTTGTAGCAGACCTACCAACTAATTCAGTAGTATGTTTTCACTTCGTGCCAGAAGAGGATGTTAGTCCAAGAAAGTGCAACGACCCACTTGTGTGGTGGTTAGCACTAGCCATGCTGATGGAAGGCAGAAAAAGTTTTTTTCATATCAATAATAGACAGACGTCTCACTTTGGAGGCATTAAAATGAACACGCCATTATTTGCTCTAGTTAACAGCAGATTCTAAGTCAGTTTTTAGATCAATTGTTTTGAATATACGCTCTTTTAGCGCTAGAGGGCGTCGTCAGTGATGTTCTGGAGATGGATCATTGGCCAGTTTCGGGTCTTTCAAACATCATACTGACCTCACCAAATCGACCCCTTCAGAGCTGATCAGACTCTGAAACGCCCTCTAAAAAATGCTCGTAGACACTGACTTCTATAAATATACCCCGTTATCACACATTTGATTGAAGATTGACCAACAGCCAATCACAACGGTGCGAATTCTATTTAAGCTGTTTACGGGTAATTTTTTTTTTTTTTTCAGTGAATTTAAAATTATAAAACAGATCAAACTTATTATTAAAACAGGGAGTGAATAGTTGGTTTGGTTTGGTTTGTTTTACGGCATATCGGCACACCCTCTCCTACCATCATCGTTTGCCTTGAACCTTTTCTTTTACTCTCCTTTCATCGTCGTTGCTACCCTGTGAGCAACGACCCAACACTTCCGCTGCTCAGGCACGTGACCGTTTTGGAACGAACATCCATTCAAAGTTTCTTTGGGCGGTTGGCATTTTATCATCGGATACCCGCCAAAAAAAGTATCCACGAGTAAGAGACGACCTGCGGGCATCGAGTCGGGAAGACGTGTTTTTTACATCTCTCTCTCTCTCTCTCTCTCTCTCTCTCTCTCTCTCTCTCTCTCTGCACATAAGCTTCGGCAATAGAACTTTTCATAGTCAATTCGTTTTCCGAAGCTACTTTCCATCAGTGTAGACTCGGTCTTAGCTCAACTTTCAGACCTAACCCCCTGTCTAGAGCAACAAGCATTTTCCCCACGAACCTCAGTATCGAACGGACCTTACCTCCTTCCTAAACAACAAGTAAGTCAGAAATCTACATGCTTTCACACGTGGTACCTGTACTTTCCGGATCTTTCCCCCTTTTTTTTTTTGGACTATACTTCTTACAGGCAACGAACGCTTTTGCCGCTCAGTAATCTTGGTGATTTGCTCGGTCGAAACCTCACAATCGATCGAATTAGTTCTGTCACTAAGTTTCTTGTGATTTTTCTTTTTCTACTAAAAAAAAAAAGGGCATTCTTAGGTAAAGTTGCCCTCCTTATACTGTTTATTCAAAAACAAGAAACAAGGAAACTTTTCCATGTAACCTTTCTCCAAATTTTGGACTATTTTGTAAATGCTGCTTTGGTTTATGCGTTGAGGATATCAAATGTAATTGATTGTACTAAGAGCATTTAGCTATTATACATTTAACGATTCAAGAAAATACAACAAGACTCCATTTTTGTGCATCAACAATAAAATATATATTGAAACACTAGCATGCAAAATAATCATGCAATGGTGTGTAGTAATTAAATGAGAAAAGGTTGCTTCCCTTTAACTGTATTCTGAATTGAATATATATTGAATATATTGAATGTTCAAAAAAATTTCACTTGAATAAGAATGTTTCGGGATTGTATGTTGAACAGAGTCTGTGTTAGAATAGAATACAGTTAATTAACAAGTGTGCTGTTTTGAGAAAGTAATAGAGTTCTGGTTCATGAACTTGGCTTAGTCACAAATAGGAAGAATATGCGTAATGTGATACAAAACTCTGTGTCTGTGTGTGCGTTGTGAGTAAAGTCGTGGATTTGTGTAGACAGGCGTAAATAGCTGGATTCTACTGACGGTTGTGTAAAATATTGCTTCTTTTAAGAGTGTCAACATTACATTGGCGCCAACATTACTATTTCTGTCGCGCAACAACATCCGACCATTATCGTCAGCCCCACATTATGCAGATTTGGTTGAACCGCCTTTCCAGAGACCAAGAACTCTACTTTGCATTTCCCACTCTACTGCACCCTGCCAAATTTGTTGTTGAAAAAAATAAATTTACATCTTGTTATGCCTTTTCTTATCTAATGGTGTTTGTCCACTTTTTACATTGCTAACTTGTCACGAACCATTGATGTTCTAAGGGAATATTAAAATACTCTTATACGGAGAAGTCTGGTGGTTTGACACAAGGCTATTCACAAGAAACCGCACTAGGTAACCAGGCTCCTCCTATATGCACATCAACCTCAATGGCTCATTTAATGCCGACAACTTTTTTTTCCTAGTAATAATTTTGTTTTGTCAAAAATCTATTTCTGTTTTATATTTTTTTCCTCAAAAATGTATAGCTGGTAATATTATCTTTTTCAAAAACGTATAGCTGGTAATATTATTTTTCAAAAACGTACAGCTGCTAATATTATTTTTCCAAAATGTATAGCTGGTAATATTATTTTTTCAAAAACGTATTATTAAATATTGTTGGACGTAGTTTATCGTCATACCCAGGACGCAGATGTAGTTTATCGTCATACCCTGGACTCGGATGTAGATTATCATCATACACAGGACGCGGATGTAGTTTATCGTCATACCCAGGACGAGATTTAGGTTTGGGGGTGCTGTTGGACGTAGTTTATCGTCTAACTCAGGACGCGGATGTAGTTTATCGTCTTACTCAGGACGGGTGAATAGTTGTATTGTCAGCACAGATACAGAGTTGAGAACTGATGTCATCAAAGTCATTGATGAAAATTAAGAGCAAAGTAGGTCCAAGGATAGACAATAAATAGAACACTGGATGCTGACACAATCGCATTCTATATTACATTAAAGTTGAGAACAATATCCTTTCGTTTCTATCTTAAAGGATGTTACAATGATAAATTCAGTTATCTCATTAGTTCTCCTACAGAAAGTTTTTGAAAGAAAGATTTGAATTTAGCAAAGATGTTGTCAGCATTTGTAATGAAAAAAAAACTTGAGTAGGTCGATACAACTGAAACCATCTGAGAATGATTAGAAATATTATATACTTAGGTACTTTCATGAGATCGCTAAAAACAGCATAGCATGATGAAAAAAAAATAGAATGGCGAAAGTTTTTTTACTTTAATTATTACAAGGTACTACTTAAGCAGGTCCGCTTAAAAAAATATGTCCATTCTGTCCTTCTGTATGAGAACTCTATGATTTATATAGACGGCATCACTCAGCACTTGTCAATTCCGGTGATGCTGAGATCGGCTCTCTTTTATCTACGAAGAAAGTAAGTAAAAGTTTCTTTCAAAATATTTTAAACTTCAAATTTTCTAAATTTCTTCGATTAAATTTTGAAATACGCAAAATTAATTTTTAAACGAATTTTAGACGAAGAATTTAACTTATTTTTCAAAATTTAAAAAAAAAAATAGATATATTTTTTTTCGTTATTTCGTAAACAAGATTTTTAACTAAAATTTCGGACATGCTAAGAATGAGTAAAAAATTTTTAAAAATATTAAAAAAATACTTTAGTGTTTCTTCTCAATAATGAAATATACATTTAACACAAAGAAAAATTTTTCATTAATTTTCAGGCTGTTCTTGTCATGCTATCGATTTTCATGAAGATGCCTGGACCAATGACAGTGAAGAAAAGAGTATTTAACAGTAATTTTAAGAAATATGTGGCATATTTTCCATTTCAGCTGAGTATAACCTCTTCGTATATACAGTGTAACCCGGATATAAGAGACCCTGATATAAGAGAGATTTTCTCTGGTCCCAAATTAGAGCCTGTGTTAATGTATATAAAATAGAGTAGACCAAACCCGGATATAAGAGACTTCTTCTCCGGTCCCGACAACTCTCTTATATCCGGGTTACACTGTATTATATTAACAAGAAGTATGTAGGAAGAGAATGGAACAAGAGATGTACAGCGTAACAGGTTTATTCACCAACTGATTTCCAATAGATAAAATATACAGGAAGTATAAAATTAACCCCTTTTTAGAGAGTTCCTTTAAAAGGGAAATAATTACATCCACAGTTTACTCTAACAAATTCCCTGATGTTTGGTAAAATTTTAATACGGCAATTGCTGCTTTCATTTTGGAATAAAAAGGCTGTTTCATGGTGGAACCTTAAGAAAAACGTATATATAGCAATCAATGTGTTTCTTTTTATTTTGCTCCATTGTTCATGTTTACTTTCATTTTATTTATGTCACAAATGATTATTTATGATTACGATATTTATTGTTACATTACTTGGCTCTGTAGAAACGTCATGCAAGCACTTACTTTTATAACTAAAACTGCCAAGAAACCTCAGGATTTTTAAACACAAGGAACTAAATCTTCGCTAACACCGTTTAATTTTCTTTTTCGGTTTACTTTGCAATACATAATCATTCATAATATTTTCTCAAAAGTAATTTACCGTTGGTATCGTTTCACATTTTTTAATTCCTCCTTTGTGCCATTAAATTCGATATCACATGAACTGAACGAACAATACAAAAATTGATACACACCGGGAACAGAAAGAAATTATCCAGTTTTTTTGTTTTTTTCTCGTTACATTTTCTGATTTGAAAGGTAAGTGGATGAAAACAAATAATTTTGATAAAAAAGAAACTGTTCCAGTTAATTACTGACTTGCCTCACCATTTTTTTTTCATTCCATGTGAGAGTGTTCTTAGCAAAATAATAAAAATTAATTCAGCTATGATTTATTTATTTCATCGAATATTTAATAATTGTAATAAGAAATGATATACAATTTTAATAATTTTTATATAATTTTAATATTTAAATGGTAAATTTGCTTTTTAATCCCCGCGCTAAATAACTATAAATTTTCTGAAATCGTCATATTTTCGTGTAAATGTACATGCTGAACTCGAATTAAGAATTAAATTATGATTATAAAACCTACGGTTTTAGTTATCGACAAGAAAAATTTGGAACCAGTCGCGGTCATTCGTCTGCCATTACTGACTTAGATTCACTGCCTATCACTTCCGTTGCGCAATCATAACTTTTTGACCTATTTACTGCTTTTGTCTAAATTACTGTGCATTATCATAAAGCAATGAATGACAACGGCCTTTTAATTGATATTAATTAACTGGTCTTACTCATCTTTCAACTGTTGTTTAATTGGGGGGGGGTATAGTAAAGCTTTAAAAAATAAAATAAAATAAAACAACTGTAACCTAAACAAAAAATAAAAAACCCTAAGCCTAAACTTAGGTAACTCCACAAAATCGCTAAAAAAAATAGCATCCATAGCATGATGAAAAATTTGACGAAAACAAAATTTTATCGTCTAAATATTCATGTTATTATTAAGAGAAAAGACCAAAGTTTTTTTAAATTATTTTTAAAAAATTTTTCTTTCTTTTTAGAAGATTCTAAATTTTGATTAAAAAAAAAACTTGTTTCTCTTTTGTATCACTGGAACTAGTATAATAACATAGACAATTTTTAGCATGTTTTTTTTTTTTTTTTTTTTTTTTTTGTATCACACACATTAATTTGGAAAATCTTGCAAAAATAAAAATAATTGCTGAATGAAACTTTCAGAAAGTATTCACAGATGATCGAAATTATTATAAATTTTTTTTTTTTTTTTTTTTATTAAAGTCATGGCAGAAATTTTTTTTTTTTGTATTTATTACCTCCCCCATAACTAATTTCATGAAAACGCTAGAAATTCGATCACATTGGGTTTAGTGATTACAATAGTTAAAAAGCACATGGCTTTGAGGAATGCAAATTATGTTTTGTTTTTTTTGTTTTTTTAATTGGATTCGCACTACCTGAAAATCAGCTCTGAATTGTAACATACAAAACTCAATAAAACAAATATATTATTTAATTTCAAATGCTTTTATTTGCTTTTAGTTGTTTTTATGAATATGGACAATATTTTCTGAAAGCAAAAAATTTTTTTGTTGAAAAATGAATTTTTAATACAATTATTTGTTATTTCTTTAATTATAATAGATTTTTACATTTAAGTTGTTAAAATATAAAATTAGTTAAAATTCGCATCAGGTTTCCCAAGTGACCTTATAAGATAGATCTTATTTTTAGTGCGTTGTAAATTGTATCATTTTGACTAATCAGAAGATCCGCAGTAATTAAGAATTTTGTTTTTATAATCAGGCTGTAATTATAAAGTATGGAAGACCAACCAGAATACAATTAAGTTGTGTTATTTGAGTTAAGCATTGTTCTCCGCTGTTAAGGCCTTTATTTTTGTGAAACACGTGTAGAGAAATTAATTTGATTTTTGAATTTCAATTGAGAAGGGTACCTACAAGTATCAGTATCATCTTATGAAATTTATATGATCTTATTTTTATATTAATCTCAGTTATGACATTTTTCCATAAATGAAATATCAAAATTAAAAATAAAATGAATGGAAATACAAATAACACAGTAAAATGTAATAAATGTACATAGAATTATAGTATTTTATGTACACTTCTGATAAAATTTCATAAGAAAGTTACCTATAAATTAATTAGATACCTTTCTTATGAAATATGAAATTTAATCTCACTCTTAACAGTCTTATTTTAATTTCTTTATAATATATTTTCCATAAAGCATTGTAAAGGTGAAAGCTAAGTACAAAAAAAAATAAAATAGAGTGCTGAAAGTTTTCCTTAAAAAAACAAGGTAAATAATTTGTTCACTTATATCTAAATAACTTCACTTTTCGGCTTCCGTAGAACAAATTATGATCATGTAAATCCGTCAATGTTATTCAACACCTGTCAAGTGATGCGGAAGGTTATGATCTGCCTTGTTTTATTTTCAAATTACATCTTTTCAGCGCAGAAGCTAAGCTTGGTTCAAAATATTTTAAATAAACATTATAATTTCTGATTTTCTTAAAATGTGTTTTGAAAAAATGATAATTGATTTTTAAAAGAATTTCAAAGTGAGATTTTCATCTTTTTTATAAAATGGAAAAAAATGGATGCCATAATTGATTATCTGTCAATTTTGCTGACTCAAAAAAAAAACAAGATTTGTAACAAAAATTTCGAACATGCTTGGAACGATTAAAAAATGTAAAAAAATACCCCCAAAATACTTTGATCTTTCCTCTTAATAATAACATGAACATTTAGACGATAAAATTTTGTTTTTGTCGAGTTTGGCATCTTTTTCATCATGCTATGCTCTTTTTTAGCAATCTCATGGAGGTACCTACCTAAACTTAACACCTAACCCTAACCCTTTGTAAACCTTTTGCTTATGTACAAAATAAAATTACAAAATAAAAAATGTTAGAAATGAAATAAGGTTTTATTGTATTATTTAATTTTTTTTTTTAATTTGTCCACTTTTCTACACAGAAAGAAAGGGTTTTCTCTTAAAAATAAAACAACACTTGACATTGTTCTGTTATAAATAAAACTACACTTATTAAAAGAAAAAAATCATCCACATGTCATTGCTTTACAATAGTGTGCAGTAATTTAGATGAGTAACAGCAGTAAAAGTAGTAAATAGGCCAAAAAGTTATGATTGCACAATGGAAGTGATCGGCAGTGAATCTAATTACACAAAGCCAGTAATGTCAGTTGAATAGCCATGACTGAGTCCGAATTTTCTTGTTGATAACTCTAAAATGGTAGGTTTTATCATAATTTAATTGTTAATTAGAGCTCAGCATGTACATTTACATGAAAATATGACGATTTTGGAAAATTTAAATAGTTATTTAGCATGGGGATTAAAAAGCAAATTTACCATTTAAATAATAATTTTTAAAAAATTAAATAATATTTATATTTATTTAAAACCAGCGTCATGGAAATTTGTTATTTGGCTTTGAAGTCATTATTTTGTTTTGTTTTAATTCAATCACAGCAGAGTAGCATAAAGTGAGTTCGAAATGTATTGTATAGTATTTTTAGCGAAAAAATACTAACTAGCAGCTAATTAAATTTGACTTTGTTTTATAAACTTTTTTTTAAATTAGAAAAATCGGGTAATTTGCAGTTTAGGACCTGTGCTCAGTTTCTAATAAAAATTTCCCGAATAGTTGTGACACTATTTAGCTATGGTAATTGGCTAACTAATTAATCATAGAAATTAAAACAGGAAATACTGAAGGTGTAAAGAAATTATCCCGAAAGATATACCATTCAATGTTAAAAAGATTTTATTTTATTTACAAAAAAGATACTAAGACAGTAAACCTGTAGAAAAAGCCATATGTGACATTTTGTCAAGTTGACTAATGTCTTGACGAGGGAGATAGGAGAATTCGGAAAGAAAAGCAAAACATTAAGATATCAGGAAGACCACATGGCGGTTATAAAAATTTCAGCCTGAGACGATTGCTGATACAGGGTAGGGAGAAGCAATATTAATTATCTTTCCAAGACATCATTTTTTTTGTTCTTGAGTGCTGGCAAGGAAAAGCAATGTGGTGTTTATAAAATTTTGGCATGAGAAAGAAAACTACCCCAACGCAGGTGGAGAGGATTGTTATTATTTACTTTACCAAAGTGTCGCTTTCAGACGCTGAGACATTGAGTAGCAATATGGTTATAATAAAATTTGGGGCATGAGAAAAGATAGCATGAAAGAATTGTGATTTGGTGAGATAAAGAATTTAATTTCTCAAGAAGCCAAGGATTCCAGTATAAGCTAACTTCACGAACTTTGACAGTGATTGATGGAATTGGTAAAGAGTGCTGGCTAGGTGGATTCAGAGTGTCCAAAAGATATAGATTTTAAGTGGCAATATGTGATTCGTAAAAATTTTGGCCAATGGTAAAAAGGAAAATTTTGTAAACAAAAATTCTGGATTATAATTTTAAGGAGGCCAGGTTAGCCACACCCACACAGCCGGGATGCCATTGGTCGAGTGGTAGCAATGGTGATAGGCAGAGGTAAATGGATGAGAAGGATGGAGAAGTTATTAACACCCACTGAAGGGATTGGTACGAGATATCAGTGTGAGAGAGGAAGAGTCTAGAAGGATAGCTCTCCTCTGACCTTCCCTCACGGACGAGAGAGATCCTCCCCCCCATAATGGAAAGTGATTAATTTTCCAAAAATGGGAAGTAATCAATTTTCCTGGCCTGACAACAAAGAGATTTCTTGTTGGGAATCAAGATTTACCGAGAACCCCAGGCCACATCTGGCCCCGCACCCGGTTTTGGTCAATACCCATATAAATGAACGTCCTCGGGTCATTAGACAGTCAATTGAGTCGGAGTAGAGTTGATTTTGGAGTTAGTCAGAGCTTAACCAGAATGTTGCCTTGCACAAGCTGACCGAGAGATTCCACAACCTCCGACTTCGCTTATCCTACCAATAGTAAGTTATACTGACAAACGAAGCCAAGCCAGCAGCTAAGAACTAAATCAGTTGACTTAAGATACCAAACTTGCTTGAAACATAGAAGTGTCACACTCTGTAGAAAACTGGCTGGGAGAAAAACACCCTCCTGTATATAACAGACGGATAAAATCAATTTGTTATTTCTTAACATACTTGAACCTCTTGGTTTTTTCTTTTATTTGCTTCTTTTTCTTTACGCTTCTGCAATATCACCTTCAGTCTGGACTCAGCTTACACTACGGCCTGATGCCTGATTGATCTTGTCTACTTGAGATCAAAATCACAACGTGGGTAGGATAGACTTGAGATTGAAGCAGTTACTCCAGTAACCAGACATTGGAAGCGAGCTGGGGATGATAGAGTTGGTATTGAACCGGTTGCAGCTGGTGTAACACTGTTAGCATCGATGACAAGAATTCGATTCTGGGCAGACCAGTGTCACATATTGGTACCCTGACCAAGGGATTCTGCCAGGCAGCAACAACAACCGGTCGACAGGGACACCGGCTGGTGGTAGCAACTAAGAGTCCAGCCCAAATAGACGATGGAAGAAACCTTACAGCTTCGTGCCACAACTGGGAGTTGACCACAGGCTGACAGCTCAGTGTCACATAGTCACATTTAGGTGTAAATGTAAAAATGCTTAATTCGAAAATAACAAAGAAATTTTGCTAAAATCTACCGTTTTGGAGTTATCAACAATAAAAGTTTGGTCTCATTCGCATCCATCTGTCCGTCATTACTGGCATTGTTTGCATTCATTTGCTGCGGAATGCTAAAGCATGGAAGCTTACTAAGTTAGTGGCCTTTTTACTGATGTTACTCATCTCAATTACTGCACAATGGCTAGGAGTAGGTGGTTAGGTTTTTAGGTAAAAGTTATTTAGAAAAGCAGGTGAGGTGCACCAATTTTGGCTACAAAACGTGCAAGAAAAGTTGGGTGGACCTTGCGTCGAAGTAGAAATAGAAGAGAAAATCTCCCAGTGAAAATATAACTGTGGACGTAGATTGAAGAGAGTCTGGCATTTTGGTGGAATTGAGAGAGTTTCTTCAAAGAAGACATTTTTGGTTCCATTAACAGTGGCGCATATGCGATTTCCAGAACATGGATACATGCACAAAAAAATCAACCATAGAGAACATTTTGTTTACCCTGTATACCGAAATATCGACACCCAAACAGTGGAAAGCCTGTGGAAGACTATGAAGGATATTGCCATCTGACATGGGCTAAAAAATGTTTTCTTAAAGCAATATGTTGCTCAGTTGTTGCTTTTGAAAACAATCCCTAACCATACTCATTACCTTCACAAGTTCCTAACTGAAGTGGCCAACATGTACCCAGGATCCAAATAATTAATTTTTTTGTAAATAATCATTTTATTCAAACATTTATTTTGGAAATAATCATGCTTCAGTTTTAAAAATCCAAATTAAAATAAATAAAATAATTAAAATAAAAAATCTGCACATTAAATTTGTTCTTGTTATTATTAATTCCTTTTCTAGCATTTTTTTTTTTTTGTATTTTGTAAATAATCATGCACTTTTTAAATTTATGTGCAAGTTTGCTCTTTTTAAAATTCACAGAATTAATTATTATTGCTTCATTTTCTATAATTTTTTTTTTTGTATTTTGTAAATGATCATGTCTTTTTAAATTACCTACAAAGTTAAAGAAAAGAGTCATACTCTTTTCATTTATTTTTTTATATTTTGTATTTTTAAATTTCGTACAAGGTTCCTCTTTTTAAAATTCATGCAAAGTTTGCACATTAAGTGCACAATAATCAAGACAAATGAAGATTCCACGCAGGGTTATCATGCAGCAAGTGAATGCAAACAATGCCAGTAAAGGCTAGCCACAACGTGTATGAGTCCAAACTTTTATTGTCGATAACTCCAAAATGTTAGATTTTAGCAAAATTTCTTTGTTATTTGTTAATTAAGCATTTACATTTACATCTAAATGTAACTATTCGGGAAATTCTTATTAGAAACTGAGCACAGGTCCTAAACTGCAAATTACCTGAAAAATCCATGTTATTCTTTTTATAATTTAGATTATGCTTAAATTTAATCGTAAAGTTTATGGAATACAAATGATATTTTTGGTTTGGTGGATTTAAAACAATTCTACTGAAATGTTTTTCTAGATACTTCCAAAAAATGATAGCTTGGGTTTTAAAAGTAGGTACTTCCAAAGGACCAAAATACAAAAAAAAAATATACTTGATATCTAAGGTTTAAAATGAATTTTTAAAAATGAAAAATCTTTCTTTTATCTTTTATTTTAGTTTTCATTTCAAGCTACTAGATGAAAGGTTAACATTTCTAATAAGCAACATACTTTGCTGTATTTTGAAAATTAATTTAACTTGACTGGAAAGATTTGTTTTGCTAAAAAATTTGATTATGGCCCTTTTTTTAAGTTGTCTTTCATCTCAATGTCATACTAGCAGATTTAAAGTCTTTAAAATATCAAAAGAATTAATTTTTCAAATAGACAATAGCTGTTTGTTTAAAGTGTTGGCAAAGTTGACAGTTTGTTGACAGATTGGTATTTATCTAATGTTGTTCTGTCAGGGCTTTAGGCATTAAAAAAGTAATTGAATTAATGTAAGTACCTTCTTGATTTGATTTTTAAGTACTTGGCAATCTTAAAAATTTAAGAAAACATTTTTGTAATGTAAAGTTTTATTGAATTTTAAATATTTTTGGTTGTAAATTTACTATCGTTATCACTCTTATTTTCTGATAATGTCGCGTATGTTCCATTGTAATTAATTAGAAAAAATTTTAATTGTTTCTATGAATAAAATTTATTATGGACACTAACTTTTTTCTGTGGAGCACTTACTGTGTATTGCTCAAACAAAAAAAATCTGGTGCTTCCATTGTCATCTTGAAAAGACCAGGTGACGGCCAAATAATAGAGTTGGTGACAGCTTGGGAAGATGGCTACAGAGGACAAGAAGGGATAGCATCCCTTATTGTATCTTCTTTGAAGAACCCATTAATTGCTTCTACAAATCATACTACAGAATACCCCCAGGGTTTACCGAAAAGTGGGGAGGATGAGAACTCGAATAGGATGGATTACGTGGATTCAACCTCAGTCAGTCCCTGGAATAAGAGTCAAGTATGTCTATGGGGGAAGATTTTTAAGAATTTGAGAGGCCTCAAAATACACCAAGGCTGCATGAAGTGTCTGACCCAAACTGATCACAGTGCACAGACATAAGCTCTGGTGAGACACATGAGAAGCAGAGTCAGGACACACCCCACAGACCCTGCATTATCATGCAATCGCTACTCAGGCCAGTAACAAGGAAATCACCAAAAAGTTAAAATGGCCTACATCGAAGAATAGTGATGAGTGGGAAAAGTTTGAATTTAACAATGGGAGTCTAAATATGACTCTAAAAGGAAACCCTGAAAAAATTTAAAGATATTAACAACAATAATAGTGAGTTATGCTTCAGAAAGTTTTGACTACCAGGAAACAAAACAAAATCCCAGAAACTACAAATCAAATCAGAGGGAGAACAAAATCTCTGAGGAAAGAATTGGAAATTCTAAAGAAAAGATTTAAAAAAGCCAATCCTGATGAAAAACTGAACCTAGGGATGAATTAAGAGGAAAGTTAAAAAGAATCTGAAGAGCTAAAAGAATGAAGAAACAAAGATTAGAAAAAAGTAAGCAAAGGACAAAGTTCTTCTCAGACTCTTTTGGCTACTCTAGAAGCCTGCTTGGTGACAAATGCAAAGGGCAACTACAACAAAACAGTCAAGAAGTTAATGATTACCTTCAGAAGAATTCTCAAGGCCCATTAAAAAACATGGATTCTAAGGATAGTTTAATTAAACTCAAACCTCCTTCATCAAAATTTGATAGCAAAGAACCACCATGGAAAGAGATTCAAGAAATAGTAGAATCTGCTAGATCTGGTTCTGCTCCAGGACCCAGCAGTGTCCTAGTATATAAAAGGTGTCCAAAACTCCTTAAAAATCTATGGAGTATTATAAAAATAAATTGGAAAAGAAACCAAGTACCACTAAATTAGAAATGAGCGCAGCTGGTATGGATCTTGAAAGAAGGGAATTTCAAAACTTTCAACCAGTTCCAGATAATATCGTTTCTTGACGTAGAAGGTAAAATTTTCTTCAGCATACTGGCAAAAAGATTAACAACATTCATGGACATGTCTGTAGAAAAAGGTGGTATAGCACGCATACCAGATTGTCTTGAACATACAAATTGTTACACAGCTACTAAAGAAAGCAAAAGAAATCCTATGGTTGCACTTAGCATACCATACAAAATAATAAGGGTAGTACTACACAGACACCCTGTACCATCTGACATTATAGATCTAATGATGGACTATTATATAGAATTTAAACTAAGAGTCAAGACAAATAACTTGTAAAAAGAAAATATAATTTTACCAGGATTTTCTGAAAAAAAAAATTAATGAAATGATTTCATTTATTTGTGAATAAGACCTGAAAGTTACATGAAAATCAGATAATTATTTGATTTTTGCAAGAATTTCTACATCAATGTGTTTTTCACTGAAAGTAAGGCACTACAATTTCCTGTACTAATCTTTGGTTCCCATGCTGATGCACAAAATCTAAGATTTTTTACCAAAATTTTGAGCATTCTAAAAAGGATAAAAAAAAAATCAAAATATGCTTTGGTCTTTCTTCTTAACAATAAAATTAAGATTTTGATGATAAAATTTTCTTTTTATTACATTTAGGGCATTTTTTTCATCATGGTATGCTAATTTTTTAGCGAGTCAGTGGAAGTACCTTGTTAAAAATTGTCTTTTTTATTGACATGATTTAGTATTTAAATATAATTTTAAAAGACTTTTGTGAAAATATTAATAGTTTGTAGAAACGGGCAATATTTTTCTGAACTTGTCTTCCCAATATTCTATAAATCACCCTTTCTGTATATTCTATAGCATTTAGTTTTATAGAAGTTAAAGAGAATTTCTCCAGAGATCCATCTTTCCCATTTGTAGAACTATATGAGGTGAGAATTTTATAAGTAAATGAAGCAACTTTCCTTGCAAGATTTTAAATGGAAACTTCTGTAAATAATTTGCCATTTATAAAATATTGTAAATTTTATGCAAAGTCAATACTTAGATGATTTTTTTTCTTATTTCCCTAAAAGATTTCCTGGTGCCTGTTATAATAACTGTTTGAAGGTAAACAACTTTTAATCATATCACTTCAAAATCATCTTTCTATAGAGTTGTTACAGATTGGTTTTATATCAGAATTTTCTTATTAATGGCACAAAGATTTTTTTTTTATTGTACTGATATCCAGTTGCAATGTTTGATTTGTTACCGACAAACTAATAATTTCCAGATTGCAATCACCATCATGTTTTATACAACTTGTGACAAGACAAAAATACTTTATTGCTTGATATTTGAAATTTATTCCTCATGCTTTCTTCCTTAAACAAACCTTCCCTTGGTGATTATTCTTTAAATTTAATGCTTTTTGCATCATTTCAAGATTCATGCCTGAATGAATGTACTTTTTCTTATTTTTATTCACGTTATTTATATCATAATTGCTCTGGAGTTGTCTGTTTGTTTTTCATGAGTTTTTCACAAGTAGAAAGAAGAATATTTAAAAAAATAATATTTTAGACATTTTAAAATTTTTTTAGAAAGATGCCACTGTACTTGCATGTTGCTTTTCACCACAAAAAGGAAATTATTTAAGATAAATTTTTTGATTTTCCTATTGATCTTTTCTGTCTGCAGCATTATTGTGTCTGTTTGCTTAAACTAGCCATAACATGTTGATAAATGTATCTGTTGAAATATAAACTGATTTCATCTATCATTCATTATCTTAAAATTCATTTTATTACTTTTTCTTCACAGATGTTTTGGCTGAACAGAAAATCATGACATGCATAAAAAACGTTATTAGTTGGAAATTTCAATGAAAGAAAACAAGACTTTTGACTTTGCATTAAGAACAGGGAAACATAAGCTGCAAACAATATTTTCAAAACCATCACATTAACCGTCAAGGTAAAATATACTTTGAAATGTGCAGTTTTTCTTTATTGTAGACACTTAGCATTACATATGAGTAAAAATTAGAAAGAAGCCATGTTTTTCCAACATTTGCACACATTTGTCATGATTCATATTTAGTGTGCCATATTGATGGAAAAACACATTGGAGAGAAATCATCACATTTTTGTGAAATTTGTGGTTCTGCCTTTACACATTTGTCACATTTGAAGTGCCACATGCAAATACACACTGGAGAGAAACCATATTCTTGTGAAGTTTGTGGATTTGCATTTTTTGATAAGTCATCTTCGGTGTGCCATATGCAAACACACACTGGAGAGAAACTATATTCTTGTGAAATTTGTGGATCTGGATTTTCAAAGAAGTCAGTTTTGGAGAACCATGTGCAAGCACACACTGCTGAGAAACTATATTCTTGTGAAGTTTGTGAATCTGCATTTTCATACAAGTCAAGTTTGAAGCGCCATATGCAAACACACACTGGAGTGAAACCACATTCTTGTGAAATTTGTGGTTCTGCATTTTCAGAGAAATCAACTTTGAAGTGCCATATGCGAACACACACTGGTGTGAAACCACATTGTTGTGAAATTTGTGGTTCTGCATTTTCAGAGAAATCAACTTTGCAGTGCCATATGCGAACACACACAGGGGAGAGACCATATTCTTGTGAAATTTGTGGATTTACCTTTTTACAGATGTCAAATTTGGTGTGCCATATGCGAACACATACTGGAGAGAAACCATATTCTTGTGAAATTTGTGGATCTACATTTTCAGATAAATCAACTTTGGTGAGTCATATACGAAGACACACTGGAGAGAAACCACATTCTTGTGAAACTTGTGGGTCTGCATTTTCAAAGAAGTCATGTTTGAAGCAGCATGTACGAACACATACTGGAGAGAAACCATATTCTTGTGAAGTTTGTGGATCTGCATTTTCACAGAGGACACATTTGCGGAGGCATTTGCGAACACATACTGGAGAGAAACCATATTCTTGTGAAGTTTGTGGATCTGCATTTTCAGATAACTCAATGTTGGCATGCCATATACGAACACACACTGGAGAGAAGCCATATTCTTGTGAAATTTGTGGATCTGCATTTTCACAGAAGTCATGTTTGAACAAGCATGAGCGAACACACACTGGTGAGAAACCACATTCTTGTGAAGTTTGTGGATCTGCATTTTCACTGATATCATACTTAAAGCAGCATATGCGAAGACACAGTGGAGAGAAACCACATTCTTGTGAAGTTTGTGGGTCTGTATTTTCAAAGAAGTCACATTTGAAGGATCATGTGAAAATGCACATTGGAGAGAAACCATATTCTTGAGAAATTTTTGCATCTGAATTTTCAGAGTTCAAAAAACTGAAAATAATATTTATTCAGGCACAGTAGCCTGTTGGGTCAGAGGTTACAAGACAAAAACTGTATAATGTCCCCACTGACTTAAACAGCATGCAAAAAGTCATTTAGTAACTTTAATGATTAAATAGAGCAGTTCCCGAGAAATGTTGCTGCCAGAGAAGTAAGTAAGGATTAAATCCAGGCCTCTCCTATTTTGTCATCTGGTTTTCTCTTTATCCCTGTCTGTAGGTATTGTCTGGATTATATCAGAAAATCTGGTATTGATTTATTGCATATTTTGTGATATTTCTTTGTGTAAGAAATAGATGTCATTTCCAAAGTCACTAAAAAACTGCATTTTTGCAACATTTTACTGTAAAAGAAATTCATATTTGTTTTATTGCAGATTAATTTAGTGTTAAATCAGCTAATTTATGAGATGATTTATAATTAGGTGTGTTTGTTGCCAAGGCCACACTGGTGGTGATGTGGGATTAGGTATAGATAGTGAACCTTGATTGAGCAGATGGTCTCTGATGGATTCAGGTCAAATATGATATTAATGAAATGGGGGTCACAGTGGTGACAACGAGGGAAGCTTGAAGCTGGATGGTGATGAGGTAGAAAAATTAGAAATCATGGTGGTTGACATTTGGAGCGAGGTGGTGTCAAAGCTGGTCTGTAATTCTGCATTGCATGTATTTAAGTCTTCACGTGAACTGTCTGATCTTCTAACTACCAGCCTGTTAGCCTCTTACCTCTTTTTGGCAAACTACTAGAGGCCCTAACCAACTTTGAATTGGTTAATAGGAGGGCTTTCTTTCAAACAAGCAAGACATTGTTTACATTTCTATGTCAACTACTGATGTATTAACATTGCTGAAAGAGTCTATCAAGTTTTAGATAAGAACAGTGAAGCTCGTTCTGTTGCTTTGGATGTCTTGAAAGACCTCAACAGGGTTTTGCATAGAGGTCTTCTTCAGAAGTTGAAGGGGTATGATATTTTTGGATGGATTTTTGAACTGATTCACTATTTCTTATCAAATTGCGAAATAAAAGTTGTATGGCCATTTTTCTAGTTCTTTTTGTATTAATGCATGTGTCCCACAGATACTGAATTGACTGATGTCATCAAGAAGGTCATTGATGAAAATTAGGAACAAAGTAGGTCCAAGTTTAGAACCCTCTTGTCTGGCTCGATGGCAGCAATTCTCTTTGGCAGCAGGTCACAGTGTTTCTCCTGGCCATCACTGGGCTTAAGCACCCTCTGGTTGCTTCTCACTTACTGCTACTGTTGGCTTCAACCAATCATTCAGTTCATATTCATCTCACCTACCCCTCAAAACTCGTTACATATTCATCACTTAATTATTTTCTCCAAACCTAGAGACATGACACTGATCCTAAACAAAGTGGTTTGGTATTTCAAAACAATAAACTTTGTTTTACACATTCCTTTTGTTCTCCAGACAATAATTTTCTAATCAATAAATTTTATTTCAAATCTACAATTTCTTTTAGTTGTCAATTTACCAAATCCTGACCCAAATAGATTATTTACATTTCTTCAAAACATATTTTGGATTCCACATTCTATTCGGCAATTTCTTTCGTTTACATTTGTGGCTTTACCAACATTTGCTTCCCAGTTTTGAATGACATTCAATTAACAAAACAGTCAGCTACAAGAATCTCTCTTTGTTTGCCAAATTACAATATGAACTAAATATTCCCTTCAATGAATCGTACGTATTTTTGTCAAAACAAAATTATTTCAAATCCGCAAAAGAATTTTTCTATTGGTTTACATTCTGGTGTTCTTCAGGAACTTGTAACAATTCTTATGTGCATTTTCTGTTTATCAGAAAGAATAAAATTATTTCACTTTTTTCTTTGCTTCATATTTGAATTCCTTTTTCTCACTTTAACATTTTCTTGTTTAAGGCTTTTTCAAAACATACTGGAGAGAAATCACATTCTTGTGAAATTTGTGGTTCTGCCTTTACATATTTGTCACATTTGAAGTGCCACATGCAAATACACACTGGAGTGAAACCATATTCTTGTGAGGTTTGTGGATCTACATTTTTAGATAAGTCATCTTTGGCATGCCATATGTGAACACACACTGGAGTGAAACCACATTCTTGTGAATATTGTGGATCTACATTTTCAGAGAAATCAACTTTGCAGTGCCATATTTCTAATGCTCCAATTCTATATGGGGTTTTTGCATGTAACCTTTTAATTCCCAAATCCAAACCACCAGTGTAACAATCGTGTCACATTCTTTTCTACTACTACCAGTGACCATTTATAGTGTCACATTCAGCTTTGATTCAGCAGAAAGAAATTATTACATTTTGTTTTTTGTTGCATTTTCTGATTTGAAAGGTCAGTGGAAGAAGACAATTTTGATAAAAAAGAAACCGTTATTTACTGACTTGCCTCATCATCTTTTTCAGTTTCATGTTAGTGTTGGCAAAATAAAAATGTATTCAGCTATGATTTCATCGTGTCAGATATTTTGATGAAATAATAATTTTATATTTTTTAAACAGTACTTTAGGAAATTAGTTGGATTTTATTATTTTGCTTTGAAGTTTTGTTTTATTTTTATTCAATGACAGTAGCATAATGTGTGTTTGGATATGTTGATAAAAAATAATATTTCACTAAACATTAAATTTGACTTTGTATTATAACCTTTTAATTAAAAAATCCATGTTACACTTCTGAAAATTTAGATCATCTTTAAATTAAATTGAAAAGATTATGGAATACAAATATGTTTGGTTTGATGGATTTAAAACTATTTTTCTGGAATGTTTTTAAACTAACTAGCTACCTTCAATTTAAAATGATAACTCAAAAGTAAAAAATGGATTTTTAAAATTGGAAACTATCTTGAAGTTTTTTATTTTTTATTTTCAAACTAATGTATTACAAATGAGCAAAATACTTTGCTGCATTTTAAAAATTAATTTAAAATTTGACTAGGAGTTTTTTTTGTTATAGCTGATTAGTGCTCTTTTATAGTCGTCTTTCATTGCAGTGTTATTCTCTTTATTAAAAAGACTTTCTAAAATAAAATATACATTTCTGAAACTTTATTTGAGTATATTCAATTTTAAACCACTTCATATTTCTGGAAATTTAATTAAGGGTGGGTAACAGGTGTAAACATATATATTTCTACCATGATTTTATAAAAGAAAATTCTAAAATAATTTACAATTTTTGAATAATTCCTAAAAATTTAATTAAAATGATTTGATTTTTGCAACTCCATGTGCTTTCACCACAAAAAGATGCTAAAATTTCTTATAGTAATCATTGCTGCCCCAGCTAATACAAGAAAAACAAGACATTTAATGTAAATTTTGAAAATTAAAAAAATAATAAAATGAAACTTTTGTCTATCCTCTTAACAACAAACATTTTGATGATAAAACTTTGTCTTTATGAAGTTTGGGGCATTTTTCATTATGTTATGATCTTTTTAAGTGAAAATGCAGAGGTCCCTTAACTAAACTCCTTTTTCTAGATCTATAAAAAGAAAATAATTAAGATAAAAATTTTAAAATATCTACAAAATATTAGATTTTAATTATTTACTTTATAAAAAAAGTAACTGACTGGAAATAAATTCTTTTTAGTATAATTAGGATTTTAATAATTTATTTTATAAAAATAAAACTGAAGTTAACTGAAAAACTATCACAAATCATTTATTTTAAATAATACATTTTTTTTGTTTGTTTGTAGGATTCAAATCCTACATAGTTCTCAAAATCAGAACAAGTAAAACATAATACAGGCTCCAGACTAAGTTTTTGCAAAGATGTTTTCTGGTTGGTTAACAAATATTTAAAAAAAAATACATTTCACCTGTTCTCAACTATGTCCGATCAAATCAACCTAGTTTCTGGCCCGAATTAAAACACTGATTGCGCCAATCACGTGATACAAGTTTTCAATAAATATGAAACATTGTTCATTCTCAGCAGTGAGACAAACCAAGTTTTTTTTTTTTTTAACTCGACAAAGAACCTATGTCACCCAAATTGACGTTAATTACTTAAATTAAGATAAACCCAGCTTGCAAAGGAACACTGACTCAATTTATTTATTTCACTACAAACGTGGCAAGTTAAAACTCCAGTCAAAGAGCGACAACTTTGTAGAAATCACAGTAAATCGAGAACAATACTTCTATTTTAATACAAAAATAGAACTGTTTAATTTTCCCACAATTACAATAGTACTTAAGCACACTTTCTCATTTTCATACACACAATTCAACAATTTCTAATTTTTCAGAAAAAAGCTTTAATAAGTTAACACTACAAACCAAACAAAACAAAAATTGGAACAATTTAAACGAGTTGAACAACAAATATTTGTATGTTTATATTGTGTTAAAATTTAAATGTTTATTAATTATTGAAGCAATACATTGTTTTTTTACATTATTATTTCTCTTGTTGTTTACACATTTTGTTGCATTTGTGAATTAAAATACGTTGAGATTTGAACATATGCACATTCAGTCCCTACATGTTCATTCTGTTCACCTGATTCAGTTAACGTCCTGGGTATGACGGTAAACTACATCTGCGTCCTGGGTATGGCAATAAACTGCATCCAACAGCAAGGTCTCAGATAATGTTTTCAGAAAAATAATGTTGCCAGCTCTAAGTTTTTGAAACAATAATGTTGCCAGCTCTAAGTTTTTGAAACAATAATGTTGCCAGCTATACGTTTTTTTTTTTTTTTTTTGTAAAAAAGTAATGTTGCCAGCTATACGTTTTTTTTTTGTAAAAGTAATGTTGCCAGCCATACGTTTTTTTTTGTAAAAGTAATGTTGCCAGCTATACGTTTTTTTTGTAAAAGAGTAATGTTGCCAGCTACACGTTTTTTTTTTTTTGTTTTTTTGTTTTTTGAAACAATAATGTTGCCAGCTATACATTTTTTATTCCATACAAAATAGCCATTTAAAATTCATATAAACTGGATTTAACATTAAATGACCCACAGTGGTTGATATGCCATAAAACCGAAACAAACAAACAAACAAACTGATTCAGTTCAGTGCTATTTTAAAAAGCTTCCTTAGGAAGAAGTCTTGTATTGCAAAATTCTTTTGTCACTTACACTTAGCAAGGAAAAACAGTAACCAGTTTTCAATCATTTGCTAAATAAATAGAAATGCCACAGTAAAACATGTGTTTTCTATTTCTGCTGGAAGGATAAAATGAAATTTTAAGATAGAAAATGATTATTATTTTATTGTATTATTTACTTAATAACAATATATATCACTTAACCATGACAAAGTAATACAGAAAGTTAAAACATTTAAAATTTTATGACTTATTCTCATTAAAATTTTTAAAAAGTGGAAACAGTTCAGCCATTTAAGATGAAAACTCCTTTCAGAAAAATTAATTTTATTGAAAATATTAAATTTAATCTGTTATGTTGAAATTAAAATTATAACAAAAGCATCAAGAAAGAGTTTTCATTTTTAAAAATTCACTTTAAACCTTACATATTGTGAATCTGTGTAGGTACTTATAACCAAAATTTCAAATGTTTTGAAAAGGATTAAAACATATAATAATCAAAAAGTACTTTGGTCTTTATTTTTAGATTTTGCTGATCAGATTTTATTAAGTTTGTAGTAATTTTCACCATGTATTACCATTTTTTAGAGAATCTTTGGAAGTACCTACATTTATTCGGTTCATGCCAAATAAGACGGTAATTAAACAATGAGAATATTAAACAGATAATCCTTTTAATATTCTCATAATAGCTCAATGTATTCAACTGTATACAAAAATAATACAATAAAATAAGTACACCCCCTCCCCACAAAACAATACCTAAATGAAAATTTTTTCTTGAAGCTTTTATTTTAGTTTGAATTTCAAGCTAATAGATTAAATTTAATATTTCAAATAAGCAAAGTACTTTACTGTCTTTCAATACAAATTTAAATTGACTGAAATTTTTTTAATTGCTAAAATTGCTGATTTTAATGTCATTTTTAGCCATCTTTCACCCCAAGTTAATTATCTTTTTTTCAAAAATAAAATATACTTTTCTAAAACTTTTATTTGAGGAATATTAGCAGATTTAAAGTTTAATTAATCTGATTTTAAAAAATATTACTTAGTTTTAGTTTAAAATATAGCAGAAATAAATTTGTTAATTGTTTATTTAAGATGTTGACAGATTGGCTGACAGACAAGACAATATTTTTCCAATATTTTTCTTTGGATGGACATTTATATTTACTTGGGGATTATAATGTGAAAGCCTTTTTTTATGGAATTTTTAACTATGCAGTAATCTTAAAAACTTAGGAAAATATTCTCCATAATCTGATGTTTTGTTAAATTTTAGGTACTTCAGATGTAAAATTACTAGAACTATTGCTCTTATTTTCTGACAATGTCATTTATGGGACATCAGTATTTGCAAAAGTTGCCATATTTATACAGACAAAAAATTTCTAAATTCTTTTAAAAATATTGGTGTGTCATGAATTGCACTAAGCTTTTCCATTTATGATTAGTAAATATAGTTTTTACTTAAAAACAATATTTTTGTTCTTGTACCCTCAATATCGCTTACTTTTTTTTTTTTTTTTTAGAAATTCCACCCTATTTTATCAGTTTCTGGGCCATCTCAGGTGTAGGAAGGAGTCAGTCAGTAGTTCAAGTTGAGTCAAGAGTCGAGTCAGAGGCAGTCCGAAACAGAGTAGCATTCAGACAATTACTGCAAGACATTGGAATAGTGATTTGATTTTGATTATGCTTTAAATTTAATAGATAGACAGAACAAACAGCGATCATCAGATGGGTGCTAATTTGTTTTAATAATTACACTCCTTTTTCACACATTTTACCTTGATTCTGATAATCAAACAGTTCAAATTTTGCGAAATTTTAACACCTCGGCCGTTTCACATGTAATCTAATTGTTATTGGTACACATGATTACTTTATATTTCTATTTCACGTACTATCAAAGTGTTCCTATAATATCGGACTAATTAACAGGAATTCAATCACTGCAATCAGATACCACGGATGGGGTATCAATAGGAATACTTTTTCTATGCTTAATTTGACTGTCCAACAGTAGACATCAAGAACCGATAACTCCAAAACAGTAGATTTTATCAAAATTTCTCCTTTTTTCGAATTAAGCATGTAAATTTGCATGTTTGTATAACTATTCGGGAAATTTTTATTAGATACTTAGCATGGGGCTTTAAAAGCAAATTATCCATAATTTCTTATGGAATCATTGGCATAAATGAGTATAATTTTTTGAGGTTCTTTTTGGGCCATATCTGTGGTGTATATTGCAAATTAGGGCCCCCAAATCAGGTAAATTATTATCACCCACAGCTACCGCGATTCACTTGCGACACAGGTCAGCCATCTTGGACAGCAAGGACCACCCTATAGCGGTGGTATTCAATACTAGAAATTTTATGCACATCCAATACTTAGTTGATTTGTATCAGATTTTGAAAGGCAAGTTTTTATTTTTTGTATTTCTTTATTTCACTAAAAGATTTCCTGGTGCATATTATAATAGCTATTTTTTAATAATTAATAACTTTTCATAATATCACTTTCAACATCTTTGGTTCTATAGAGCTGATTACAGGTTGATTTTATATCAGAATTTTCTTATTAATGGCAGAAAGATATTTTTCATTGTGTTGATTTCTAGTTGTAATGTTTGATTCATAACCACAAACTAATAATTGCCTGATTAAAATCACCATCTTGATTTATACAACTTGTGAATTGTTATGGGATCTTACCCATAATAATAATAATGGACTCTTCCATACTTAATAAATACTGCGCCTCAGGAGTAGGCAACGAGTCAGTCCGTAGTTCACTACCGACTGTTCGGTTATATTCTCATCCTACAGATGGGAGGAACCCGAAGGAGGCTACGCCGAAGGGCGGAGTTTCCTTCGGGGAGGTAGACCGGCCCTGAACCTGTTACATATTTTTGGCCGAGCCCATGGGCCGGGAATGCCCACGTTAAAAAGGCCTTGTGCCACATGACACCCGCGTGGGGGGGGGTGACTGAATATCGTCAGTCTGTAGTTCAAGTTGAGGCAAGAGTCGAGTCAGAGGCAGTCCGAAACAGAGTAGCGTTCAGACAATTACTGCAAGACATTGGAATAGTGATACTGGTCGAGACTACATTGTTCTCTCTACTAAATCTGATTGTTCATACTAACACTTGTACTTCTCTGTATATATTCCTGTTTGTAATATATCTGTGTTATTCCATACCTGTGTTCGAGTTTATTGATTCTTACCTTGCACTATCACCGTGGTACAAGGAACCGCACCATAACAGAATAAACAAAAATACTTTATTGCTTGATATTTGAAACTGATTCCTCATTCTCACTTCCTTAAAGTAAAACAAAGCTTTACCTGGTCATTATGCTTTAAATTGAATGCTTTTTGCCTCATTTCAAGATTCATGTCTGAATTAATGATTTTTCCTTTGTTGTTCCCCTTAAATCATAATCACTCTGATGTTGTCTGCTTATCTTTTGTGAAAACTGAGTTTGTTTACAAGTGGAAAGAAGAATCTCTAAAGAATAATATTTTAGACATTTCAAAATTTTTCAGCAAAATACTATTTTAATTGCATATTGTATTTCAACTCAAAAGGAAATTATTTAAGATGAACTTATTGATTTTTCCATTGATCTTTCCTGGCTGCTGCATTATTGCGTCCCTGTGCTGATCTCAACTATCATTAATATATATGACTAAATTATATCTGTTAACATATGATCTGATTTGATATATTATTCATTGTTTCGTTACTTTGTCTTCACAGGTATTTTGGCTGAAGAGTATATCATGATAGTCATAAGAACTGTTATTATTGTGAATTTAATTGAAAGAAAACAAAAATTCATTTTCGTCACGAACAAAGATATATATATATATACTGCCATATTAATGTAAATTTTTATTTCTATATTTTCGAAAGCATCACATTAGCTGGCAAAAAATCATGTACACTGAAATTTTTGGTATATTGTTTTTTGGAAAATGTTAGTGCTACACATGAGTAAAAATTAGAAAGAAGCCATGTTTTGTGTTATATTTGTGAAGTTTAATTTAAAGTGTTACATGTGAACACACTAGAGAGAAACCACATTCTTGCGAAATTTATGAATCTGCCTTTATACATTTGTTACATTTGAAGTGCCATATGCTAATACACATTGGAAAGAAACCATATTCTTGTGAAGTTTCTGGAACTGCATTTTCACAGGAGTCACATTTCAAGTGACACACAAAGGAGAGAATCCATGTTTATGTGAAGTTTGTGAATCTGCATTTTCATACAAGTCAAGTGTGAAGCAACATATACGAACACACTAGAGATAAACCATATTCTTGTGAATATGTGGATCTGTATCTTTGTGGAAAATCACATTTGAAGTGACATATGTGAACAGTGGAGAGAAAAACCACATTCTTGTGAAATTTGTGGATCTGCATTTTCACAGAGTCCATATTTAGAGAGGCATTTGCAAATACATGCTGGTGAGTGACCATATTCTTATGAACTTTGTGGATCTGCATCTTCACAGATGTCACATTTTAGCCATCATATGCAAACACACACAGCCTAGAAAACATATCTGTGTGAATTTTATAAATTTCTGTTTCTAGAAAAGTCAAAGGTACTACGTCATATTCAAATCTCTATCAGAGAGAAATTCTTGTGAAATTTGAAAATCGGAATTTTCAGAGATGTCAACATTGTTGAGTTGCATGCAACCCCATACAAAAAAGAAATCATATCCAGGTCAAGTGTTGGGGGTCTGCATTTCCATTGAGGTTATATATGATCTGACATATCTAAACACACACTTGTGAGATTTATTTTATATGTCACATATATTAGGAACAATGATTTTAAAGATCTTTTAATAAAATGTATTGTTAATTTTCGTGAGTTACTCGCTTTGGTTGCTCTTCAACCAGGAAAGGCATCCATTTTTTACATAGGACACACTTATAGAGAACAAAGTAGTCTGAATAAAGCATGCAATTCCATACAGAACAAAGCATATCACAGAAAATATTATAGTAATTTCATGACGGTCAGATTTTTATATTATATGTCCTAAATATTAAGAACGTTTCTTTTTAGGGTCTTTTAATAAAATGTATTGTTAATTTTCACGAGATACTCGGTTTGCTTACTCTTCAACCTGGAAGAGGCTGTCTTGCCCAGAAAGGGCTGAGCAGCCATTTTTATATAGGGCTCACACGTTGTGTACAAAGTAGTCTGAATAAAGCACCCTCTTTCCATCATGTCTCCAAGTTCATTTAATTTAAACTTACATACAGTAAAACATTTGATATATTATTAGTGTGAAGTGAAAACAAATTCTATCAGCCTGTATTTAAACTCTGCTCACTGATTCTATTTTGCATATTTTTACAGGTCATGAACTCCGCTTTTATTTCACATAATGAAGGCTGTACAATTATTAATTTTCATCTGATTGTTTCAAATATCAGTCTCTTTTGGATGTTATTTTCAGAGATTTAATACATTATAGACCTTTTCAATTTCACATGTGTTGTAACATTTAATATGGCCAGCAAGTGATTACTGAAAAGCAGCCAGAGCAATAGTAAATAAACATATTCGCATATATATTGTCAGAAATGCACATACATACACACAACACTAAAGTACGACACTTATCACACTCCCATTATAGGTGAAAAGGGCAAACAACAAATATATGGCCTTTTAAAAATACAATATTTTACCGAGAGATATGTTTCAAAGTCATTCAGAAAATTTATTAATTCACAGAATTTCATCACATTAGTGTTCAATTTCTATTTAAAAGTTATTGAAAATAACATTTATTTAGGTACAATAGCCAGGGCGTCAGAGGTTACAAACAAAAACTGTATAATTACACCCCTGACTTTAAATGTGGTTAAAAATTCATTTAGTAACTTTAAGGATTAAATGGAGGGATCTGAGTGAAGTATAGCAGCTGGAGGAGGAAGTAAGGATTAAATCTAATCCTCTCCTATTTTATCATCTGGTCTTTCTCTTTATCCTTGTCTTTATATATTGGCTGGATTATATAAGAAAATTTAGTGCGTTTTTTATAACATATTCATGACCTTTTTTTGTCTAAGAAATAGATGACCTTTGTGGAATATGTCTATTCCAAAGTCGCTAGAAAAATGTGTTCTGCAAAGTTTTACAGTAAAAGGAAGTAATATTTGTTTCAGTGCAGATTAATTTAACTTTAAATCAGTTAATGTTTCGAAAATAACATTTGAGAAAAGTATATTTTATTTTTGAAAAGATTTTTTTAATAATGAAAATTATTTGTGTCAATAGATCTGTCCATAGTAAAGTAGAAAAGAATAAGATTTAAATGAAAGAAGTCTAGCAGCTGGAGGAGGAAGTAAGGATTATAATTGAACCTCTCCTATTTTGTCGTCTGGTCTTTCTCTTTATTCCTCTCTCTATGTATTGGCTGGGCACTTCTGACATTGATTTATTGCATTTTTTTATAACATATAACGTTTCTTTGTTGAAAAAAAAATAGATGACTTTTGTGGAATATCTCCATTCCAAAATCACTAAAAATACTTTTCTATTAGGGTGGTGCAAAAATAATGACGTAATAATGTCGTTTTTTGACGTATTTTTTAACGTCAAAAAACGACATTATTACGTCATTTTTGCACCAACCTAATACAAAGTTTTACAGTAAAGGAAATAAATATTTCTTTCAAAAGAAATTAATTTAAATTCAAATCAATTAATCTTTGTAAAATAACATTTGAGAAAAGTATATTTTATTTTTGAAAGATATTTTTAATAAAGAGAATTATTTGATGTCAACAGATTTGTCTGAATGACTGAATTTATTGATTTTTACATGTAAGTAGTAAAGAAAAAGATATCACTTTTATTGCATAATTCTCTAACATTTTCTCCACAAATGTTTTCATAGGATTACTGAAAATTGCCAAATATTACTTAGGGGATAAAAACTTTTATAACATTTTTTTAATATCTTTTAACATTTTTTAACATCTGCTTTTTATAACATATTCATAACCTTTGTTTAAGAAATAGACGACTTTTGTGCAGTATGTCCATTCCAAAGTCACTAAAAATGTTTTTCTGCAAAGTTTTACATGAAAAGGAAGTAATATTTCTCTTAATGCAGTTTAAATAAACTTTAAATCAGCTAATTTTTCTAAAATAACATTTGAGAAAAATATATTTTATTTTTGAAAGATATTTTTAAGAAAGCAAATTATTTGGTGTCATCAGATCTGTCCGTATGGGGAAATTTATAGATTTTACAGGTCAGTAGAAAAGAAATAGATTTCAATGTTATTGGGTAATTCTTTAGCATTTTCTCCACATGTTTTCATACAATTACTGTAAATTGGTTTAAGATTACTGGTTAGTTAAAACCCGCAGAAAAAGGCATTCACGTTGTATTTCTTAATTAATTTTCCAGTTATGTCTCAATTGCTTGAATTTACCCAACATTAAGCTGTCAATAAATCAATCAACATATCAAATTTTAATAAGGAGAATTATTTTGTGCTAACAGATCTTCATGTGCAGATGAATTTATAAGTTTTACTTTTGCATGTGAACACAATTCTTACATGGTGAAATTTTTGTCGTATTATAGTTGCTTTGCCTAGTTTTGACTTGCATATATAGTGTTTGTGTTATATTAAGTGTATGGTAGCAGAAACAAGAAGAAATGACAGAAGTTTAAGAAATAAATAATTGTATTAACAAAAAAAAAAAAAAAAACGAATGGTGAAGTGGTGTAACGAGAAGCCATTTTCATTGTTCATCAAACACATTTACTCACCCTTCTGCTTGGCGGATTTTCTTCCCACTTTAGATATAACAAATCCTCAAAAATGATGATTGTTTTTCTCTTTTGAATCTCCTGGCAACAAGCCTCACTTATTTACTGTATTTTTATTCATCTTTACTATATTATAAAACCCAGGTTGTGTGTGTGTGTGTGTGTGTGTACGTTTATATATTGGATCGGATTTCCTACATTTTTCAACCGATTTCAACAAAACTTCACAGGACTACGTAAAATTACCTTGCGGTGGTTCTGACAGCGCCAAAAATTGGAAAAACAATTGTTTTTGCATGAAATCAATTTGAAAACACGATTAAGAGGCATTGCAACAATGAAAGAGGAACAACTCATATCGAGTTATACTTATTATAAAACCCTGGTTGTTTGTGTGTGTGCGTGTGTGTTCGTTTATATATGAGATCGGATTTCCTACATTTTTCAACCGATTTCAACAAAACTTCACTTTTTTTTGGCAGGTAGTGTTTCTTATTGTCTTGCACACTTTTTTTTCTTTATTTTTACATTCAGAATGCTTTAAAAATTCCATTTCCAATTGTTTATAATAAAATTCTATTCCATCGGTAGACGCATAACGATTGAAAACAATGTTTTTGTTTGAGTTTGGGTTTGTCCAATTCATAAAAAAAAATAAAAACAAACAAAAAAAACTAATTAAGACACACGTGTCCGTCAACCTTAAACAATAATCTTTGTCAATTTTATTTTTCAATCTTTATGATGGTCGATACTTGATCTATCTCTTACTGTTACATCCCCGGGCAACGCCGGGTTCTACTGCTAGTCTTTACTATATTATAGTTTTCTATCTGTTCCTCTCGAATTTAAATATAAATTCGAGAGGAACACATCAAAAGAAATTCAGTGAAGTCATATGCCGTAGAGAAGCTCGGTGGAAGTGTCATTGGTATGAGGAGCATTACACATTCAGCTCGCTTCAGGTGAGTTTCAGTTACTTTCCAGTAATTTCCTTCTTCTATCTGGTACCAATCAAAGAGTTATCAATGTGTTAATTCCATTATTGCAGCACGTTTTTCTTTCTTTCATTATGATTGTTTTTCGCTGCAGAATTTGTTATAAAAATGCAAACAGTAACACAAAAGAATAAACAAAAAAAAAACATTACTGCTGGTGAGGTAAAAGGAAAAGGAGAGGGGAATTGTCAGTATAAAATTCTTTTTTATTGACAATACAGAGGATGTGAGAGGAATGTCTGTAATGTGAGAAAGGTAGGCAACTTCAAAAAGGGTAGAGTTAGTAAGGCTTGGACTTGATCCATTTGTTGGCTCGGTTTATTGATCAGGTGTGGTGAAGCGGAGAGCTTTCTGGGTATTGAAAATAAACGGTTACCTAAGACTGAAATAAATTTTACTAAATAAATAAATCTTTCTAGAAGCGTTAATTATAATTTTGCTTATGGAGAAAATATAAGAGAATTACCCAATAATCTGCCTTCTACTCAGCTGATTATCTTCCCACTTTAGATTTTACAGACCATCAGGAGTCGACCCCTCAATAAAAATGAAGATTGTGTTTCTCTTTCGAATCTCCTGGAAACAAGCCTTATTCAAAGATTTATCAATGTGTTAAGTCCACTGTTGTAGCACGTTTTTCTTTCTTTCATTATTTTTCTACCATTAGAGTTTGTTATAAAAATGCACACAGTAACACGAAATAACAAACACAACAAATATTACTGCTGGTGAGGTGAAAGGAAAAGAAGACTAGAATTGTCAATATAAAAGTCTTTGTATTGACAATACAGAGGATGTGAGAGGAATGTCTAATGTGAGAAAGGTAGGCAACTTCTTCAAAAAGGTAGAGTTAGTAAGGCTTTCAGATGATCCATTTGTTGGCCTTGTTTACTGATCAGGTGGTGATACTGAGAGTTTGCTGGACACTGAAAATAAATTAATACCTGAGTTTGAAATACATTTTACAAAGTAAAAAAAAACATATTTCTTGAAGCTCTGACTATAATTTTAATTCCAATAGATTAAATTGGTAATTAGCCATGGTTAAGTGTAATTGGCAAAATGCTCCAGAAACGGAACTGACAGAGATTTCATTAAACAAGACAGAAAAGAACAGGGCAAAATAATACGAAGCAAATGTCATAATCTTCCTAAACCAGATTTTCTTTTGATTCATGTTACACAAATTTCCTCCACTGTCTGGATGTGAACACCCCGAAACACAAGACCGAACTAAAAATTCCGTCAAGTGCGCATCGGCTCCGCACACACATTTCGCTTTTCTCACCGCCCTCTCCCGCAAAAAAACTTACAATGCAATTTTTTATCTAATAGCACTCATTCCCGCCTAAAGAAGCGAAATAGGAATTGGAATTGATCTGAGCCAATGCAGATTTAGAGTGCAATAAGCAGATGAGCAACATAGATTTATTCATATGTAGGCATGCATCATGAACCAAGTATCATGTTTGATTCTTCAACTGCTGTTAGGAAAGTGATTGGATGTATTTTAATTTATTTTATTTTGCTTTCTTAGTATTAACATTCAGTCGGCATGTGTTGTATTTTTTATGAGGAATGAAGACATGTAACAAACATCATATGATCTAGCCAGCTTGCATTAGTCTAAAATATGCCTCCTCCTCGATCTGTTTCCTGACTTCCTTTATTGGTGAGCTAGGCTAGGGGAGATAATTGAGATCATATTACACCTCCCGCTTTTTATAAAGAATAGGGAAAATAAAAAAAGAATAAATGTTCTTATTTGTTGAATCTTGTTGGTGGCCTTATTATGCAGCCAGGTCTCGTCCCTATGTGTGTTGTCATGCCAACGAGTAGAAATGCATTATGCGTTTCATATGGGGCATGTTGGCTTGAGTCATCTGGTGGTGAGTTGTTCTACACTCTTGCTGTAGCATCAAGGGTTGATCTTTGAGGGATTTCAGGTGGATATAGCTTATGACTCATTTTGGTTTGGGATGAGTCTTCCTTCAGGTGCTGGCTCTTCCCGTGAAAAATGTGTCTGGATGGAGTCGTGGTTCAGTGCACACTTGCGTGACAATTGCAGCAGTTCATGTACCTGCATCCTTGTTGCGCAATCTTACATGCTGTCCTATCTGAAGATTGGGGAGATCTTTGTGTGCTGGTCATAATATATTTTCTGTCTAGCTTGACTCTGGTAAAATCGGGACGATATTCTTTTTTTTTGTATGGAGTAGTTCGCACATTTTACTGGAATGTCGCTAATCAGTTTTCTGTTGTACAGCAGTTCCCCTGGTGATGGGGTTGTTTGTTTATCGTAGGTGCTCAGAGGCATAATAATACCATGTCATTGTCACGGCTGTTCAATGTAGTCTTCTTAATGGCGGACTTCATTGATTGCATGCAACGCTCTGTGAGGCCATTTGACTGTGGACATTTTGGAGAAGATGTGCGATGGTCAAATACCCATTCTTTTGCAAACTGCTCGAATGTCACTGAGCTAAGATGGGGGCCATTGTTGCTGATCATCCTGTCTGGGATTCCTTGTTTCCCAAATATTTTTTGTTTTGTAGAAGTCAAGTGACTTACCTGCCAACATGGTTGCCTTCTTCTGTTTCCTTGTAATTATTTATTGTACTATGTACAAATGTGCCACAAGGCCGAAATGGGGAAAGGATGGTCATCTTTTGTCTTAACTTTAAACTTAGCTAGCCGCAATCACTGAACCAAACATACAAACAATGTTCCTTTCACCAAAACAACACATCCATTACATACTATTCTTACTACATCCACCAAAATGCCTCAGAGACTCTATGAAGTTCTAACTAGTCCCCATATATACAATTCATTGTCTGTGGGGGGAGGGGGAATAAAATAACATCTAAAAAACCCAATGAATATTTACAATGAATAAAAATCTATATACAAGAAACTAAACAAAAATATTGTTAGTAGAAAAAACCCCACAACCCTAATTGTGGTAGAAACATCAGTTAACTGGACGAAATCAATGCGGGACTTTAAAAAAAATATAAAACATTCGTACAATCCATGCACTCGCTACAAACACACACTCAATCAGACACAACAACAAATACGAAAGACACACTCGAAACGAAAGGCGCCCCGCACCCACCAGTGAACTGTTATCACTAACCACCTAACGATGGGAGGGATAGGGAATTAAACAAAAGAAAAAAAATAGGGTCAGAAATAAAAGGGGCCCAATGAGCATACACACCCTAGCTAAGTTAAACTGAAAAAAAAAGAAAAAGGTAACTAAAACAAAACCGACCTAAACTAACCTATACATGGGAGGGGTTGCCAATGTTCACCCCAGCAATCCCAAAATTCTTAAAGCCTAACTGGCATCAAAAAGCCACTCCAAGTCCTTTCACTCTGCAGAGACGCGCAAGACTCACCCACCTTTCGCTAAATTCCAATGGATGGAGTCGCTTCCTTTGCGTCCTGATCTTGACATTAAGCTGGTGCTTAAAGAACAAGATCAGTTGGGAAGAGGTAAACTTCTCGTCCCCATGAAATTCCTTCTGCCGCGTCGTCCATATCACGACTCGCATAACCCCCAGTAAGCAAAGGAACAGCCTTAGTCAACGGCGGTACTATATTGCTACAGACGGAACTGGCCTTGAGGACAAAGAACTTTCCGCGCAGCATGCGAACCATGTGATCTTCAACGAACATGCACAACGGAGCTACGACACTACAATGAAAGAAGGCGTGACCTAGGGTCTCCACCTCCACACTGCAGCGAACGCAGTTTGGCGACTTTACCAAACCCGCTGCGCGAAGTCTTTTGGCGACCCAGAGGGCCCCTCGAATCACCAGCCAGGTGAGTGATGCCTCTGGGTTAGTGAGACATTTCAACCCGGGCGCCCAAGGCCATATGCAGCGAGCCTCCAGTTTCGTCAGACCGAGCTCGTCAATCAGATCATCCTGAACGTTCCCCCTAACTAACACCTGATATAATGCCTTACGAGACAACGGCTGGACGTCGGAGAGGCCATCCTTCGCCCGTAAGAGTCGCTTGAGGGCCAACCGACATTCACGATAGAAAGAGCCCTCGCCTCGAGGATTACGGCCGGCCTCCTCCTCATACGAGCGCACATTTCTCAAGGATGGAAAATGTTTATGGACGTCTTCCTTCCAGAATTCGCCGTTCTCATCCAGTTGCATACACATCCGGTCTAGATAAGTAATGCGAAGCGTATGTCGACGAGTCTCAACGCAAGGCACCCCCAGACCGCCATCAGAGGGATGGAGGTAACAGATCTCGCGACTAACCATGGCGGCCCTGCCTCCCCACAAGAAAGAGAACAATAGCCTTACTAAAGCCAGTAAAGTGTTAGACGGGAGTGGAAGCACGGAGAGTCGGTAAAGGAGAATCGGGTAGATGTGCAAGGCACATACTTCCGCCCTCCTCTTCAAGGAAAGATTCCTCCGAGTCCACAGTCGAACTGCGAGCTCGGCCTTCTCTTGCACCTCCGACCAATTCATTTCCAACAAGAAGTCGGGACCGAACCAGACGCCGAGTATCTTGACCGGCCCGTCCGTCCAGAGGAAAGGTCCGGGAAGTAGAAACTCCCCTCCACGAACCCAACAGACTTATCGCGGTTGATCCTGGCCCCCGTCACCATCTCATAACCCTTGATTTCTTTGCCGACTTCGTTAATTTCGGCCCTACTCGACACCAGAACCGAAACGTCATCAGCATAGGCGGAGTACCTGGCCGAGGTGGTAGCACCAGGTAAGGAAATTCCGCGAAGGACCGGATTCGTCTTCAACTTACGCAGGAAAGGTTCCAACGCAAGAACGTAAAGCAATGGAGACAGCGGACAACCTTGACGAATGGAGCGAGACAAAATGAAAGGCTTCGATCTTACCCCATTCACTTCTACCAGTGCACCGGGGGACGCATACAGCAGTCGGATCCAAGTGCGAAAGTGCGGCTCGAAACTGGCGGCCGAAAGGACAGCCTCCAGAAATCGATGGTCAACCCTATCGAAAGCCTTGGACTGATCTAAATTGATCAGCGCGGCATCACTGTCGACCTTCTCGATGATCAAGCGTACCAAATGAAGGTTGTCCTGAATAGTCCTGCCCTTCACAGCACAAGTCTGCTCGGGGCCAATCAGACTAGAGAGGACAACCTGCAAAACGGTCAGCTAAGACCTTGGTTAAAATCTTCAACTCTGTATTTAACATCGTCAAAGGCCGATAATTATCTACCCCATCCCCACCGTCTTTCTTCTTGCGAAGCAACTTGATCACACACCTGGTGAAGCGTTGAGGAATAGACCCCTGCCTCATCCAGTTGTTGAAAATCAGTGCCCGCAAGGGGACAAAGACGGGCGACTGCCTCAAGTACATTTCATAGGGAAGACCATCTAATCCCGGAGTCTTGTCCAGGCCAACCTGCTTCAGCGCATCCCAGATCTCAGACTCTGTTATGGGACCCTCGCACCTAGCCGCTTCAGCCGCCTTAAGGCGGGAGAAGTCGGCTAAATAGGCGTAGAATTGAGCAGGGCTCAGTCCGGGCTCCCTGGTAAAAAGCTCCTGAAAGTAGTCACGAAAAGCCTCGCAAATGCCCGCGTCTGTAGTCACAGTCCGCTTGTCCGGCAATGTGATGCTAGCGATATGCTGACTAGATGCCCTACAAGCTTCCTCTGAACGCAATGAAGCGGCCATATTCGTAGCCTCGCAAGACATTCTTTTTATCCTAGCCCTAACTACTAGAGCTTGATCCTTCTTGATAAGCAAGGAGGCCAGCTCCGCCTTAGCTAAGGCTACGTCCCCACTATCATGGGATTTGATCGCCCGATCTACCTTGGCCTCTAGAGACTTTTGCGCTGCTAGCCCTGCTAGATTGAGTCGTCGACTAAAATCAGCAGCAAAAGACCTAAGTTTGGATTTCAAAGCACCCCACCACTTATTCCCAACCACAGCCCCCGACAATTCCCGCTGTAACATTAGTAAAAGCTGGTCCCGGAAATCTTGCTCACCAAATAATGATGAGTTTAATTTCCAGTAACCAGCCATCTTAACCCTAGGCTTATCTAAGTTTACCCGAACCCGGACAAGCCTATGATCCGAATAAACTATATAATGGAAAGTTGGACATTCTAAGAGCCCTACTTCGACTCTCTTAACTAGAACTCGGTCGATGTAGCTTGCGCTAACCACCGTATCCGAGCTGCCGCCCCTAGTCCAAGTCCATGCTACCTCCCGGGGGTGCTCATTTCGGTACTTATCGACGAGATCAAACCCGCCGATAAAGGCCTGAAACGATTTCACTTCCGGATTGTAAGTACCCGCTTCTTGCCCTGTGCGATCTATATCGGGATCAAGGACGGCATTCCAATCACCCGCTAGAACTACCGAACGAGAAGTCGTCAAAAACGGCTCGATCTGCCGAAACAAACCAGGCTGCTGAGTGTGGTCATTGGGCGCATAAACGCCAATGAGACGAAGAGCTTTCTCCTTTATGGTAATATCCAGCACGCAAAGCCTGCCCGCCGGATCCGCGAAGACAAGAACACACACCGCATCCAGAGACTTGCTCACCAGCCAGGAAACACCCCTCGAGCGTCCATCAAAACATGCTGAATAGAGGACGAACCTCTTAGACAGAATGTCTTCATAATCGCGAGATAAAAAACAGGTCTCCTGCACGCAACATACATCCACCCTGAGGCGCTGAAGATCGCGATCGAGCCTCGCCCTTCGAGACTCCGACCTCAGGCCCCGGACATTCAAACTTGCTAACCAGAAAGCCATTATCAGACCTAATTAGGGTTGGGACACTGATTTGAACATGGTCGGGGTAAGGATACCGACAGCCTCTCCCAACGACTCGTGGCCCATCTCATTGTTGATGGAACCGTCTTGCGAGAGACCGCCTATATCCCAAGGAAAAGTCAGTTTCAATGCTCTGTAAAGGGAGGGGTGAACTAAAACTGGGACCCTCCCTGTACAAAATTTTTTCAAATAATTTTATCACTTTCAGTGATGGCAATTGGAGGAGACATTTTACATGAGCTAATCGCCTCCTCCAACATGGCCCATGCGTGACGAGCTCCGGATCCAGTTCTTATTACCGAGAGCACTCTCTGTGCATTCGGAAAATTATGAGGGTCTTCGACATCCTTGTCCGCGAACTGCCTTATCGAGAAAAGGTACTTAAGTTCTTTAATTCTGTTCCCGTAGTCTTTGGCCCTTTCAACCTGGGCCGGGGAAATTCTACAGGTATCCTTCCCTGTGTTGTAGATATATTTAGGTGTTTTTCTCCTTCTTTCTTTAGTTTCTTGAGAAGGACTTCTCTGCCTTTTTGGTGCGGGAGGGGGCATTTCAGGGTTTTTAGTGGGGGAAGGACTGGGAGTGTGAAGAGGGGTATAATAAGATTTATGTTTGTACGGGCTGGGATCTCTACTGAGGGGAGCAGCTTTAACGGGTGATGGTGAAGGGGTGGAATGTTTCAGAGGGGAAGAATGTTTTGGGGTCGCAGGTGGGGACAAGGTAGATGGTGATGAGGGAGTGCCTTTTTTTGACTGCGTTTGCCTCTGTTTGTCCAATTTATCCTTCAGCTGCTTGATCTTTTCTGTTTTAGCAAAACCCGGGTCGTATTTTTGTTGCTTTTCTTTGAAAGTCATATCAGAGGCCGGGGCATCGCCCTTAACGTTGACAGTAGGAGTGGGGCTGTACGTGTCTTTTGCCCCTGGGGCTTCATTGGACTGAGGCCCCGCTGTTATGGCGCTTCCCTCTGGCCTTACCAGCAACCAGCCATTCCCCCTCCCCCTTCTCCACAACTGCACTGGCAGCGTGCGAAGGCTCTTTAGGGAATGTGGCTTTCGTGCCAACCGGAGGTTTATCCGACCCGGTCCCGGAAGCTGGCATGCCCATTACAGGCGAGGCAGAAGGTAACGACGCGGTCAGAGGGGGATCTTGGTCGACTGGTGCCTGACTTCCAGAGGCCTTCTTCTCTGGGAAGGAAGAGGAGAGGTGACCAGTCTCTCCACACTTCCAACATACCCGTCTGCGGCCGGTCACAATGACCGGCAGCTTCAAGCACCCTACTACCAGACTGTTGGGGATGGAGCGGAAGGCTTGTTCATTCAACATTATATCGAAGCTCCACCTCCCTTTCAGGCTATCGCAAGAAGCACCAAGAATCTCGCCGTACTGCGATAAGAACGCAGCCAGGTGCTCCCCGATAACCCGAGGAGGGACCTCGTATATTGCCACTCTGGTCCTTCTTCGCCCTTCATACTCTGTCCGCAATATAAGATCTTTTGTGATCAAGTCGCGACTTGAAGCAGCGACACAGTCTTCTGCAGTGGGTAGCAATACGTCCCACATGAATAATTTTGCTCCCTTAACAATTCTAAGGGGCTTGAACCCCAGGGACTCCAGTGATTTTAACACTGTCTTTTGTCGAGCGACAAATTTTGCGCGAACGCTTGTCCACGACAAAGACCGACACAATTCTTTTCTCAATCTTTTGTAACTCTTGAGCGTCTTCCAAGAGTCCACCTTCCACGACAAGGTGAGCGTAACTCTTGGCTCGCTCCAAGAACTCCGCAACATTGATTATGCAACTCGGTGGGGACGACCAACAAGAGGGCAATTCCCCGGCCTCTGCATTCTTATTCTTTTCGACTTCAGTAGGGCATTCATCAACTTCCTTAATTACAAGGTCTTCGCTCTTTTTTGTCTCCGATGTCTTTGCAGCTTTCTTAAGAGTGTTTAGCATTTCTTCGTTTGAAGGAATAAGAAATGGGTACTCATCCGTATCATTTTTATCCGGCGGGTGTTTTTTTTATAGAGAACAAATGCTTCTTTGCGTTTTTTTTTAAATCAGGGATTACTGGTTTCTTTTTTTTAACCAAAAAAGACGGCACTGATCTTGTAGTTTTTTTTTTTTTCCATTTTTGAATTAAAAAAGGGAAGGGGAGGGATGGAAGGAGAAAAGAGAAGGGGGGAGAAAAGTGAAGGGGATGGGTGGTAGGAGAATGTTGAAAAAAATATGGGCGGAGTAAAAAGTTGGGGTAAAAAGTAAATAAAAGCGATACAAATTTAAACTAGTAAACAGAAGGACGTAAAAAAAAAAAATAAGGGGAGGGTAAAAAGTAAATAAAGTTTCGCTTATCAGCGAAACAACAAATTTAAATAGACAAAGACAAAAAAAGACAAAAGGACGTATAAAAAAAATTAAAAAGACGAAAAAAGTTTTGCCTAAGAAATTAACAAATTTAAACAATAACGCAAAACAAATAGACGTAAGACAAACGAGAAAACGTAAACAAAGTTCACATAAACGAAGAAAACACAAAAAATTAAAAGGACTACAGACAAGAAAGCAACAAATTACACAATAAAAAGAAAAATTATAAACGGAAAATTAAAAGAAAACGCTATACAAAATAAAATACGAATCTAAAAGCGTGACAATTTACAATATGGCTGCCGATAAAAACCGGTCAAACCAAAAACAAAAACGTTAAATAAGTAAAAAAAGCACAGAAATTTACAATTTAAACACAAAATTTAAAAACAAAAATTATACAGACGTAATTAACAGATAAAACGCAAAACTTTTACAGATATTTAAATGAAAAACACAGAAATAATTAACACGTAATAAATAAATAAAAAAGGTCGGACGAGAAACGAAAAATAAACAGATAAACTCCGGGGTGTGGACACGGAAAGAAAATAAATTTAAAAAATGAAAAATAAAACGTAAAAGAAAATAAAAAGTTAAATAAAAAAGGAATAAATAAAAGCAAAAAATGAAGTAACTGTAAAAAAAAGGAGGTAAGGAATTAAAAACGGAAAAAATCAAAAAATTTAAACAATAGTCAAAAAAAGAACGTTAGAAAAATGAAAAATTTAACAAAAAAGTAGCAAAGCAACGTTAGAAAAACGGTAAAATAAATCAAAACTTAACTAAATTAAGGCAGTCAAATGTTCAAAGTAAATAATCCAGTGACAGACAGAAAAAATGTCTAACACGGTCAGACAAGAAAAAAGGAGTAAAAAACTTCTGTTTCCTTGTAAATATGTATTGTACTAAATGTACAAATGTGGCACAAGGCCAAAAATTGGGGAAAGGGTGCAAGGACGGTCATCTTCTGTCTTAACTTTAAACCTAGCTAGCCGCAATCACTGACCCAAACATACAAACAATGTTCCTTTCACCAAAACAACGCATCCATTACATACCATTCTTACTACATCCACCAAAATTCCTCAGAAACTCCATGAAGTTCTAACTAATCCCCATATATACAAATCATTGTCTGTGGGGGGAGGGGAATAAAATAACAACTAAAAAACCCCAATGAATATTTACAATGTATACAAAACTATATACAAGAAACTAAACAAAACTTTTTTTGTTAGTAATAAACCCCCCCACAGCCCTAACTGTGGTAGAAACATCAGTTAACTGGACGAAATCGATGCGTGACTTGAAAAAAATATAAAAACATTCGTACAATCCATGCACTCGCTACAAACACACACTCAATCAGACACAACAACAAATACGAAAGACACACTCGAAACGAAAGGCGCCCCGCACCCACCAGAGAACTGATATCACTAACCACCTAATGATGGGAGGGATGGGGAATTAAACAAAAGAAAAAAAATAAGGTCAGAAATAAAAGGGGGGCCAATGAGCATACACACCCTAGCTAAGTTAACATGAAAAAAAAGAAAAAGAACTAACTACAGCAAAACCGACCTAAACTAACCTATACATGGGAGGGGTTACCAAAGTTCACCCCAGCAATCCCAAAATTCTTAAAGCCTAACCGGCATCAAACAGCCACTCCAAGTCAGCACCTTTCACTCTGCAGAGACGCGCAAGACTCACCCACCTTTCGCTAAATTCCAATGGATGGAGTCGCTTCCTTTCCGTCCTGATCTTGACTTTAAGCTGATGCTTAAAGAACAAGATCAGTTGGGAAGAGGTAAACTTCTCGTCCCCATGAAATTCCTTCTGTCGCGTCGTCCATATCACGACTCGCATAACACCCAGTAAGCAAAGGAACACATAGTGCTCAGCCTTAGTCAACGGCGGTACTATATTGCTACAGACGGAACTGGCCTCGAGGACAAAGAACTTTCCGCGCAGCATGCGAACCATGAGATCTTCAACGAACTTGCACAACGGAACTACGACACTACATTGAAAGAAGGCGTGACCTATGGTCTCGAGCTCCCCACTGCAGCGAACGCAGTTTGGCGACTTTGCCAAACCCGCTGCGGGAAGTCTTTTGGCGACCCAGAGGGCCCCTCGAATCACCAGCCAGGTGAGTGATGCCTCAGGGTTAGTGAGACATTTCAACCCGGGCGCCCAAGGCCATATGCAGCGAGCCTCCCGCTTCGTCAGCCCGAGCTCGTCAATCATCCTGAACGTCCCCCCTAACTAACACCTGATATAATGCCTTACGGGACAACGGCTGGACGTCGGAGAGGCCATCCTTCGCCCGTAAGAGTCGCTTGAGGGCCAACCGACATTCGTGATAGAAAGAGCCCTCGCCTCGAGGATTACGACCGGCCTCCTCCTCACACGAGCGCACATTTCTCAAGGATGGAAAATGTTTATGGACGTCTTCCTTCCAGAATTCGCCATTCTCATCCAGTTGCATACACATCCGGTCTAGATAAGTAATGCGAAGCGTATGTCGACGAGTCTCAACGCAAGGCACCCCCAGACCGCCATCAGAGGGATGGAGGTAACAGATCTCGCGACTAACCATGGCGGCCCTGCCTCCCTATAAGAAGGAGAACAGGAGCCTTACTAACGCCAATAAAGTGTTAGACGGGAGTGGAAGCACGGAGAGTCGGTAAAGGAGAATCGGGTAGATGTGCGAGCCACATACTTCCGCCCTCCCCTTCAAGGAAAGATTCCTCCGAGTCCACAGACGAACTGCGAGCTCGGCCTTCTCTTGCACCTCCGACCAATTCATCTCCAACAAGAGGTCGGGACCGAACCAGACGCCGAGTATCTTGACCGGCCCGTCCGTCCAGAGGAAAGGTCCGGGAAGAGAAACTCCCCTCCACGAACCCAACCGCAAGCCAACAGACTTATCGCGGTTGATCCTGGCCCCCGTCACCATCTCATAACCCTTGATTTCTTTGCCGACTTCGTTAATTTCGGCCCTACTCGACACCAGAACCGAAACGTCATCAGCATAGGCGGAGTACCTGGCCGAGGTCTTCTGTTTCCTTGTAATTATTTATTATACAAAAAGTACAAATGTGGCACAAGGCCAAAAATTGGGGAAAGGGGGCAAGGATGGTCATCTTCTGTCTTAACTTTTAAACTTAGCTAGCCGCAATCACTGACCCAGACATACAAACAATGTTCCTTTCACCAAAACGACACATCCATTACATACCATTCTTACTACATCCACCAAAATTCCTCAGAGACTCTATGCAATTCTAAACTAGTCCCCATATATACAAATCATTGTCTGTGGGGGGAGGGGAATAAAATAACAACTAAAAACCCCAATGAAAATTTACAATGAATACAAAAACTATATACAAGAAAATAAACAAAACTTTTATTTTTTGTTAGTAGTAAAACCCCCCACAGTCCTAACTGTGGTAGAAACATCAGTTAACTGGGCGAAATCAATGCGGGACTTGAAGAAAAAAAAAATATATAAAACATTCATACAATCCATGCACTCGCTACAAACACACACTCAATCAGACACAACGACAAATACGAAAGACACACTCGAAACGAAAAGCGCCCCGCACCCACCAGAGAACTGATATCACTAACCACCTAACGATGGGAGGGATGGGGAATTAAACAAAAGATAAAAAAAAATCGGGTCAGAAATAAAAGGGGGGTCCAATGAGCATACATACCCTAGCTAAGTTAAACTGGAAAGTAAAAAGAAAAAGGTAACTAAAACAAGACCGACCTAAACTAACCTATACAAGGGAGGGGTTACCAATGTTCACCCCAGTAATCCCAAAATCCTTAATGCCTAACCGGTATCAAACGGCCACTCCAAGTCAGCACCTTTCACTCTGCAGAGACGCGCAAAAGTCACCCACCTTTCGCTAAATTCCAAAGGATGGAGTCGCTTCCTTTCCGTCCTGATCTTGACTTTAAGCTGATGCTTAAAGAACAAGATCAGTTGGGAAGAGGTAAACTTCTCGTCCCCATGAAATTCCTTCTGTCGCGTCGTCCATATCACGACTCGCATAACACCCAGTAAGCAAAGGAACACGTAGTGCTCAGCCTTAGTCAACGGCGGTACTATATTGCTACAGACGGAACTGGCCTCGAGGACAAAGAACTTTCCGCGCAGCATGCGAACCATGAGATCTTCAACGAACTTGCACAACGGAACTACGACACTACATTGAAAGAAGGCGTGACCAATGGTCTCCACCTCCCCACTGCAGCGCACGCAGTTTGGCGACTTTGCCAAACCCGCTGCGCGAAGTCTTTTGGCGACCCAGAGGGCCCCTCGAATCACCAGCCAGGTGAGTGATGCCTCGGGGTTGGTGAGACATTTCAAGCCGGGCGCCCAAGGCCATATGCAGCGAGCCTCCCGCTTCGTCAGCCCGAGCTCGTCAATCAGATCATCTTGAACGTTCCCCCTCACTAACACCTGATATAATGCCTTACGGGACAACGGCTGGACGTCGGAGAGGCCATCCTTCGCCCGTAAGAGACGCTTGAGGGCCAAGCGACATTCGTGATAGAAAGAGCCCTCGCCTCGAGGATTACGGCCGACCTCCTCCTCACACGAGCGCACATTTCTCAAGGATGGAAAATGTTTATGGGCGTCTTCCTTCCAGAATTCGCCGTTCTCATCCAGTTGCATACACATCCGGTCTAGATAAGTAATGCGAAGCGTATGTCGACGAGTCTCAACGCAAGGCACCCCTAGACCGCCATCAGAGGGATGGAGGTAACAGATCTCGCGACTAACCATGGCGGCCCTGCCTCCCCACAAGAAGGAGAACAGGAGCCTTACTAACGCCAATAAAGTGTCAGACGGGAGTGGAAGCACGGAGAGTCGGTAAAGGAGAATCGGGTAGATGTGCGAGCCACATACTTCCGCCCTCCCCTTCAAGGAAAGATTCCTCCGAGTCCACAGACGAACTGCGAGCTCGGCCTTCTCTTGCACCTCCGACCAATTCATCTCCAACAAGAGGTCGGGACCGAACCAGACGCCGAGTATCTTGACCGGCCCGTCCGTCCAGAGGAAAGGTCCGGGAAGAGAAACTCCCCTCCACGAACCCAACCGCAAGCCAACAGACTTATCGCGGTTGATCCTGGCCCCCGTCACCATCTCATAACCCTTGATTTCTTTGCCGACTTCGTTAATTTCGGCCCTACTCGACACCAGAACCGAAACGTCATCAGCATAGGCGGAGTACCTGGCCGAGGTCTTCTGTTTCCTTGTAAAGCAAGCCAGCTGATTTTACCTCATTTTATAGGAGAGTGCCTAATACACCAGTTAGGTTGGTCCATTTTGCTAGAATGGACCTGCCCAATACATTTACGTGAGTGGTCTTTACTCACCCATATATTTCACGTCCTGGGTATGACGGTAAACTACATCCGCGTCCTGGGTATGACGGTAAACTACATCCGCGTCCTGGGTACGGCGATAAACTGCATCCAACAGCAAGGTCTCAGATATTGTTTTCAGAAAAATAATGTTGCCAGCTCTAAGTTTTTGAAACAATAATGTTGCCAGCTCTAAGTTTTTGAAGCAATAATGTTGCCAGCTCTATGTTTTTGAAACAATAATGTTGCCAGCTCTAAGTTTTTTTTGTAAAAAAGTAATGTTGCCAGCTATACGTTTTTTCGTAAAGGAATGATGTTGCCAGCTATACGTTTTTTCGTAAAGGAATAATGTTGCCAGCTATACGTTTTTTCGTAATGGAATAATGTTGCCAGCTATACGTTTTTTCGTAAAGGAATAATGTTGCCAGCTATACGTTTTTTTTTAAACAATAATGTTGCCAGCTATACATTTTTTATTCCATACAAAATAGGCATTTAAAATTCATATAAACTGGATTTGGCATTAAATAACCCACAGTGGTTGATATGCCATAAAATCCAAACAAACAAACAAACAAACCCATATATTTCTCCATAAATGACTCAAGTCAGTTTAGCTTTGGCTACACTTACCTACTTGCGTGTTAAACCACTGGCAAGCTAACCAATATTCTACATGTTTGATTTGGCCAGCCTCCTAGCTGGAGAACTCATTTAATCTCCGCATAAAAGGGCATTTGGAGTAATAATTAACAATCAACATAAAGTTCGATTCATTGAAGTTGAACAAGTCAGTGGCCATTATTTACCATCGTTTTACTGGCATCTCATGTGGTGTCAGGGATTCAGTGCTCTTCATTTTTGGTGTTTTTGGCAATTGTTGAATTGTCCTGTCAATGTCTTTAGTGATGTTGTTGTTTCCAGAACACAACAGCTTTTTGCTTTTAGCTTGCAATTCTCAATTTGGTCATAGTGGATCTTGTGCAGTACCTTTTGTTGCATGGACTGTGGGACGATGATCGGATCGTCCTTGATCAAACTCCCATTTTCAATGGCTAGCTCGTCACGATATGGCCAGTATGGTTGCATGTTCTTGCCAACCTCTTAGAGTCATGTCCCTTAATTCGCAATGTTGGGTCAGCATTTATCGCCAGTTGTAGTTGTGCTGAGAATTGAACGAAGTCGACATTAATGTCAAGATCGATTATTCCTTCATTCGCTTTCTTGTTATTTCAGCCAGTTGCTTCATGGATTCTATAGATATTCAGAGCTTCCTTTACATTTCACTAAAAGTTGTTTCTTCAACTCCTTGTGCTTTGTTCCAGTAATAGACTGCTCTATGAACTGTTCTTTGGTTTCCTGGGCATCCTGGAAATTGCATTTTTTACTTGTAACCTGCACCTAGCTATGAAATTATCAATGCTTTCCGAACCACTCTGCGTATATTGTGGCAGGTAAAAATGTGACACATAAGTTAACTTGGGGTTCTAATTGCTCCTTGAATATTTGTCAAATAACGTCTGGGTTATTTTTGTTGGCTTCGTTATCAAAAATCCATGAGTTGAACCTTCTCGGACCTTCTTCTCAACTGGCAAAAGAATGTGGTCAACCAGCTGGTCAACCAGCTTAAAAAGGTTTGTGGACACATAACCAGTTTGCACAGCTTTGCAGCCATTGTAACTAACTTTGTTATGAAGAATGGTGACAATAAATATGTAATACTGTAAAGCACTTACTTGTACAGCCATGGTTTTGTTTCACTGAAGAGTGTTTAAGCAGCAGCTCCTTTTTCTTTTTTCTTCTGTGCTAATTATTTTAAGAAAAAAATGGCGGCGTCCATTAACTCTCCATGTAGTGTCGCTGCTGCTTGTAGTAGTCTTCATTATTCCTGCCAGAGTGGGTCTGAAGTCTGTTAAACTTGAAGTATTTCTATTTTTATATAGCTAGGTAGCGTTCCTTACAGACCCTGTGACTACATCCATTACTGCGGCCACCATGTGGTATTCTTATGAGGAAAGAAAACACGTAAGACACATCTTATAGGATATAGCCAGCTTGCTTTATTCTCCATGTGCTTTTTTTTCAGCACCCTCCCAAACCATTTTCTGCCTTTCTTTATTGACGAGCTAGGCAAGGGGAGATAATTGGAATTATTATATTATTTTGCAGAGAATTGTAGACAGTTTGATTCAAGGTATTCTATGTATAGTAGCATACATTGCTGATGTGTTAAGCAAAGAGCCAGGATAATCATGACAGAAACTTAGAAAGGGTGTTGTAATGTGTGTAAACAGAACACTGGGCGCTGACACAGTCACATTCTATTATATTAAAGTTGTTGAGAACCATATCCTTTCGTTTCTATCTTAAAGGATATTGCAACAACAAATTCAGTTATCTCATTAGTTCTCCTACAGAATTTTTTTTTCGAAAGGAAGATTTGTGTTTGGTAAGGAAAGCGGTAGACGCTGTCAACATTTGTAAAAGAAAAATAGAGAATTATTAGAACTATTATATACTGGATGAAGGACAATGAAGAAAAGAGGATTTAACAAGTGTTTTTGCAATATGAAGCATACATTTATAATACTTACCTTTACAGTAACATTAAATGTTTTCTAAATAAATAACCTCTTCAGTATACAATGCATTAATGAATAAGTGCTGAAATTTTTTTTTAAATCAAATAATTCCCTGATTTTTGGTAAAATTTTAAAATGTCAGTAATGCGCTTTCATTTTGGGAAAATAAAAATCTGCCTTTTAGTGTAATTGAAAGAAAAGCATATATCACAGCGAGTAATATCTTTCTTTTTATTTTGCTTGCTCTATTGATCATGGTTTTACTTTTATTACATTTATGTCAGAAGGGATTACTTCTGATTATGATGTTTGTTTATTGTACATCATTTAATTTCAATAATATTTGCATTTAATATAAAATACATAAAATTGCCATGTTGTAGGTAGAGTGACCGCACAATCATGTATTTCGTGTGGTGGGAGTTTAGTGTTCTACTTCAATTTAATAATATCTTATTTGTGATCTAACTAATTCCATTGGTTAAAATAATAAATAATACATTTCCTATGTAACAATATTGCGGTCGACAAAATCTGTAAAAAAGTGGATCACAGAGCCTTGATATTTCTCTGACTCCTCGTTGGTTAATTAGTGCCAATATCATGTTTTCCACTACGTCCACATGGTTAAAATTAATTTACTGCAAAAATCTACGTGTTTCGAGCCTCTCACGTGACATACAACATTATAAATATTTAGCGACATCTTCAACTCTCTCACACTCTCTCTCTTTTGTCTTTTCTTACACACGATGTAACGTTAGAGAGATTACGTTTGTCCCTTTAGGGCAAACGCTATGAAATACGCATACACACACACACACAGAGACACACACGCACACACATATCTACGTCATCTATTTATTCCTTCACCTACAAGGACGCATTTCAACTTCTAACAGCTTTGTGGCATCAAACAATTCACCAAACAAATTCACGCCGTTCAAATCTTTGAAGTTTCTAAGTTAGATTTCCTTACATAATCCCAAACATCGAATGCACACACTCACCAACAAACTACACTTCGATTTTAACATCTACGAATTTTATCGCGGCAACAAGAATTCTACTCAAGGACATACGGTTTTTATTCAAAAAGCACCTTTGAACATAACTTAATGCAAACTTACTTCAAAATTCAAATCAACTATATTACAGCCAAAAGACTCTTAATATTTAATACACAATTTACTCCAAAGTTAAGCTTAAAAATTCATCTGCTAGGAAATCTGTCCCGGCTTTCCCGCATCAAAGGGTTGAGGTTTAAAAATTTGAGAAAAAACGGAAGTAAAACATCCAGATTAGAGCGGACAAACTCTCTCTTTTAGGTGCGTAGGAATAAAGAAAAAACTCCTGCTCGGTGAGTAACAACAAAAGAAGAAAGTGTTTATTTACAATATATACAGAAAAAAGGGTAAAGGGATAAAAAAGGACGATTAGGAAAAGAGAAAATGTTCTTAACTTAAAAAAGGCTTGCTCAAAATATTTCTCTGAGCGCCTAAAGAGTTCTTTAAGCGATATATTATTGTTAAGGTTCAGATAGATACACTCACAGTTCTTGTAGAGTTGGAAATTTGTTCGCAGATGAAGGAATCCTGCAACTGAGTGAGTTTTTTTTTTTTTTTTTGGTCGACCACAGAAGTCCAGTGGGCTCGTCAAAAGGAGTGTGTGAAGGGATGCAGCTTTCTTTTTGGATTGGTCTTGAATAGTGGACCGACTTTTTAGTAGTTCTTCTTTGGTGAAAGAGGTGCTGGAGCTTCCTAATGTCGACCTCACAGACGGTGGGCAGAAATCTCACTGTCGAAATAGGCAAGATTCTCCAAATTTATGGAGTTTTGGGAGGCTCCGATGGATCGGGAACTTTTCCCTCCAAAATCGTTGTACAAATTTTCTGGCCCCTCTATTGGTCAGAAAACACATTCTTATCTCTGATAAGAATCAGGGCCCTGGGAGCCGGTTTCGAAGGTACTGAAGACAGGTTGAAGTGAAGAAGCTGTGAGGTTTCTCCCAGACTTTATGGCACCATGGAAAGAATAATGGTGGGGGAATTCCTTTTTATATTTTCCAGCTCTCTCCTTAGTCAGAAAATATATTCTTATCAGAGATAAGAATGAAGGCCTTGGGGGCCGGTTTTGAAATTAAAAATAGGTTGGAGGGAGGATAGAAAAAATAGCGAAAATGTGAACTTGTGAAATTGTTGTTCTCAAATTAAATTCCAACACATCTTTTAAACACAAAATTCAACTTTTGATATCAACCAACATTTCATTTATCAGTTTCAATTACAACAAACTTTCCAGGAAGAACAAAACTTACTTTCTTCAAAAGACTTTTACACATTTGTTGAATCAACTTTATTCACGTATTGTTTAAACTTCCATCTTTTTATCTGTTTCATTAAAATATATATATATATTCAATATTCAACAGGTAAAGGGAGACAACTCTTACTTTAATCTCCAATATCAAACTATAACAAATTTACGATGTAAAATCTAAACTGATTAATTCTTTGAAATCCTTTTAGTACACAACACTGAACAAACTCTCTCTATCCTAAAGAACATTCTCATTTGTTAATAATGCTTTATTCTTGTTTTTCTAAAAAGGAATATTGTTTGTTCTATATTTTGTCGATGATGACCTTGTGCCATACCCAAAGTTAAATGTTTATGGAGAAGTTTATATTCACGCAGTCAACACGAATAATACCTGCTGATATATACATATTTTTCCTTATAACTTCCGCAAAAGGTCACCGAGTACTTCTCTCTGACATGGCCCTGTCTGTAGAAACGTCATGCAACCATTTTTGTATAGTTATTTATGTGCCATGCGTGATACACGATTAGGCGATCATGTATCTTCCGATACATGACTGACGAGGCAGATTTTTTCCCGCAGTAGGTTGCCATTTCTTTCTGCGGTAGACCAGTTGCCATTCAACGCTATAGAACCCTGTCTGTCCTGTTATTTACTCATAGCTGCCGGCGAGAGGTGGAGAAGAAGAATATTCATACCTTTACCAAGGGTATTAGCACGTAATGGATTCGACTGGAATTCGAAACACGAGGAACTAAATCTTAGCTGACACCGTTTCATTTTCTTTTTCGGTTTATATTTTATTTTTATAGTATAATCATTCAGAATATTTTCTCACAAGTAATTTTCCGTTTCTCTCGTTTTATTTTTTTTTTAATTCTATCTTTCTGTCATACGTTTAAAATTCGATATTGAACTGAACGAACAATACAAAATTGGTAGGTTGGCGGAGAAATCATCCCAACTAAATGATTTGTTGAGCAGAAAGAAATCGTCCAGTTTTGTTTTTCCCCGTTGCATTTTCTGATTTGAAAGGTAAGTGGAAGAAAACTAATAATTTGATAAAAAACAAACAAAAAACAAACAAACTGTTAATTACTGAATTGCCTCACCATTTCTTCCCCATTCCATAGTGTCTAGCAAAATAAAAATGAATTCGAATTAAGCTACTCATCGGATCAAATATTTTTGGAGAAATAATATTTTTATTTTTTACACCGTACTCGAGGAAATTTTAGTTGGATTCTGTTAGTGTTATTTCGCTTTGAAGTTGTTTTTGTTGTTTTTAAGTCAATCACGATAAAATGAATTTTTTACATGTCGATAAAAAAAATTAGCTACCATCCCTTTTAAATTTGACTTCGTTTTACAAACTTTTTTTCTAAATTAGAAAAATCCATTACTCTTTTTATAGATTATGTTTAAATTAAATTGTAAAATTTATGGAATACAAACAAGTGATACTTTTGGTTTGATGGATTTAAAACGATTTTGCTGGAATGTTTTAAACTAGGTACCATGAAAAAAATAAAAAACGATACTTCAGATTTTTAAAGTAAACTAAAAGTTAAAGTAAACTAAACAATATTTGTTTTGTTTCAAATCAGCATTACTTTTAAAAAATGTGATAATATTCCTCAAATAAATTTTCAGAAAAGTATGTTAGATTTTTGGATGATTTTTTTAATAAAGAAAGAGAATTACATTGTGATGAAAGACGGCTAAAAAAAATCAAATGTTTTAGTTTTACTTTTTAGTTTTAGGAAAAAAAAAACTCTTTCCAGTCAATAAAAATTAGCTTTTGAAATACAGCAAAGCGGAAGTATTAAATAAATTTATTGAAAATGAAAACTAAAATAAAAAAAAGCTTCAAGAAAAAAATTTTCATTTTTAAAAATTCATTTTAAACCTTGGGCATCGTGTTTTTTTTTTGTTTTTTTGTTTTACTTTTTTTTGTATTTTTGGAGGTACCGATTTAGGTACCTCGATGAGATTGAGATCGCTAAAAAAGAGCATAGCATGATGAAAAAGACGCCAAACTTGACGAAAACAAAATTTTATCGTCTAAATGTTCGTGTTATTATTAAGAGGAAAGATCAAAGTATTTTAGGGTATATTTTTATATTTTTAATCGTTCCTAGTACGTCCGAAATTTTCGTTAAATATCTTGTTTTTTTGTTTTTTGATTCAGTAAAATTGACAGATAATCAATCATGGCATCAATTTTTTTTTCCATTTTATAAAAAAACTGAAAATCTCAGTTTGAAATTCTTTTAAAAATCAATTATTATTTTTTCAAAACTTATTTTAAGAAAATCAGAAATTATAATGTTTATTTAAAATATTTTGAACCAAACTTAGCTTCTGCGCCGAAAAGATGTAGTTTGAAAATAAAACAAAGCAGTTCATAACCTTTTGCGTCACTTGACAGGTGAAGAATGACGTATTGACAGATTATGTGAGGATAATTTGTTCTATGGAAGGAGAAAAGTGAAGTTATTTAGATTTAAGTGAACAAATTATTTACCTTATTATTCTTAAGGAAATCTTTCAGTGCTCCAATTTTTTTTTTTTTTTTTTTGTACTTACCTTTCACCTTTACATTTACAATGCTTTATGGAAAATATATTATAAAGAAATTAAATAAGACTGTTATGAGTGAGATTAAATTTCATAAGAAAGGTATCTAATTAATTTATAGGTACCTTTCTTATGAAATTTTATCAGAAGTGTACATAAAATACTATAATTTTATGTACATTTACTACATGTGACTGTGTTATTTGTATTTCCATTCATTTTATTATTAATTTTGATATTTCATTTATGGAAAAATGTCATAACTGAGATTAATATAAAAATAAGATCATATAAATTTCATAAGATGATACTGATACTTGTAGGTACCCTTCTCAGTTGAAATTGAAAAATCAAATTAACTTCTCCAAGGCGTTAACAGCGGGCAACAATGCTTAACTCAAATAACGCAACTTAATTGTATTCTGGTTGGTCTTCCGTATTTTATAATTACAGCCTGATTATAAACACAAAATTACATTTCTTAATCACTGCGGATCTTCTGATTAGTCAAAACAATACAATTTACAATGTGGTAAAAAAAGATCTATCTCGTGAGAACATTTACGAAAGCCGACGCAAGTTTTAACTAATTTTATAATATTCTAACACCTGTTTTTAACTGACGTAAATAAATATGAATAGCCTGATATTTTAATTTCTCAAAATATCATAAAATTCAGTTGTGGTAACATATATATATTTACCAAGAGTTTCTAAAAACAAAATTCATAAAATGATTTCAGTTATTTGTGAATAAGTCTTTAAAATGTCATCAGAATCAAACAATTACTTTATTTTTGCAAGAATTTATTTTATTTTTATTTTATTTTTGCAAGAAAAAACAAAATTTTTAATCAAAATTTTGAACATTTTTGAAAGGATTAAAATATTTAATAAAATCTTTAATCTTTAACCAGTTACATAAATGTTTTGATGTCAAAGCTTTGTTTTCATCATGGTATGCTCTTTATTTTTTTTTATTTTTTTTTTTTTTAGTGAAAAAGTGGAGGTAACTCAACTGCTTTTTGTAACTCCATAAAAAAAAACAAATAAGTTAGTAAATAAAAAAATATCCCTGAAATATTAGATTTCAATAATTTACTTAATAATAATTAACTGATTGAAAAATGTTCTCTTTAGGAGAATTAAGATTTTAATAATTTATTTCATAAAAATAACATTGAAAACTGTAAAACTATCACAAATCATTTATAAATGATACATTTTTTGTTCATTTGGACAACCATTATTTCCTCTGATTCATCTCAGTGCTACTTTGAAAAGATTTCTTAGGAAGGAGTTTCAGATGGTAGAACTTATTCATCACTTAGCAGGTAAAAATAGTAACCAATTTTCATTTGCTACATAAATACAAATGTCACAATTAAACAGATGTGTTTCTATCTCTGCTTGAAGGATAAAACCAAATTTAAAGAAAACCCTAATGGAAAGTGATTATTATTATGTTATTATTTTATTGTATTATTTACTTAATATCACTTGACAGGGACAAAGTAATACAGAAATTTAAAACTTTATAACTCATTCTCTTTAAAAAGTGAAAGTCAGCAATTTTGGCTATTTAAAATGAAAACTCCTTTCAGTCAATTTAAATTATTTTTGAAAATTAGCAATGTATTTTTCTTATTGGAAATATTAAATCCAATTTCTTAGCTTGAAACTAAAATTATAATATGAGATTCATTTAAAAAAATTTATTTTAAGACTTATGTTATATCCCAGGTTGTTGGGATGAACAAAAATAAATGAAAATAAAAGACAAGTGTACTTTGACACATAATAACTTTTCTTCATTTACTGGCTGAGAAAACAATGATTCATTTGCATTTAAACCACAAATTGTCACATGTATGTCAGTTTGTCACCATGTTGAATTCAGAAGTGCCTGCTCTGATTGGCAGACAAGGAAATTACTTCAACTGTATTTTGAGTTATTTATAAGGGAGGTAAGCTAGCATTCCCCTAACACCTTAGATATTACAAATCTGTGGAAGCTCCTATAACAAAGATTTTGAATGTTCTTAAGTGCATAAGATAAATATAATATAAAAATCTGAAAATCCTTTGTTCTTTACTCTCAATAATAACAAAGACATTGACAATCAAATTTTATTATTACCTTTGGGGCATTTTCCCTCATGTATTACCATGTTTTAGTGAATCTTTGAAAGTACATACATTTATCTAGTTCATACCATATAAGACGGTAATTAAACAATGATGATAATATTAAACAGATAATCTATTTAATATTCTCATAATAACTTGACACATTCAACTATACACTAAAATAATACAATAAAATAATATAGCTACATCCCCACTGCCCCCCAAAAAACCTAAGGTTTAAGAGGAATATTTACAAATGAAAAATCTTTCTTGAAGCTTTTATTTCAGTTTTAATTTCAATTTAATGGAGTAAATTTAATATTCCCAATACACAAAATACTTTGCTATATTTCAATACAAATTTAAAATGACTGAAAGGAGTTTTCATTTAAAATGGCTAAAATTGCTGATTTTAATGCTATTTTTAGCCATCTTTCATAATGTAATTATCTTTTTCAAAAATAAAATTTACTTTTCTAAGACTTTATTTGAGAAATATTAGCTGATTTAATGTTTAATTCATCTGATTTGCCATAAATATTACTTAATTTTAGTTTAAAATGTAGCAAAAAATAAAATGACAGTGACTGTTTATTTAATGTGTTGACAGCTTGGATGACAAGTCTATCCAATATTTTTCTAATAGTGGACATATCTGCAAATGTTACTTGAGGAATATAATGTGAGTGCCTTTTTTATATAATTTTTAACTACACAGTAATCTTAAAAATTTAGGAAAATATTCTGTATATTCTAATGTTTTATAGAATTTTAGGGACTTTGTAAATTTACTAGTTATCACTCTTATTTTCTAAAAATGTAATTTTTGGGACATCAGTATTTACAAAACGTGGCAATTGGAAAGTTCTTTTTAAAATTTTAATGTTTGATGAATTTAAAGGAGTTCTGTTTTTAACCAATAGAAACATTAAGTGGGACAACATTTAATTAAATAAGTGGTTATGTAACATGTAAAAAATATATATATATATTTACCAAGATTCCCCCCACCAAAAGAAATTTGGGAAATGATTTCATTCCTTTGTGAATAAGACCAGAAAGTTTCATTAAAATCCAATAATTATTTGATTTTTGCAAGAATTTCCAGATCCATGTGTTTTTTGCTGCAAGAAAGGCATTATGATTTCCTGTACTAATCTTTGCTCTTTCCTCTTAAAATAACATTCAGATTTTGACAATAAAACTTTCTTTATATTACATTTAGGGCATTTTTTTCATTATGATATGCTTATTTTTTAGGGAATCAGTGGAGGTACCTTGTTAAAAACTGTCTTTTTTTTTTTTTTTTTTTTTTTTTTTGACATGATGTAACATTTAAATATAATTTTAAAAGACTTTTATGAAAATTTTAATAGCTTGGAGAAAAGGAAAATATTTATATGAACATTTCTTCCCAATATTCTATAAATCACCCTTTCTGTAGATCCTATTGTATTTACTTTGCTATACGTTCAACAGAACTTCTCCAGAGATCTATCTTTCATATCTGTAGAACTCAATGATGCAAGAGTTTTAATTCACTGAGATAATGAAGCAATATTCCCTTGCAAAATTTCAAATGGAAACTACTGTAAATAATTTTCCTCGTTTATTAAATACTGGGAATTTTATGCATAGCTAATATTTAATTGATTTGTATCAAATTTTGAAAACCAGGGTTATTATTAATTTTTATTTCCTTATTTCCCTAAAAAAATTTCAGTTGCATATTATAATAACTTTTTGAAGATAAACAACTTTTCATAATATCACTTTCAAAAACACCTTTGGTTCTATGGAGTTGATTGATATTTATATCAGAATTTTTACCTATTAATGGCACAAAGATTTTTTCATTGTGCTGATATCCAGTTGTAATGTTTGATTCATATTCACAAACTAATTATTTCCAGATTGCATCATATGCATCTAGTGACAAAACAAAACTACTTTATTACTTGATATTTGAAAATGATTCTGCAGTCTATCTTCCTTAAACCAACCTTCCCTTGGTGATTATGCTTTAAATGATTTTGCATCATTTCAAGATTTATGCCTAAATGAACATTGTTTTTCTTATTTTTATTCAACTTATTTATATCATAATTACTCAGCTATTGTTTGCTCGTCTTTCCTGAAACTAAGTTTGTTTACAAGTGGAAAGAAGAATCTCTAAAGAATAATATTTTAGATATGTTAAAAGTTTTTTGCATATTGTGTTTCAACTAAAAAGGATTTTATTTAAGATAAATTTATTGATTTTTCTATTGAACTTTCCTCTCTGCTGCATTACTGTGTCACTCTATGTTGGGCTAAACTAGACGTAACATGTCAATAAATGTGTGTGTTAAAATATAATCAGATTTCCCATATTGTGCATTATGCTCTTTTAAAATGTGTTTTATTATTTTTTCTTTACAGATTTGGCTGAACAGAAACTCGTCACATACACAAGAATTATTATTGTGGACTTTAAATGAAAGAAAACTAGATGTTAGACTTTCCATTAAAAGCTGAGAAATATATGCTGCAATCATTGTATAAAAGTTGTGTATCAATATTTTCAAAATAATCACTTGCAAAGAATCATGTACTTTGAAATGTGCAATTTTTCTTTATTGTAGACTGTTAGTGTTACATATTAGTAAAAGTTAGAAAGAAGCCATGTTTTGTGTTATGTTTGTGAAGTTAAATTTAAAGTGTCACATGGGAACACACTAGAGAGAAACTACATTCTTGCGAAATTTATGGATCTGCCTTTACACAATTGTTATATTTGAAGTGCCAATTGCAAAAACACACTGGAAAAAAACATGCATATTCATGTGAAGATTGTGAATCTATCTTCTCTCAGATGTCATATTTGAAGTGCCACATGTAAATACACACTGGAGAGAAACCACATTCTTGTGAAATTTGTGCTTCTGCATTTTCAGTGAAGTCAACTTTGCACTGCCATATATGAACCCACAAAAGGCTTTCCATTAAAAACAAAAATACATGCTGTAATCATCATGTAAAAGTTGTGTATCAATGTTTTCAAAATCATCACATTAACCGACAAGGAATCATGTGCTTCAAAATGTGCAGTTTTTCTTTTTTGTAGACACTCAGTATTACATATGAGTAAAAATTATAAAGAAGCCATGTTTTTGTAATGTTTTCAAATATGTCATGACCTAGATTTAGTGTGCTGTATTGAAAAATGCATGTTCTTGGGAATTTGGTGAATCTGCATTTTCAAGGAAGTTAAATTTAAAATGTCAGATGGAAGCATACACTGGAGGGAAATCACATTCTTGTGAAATTTGTGGTTCTGCCTTTACACATCTGAAATGCCATTTGCAAACACACACTGGAAAAAAAACATGTTCTTGTGAAGTTTCTGAATCTAGATCTTCACAGGGGTCAGATTTGAAGTGCCATGGGCAAATACACACAAAAGAGAATCCATATTCATGTGAAGATTGTGAATCTGTCTTCTCTCAGATGTCATATTTGGAGTGCCATATGCAAATACACACTGGAGAGAAAAAATATTCTTCTGAAGTTTGTGGATCTGTATTTTCAGACAAGTCAAGGTTGAAGTGCCATATACAAATACACAATGAAGACAAACGACATTCTTGTGAAATTTGCGGATCTGCATTTGCGAAGAAATCAAATTTGCAGTGTCATATGCGAATACACACTGGAGAAAAACCATATTCTTGTGAAATTTGTGGATCTGCATTTTCACAGAAGTCACCTTTGAAAAAACATGTCCGGACACACACTGGAGAGAAACCATATTCTTGTGAAATTTGTGGATCTGCATTTTCTGGGAAATCACAGTTGAAGTGCCATATGCGAACACACACTGGAGTGAAACCATATTCTTGTGAAATTTGTGGATCTGCATTTTCAGTGAAAAGCAGTTTGAGGCGTCATGTAAGAACACACACTGGAGAGAGACCATATTCTTGTGAAATTTGTGGATTTACATTTTTACAGATGGCATCTTTGGTGTGCCACATGCGAACACACACTGGTGAGAAACCATATTCTTGTGAAGTTTGTGGATCAGCATTTTCACAAAGGCCACATTTGGAGAGGCATTTGCGAACACATACTGGAGAGAAACCGTATTCCTGTGAAGTCTGTGGATCTGCATTCTCAGATAGATCATCTTTGCTGTGCCATAGGCGAACACATACAGGAGAAAAACCCTATTCCTGTAAAATTTGTGGATCTGCATTTTCGCAGAAGTCAAATTTGAAGCAACATGTGCAAACACACACTGAAGAGAAATCACATTCTTGTGAAGTTTGTGGATCTGCATTTTCACAGATATCATATTTGAAGCAGCATATGCAAACACACACTGGAGAGAAACCATATTCTTGTGAAGTTTGTGGATCTGTATTTTCAAGAAAATCACATTTGAAGGACCATGTGCGAACACACACTGGAGAGAAACCATATTCTTGTGAAGTTTGTGGATCTGCATTTTCACATGTATCACATTTGAAGCACCATATGCGAACACACACTGGAGAGAAACCACATTCTTGTGAAGTTTGTGGGGCTGTATTTTCAAGGAAGTCAAATTTGAAGGACCATGTGCGAACACACACTGGAGAGAAACCATATTCTTGTGAAGTTTGTGGATCTGCATTTTCAGATAGGTCATCTTTGGCTTGCCATATGCGAACACACACTGGAGAGAAACCTTATACTTGTGAAATTTGTGAATCTGCATTTTCACAGAAGTCAAATTTGAAGCAGCATGTGCAAACACACTCTGAAGAGAAACCATATTCTTGTGAGGTTTGTGGATCCGAATTTTCACAGGTAGCATATTTGAAGCAGCATATGCGAACACACACTGGAGAGAAACCACATTCTTGTGAAGTTTGTGGATCTGTATTTTCAAGGAAATCACATTTGAAGCATCATATGCGAATACATGCTGAATAGAAACCACATTCTTGTGAAGTTTGTGGATATGTATTTTCAAGGAAGTCACATTTCTTGAGAAATTTGCACCTTTGCATTTTCACAGCATTCACAATTGATCTGTCATATGCTGACACACATAAGCTACAAAACATGTATTTCAGTTTTATGAAATTTTGTTCCTAGGAATGTCAAATTTCCTGCATGATATTTAAATCTCTATCAGAGATTAATGTTCTTTTGAAATTTGTGAATCTGCATTTTCATAGATGTCAACATTGTTGAGTTGCTTGCACATATTGGTATTTGCATTTCCATATTTGGCATATGATCTCTCATATGCAAACACATACTGGTGAAAAGAACATGCATGAGGTTTTGCAAATGTTATGGATTTTTAAAAAATAGAAACTCATTCTGAATATAAAGACTTCACCAGGTAAAATAATATTATAATAATTTTGTGGTGGTTAGATTTATTTCATATGTCAAAAATGTTAGGAACATTCCTTTTCATTATTTACATTAAATATAGACAGATTCCTTTTCATGGTATTTATAATAAAATCTATTAAAACGTTTGATATATTCATGTGAAGTGAACACAAACTATCTCAACCAGCATTTGAACTCTGCTCACTGATTCTATTTTGCATATTTTTTACATGTTGGCCATGAACTCTTTATTTTGTGTAATGAAGATTGTACATTTGTTAATTTTAGTCTGCTTTATTCAAGCATCAATTCTTTTGGATGTTATTTTTATATTTTTGACATTGTCAGTTTCACATGTTGTAACATTTAATAGGACCGGTAAGAGATTATTGAAAAGCAGCTAGAGCAATAGTAAATAAACATATTTGCATAGACAATGTCAGACATGCACATGTATATTCATGACACTGAAGAGGAAAACTCATCACACTCCCATTAGAGATGGGAAATGCAAACAACAAATTTATAACCTTTCAAAAATTCAGTATTGTTCCTAAAGATATATTTCAAAGTTATTTACTAAATTTATGGATTAATTAACAGAATTTTTGGAAATTGAGTTTTAGTATCCAACTAAAAATTATTGAAAATAACCTTTTTTCAGGCACATTGGGGTCAGAGGTTACAAAGAAAAGCTGTATAATGCATCTTCCACTGACTTTAAATGCATGAAAAATACCATTTAGTAAATTTAATTATTACATAGAGAAGTCTCAGATAAGTATTGCAGCTGGAGGAGGAGGAAGTTAGGATTAAATCCAGACATCTGCTATATTGTCATCTGGACTTTATCCCTGTCTGCATGTATTGCCTGGATTACATAAAAAGTCTGAGCCCATCTGGCAATGATTTATTGTATATTTTTCAATAATAATGGATGCTCTAATAACTTGTACTGATTTTGAATGTAAATTAAGTTTAAGCATCTAATGATTCCATTCCATGGTTGAAATTGCCAAAGACTTAAGTTGTTAAATCTGAAAGAAAAAGAAAAAAGTCATTAGACACTTAAACTTAATTCACATTTAAAATCTATCGAAGTTATTGGAACACTCTTTATATTCATGACCATTCTTTGTCTAAGAAACAGATGACCATTCCAATGGCACTAAAATCATGCTTTTCTGCAAAGTTTTATTATAAAAGGAATTAATATTTGTCTTAATGCAGATTAATTTAAATTTAAATCAGTTAATTTTTCTAACGTAATGTTTGAGAAAAGTATATTTTATTTATAGAATTTTTTGGTGTCAACAAATATGTCCGTATGCATTTATGGATCTCAATTTTATTGCATAATTGTCAGACATTTTTCTCCACAAGCATTTTCATAAGATTACTGAAAATTTAAAAAATATTCCTGTGGAGTTAAAAAGTGTATAAAATCTCATTCCTGTTGTATTCCTCAATTAATTTTCCAATTATGTCTCCTTGAAATTACCGAAGATCACTCTGTCAGTAAATCATTCAACGCATCAAATTTTAATAAAAATAACTATTTTTTATCAAAAGATCTTCCCATGCAGATTAATTTATAGTTTTTTTTTGCTTGTGAATACAATTCTTACATGGTGAATTTGTTGCCTTATTATAGTTACTTTGCATAGTTTTGACTTGCATATATAGTGTTTTTTTAGTATTATTTTATGCTGTTCCATTTTCTTCTTTCTTGTATTGTTTATTAAAATCTTTGTTATATTCATTTTCTGAATCATTACACTTAACCATTACACACCAGTTACTCCACAAATTTAATTTATTAACTTAGAATTAAAATTATAATTAAAATCTGTCGACATTATTGGAACACTCTTTATATTCATGACCATTCTTTGTCTAAGAAACAGATGGCCATTACAAGCTTTAAGAAAGATTATTTTGTCAAATTTATTTCAAATTTACATATCCCTTTATTTTCAATGCCCAGCTAGCTACCAGCATCACCACACCGGACCAGTAAACCAAGTCAACCAATAGATCAACTCCAAGCCTTACTAACGCTACCCTTTTTTTTTTTTCAAATGTCACCTACATTTTTTACATTACAGGCATTTTACTCACATCTTCTGTATCATCAATCCAAAGAATTTTATATTGACATTTCTGGTCTTCTTTTCCTTTCACCTCACCAGCAGTAATATTTGTTTTATTTGGGTTTAAATTGTGTTTATGTGTGCATTTTTATAAAGCTCTGAAGAGAAAACCATCATGATTAAAGAAAGACAAAATTGCTGGGACAGTGCAAATAACAATTTGGATGACTCTTCTATGGCAACAGATATTAGGTTGGTGCAAAAATTATGTCGTTTTTGACGTCAAAAAACGACATTATTTTTGCACCAACCTAATAGAAAGCTGTAATATAGAAAAGATCAAAAGAAATACAGCAAAAAAAAAAAAAAAAAGGTTCTTTGACAGATGTGTTAAAAGAGGAAAACAATCAGCATTTATATGGAGATGTTGACCCCTGAAATTTTGTAAAATTGTAAAGTATTACGAGAATCTACCAAGCAGAAGGGGAAGTGAATGAGTTTGATGAACCATGAAAGCGACTTCTCATCAACAAAACGTCGCAGAATTAGGAATAAGCAGAGGACCAACATAGATTCATTCCAGTGAATGCAAGTATCATGAACCGTTTTGATGAACCATGAAAATGGCTTCTCATTAAAAGAGCTCATTTAGAGTGGAATAAACAGAGGAGCAATATAGATTTATTCATATGTAGGTATATATCACGGATTGAGTATCATGTTTGATTCTTCAGTTGCTGTCAATCAGGAAAGTGATTAGGCGTATTATTTTTTATTTTCTTAGTGTTTATGTCCAGCCGGCATGTAGTGTGAATCAAAACAGGATCAAATTACAGTGCAGTATAACAATTATTTTGCAGAGATTTGTGGACAGTTTGATTCAAGGTATTCTATGTATAGTAGCATGCATTGCTGATGTGTTAAGCAAGAAGCTAGGATGATCATAACAGAAACTTGGAGAGGGTATTATAATGTGAGTAAATAGAACACTGGATGCTGACAATCCCATTCTATATTATAATGTGAGTAAATAGAACACTGGATGCTGACAATCCCATTCTATATTATAATGTGAGTAAATAGAACACTGGATGCTGACAATCCCATTCTATATTATAATGTGAGTAAATAGAACACTGGATGCTGACAATCCCATTCTATATTACATTAAAGTTGTTGAGAACCATATTCAGTTATCTCATTAGTTTTCATACAGAAATTTGTTTTGAAAGGAAGATTTGAGTTTGGCAAAGAAAGTTCCAGATGTCAGCATTTGTAATTAAAAAAAATATGAGTTGGTCCATACCACTGAAAACATCTGAGAATGATTGGAAGTATTATATACTGGACTAAGGACAGAGAAAAAAAGAGGCCTTAACTGTTTTTTTTAGGAAATCTAAGTTCATGCTTTCCATTCCAGCAACATTCTAAATGTTTTCAAAGAAAATAACCTCTTCCATATCCAATTCCTTAATGAATATGTGCTGAAAATAAAAATCATTAAAATCGAATAATTCTCTGATTTTTGGTGAATTTTTTAAAACAGAGTGGAGGGATGTTTTAGTTCCATTTTGAAAAAATATCTTTCATTTGGTGGAATCTAAAGAAAAGCGTACATAGCAATGTCTTTCTTTTTTATTTTGCTCCATTAGGTTTATTTTTATTTTATTTATGTCAGAAATGATTATTTATGATTATGATTGTAGTTTTAAAAGAAAAAAAGTTTATGCCGGGATCTCTCTCTTCCTTCCTTACTCTTAAATCTCCTTGTTCCACTCTTGCAACCTTTCTCATATGAAACGAACAAAAACATTCCCCAACTCCTATTTTTGGTTGTGCTTTATAACTTTTCTTTTTTCCCATAATTCATCTCTTTTGCAATATCCTTCTATAAAAGAAATCGTTGCTTCTTCTTCTTCCCTACCACAAGGTAAGCACAATTCCTTTTTCTCTTCTTCCTTCATTCAAACTACAGGCCCCCATGATTCTAAAAGATCATTTCACACAACATAGTCCCATGCCCATGTCGGTAATTTTCACTCTCTTTGCAGTCTTTCTGTTGGTGCAGTTTCATTTCCATTTCCTCCCTGTTCAGCATTAACATCATCATCTGCAAGGACCACTCACTTTAAATCCAAAATATGCTGCAGCATAATTGTACACCAGTCATCAACCCTCTCTCCCATTGTGTTGTGCATCATGTGTGTGGTGGCTTCAACCAAACTTCTTCCTTTATTTGAATTCTGGTCACTACATCCTCAGCATGAGGGCAATACCTCACAATATGCACCAATGCTGGCAATTGTAGCATATTGCTTTCAATTTCAGTGGCTCCTTACAGTCTCTAATTAGGTTTGATCTCCGACATCTGTAGCACCTAACGGTTGACAATTACATATGACCTTTTTTTTGGTCCTGTGCTTTGTGCAAAAGCTGCCATTGTTCTGGGTTTCTGAAGTCTTTTGCTGACCAAGAACCTTGCAACTGGTATACTTTCTCAGAAGTTCATCTTTTCTATCTCGGGCACTTGTTGCAGCACCACAAATATGTTATCCAGGAAGTCTGCCATGAAAGCTAGTTTCGCTGTCTGATCCAATCCTGTCCCTAGATATCCTGACAGCTCCACCAACTTTTTTTATATTATTGGCATAGACGTTGACTACCCAGTTTTTATTTCTCCTGAGTTTCAAAGGGCCCTTCAGTCAGGTCTCGATCATATCCTCATCCAACTGGTCCTCGTCACTCATTTCAAGGTAGAGGGAAAGCACATCTCCTTGCTGAAAAAGAGGAAGGAAAGTAGCAATGTTTGGCACATTTTGAAGCTTGGTAACCAATATCATCATCTTTATCTATCGGACCTTTTCTGTTAAACAGTGGTATCACGCCTCTCCCAGTCTCACCATTCCAGACTCCATATAGCTAAAATAGCATGTAGTAAAAAAAAAAAAAAAAAAAAAAAGCTCCTGCCTGTCTATCTCTTTCCCCTCCCTCCTTCCATCTTTCTTTCCCCTCCCTCCTTCCATCTTTCTTTCTTTCCCTCCATCTTTCTTTTCCCTCCCTCTTTCTTTCTTTCTTGAAACAAACAAACAAAAAAAAATACCCCAACTCGTATTTTTGGTTAAGCTTTATAACTTTTCTGTAGCCTATAATACATCTCTTTCTGCAGTATTTTTCTGTAAAAGAAATCACCACTTGTCACAGACTCTTCTTCAACCCCACCTCAAGATAAGTGATATTCCATTTTCTCTTCTTCCTTTATTCAATCCTCCAATTATATTTATTTATTGTACATCATTAACATACATAAAATTGCTATGTTGTAGGTAGAGTGATGACACAATCATATATTTTGAGTGGTGGGAGCACTGAGTCCTGACCCTCAGCTCAAAACACCATGCAACCACTTTTGAATAATTCCTCTATTAAAGTCGGGAAACTGGATATATTTATTCTTTTTGATCTCCAGATATTTTATGAATTTTATATTTTTTTGGAAACAAGTCACAAAAGCCACATCCTCCTTCTCAAGGGAATATTCAACCTTCAAACTGAAAAGCAAACACTACCATTGTGGAAATAGCACCATGCAAGAGTGTGTAGACATAAGGAATTTTTAGGCCAAAATTCTCATGACTAACGAATTTTAAGAAGCATATAGGCAGGCCATCTATTAAAAATGGGAAGAAAACAGCTACAAAACCAACACAAAGATCCTAATCTGCAGACCTCAATTACCAAACTAATTGTGTATATGGCGTTCCAAATTTGATTTCCGTGAAGAGGCATATCCACAAACTTCACAAGAATATGGATTCTCTCCAGTATATTTTTGCATATGGTGATTTGAACCTGACTTCTGTGAAAATGCAGATCCACAAATTTCACATGGATATGTTATCTCATAAATGTGTATTTGCATATGGTGTGCCATAGATAACTTCTGTGAAAAGAATATGGATTGTCCCCAGTGCATGTTCCCATATGGTACAGAGATGACTTCTCTGAAAATGCAGATTCAAAAACTTAACAAGAATATTATTCCTACACCAATGTATAGGCTATGGATTCTCTCTAATATTTACTCATATGTAACATTGCTTTTATAGAAAGCAAACCACACATTTCAATGTACATATATACACAAGGAACTACATCTTCGCTAACACCGTTTAATTTTCTTTTTTCGGTTTACTTTGCAATACATAATTATCTAAAATATTTTCTCAACTCGTTTTTCCCCGCCCCCATTTTTTAATTCCTCCTTTGTACCATTCGTTTAAAATTCGATATTATCACATGAACTGAATGAACAATACAAAAATTGGTAAGTTGACAGGGAGCAGAAAGAAATTATCCAGTTTTGTTTTTTTGTTTTTTTTCTCGTTACATTTTCTGATTTGAAAGGTAAGTGGGAGAAGACAAATAATTTTGATAAAAAAAAGAAACCGTTTTACGGTTATTTACTGATTTGCTTCGGCAATTTTTTTCGATTCCATAAGTGTTAGCAAAATAAAAAAATAAAAATGAATTCAGCTATGATTTTTCTCATAGTGTCAAATATTTTGGAGAAATATTTTTATTTTTTAAACCGGATTCTGTTTTTTTATTTCTCTTTAAAGTTTTTTTTTTTTTTTCATTGTTTTTTAATTCAATCAAAGTCCGCTAAAGTTTCGACATGTCGATAAAAATACTATTAGGTTGGTGCAAAAATAATGACGTAAATGTCGTTTTTTGACGTATTTTGTAACGTCAAAAAACGACATTATTACGTCATTTTTTTTTTTTGCACCAACCTAATAATTAGAAGAACTAACTATCTCATTTAAATTTAACTTCATCTTAAAAAACAAACTTTTTTTTTTAAATTAGAAAAATCGGTAAATTTTGGTTTTGTTTCCCGAGGGCTAATATCCCTTAAATTTTTTCCAAAATCGTCATCATAATTCTGTGCAAATATACATGCTGAACTCAAATTAACAATTGAATTAAATTATGAAGAAACCTTCATAATTTTGGAGTTATCGACAAGAAAAAATCGGACTTCTTGTTGATCATTCGTCCCCCAATACTGCCATCATGTTTACTAATTTACTGCGTAGTACCTACGCAGGCGTAATCAGAAAATTTGGCCTATTTACTTCTTTTACAGACTTTCCTTGCAGAAAATCACTGTATGTAATTTTTTTTTTTTTTTTTTTTTTTTTTGCTATTCAAAACGGAAAAAAGGCTCTGTTGTATTATTTTTGTTTTTGTTATAAATAAAACTACACTTACTAAAAAAAAAAAAAAAAATTATATTTCTTTACGGTAGTGCGTAGTGATTTTCTGCAAGGAAAGTATGTAAAAGAAGTAAATAGGCCAAATTTTCTGATTACGCCTGCGTAGATACTATGCAGTGAATTAGTAATCATGATGGCAGTAATGGGGGACGAATGACCTACAAGAAGTCCAATTTTTTTCTTGTTGATAACTCCAAAACATTAAGGTTTCTTCATAATTTAATTGTTAATTCGAATTCAGCATTTGCACAGAATTATGATATTTTGGAAAAATTTTAAGGGATATTAGCGCTCGGGAAACAAAACCAAAATTTATGTTACCCTTTTTAAAATTTATATTAAAAAATGATATTTTTGATTTGATGGATTTAAAACGATTTTGCTGGAATGTTTTTGATATCTCCCAAAAATGTTACCTTATCCTTACATATTTAAAAGCAATTTTTGTAATTTTAATTAATAGTAATTAAATAGTGTCTTGATTTAATTGCATTTTTTTTTTTTTTTTTTTTTTTTTTTTATTCAGAGCAGAGTAAATCTTTGAAAAAAAAAAAAAAAATGTGGATTTAAAAATTTACATTCTCCAAGGAGTTCTAAGTGAAAAAAAAATAATTTCTGGAAATTTCATTCTAAAAAAAAAAAAAAAAAACTAAGTATTAGGTTGATGCAAAAATAATGACGTAATAATGTCTTTTTTGACGTATTTTTTAACGTCAAAAAACGACATTACTACGTCATTATTTTTGCACCAACCTAATAATTTAATCCTAAGTCCTGGACAGTAAAATCCTCTAATTATTTGATTTTTGCTAGACTTTTTTAAATCAATCTTCTTTACCGCAAAAAAACAATTCGTTAAAAAGTAAAATAAATTATAAAAGCATTAAGAAAGATTTTTCATTTTTAAAAATTTATTTGAATCTTTAGGTATTTTGTTCTTTTTTTTTTATATTTTTATTTTTGGAGGTACCTACTAGGTATTAGGTTGGTGCAAAAATAATGACGTAATAATGTCGTTTTTTGACGTAACGTCAAAAAACAACATTATTGCGTCATTATTTTTGCACCAACCTAATATCTTCAATAATTTGCTGAAAATACAGCATAGCATGATGAAAAAAGGCCCCAAGGTTAATAAAAACAAAGTTTTATTGTCAAGATGTTTATTATTATTAAGAGGAAAGACCAAAGTATTTTTTTTTAATTGTTAAAAAAAAATTTTTTTAATCTTTTCTGGCATGTTCAAAAGTTTGGTTAAAAATTTTGTTTTATTTTTTGTTTTTGTTTTTTTTATGTCAGTGGTCACGTAATATTTATTATCATTAGTTTTCTAGCACCTTTTTCAATTGAAAAAACATTAATTTGGAAATTCTTGCAAAAATCAAATTGTTGAATTTTAATGGCACTTTCAGAACTTATTTACAAATTAATGAAATTTCTTTTAGAAATGTTTGTCTTTTTAAAAAGTCATGATAAAATTATTTTTTTTACATCTGTTCCCACCCCCTTACATAATATGAAAACTTGAAAATTCGACTTCTGTGTAATTTTGTGACTGATTAGTTAAAAGCAGAAGATTTTGAAGAATATAAATCAATTTTTTTTTTTTTTTTTTTTTTTTTTTTTTTTGGTGAATTTTGCCCCAATATTACCCAAAATTCAGCTCTGAATTGTAAAATACAAAACCCAATAAAACTAACACATTATTTAATTAAAAAAGGTTTTAATGGTTTTTTATGAATAACATATATTAAGGGCATTATTGTCTAAAGCCAAAATATTTTTCCCAATGAAAAATGAATTTTTACAAGAATTGTTTCCTTTTTTCCCAATTTTAAATACAAAATGTTATAAATTTGTTAAATATTTTAAAATTAAGTTTTAATTTGTGTATTTTGGGAAATGCTGTTATCAAAATATTTATTTTTACAGATGATAAATTTGAAAGCTTATTACAATGTGGGACATGATAGTATTTTTAAAATATTTTTTAATATACAAAAAAAAGCATTAAAAACGTTTTCTCCAAAACTATGACTGCATGGTTCAGAAATAATAGGTCATATATTTTAAGAGAAAATCCTTAAGAAATTGCTTCGCTTTCCTTCTGGCTGGCACATATCAAATTCTCTGACTGACCATCATTGTTGCATTTTTAAAATTTTTAATTTCTTTTTTACATCCTGTTTCACTAAATATTTTAATTTCATTTTTTAAATATAATTAATTTATTGTTTTTCAGTGAGAGACATACTGAAATGATTAATTATTTTCTTTTTTAGATTGAATTTTAGGGACAGAAACATTGCAGGCTTTGGACATATTTTCGTTAATAAAGTACCTAAAAAAAAAAAAAAAAAAATCAATAATATATTAGACTTCTGAAAGTATTTAATTTTTAAAAATAGTTTGTTTATAGTTAAATAACTTGGTTCATTTGAAATTCGAAAATACTGTCACTTCTGTCCTTCCGTCCGATGAATTGCCATGACATTAGTTGTCATGTTGCATTTTAGATGATACTAGCAGTAGAGCCCGGCGTTGCCCGGGGATGTAACAGTAAGAGATAGATCAAGTATCGACCATCATAAAGACTGAAAAATAAAATTGACAATGATTATTGTTTAAGGTTGACGGACACGCATGTCTTTTTTTTTTTTTTTTATGAATTGGTCAAACCCAAACTCAAACAAATACATTGTTTACAATCGTTCTGAGTCTATTGATTTATGAATAGAATTTTATTATAAACAATTGTCTTGTAAATGGAATTTTTAAAGCATTCTGAATGTAAAAATAAAGAAAAAAAGACAATAAGAAACACTACCTGCTAAAAAAAAAAGTGAAGTTTTGTTGAAATCGGTTGAAAAACGTAGGAAATCCAATCCCATATATAAACGAACACAGACACACAAACATCCAACCTGGGTTTTATAATAAGTATAACTCGATAACTCAATATTAATAAGTATAACTTGATATGAGTTGTCCCCCTTTCATTAATGCCTCTTAATTGTGTTTTTAAATTTATTTCATGCAAAAACAATTGTGTTTTTCCAATTTTTGGTGCTGTCAGAACCACCACAAGGTAATTTTACGTAGTCTTGTGAAGTTTTAAAATCAGTTGAAAAATGTAGGAAATCCGATCCAATATATAAACGTACAGGCACACACACACACACACACACACAATCTGCGTTTTATAATAAGTAAGATTATTAACTGAAAACTGTATTTACTCATCATAAATTGAAAAGCTTAGTACAAATCATCACACATAAATGTTTATAAAAGAATTTTGAATTTATTTTTTATGTATATAAACATGCTGATTTTTTATATTCCGTCAACCATACACAACATTATCAGAAAATAAGAGCGATAACTATAGTAAATATACAGCCCAAAATATTTAAATTCAATAAAACATTAGATTACAGAGAGTATATTTTCCTTAATTTTTAAGATTACTGAGTACTTAAAAAAGATATATGAAAGGTGCTCATGTTAATTAATGCCTAAAACCCCAAAAGAACATTAGATAAATATCAATCTGTCAAATCCACAAACGTCTTAAATAAACAGCTACCACGGTGTTTAAAAAGTGCATTTCTGTGATATTCTTAATGTAAATGATATTTGTTTAAATCTGATTAATTATACTTTAAATCAGATAATATTCCTCAAATAAAGTTCCAGAAAAGTATATTTTATTTTTAGATTTTTTTTGATAAAGAGACTTATAATGTGATGAAAGATGTCTAAAAATAGGGGGCACTAATCAGCTATTTTAGCAAAAAATATTTTTTTCTAGACAGTTTAAATTAGTTTTTGAAATACAGCAAAATATTAGGTTGGAGCAAAAATAATGTCGTTTTCGGCGTTAAAAAATACGTCAAAAAACGACATTATTTTTGCACCAACCTAATATTTTGCTTATTAGAAATATTAACTTTAATCTATTAGCTTGAAATTAAAACTAAAATAAAAGCTTCAAGAAAGATTTTTCATTTTAACCTTGGATATCGTGTTTTTTGTCGGTGTCCCTATATTAAAATCATACATTTTGTGGACTTTTGCTAATTTTCCTTTAACAGATGACATAATGGTTTTTTAACTAAAATATCCCAGCAAAATCAGCATAATTCCACCAAATTAAAACTAATATGTGTGTTCTGTAATCTTTCCACAGTAACATTCTAGCTATTAAAGAGTAAAGTTTTTATTTAGAAAAGTCATGTTGAAAAATCTAGGTACCACCAAAATGAATGCATTTTTTCTCAAATGAAAGCAAAAAATCACCATCCCCTGTTTTAAAATATTTCCTAAAAATCAGAGAATTATCCTATTCAAAGAAAAATTTCAGTACTTATGAATGAAATTTATACTGAATAGGTTATTTTATTAGAAACCTTTATAGAAATATTTTTGGGATGTTCCTCTGTTTTTTGTTTTTTTTTATGATATCTTGTGTGTACATTTTAATTTTGAGCAGTGTTCAAATTTTTTATTATAATTATATAAAGAAAAATCCCTGTAAATATTATTTCAGTAAAAGATGTATGTAATATCAAGTGAACATTTGAGAAAATTTGTCACAAATCTTCCCAGAAGTAATTCAGTCAAAATTCTTAGAGTTTGCACTTTCATAATTTAATAAAATATTATTTCCTTTCAGACAGGACAATAAAAAAATCCACAATGAATATTTATTTTTTATTTAACTTGTAATATTTCATCACAATTTTGAAATTTATCCTGTTGTTGTTCATCAGAAGAGTTTCTGTTTTATTAAATAGAGACGTTTAAAGAATCAAAAAACATAAAGTTTGATGCCGTTTTCAAGTCTGGACCATTTTTAAAAGAATTTTGTTTGTCTTTTCATTTTAGCAACTGAGATTATTTTTGTTATGGGTGTTCAAAAAGGAAGTAATTCTGAATTGCAACCTTTGATTACTTTTCCATATTGGAACTGTAATATAGGATAATTCAATAACAGAATAATTAAAAAGTAAACATTGGGAGGGTATTAGATATTTTATGACATCAAACAAATATGAAAGTAAGTTAAAATGTATCATTTAACCTTAAAAACATATTTCTAATGTATAAAAGTTAAATTAGTCATTGTACTAAGTTTCAGAAAATCATATAGAATAAAAAATTATATTCTTACACTGTTGGTAATTTATTTTATTTTTGACCTATGACCCTGCAGACTACCAAGTGAAAATATATTTTCCTTAAGTTTTAAGTAAAACATAACCATTGCTTTTACAAAATCCACTTAATTAATCATTAAATTTACTAAATGACCATATAAATTCTCTAAGATAAATATTGCACTTTTCAGAGATATTTAAATTTTTCATCTATAATGGCAGTTTGATGTGTAATGAAAAATTGTGCCAATGTTTTTAAAATGCATAAAACCTTCCTTTATATATGGAAATTATCATTTTTATTTTAATTTGGATTAGCTTTAAGCCAAAATTTAAACAAAACCAAAATTTAAGTTCAAAGAAGGCATTTAAATTTCAGAAAATGCTTTTTTTTTTTAATGTCTTTTAGGAAGTCCGTGGTGATACCTAGGACCATTTTTTCCTTTTTTGCTTTTACCTCCAAAATCATGCACACTTTCAAGACAAAAAAATGCTCCAGATTTATTTTTTTTTTAAATTAGCAAAAATCAGGGAATTATGTAGCCTGAGTGAAATTTTCAGCATTTATTTATTAAATACTTTAAGTTTTGATAATTTTTTTCTTCCGCTCAATTGCATCATCACCACCACTTCACTTACCTCATAGTTAATCTATACTAGGGATTTTTGCATGTTCTTAATTTTCATGCTTTTATAAAAGTAAATTCTCAAGGGCGATACATCATAAAAAACAACAAAAATGTCAAACTTTATTTAATGCATTGAAAATGTCTGAAATCACAAAAAATGATTTCAGGAAAACTCAATCATTTATTTTTGACAGTTTCTGATTTAATAAATCATATTATTTAACTTATGTGTCCACAGAGAGAATTCTCTTATGTAGATGTGTTTTTGAAAATTTGATATTTTTACACTACAATTTTAAAACTGTTACTGATATTTGCTGTTGCTAATAAACTTTATAATAAGATCAAAAACTGGAAAGCTTTACAACTGTTACAGCAATTGGCTGTTGCTGATTAACTTAATACAGAACTAAAGATGGAGTTTTAGGATAAAAAACTGGAAAGCAAAGTGACAATTTAAAGTGGAAACTTCTTTTAAAAATAATTTTATCTATATTGTCTTATTTTCAATGGCTTGGTTTTTTGATTCTATGGACTATTACTATTAATGCAATAATAACTTGCAAAAACAAATTATTCTTGCAATCAAAAAAAAAAAGTTTGGATTTTAAATAATCCATAAACAGTTAAATCATAAAAAACAATTAAACTGATGCAAAAATTTTATGATTGTTGGGTTAGCACGACTACTGGATCCATTACAGTAGTTGATATGCCTAGATAATATGATGGTTTTGACTATTTAAACAGTTACTCTATCAAGGCCCAGTCTGCCATATTGCTTACAGTAATTTGAATTCAGCGTTTTTCTTCTAGACTGATGACTAATCAAAGCAAGGGAGTCTGCCAAGCTTATTATAATATATATTATTTCTCCAAGCTGGAGATGGATGAATTCATGCCTTTTCCAAGGGTATTAGTGCAAAGTCAACAAAACAGATTTTATCAGAAGTTGATCTCTGCATTCCAATTCCACTTTCCACATCAATAACTTGATTCTATCTGCCATTGCCAGATTTAGATAAAGAGAGACTTTAAGCTGTTTAATAAGCTTCAGCCAACCAAACCTAAACATAAGTCTAGCAATGCTATCTGCATAGCAACACTTGACATGACTTATCATTTAATTTGAATTTTTGAACACTTTAACAATAAGGTGCTTTTGTGAAAATCTTTATTACACCTTGTAAAAGAGGGTAAAATTTATATAGATATCTCGTTCCAATATAATATGAATTTTCCTTTATATAAATCCTATTGATAAAAGTTAAATAGAATTTCTGTATAGTCATAGTGAAATTCACTGCAGTTAGGATTTTACAAGTCGGTTAATTCTGTGAGATAATCACATCAATTATATTTCAAAATTTAAAATAGAAACATTCAACAATTTCCCCCATTTTTTAAGTACCTAATTGATTTGTAGTAGATTTGCAAATTTTTTTTTTCCTTGTGCATCGAAAGTTAAACAAGTTTTCATAGTACCAAGATTTTGATGAAAAATATTTTTATGCAAGATTTACCCACCCCACTTGTCTTTTATCCAGCTGAAATGTTTGGTTCATATCAACAAACTAATAATTGCAGTATTCATATGACCATCTTGATTTTAAAATTTGTGATAGAACAAAATCAGTTTATACTATTTACATCTTTATTGTCACATTCACAATGTTTCAGCTGTTGTATGCTCCAGCCATCTTCAGTTGATATTTGTTGGAAGTTTGAACCAAACTCTTTATTTTGTACACAGGGTGGCCCAGTGAATAAAATCTTTGGTTGATTGATCCAAAATACACTTGACCCAAAGAGTTGTGAGTTCAATAACTGGTCTCAACAGAGTGGAATTAACTGAAATATCCAAAGGGGTGGTGCATAGAATTAGAACGATCTGCTCTTGTGGACTAAATGAAGCGTTTGGTTTGAAATTCCAGCAAATATCACCTGAAGAAACCCAGAGTGTACAACGACTGAAACATCATGAATGTAACAATAAAGATGAGAATACAGTTCAAGCATTGTAAATAGAATACCTCATCTCAGAAATATAGACAGACGGAGAATAAAAACAGTTCATTATTTGATATTGTGAATTGATTCTTCATTCTCACTTCTTTTCAAATAAAAAGCAAATATTCACTTGGTTATTAAGCTTTAAATTCATTGCTTTTCATATGATCTTAAAGTCAACGTTCAGGCCTAAATTAATGTTCATTTTTATTATATTGATTGATTTACAATTGATATGCTGTTGTATGCCTGTATTTTGTCAAAGCAGGGTTTTTCTAAGTGAAAAGAATAATCTCCAAAGGAATAATATTTTAGACATTTGAAAATTTTTCAGAAATATACCATTATACCTGTATGTTGTAATTCATTTGAAACTCGAAATAAAATTATTTGTATAAATTGATTTTTCAATTAACCTTTCTTAACTCTCCTGCCTTATTGTGTCCCTGTGCTGATTTCAACCAGCCTTAATATATAGCCAAATGTATCTGTTAAAATATAAACTAATTTCATATATTATTCACTATCTTCATTAATATATGTTTCATTACTTTTTCTTCACAGATCTTTTGCCTGAAAAAACAAAAAAAAATTGTAATATACATGAAAAAAATATTATTACAAATTTCAAAAGAAAGAAAACAAGACACTTGAATTTCCATCTCAAACAGAGAACTATATGCTGGAATATACATATAAAAACATCAAGTGAACATTAACTGCCAAAAAAAGCATGTTTGAAAAGTTTGGTTTGTCTTTTCTCCAAAGGCAGTGAGAGAGAGAATACATATTCTTGCGAAGTTTGCAAATTTTTCTAATGAATTTAGATTTAGTATGCAATATGAAAACAGACAGTGGAGAGAAACTACATTCTTGTGAAGTTTGTGGATCTGAATTTTCACGGAATTCACATTTGGTGCGGCATATGCGAACACACACTGGAGAGAAACCATATTCTTGTGAAGTTTGTGGAACTGCATTTTCACGGAAGTCATGGTTGAATATCCATATCCGAATGCACACAGGTGAGAAACCATATTCTTGTGAAGTTTGTGGATCTGCATTTGCACAGAAGTCAGGTTTGAATATCCATATGCGAATGCACACTGGAGAAAAACCATATTCTTGTAAAGTTTGTGGATCAGCATTTTCCCGGAAATCACAGTTGGAGATCCATATGCGAACACATACTGGAGAGAAACCATATTCTTGTGAAGTTTGTGGATCTGCATTTGCACGAAAATCATATTTGAAACTCCACATGCAAACACATACTGGAGAGAAACCATGTTCTTGTGATGTTTGTGGATCTGCATTTGCACGAAAATCATGTTTGAAGCTCCATATGCAAACACATAATGGAGAGAAGCCATGTTCTTGTGAAGTTTGTGGATCTTCATTTTCACAGAAGTCAACTTTAGAGCTGCATATGCGAACACACACTGGTGAGAAACCATATTCTTGTGAAGTTTGTGGATCTGCATTTTCACAGAAGTCGAATTTGGTGCAGCATATGCGAACACATACTGGCGAGAGACCATATTCTTGTGAAGTTTGTGGATCTGCATTTTCACGGAAGTCACATTTGGATCACCATATGCGAACACACACTGGATAGAAAACACATCCATGTAAATTATCTCAATCTTCATTTCTAGAAAATCCAATGTCCCTGCATCATCTGCTAATCCCCACTGGAAAAAAAAACTCTGTTTTCATAAAATTTTGCAGACCTAAAATTTTCAGAGATGGCAATGCAAGTGAATCACATGTTGACATGCACTGGAGAGATACAATCACTTATGTTCATATCCCATTAAGAAAATCAAATTCATCTCTTCTATATGTGCAATTATGGGTTAAATTGAAGATCTTGTATCTGAAACAACATTATCTACATAAAACTTTTAATGCAATATTAACTCAAAAAATGTATTCTTACAATCCAAAATATTTTTCATTTTTACATCATGCACAAAAGGTTGGTTTTAGAATAACAGCCATACAGTTACATCACCGCCAACACTTACGTAAGAAAATTTAAATTTAAAAGACTCCCTTTCAAGATTTCTTCTGTGTAGGGTTTTTTTTTTTTTTAATATTTATGGAAAGTTTGATTCAGGGATTTCTGGGTGGAGATGGATAGATTGATGACTTTTTAGAACATGTCCAGTTTGATAGATTGTGTGATACAAAGTTCAATAAAATATATTATGGACTACCAAAGCATGTGATCAACTCGTTAGTAGAGTTACCAGAATGGGCAACCAAAATTTTTACAATTGTGAGGATAGATGATACAATTTGAATCTTTGAAGATTATAATTTGACTATGAACCGAGCTGCTAAGGAGGATCACTAACCACTGCCAGTTGCAGAAGATATATATACTAAAGTAAGCAAATAATGCCTTTACATTACTTACTTGACCTCTCTCATGCATATCAATGAATAGTTTTAGAAGAACAGTCTTGCAATTACTTCATTGTCAACTCTCACCTGGGATTATTTAAATTTGGTTTTCCCCCCAAACTACCTGGAGAAAACTAAAAAGAGAAATGCATTTTAAATAATTTAAACATCTTTGAAGTTAAATTTTGTTCTATTCGAAAGATAATAGTCTGAAAAGCCAATCATTATTAACATTTTGCTTTTATTTGAAGAATAATCATCTAGAACCAATATGTATTAAATGAAAAATTAATTTCTGTGCATAATTAAAGTTTTTAGGTATTTTTAAAACATTGGAATGTTCACATGTCCCTCATCAAACTGCCATTAAGAACAAAATGTATATGCAGCAAATTGCTTTAAAATTCAATATTTGTTCTTGGCATGTGTTTCATTGTTCATTAGTAAATTTACAAATAAACTGGATTTAAATTCAAAGAAGGAATTTAAATTACAGAAAATACATTTTTTTGGTATTTTTAAGAAGTTTGTGACAATACCTAGGTTCAATTTTTGTTGTTGTTCTGCTGCCAAATTCATGTGTACTTTCAAGACAAAAATAAATAATCCAGATTTAAAAAAGAAAATTGGCAAAAATCAGGGAATTATCCAGTCTGAGTTAAATTTCCAGCATTTATTTATTAATGAATGAAGTTTATATTGAATGCTCAAAGATTTAATGATATTTTTTCTTCCAGTCAATTGCATCATCACCACCACTTCACTTACCTCATAGTTAATCTATACGAGGGATTTTTGGATGTTCTTAATTTTCATGCTTTTCATAAAAAACAACAAAAATGTCAAACTTTATTTAATGCATTGAAAATGTCTGAAATCACAAAAAATGATTTCAGGAAAACTCAATCATTTATTTTTGACAGTTTCTGATTTAATAAATCATATTATTTAACTTATGTGTCCACAGAGAGAATTCTCTTATGTAGATATACAGGGTGTTTCAAAAAGAATACGCCAAAATCATTACTCTGTTTTTTCAGGTCTATAGCATTGTAGTGGACTGAATCAGAGTAGTTATCAAAGTTTGATTGGGTGCCAGTTTCACCGCTGTTGTTAGTATAACTTCCGGTACAGCTGAATTGTGGGAAGATCAATCAAAATGGCGACTCCTCAGCAGAAGGCGTTTTGCTTGCTTGAGTTTGCGAAAACAAACGCCATTGTCAGGGTGCAGTGTGCTTTCAGAACAGAATTCGGCATTGATCCGCCCCATCGTGAGAACATTCGACGGTGGGTTAGACAGTTTAAAGAGAGTGGGTGCCTGTGCAAAGGAAAGAGTCCAGGAAGACCACGTGTTACAGAGGAGCAAGTGGAGAGGATTCATGATGCATTTGAGAGCAGCCCACGTAAGTCCGTACGTCGAGCAAGTCTTCAGCTTGCCATCCCTCATACCACTGTCTGGCGCGTGTTAAAGAGACGATTACACATGAAATCATACAAACTAAGCCTCGTCCAAGCACTTACTAATCATGACAAGGTGATGCGGAGGAGATTCTGTGAGTCAATGCTGGAGATGGGGGAAGGTGATGAAACTCTTTTCACGTTTAGTTTTTAGTGACGAAGCTAATTTCTATTTGAGAGGCACAATCGTAACAATGTGTGCATTTGGGGAACAGAGCACTTATATGAAACTGTTGAGCATGAAAGAGATTCCCCTAAAGTGAACGTCTTCTGTGCTGTGTCTCAAGACAAGGTCTATGGTCCCTTTTTCTTTGAAGGAAACACCGTTACAGGACAAACCTATCTCGAAATGCTCCAAAACTGGCTATTCACTTTACTGCAAGCAGATTCGAATGACTTCATTTTTCAGCAAGATGGAGCACCACCCCTTTGGCATCTTGGGGTTAGAGCTTTTCTGAATGAAAACGTGCCTCAGCAATGGATTGGGAGGAGAGGTGCTAAAGACCTTACTCTTTGTGGTTGGCCTGCCAGATCCCCGGACTTCACTGTTTGTGACTTTTTCTTGTGGGGGTATGTTAAAGACGAAGTTTATTTTCCAGCACTTCCAGCAAGTATCGATGACTTGAAAGATCGAATAACAGCTGCAATCAATATGGTGGACCGTGGCATGCTGAGGCGTGTTTGGGAGGAATTCTCATATCGGCTTGATGTTGTCCGCGCTGCCGGTAGTGGCCACATTGAGCACTTATAAAACATGAAATGAAACTTGATTGCGTATACAACACATGTGTTCATGCTAGAGGTTTGTAATTTTTTTCGTTTTTGACACATCACGTGATGATTTTGGCGTATTCTTTTTGAAACACCCTGTATTTTTGAAAATTTGATATATTTTTACACTACAATTTTAAAACTGTTACTGTTATTTGCTGTTGCTAATAAACTTTATAATAGGATCAAAAACTGGAAAGATAAATGGGAATTTGCAGTGGGAACTCTTTTAAAAATAATTTCACCTTTTGTTTCATTTTCAACTGCTTAGTGTGTAATTTCTATAGAATATCAAAAATAAACTTCAAAAATCAATTTCTAAATTATATATCTAAACTAACACACTTCATTAATGAATGTGCTGAAATATTTACTAACATCAGATCATTCCCTGATGTGTGTGGTGTATAAGGGTTAATGGTTTTGAATCTAAAATCTGAGAGCCAATTTAGAAAGACATTTGAGTACTATTCACATTGTTCGAACTGTTGTCCTCATCTTGACCTCAAAACCAAACCTCATCTCAGAAATATAGACAGATACAGTTGAGTACATTACATTCACTTACAGGCACATATCACTAAGATAGGTACAAATCTCTCATCTCCCACCATCTATGGATTAAATAGTAGTATTCTGTCTGGAAAAATCATTGTTAATTTTTAAAAAAACAATGCACTAATAACTTGCAAAAACCAATTTTTCTAACAAGAACAAAAAGTAAGTTTGGACTTTAAATAACCCATAAAAAATCAATCAAACAAACCCAAGAATTTGATGATTGTTGGGTCAGCACATCTACTGGAGTCATCACAGTAGTTGGTATATCTGTATTCAGGATGGTTTTGTTCATTTACACAGGTTGCTGTATCAAGGCTAAAGAGCCCAATCTACCATATTATATACCGTAATTTTGATTCATTTTTACCCTTCTCCTAGACTTCCAGTCAAAACAAGGAAGCCTGCCAAGCTAATTATATGCAAGCTGAAGAAAGATGGATTCATGCCTTTTCCAAGAGCATTAGTGCAGAGTAAACAAAACAGGTTTGATTGGAATTTGATCTCTGCACTCCAATTCAACGTCAATAATGTGATTTTATCTTCCAGTCCCAGATTTAGATAAAGAAGGGCTTGGGGCTATTCCACATATTATGCCTCTTCCCAAAGACCTATGACAGTGTCAAAAATATTATCTACTTGTTGGATAAAAGTTTAGAATTTTTATGGAGATGTATCTTTAAATTTGGAAAAACTTGATGTTGTTAGGATTTTACAAGTAAATAAAATCAAAGAGGTATTGACATGAAACATCTTTTCTTGAAACATTCAGAATGCAACCATTCTAAAAATAATTTTCATAATTCTTTAAGTAGTGAATATTTTATACACTGCCAATGCTGAGTTGATATTTAATAGATGTTTTAAAACCAGTTTTTTTCCCTTAAAATATTTCCTGGTACAAATTATAATTATTACAACTAAACAACTTCAAACAATGATCAAGTTAAAAAATATTTGTTTCTGTAGAGTAGATATTAATAAATTCTTATATAAAAAAAAAAAACTATTCTTTTTATGGGACAAAGATTTTGATAAGTCTTCTGCAAGATTTCTTTACCTTTTGTTTGTATCAAATTTAAATGTTTGGTTCAACAAACTAGCAATTGCCAAATTGAAATCACCATTGTGATTTTTACAACTTCAGTGAGAACAAACATTATTAATTGATATTTTAAATGAATTTTTTATTCTCTCTTCTTTAAAGTGAAAAGCTTGAAATTTTATGCTTTTGTATGATGTCGTTGTCTTTAGCCTCATTTCAAGATTCATGCAGAATGAATGTTTTTTTATAATTTATAATGGTCCTACTTATAATTGCCATGATGTTGGATGAGTGTATTTTTGTCAAAACAGTTTGTTTATATGTTGAAACAATAATCTCTAAAATAATATTTTAGACATTTCAAAGTTTTTCAGAAAAAATATTGCACTCACATATCGTGTATTATTATTATATTCAACTCCAATTGAAATTATTTATGGTGAATTTATTGATTTTTCAATTGATCTTCACTGACTGCTGCATTATTGTGCCTCTGTGCTGATATTAACTAGACTTAGTATATAGTGAAATGCATGTGTTAAAATATAAACTGATTTCATGAATTATGTCTTTGTTAACATAGCTTTCATTACTTTTACTTCCCAGATGTTTTGACTGAAGAGAAAAATCATTATATACATGAAAGCTGAATTTAAATGAAGAAAAACAAGACACTTGACTTTGTATCAAGAACAGAGAAATATATGCTGCAATACTCATATTAAAGTTGTGTCTATACTTTCAAAAACATCAATTGAACAGTAACTATTAAAAAAAAACTTGTACTTTGAAATATGAGGTTTGAAAGCACAGTGTTATATATAAGTAAAAATTAGAAGTCATATTTTTGTGCAGATTTTAGATCTTTCTTTGATTTAGTGTTCCATATGGAAACAGGCAGAAGAGAGCATATTCTTGTGAAGTTTGTGGATTTACATTTTCACATAAATCATCATTGGAATGCCATATGAGAACACACACCAGAAAGAAACCATATTCTTGTAAAGTTTGTGGATCTACATTTTCACTAAAGTCTTCTTTGGTATGCCATATATGAACACACACACACTGGAGAGACCATATTCTTGTGAAATTTGTGGGTCTTCATTTTCAAGAAATTTACATTTGGTGTCCCATATGTGAACACATACTGGAGAAAAACCATATTATTTTGAAGTTTGTAAATCTGGATTTTCACTGAAATCATCTTTACAGAACCATGTAAAAATACACATCATGGAGAAACCATATTCTTGTGAAATTTGTGGATATGAATTTTTGCAGAAGTTTCATTTAGTAAACTATATGCGAACACACACTGGAGAAAATCATATTCTTGTGGGGTTTGTGGATCTTCATTTATGCTGAAGTCATCTTTGTATAACCATATGCAAACACACACTGGAGAGAAACCATATTATTGTGAAGTTTGTAGATATGCATTTTTACAGAAATCACACTTTATAAACTATATGCAAACACATACTGGTGAAAAGCCATACTCCTGTGAAATTTTCAAGGAAGTCATCTCGGGAGCAGCATATCCAAATACACACTGGAAAGAAACCATATATTTGTGAAGTTTGTCAATCTACATTTTCACAGAAGTCACACTTGGAGGTGCATATGCAAACACATACTGGGGAGAAACCATATTCTTGTGAAGTTTGTGGATTTTCATTTTCATAGAAGTCAGTTTTGGAACACCATATATGAACACACACTGGATAAAAAACTTCAATGCAATCCAGGCAATTTTTGTTCACCATCTTTTTGTAGAACATTCAAATTTACTGCATCATCTCCAAATCCCCACTGGAAAGAAACACTGCTCTTGTGAAATTTGCAGATCTACATTTTTATAGATGGCAACACATGTAGTCACACATTAGAGAGGTACATTCACTCATACACATATTCCATTTGGAAAATACAAATTCATCTCTTCTATGGCTATGGGTCAAATATAATGCCTATATCTGAAAAAACTTTGTTTTCTCCATAAACTTGTTAAAAATTGACTCACAAAATGATGTATTCTGACAGTCCAAAATATTTTTTCAGCTTGAAAAAAAAAATATTGATAAGCAGTTAAATAAAAAATATGTCAATACTGAAGAGAAATCATTTTTTGTCAGGTTTTTGTATCTGCATTTCTACAGTTGCTATATAAGATGTGACATATGGAAATACACATTAATGAGAAACTATATTCTTGTGAAGTTTTTGGATCTGCATTTTCATGCAAGCTATTTTGGTTAGCTATATATGAATACACCCAGGAGAAAAACCATATTCTTGTGATACATGTCTGTAAAATCATGTTTACTGCTCCATGTGTAAACACAAAGTAGATAGGCATATTATTCATGTGGACTCTGTGAGTCAGAGTTTGCAAATGCAATGGATTAGAAAAAATAGTTTGTATACATAACGTATAGAAAATATTTTAAAATCTGTAATACATCCTTTTTAAATACTTGAACTTTGAAAAGGCTTGCATATGCAAACACTTGAGAGACCTCTTATTCTTGTCAATCTGAATTTGCAATATATTCACTGCTGAAATTGGACTTGTAAACACACTGCATATAAAGCTTAGTCCTGTTACACTATATCATTTTTACAAATTTCTCATTTAAAAACAAACTTGTTAACATATCGGATTGATTGAAAAATAATGTCTGGTTTTAGAATCAACTTTTCTTCCTGAATTAATGGATTTAAACTGTGTTTAAATCACACAAAACAGTAACCTTGAATATTTATGCATTTCTGCCACTGAGTTACAAGGTTATCTATGCCTTTATGATAAAAATCTAAAAGTTTGGATGCCATGAAATCTTTGCAGTTTCTACATAATCTTTGTAATGGAATGTCTTGAATTCAAACACTATAAAAATGCTTTAAAAAGTGATAGTCAGTGACAAGAGAGCAGGAGAATAAGGTGGATGTTAGAAAGTCTTGTATCCACAGTTGGTGAGCTTCTGCAGTATCAGCCTGGCAAAATGTGGCTGAGCATTATCGATAAGCAGAATTGGACCTTGTTGATTGGCCATGCATTTTTCTTAATTGAATATGCATTTCAGTAATTTTGGCAGTGATGTTCTGGTTAAATTCCAGAAAGCTGTAATGGGTAATGCCAGTGGCGGGACCCTAACACAGTCACCATAATCTTTTGCTGATGCAATTTCAGTTTTGGAAAGTATTTAAGTGCTTTATCATGATCAAGCCATTAAGTCTATTGTTGATTTCAGACTTTATTGGGGATGATGCCAGAACATTTACCCCTCATTTTTTATAGGTAGAAGTCCGCAAATGCATGCTGGGATATTTTTCTTAGCCAATAAAATAGGTTGGTTTACAATTTAAAATGACTCAGTCCAGATCTGCTGAGTCAGGCAGTTTGTTGCCAAGCTTGTGTTTGGCTTGTTGAGTTCTCTGCCTTTGGGCATAGAGGAACCCAGATGAAGCAATGCCAAAGGGCAGTGTTGCATCTGGGGAGGTAGACAAACCCAACCCTGTGTATGTGGGGTCTATGAGGAATTTTTGCCCAAGCCTACAGGCTCAGAATCGCCCCACACAAAAAACCGCCTTGAGGGGAGGCTGAGGTAAATAACCTCGGTCCAGATCGCCTTATCTAGGAGACTGACCACTGCGTTCACTTTTCTGATTTTGCTTTTGTGCGTAGATGCCAATTCATAGTTTGGAAAGTTGTGGCTGTGAATATACTTTGCATATATTTTTTGCTTGCATCTTGTTTTTACGTTTTTCTCTTTATTGCAAACTTTATTCTGTTTCTTGCACAGTTCTGTTATTTCTTTTGCATTTGACCAATGCTACTAACTCATCAGCTATCATTTTTGATTGACATTTTTGATTTTGGTAGTCAGTGGTGAGGGAGTAGGGCAATATGGTGGATGCTAGAAAGTCTCGTATCCATAGTCGGTGATCTTCTGCAGTGGCAGCCTGGCAACTTGTGGCTTAGCATTGTCAGTAAGCAAAATTGGACCTTACCGATTGACTAGTGCCTGTTGCATTTTGCTTAGCTATTAGTTTGGTGCAAAAATAATGTCGTTTTCTCACATATTAACATATGTAAGAAAACGACATTATTTTTGCACCAGCCTAATAGATGTGCATTTCAGTAAACTTCAGCAGTAATGCTCGCGTTAGATTCCAGAAAGCTGAAATGAATAATGCCCAACGGTGGACCACCTGAGAGTCGCCATAATCTTTTGCTCGTGTAATTTCAGTTTTGGAAAGTATTTAAGCCTATCATTTTTGATTGATATGAAGGATCCAATTCTCGTCACAAACCACTGTTGAACCAAGAAATGGATCATTCAAATTCCATAGATGCAGCTGCCAGTTTGAACATCAGCTCGGCTCCTCTTGTCAAGATGAACTGAATTATCAGAATTTGAACAGGGCATAATAGTCAGTACCAGGCGAATGGGACATTTTATTTTTCAAATTGTGGAATGCATGTTGGTATGCATTTCTAACCACTTTGAAGGCTTACAGCCACATCATGGTTCTCATAAGATCACCAAAGGCAAGCAATGTCATGCCTGGTCAGTACGTACATGGGAGACTGTTTCAGAATACCACATACTGTAAGCTTGGACATGTGGGTGGTTTAATGAATAATGGCTGGGAATTGTTAATCAGAGAGCCAAGTTCCAATTTCTGTTGGGTTCGTTATATTCACTTACTTGAAAATATCCTTGGGGAAGGTATAAATCCATCTCTTCTCCCTCCAGCTATAGGTTAATTAGTAAAACTTGTATCCTTAAATCACTATTATTGCAAAAAAAAAAAATTCTTACAATCTAAAATTATTTCTTGGCTTTAAATAACCTGAAAAACAGTTAATGCGCCACTGAAAATGGATGAATCCATAACCACTTTGAACAATGGCTGTGCACAAGTCTTTAATAATGTGAGTATGAGGAGTTGGGCTTGCATTATTTTCAATTTTTAAATCCCATATGGAAATATACAAAGAAGAGAAAGCATCATCTAGAGTAGAATTTAAATGTGTAAACACTCAACAGAGAGAATTGTATTCTTCTGTTATATATATATATATATATACAGGGTGTCCATAAAGTTCGTGTGCACTTTAAAATATTTATAACTTTATTTGTATTTGCGATAGGAATAATTTGTAAAAAGGATTAGAAAGAAGTAAATCTATATTTTTTAAAGTTTTATTGAAATTTTATTTAAGTTTCCACATGTCCTCCATCATTAGCAATACAAAGGGTAATACGATTTTGCAGTTCACGGAAAACATTTGCCAACTGATTTACAGTAATGCCTGAAATCACATTAGATATTTTAGCTATACTCAAAACTAGGTACATTAAACTTTATAACATTTTTTACAGATTATTTTTTATCGCAAATACAAATAAAGTTATAAATTTTTTAAAGTGCACACGAACTTTATGGACACCCTATATATATATATCCTATTTGTTTTACTAAGAACAATGAGTGGAAGATACTTATATTTATGGGTTGCTAAAAGAAATGATTGAGATAATGAAAGTATATGTCAATAAAAGATAAGATTTTGAAGGAATTTTAGGACTTCGTTATGTGCCTTTTTATTTATATTGTCAGCAAAAAAACTCAATTTTGTTTCCCTTGGACTTATATTCCTCATGTTTCCTGGAGGACACACTTGGTGTTTTTTGTCTTTCAACACTAAAACACTTGTAATCTTATATTTGTGTATCTGCATTTTTGCAGATATCATATTTGGAGCAGCATTTGCAAGCACAGAGGATAGAAACTATATTCTTGTGAAGTTTGTGGATCTTCATTTTCACTGTAGCCAATTCACTACACAGAAATCATGTTCTTCTGAAGTGTGTGAGTTAGTGTTAGCAAATATGATAGATTAAAAAAAAAACATTTTTACACTTAATGGCCAGGAAATATTCTTGTGAAATTTTGAATGTGTCCTTTGAAAGGGATAACTGCTGCTGTTTCACTCATGAATTTGTTAACTTGTGCTCATGTGTATTGTTTTTTGTTATATTTTCAGTATAAAGGCAGCATTACTTATTAAAAAAATCTGTTAATTAATCCTTAAACTGACTAATTTTCTTTAAAAGAATCATCTAGAACAGACATTTGATTTTTAAGATAAAGTTGACTTAAATTTTTTCGTCATGATATTAAAATAATGGATCATTGATAAATTGAAATTTTTATAGATTATTTTCAAATAAAACTGACATTTCCCTAAATAGGAAACATTTAAATCATTTAAAATTTGTTTTTTTTTTCTAAGCTCTTAGCTTTAATTTTGGCAGTGCCGAGTATGTAGTGAGAGATTGACAAATTCAGTGGATTTTGAGATGTTATAAGAATTTATTTGTCACTTATTAAAAAAAAAGTTGGCATATTTTGTACAAGAATACAATATTTTCTAAAAGTCTGTTAACAAAATTACAATTTATTCCTTGACATCGGGATATTTTTAACCACCACCTACAAAATCATGCTCACTTTTGAGACAAAAAAAAAAAGAAAGTGATTAATAAATTACCATGGAAAGCTAAATGGCAATTTGGGGTAGGAAAAAATTTTAAAATAAATTTATCTATTTTCATTTTCAAATAAATAAATAAATTTTTTCTGAAATTTTTAATGCAACCTTTTCACATAGTTTAAATTGGAAAAGACTTGTGCAACTGCACACTGAAGAGACCCCTACATTCTTACAAATGTTGAAGGAATTTACAGCTGAAAAGGCACTTGCAATCACACCCTGCTTATAAAGTTTAGTTTTGCTGAGCCATTTTTTTTTTTTTACGTATTTCTTATTTAAAAGTAAACATGACATCTAAACAATGATTTTTAACAATTTTGCGGCTGAACATTTTCATTCAGTATATGTCATTCTTTCAGTTAGTGTTTCTAATAATGTCACAAAATGAAGTTCATCTTCTTAATACATTCACTAGGAAACAGATATTTTCACCAAATGAACCATTAAGATTAAAAAATTAGTTTTGAAGAGTTTCACCTTATTTCGAATGCATGTAAATCTTTGTTGCTTACATAAACAAAACAAGTAAAAAAAATGTTATATAACAGCCATGACAAAAATGAAACATGTTCAAAATATATAAAACCTGAAAATATTATCAATCAGATTAACAATAACAGTTGTAAAGGCTTTCTTACACCAAATATATATATATATAGAGAGAGAATGTAGCTTAACAGTAAATGATATAGAAAATTGAATCAGTGAATAGATTTGAAATTCTGGTTGATATAGTTTCTATTCACTTTGCATTATTAAAAGACCCTGAAAAGGAATGTTCCTCAGAATATATTTTGTTTATATGAAGGCTTCCTTACACCAAATATAAGAGCTTCATGGCTTAACAGTAAAAATATTGGAAATTGAATCGGCAAATAGAGTTGAAATTCTGGCTGATATAGTTTCTATTCACTTTACATTAATATCTCAAATGTATTAAGACATTTTATTAAAAAGACCCTGAAAAGCAATGTTCATCAGAAAGTATCTTGTTTATGTGAAGGCTAAAATTCTAGACTTCTAAAATTAATTAAAAACTAGAAAGACCTGTGAAAATTTCATGGTTTTCCTATTTGAATTTTCTGATGAATCTTAACTCTAACATCCTATTAAAATATAACTTATACGGGCAAAGATACATAGATAAAAATGGTTAAACAGATAAAATTCATTTAATAACACTTTCAAACTTGAATATATATTTTAGGGAATATTTTATTGTTGCAGAACCCACCTTGAATATATATATATATATATTCCATTATCACATAGTTAAATATTAAGACATAAGGCTTCCTTACACCAAAAATAGAAGGGCTTTATGGCTTAACATTGAATAATATGGAAAACTGAATCAGTGAATAGAGTTGAAATTCTGGCTGATATAGTTTCTATTCACTTTACATTAATATCTCAAATGTATTAAGACATTTTATTAAAGACCAACTAAATTACTAAGATTGATTGCTACTCACTACCAATGATAGAAGATTTATTTGCCAAAGTCAGAGGAGAAACAGTCTTCACATTACTTGACCTATTTCTTGTCTATCAACAGGAGGTTTGAGAAGAATAATTCCACGATTGCATCACTGTCAACACTCACTTGGTACTATTTAAATTTAACAATCTTCCTTTTGAGATTTCTTTTGTGTCTGATATTTTTTTCAAAAAACAAACTCTTCGATTCAATGCTGTTGTACGTAGCAGTGTAGTGATTGAATAATACATAATAAAAAAGACACCAAAATTTCAGCATCTCTAAAATATATATATATATATATATATATATATATATATATATATATATATATATATATGTATATTTAGAATCTCTTGGCCATCAAGTGATATTTTTACCAACCTACCAGAGAGTAGCTCAGCCAGGATATAAACATCATAGTCTAGTAAGGAAAACAGAAACAAAATCTATTCCCAACCAGGATATAAGGTTATTAATCATGAACCAATCAGAAGCCAAGTGGCAGTTTTTAAGTGGATCTCCGTGCCTCAGTAGATAAGGAATGTTCTTCAGGAAATATTTTGTTGAGATGAAGGTGTCCTTTCAACAAATATAGAAGGGTTTCATGGCTTAACAGTAAAAATATTGGAAATTGAATCGGCGAATAGAGTTGAAATTCTGGCTGAGATAGTTTCTATTCACTTTACATTAATATATCAAAGGCATTAAGACATTTTATTAAAAAGACCCTGAAAAGGAATGTTCATCAGAAAATATTTTGTTTGTATGAAGACTTCCTTCATATAAACAAAATATATTCTTACACCAAATATAGGTCTTCATGGCTTAACAGTAAACAATATGGAAAATTGAATCAGTGAATAGAGTTGAAATTCTGGCTGAGAGAGTTTCTATTCACTTTACATTAATATCTCAAGTGTATTAAAGACCTACAAAATTACTAAGATTGATTGTTATTCACTACCAATCAGTTTTATTTTCCACTTGTGGAATATGTCGAATATTTTACAAGTTTAAATTTTTGTAACTTCACCATGAAGACTAGAATATTTGTTGAAATTTTTTTTAAATTACTTTAATATTTAAAAGAAATATTTAAAAGTTTTAAAATTTTCTAAAAACTACCATCAAAATTAGTATGCTTTGTAGCTTTATAACTTTTAATAGTTAAAATGTTTGAGATTATAAATTTATTTATTATGAAGGTGACAAAGGAAAAGTATACATAACATTGTATTTGTTTTTTTATTTATTCTTACTTTTAAGTTTACCAATGTTAGAAATGATTCACAATTTATATTATTTACATACAGACTATTATCCTCATGTTTGTTGTTATTATCACAATGATTCAGCCACTATGTTCTCCGGCCTTCATCACATGCTTGTTGATACAGGTGTCATTATTAGGTTAGGGGTTGTTGTTTGAATTTGAGAAAACTTTGGTGGTGACAATCTGAAATTGTAAAAGTGGTTGAGAAAATAGACAAAGAAAATGAGATAGAAATATTTATTCTATTGAAAACATTTTTTGTGAGGAGAAAATTTCAAGGAAAATTCCTGAAAGAAAATAATAATTCCATGAATGTTCTTAAGAAGGTTTCTGTCAAAAAGATGAAGAAAAAGTTGAGTTTAGTCTGTTGGTGATTTAGAGAGTAAGTGATGGATATAGTCTAAGCCATATGTGGCTACTGCATGGAGTGCTAATTTTAGTGTCCTAGATTTATTTTAGGTTCAAGAGAACTGGCCCTTTCAGATTTACAGCAGGCATGCTCCCAGTTTTTTTTCTCTTTACACATGTCTAAAAGTTAAAGAGTTTGCTACTGCTGACAGGCAGTGCAGGTGTGTCTGGCAAAAAGGTTTAAATTCTATTGTTAACATTCAAGGAATTTCTAAATGAACCCCTTAATTTGTTCTTGTTGTGTGGATTATGTTCAGGGATGTCAATGTTGTGCTTTTTTGAGAATAATTTTTTGTTTTTCTCTCCCTGTGTTGGAGCTCTAATTTTAGTGTCTAATATTTTAAGCCAAAGAGGACTAGCCTCTCCAGATTTACAGCAGGCATGCTCCAAGTTTTTTTTTTTCTCTTTACACATGTCTAAAAGTTAAAGAGTTTGCTACTGCTGACAGGCAGTGCAGGTGTGTCTGGAAAAAAGGTTTAAATTCTATTGCTAACATTCAAGGAATTTCTAAATGAACCCCTTTTTTTAGTCTATGGGGATAATTAGTTCTTGTTCTGTGGATTATGTTCAGGGATGTCAATGTTGTGCTTTTTTTGAGAATGATTTTTTGTTTTTCTCTCCCTGCATTGGAGCACTAATTTTAGTGTCTAATATTTTAAGCCAAAGAGGACTAGCCTCTCCAGATTTACAGCAGGCATGCTCCAAGTTTTTGTCTTTTTAAAAATGCCTAAAATGTAAAAAGAGTTTGCTACTGTTGACAGTGTTATCAACATGTGCATATCTAGCAAAAATGTTTAATGTTTACTAAAGAAGGAAGCATCAAGTAATTTCTAACTGATCCCATTTTTTAGTCTACAGGGGGATAATTTGTTCTTGTTCTGTGGATTATGTTCAGGGATGTCAATGTTGTGCTTTTATGAGAATGATTTTTTGTCCCTTCTTTACCAATGTCAGATAAGATTTGTATCATTATTACTGGTATAATATAGTGATGTTTATTGTACATAATAAGGTTTCAATAACATATGCACTTAATATAGAATCTACTTAGTGAAAAATGATATTGTAGAATGAGAGTATCATGTCATATATTGGGGAGGTGGGTGGCACCTTAGGCACCAGCAGTGTTAGTGGCAGTAAAGTTCAAGCTTCTATCTTTGAATAGGTACCTCTTACAAAAAAATGGATAAATAAGTATGAAATGAATTTTTAAAAATGAAAAATCTTTCTGAAAGCTTTAATTATAGTTTAAATTTTTAAACCAATAGATTAAATTTAATATTCCCCAAAAGAAAAATGCTTTGGTGCATTTCAAATTGAATTTGATTTGATGAATATCTTTTTTTCCCATTTCTTCGGGGGTTTTTTTGGGGGGGGGGTTGTACTCTTAATCAGTAAAATCTGTAAATTAGTTTATATGGATAAATCTGGCAACACAGAATAATTCACTTTTTAAATATTACTTCAAAAATAAAACATATTTTTCGGAAACCTTATCTGAGGAAAATTACCTGATTAAAAGTTTAATTAATCTGAATTGAAACAAATTTTTTTGTCTAAAATATAACAGAAAGCATTTTTAAAAATGGAGTGTTTGTTTTTCTGATGTGTTGAGTGACTCATTAATAATTTAATTAAAGCCGTCATAATGAAGAGAAATTGATGAATACAATGTAATGCCTTTTTCATATAATTTTTTTTAACTACCCAGTAATCTTAAAATTTTAAGAAAACATTTTACAAAAATCAACACTTTCGTACATTAGTCTATACATCTGAGATGAGGTGTTATGATATTTTATATTATTTACATTATTCAGACTGTTATCTTCATCTTCATTGTCATATTCACAACAGTGTATGAAATAAAGGGTCCAGTTCGAAATTTCAATCACTTGAAGAAGACCAGGGCATACAATGACTCGAACATTGTGAATATGGCAACGAAGATGAGGATAACAGTTCAAACAATGTAATGTAAACATTCACACATGTGCAAACCAAAAACAGTTCAAAATACTTTTAAAAATACCGTAGGTCATTGAATTGTAATGAACTTTTCCATTTATGATTAGTAAATGCACATTATTTACATTATTCGGATTATTGTCCTCATCTTTGTCGCCATATTTATCACAACATTTTGACCGTTGTACGCTCCGGCCTTCTTCAGGTGGTTGGAATGTCGACCTGAACCCTTTATTTCGTTCACTGGGGTAGACTGTTCTAGTTCCACGTGCCATATTTGATGGATGTCAGTTATTAGTTATCTCCTGCTAATTTTTCCTCTGAAAGTTCTCCACTGCCTTAACCGGGTATTGAACTCATACTCTTTTAACTCCACAAGGACACATGGCACAGTGGATAAAGGCATTGGTTAGACCCAGTGACAGAACCCAGAGAGTATGAGTTCAATACCCGGTTAAGGCAGTGGAGAACTTTCAGAGGAAAAATTAACAGGAGATAACTGATAAGTGACATCCATCAAACATGGCACGGGGAACTAGAACAGTCTACCCCAGTGAGCGAAATAAAGGGTTCAGTTCGAAATTCCAACCACCTGAAGAAGGCCGGAGTGTACAAGGGCCGAAACGTTGTGATAAATATGGCGACAAAGATGAGGACAATAGTCTGAATAATGTAAATAATGTACATAATACCTCACCTCAGAAATATAGACAGACTCTAGTAAATGCAGTTTTAATTTCTTAACATTATCCCTTGGCTGCTACAGGTTCCTAAATAACTAATAAGTTTATAAATTATTCTAATTAAAATTTTTTAAAAAGTAAAAAATAATTCATGCAAAAATTCATCAAAAAATGTTTTTTCCTTATGTCAATAATGTCGATAAAAAAAATTTTTTTTTCTAATTAAATAATAACTTTTATTGCATTTTTCATTTTATGATTTAGGCAAGATTTTATGCAACTGAGAGAACTGTTTGACAAAAGATATAATGTGACACTGAGGCCATGAAGTGGTTAAAGCTTAATTATGAGCTGGAGGAGAGGGTTAAGCCTAAAATGAAATATAAACTGGAAGATAGAGAGAGGAAGAGAGAGGGTGGAGACATTTTCTCTGGTGATATGAAAGTGGAAAGGGACAATCAAAAGTTCATTTTTCTCTCTATTGAGCAATCAGGTAAAACAAGTTGAAAAATAAATTAATCTCTTCCTTGAGAATTTAAGCAAACAAAATCTTTCTTAAATGAAACATTTCAGGTGATTTTTATGGTCTTGACAACATTTTATGTAAATTAAAATAATATGGTAAATAAATTTAATTTTTAGTAATTGATATGAAAGGGGAACAATCTTTATTTGGTAAACTAACACTTTACACTCTGGAAAAAAATTGAGCAATGATTATAATTGTAAGAAAGAATAAATACAATGAAAATGAATTTATACATTTTTTTTCTTGAGAATTTACAACAAAAATACTAAATGCTATTTATTATATTTTTTTTTATTTACAAGAATAATTTTATATTTATAACATTCTAAAAAAGAATTAATACAATTAAAACTAATGCAATGCAATATTTATCATTTATCAATTTATAAAAAAATAAACATGACAACAATTTTTTATTCATAAATTTATAAACATTTACTAAATTATTAAAATAGGTGAACCAATTATAAGTAAATCTTTTCTATTTGGCATTTTATTAGGTTGGTGCAAAAATAATGACGTAATAATGTCGGATTTTGACGTATTTTTTAACCTCAGAAAAACGACATTATTACGTCATTATTTTTGCACCAACCTAATACAAAGACAGTTTGAATCAGTCGGAAATTAACCTGTTGTTATGCTGTGGAATCTTCCACAACACAACCAGCCTTACCTCTTTTTAGGAAATGCACTCTTCCTATCTGATAAGCAAAATTCTACTTTCATAAAATATGACAAGTATTCACTTCCAATCTAGCTTGCTGATTGGTCAGTTCCGACCAATCAAACCGCCTGCACGCGACCAATCTGTTTTCCCGCTCATGTGCTGGAAGCCACTTGACCAGTATAAAAACAAAAACACGTGTGAACTTTTTAGAGAAAGGATTAGTAATTTTCATTCATCTCTCTCGCACGTCTCAAGATGTAACCTTCGCCAACTTCCGTCTTAGTCATTGCTGACAAGACGTTTTTAAGACAATTACCAACATTCGTGAACTCTGAAATCACCCCTGAACTTTTATCAACTTTAGAACTCACAATTCCAAACTTTATTCTTCTGAATTACAAGTTCAATATTACAGTAAAAGTTAAATTACTTCTTAAGAACTTTCTGTTTAAAAGACACTTAATATTAACAACTTTAATATCAACATTAACGAACGATTACAAGAAAGACATTCTGAAACCTAAAACATCATACATATTTGCCAACATAACATATACCAAATATTCTGCTTGTACATTGTTTGAATGTTTATTAGTTTCTAATTAAATATGTCTTGTTCGTAATATGAACTCTGGTACAAATATTTCCAAATCAAAGGGACACGACTCTGTCCTACCTTTTCTGCATGTTGTACACCAACCTAAAAATCTAATTGTTACGTTTTAAAACAATTCAGTTGAATTTTGTATTTTATTTTGATGTTAGTGGAAATAGTTAATTGACACGCAACTTATTCTCAACAAATATTACCACATAATTAACCCATCCACTACAATGCCAATCATTCCAATAAACAATTTATAGTTTATTATTTTGCTGTCAGTTCTAAAGAACAAAGAAAATGCATAAATTCACTTAGGTTTTATTACAATTCTAATCATCACTTTTTAAAACAATAAACATTGCGGAGGAGAGAAGGTAGTTAAAATAATAGTGGTGTTGTAGTGGACGCCTACGTACACTACGCCCACAAATTACTCAACAGTAATTGGACGGAAAATAAACAATACCTTTTGTATAGACAATTTACACATCGCACGAGCCACATAAAAATTTCTCGTGTTTTTGCTTCACCAAACTAGCTATAGAAAAAAAAATCAACGATTAGTCGATTTTTGGACAATCACATTAAATGACACTTTCTTCAATATCCTTCCCGCACTCGTTCTGGGAGCCACCTTACATCTATAAAAAGTATAAAATAAAGAAATAACTTCAGTAGATTATAAATTTTCACAACCTAAAACACGTACGTGTATATTCAATTTTCTACTCACAGACACACACAGATATAAACTACACTCACACAACACAGGAATTTCTTTTTATTCGTGGTTAGTGTTAGAAAAATAAAAAAAATGATATGAATATTTTAAAAAGTAAACAGAAATTGCTCTAAAGAAAGGAATTTTTTTTTAATTCTCTTTATTGTTGATCAAGCCAAGTGAACTATTCGAACTATATCATTCTTCAGCACAAATATTTCAACTTTCAAATTCAAACATCAAACATTTTTAAACTACCAACAAATTTAAACAAAAGACATTATTACAACATACATTTGTTCTTCACACAATACAAGGGAAACCACTTCGTGTGATTTAATCTTTATTATTATTAACAGAATTATATGTATATGTTTGTTTTAAATATATGTTTACTTCTTGATTTTCATTGATCTCTCGTCATTCATTCTTGTGTTTTCTTTACAAATTTAAAGTGGAGTGTTAATGTAAAAACGCAACCTTGATCAAAAACCCTTCTGATTCTTTTCTAACCAACACCATTAACTACCCCACAGTGTCAATGGAAAGACCATCCTTTTTGACATCCCGGTTTTTTGTGGGCATGAAGGTCCAAGTTTGCCATCTATTTTTCTTTACTTTCCAAGAATAAAGTCCATGGAATAATATTGCAATGACAATAATTTGAAAATTTTCATAAATTTATTTCTCCTCTTCTGCTTACCTCTGAATTTCCACCATATTTATTGAAATTCTTTCTGAATTGTTTGTTAAATAATCCTCAGGATTTGATACAAAGATGAATAGACTGGAAAATGCATTTGTTTTACTTTTCTAAATATCAAATTTGTTATTGATTTGTTTCGTTTTTATTGTTCTTTTTTTCTAATATATACTCTTCCTTGATTTCTACAACTACTGAGAAAACAGCCTGAATCAGAAATAATATAATAGCCTTCAACGTTCATCTTCTGTCCTTGGAAAACTGCTTCATATCGACATTAGTAGTTACACCTTGGAAACCCACCAAAAGGTAAAATTCAAATTTAGTTATGGCTTCACTCAAATTTCCCTTACAAAGTTAAGTTTCTGTGTGGACAAAAAATGCAAGGTCCTATAAAAATAAAAATAAAAATTCCATCAAGCATTCCATTTTTAGTCCATCTAAAATAAATCAAAATTTTGACGATGAAGTTTTTATTTTAATTAGATTTTCTTAATTTTTTCATCTAGTATCCATTTTAGTGACTCATGTCAAAGAATATAAGCATGAGAAACCAAATCTTGTCTAACACCGCTTAATTTAATTTAAGCGAAATAGTTTTTTCTCAAATTAATTTCACTTTTCTATCGAGTTTTTTTTCATTTCTTAATTCATTCTTTGCGTCATTCGTTTCATTTTCGATATTATTATTATTATGAACTGTACAAAGAATACATAAATTGGATAGGTTAACAGAGAATTGCATGCTAAATCATTTGAGCACAAAGAAGAAAAAAATCATCCCGTTTTGTTTTTCTCGTTGCATTTTATTATGGTTTCCAAGGTAAGTGGAAGAATACGAATAAAAGAAATTGTTAATTACCGACTTGAATCGCCATTTTTTAAAATGTCTTTTTAATTACTCTTAAATGTTAGCAAAATAAAGAAACGAAAATAAATTCAGGAGCAATTTTATTGTGTCAGATATTTAAAAAAAATAATATTTACATAAAAACTGAATTAAAAAATGAAGGTGTCTGTCAAGTGTAAAAGGGCAAAAAATAGATTTTTTTTTTTCGAAATGAAAGTAAAACATTCTTACCCATTGTTTTAAAAAAATTCAACAAAAATCAGGGAATTCTGCGATTCAAAAAGAATTTTCAGTGTTCATCCATTAATTTAATTCATCGTTTATTTAAAATATTTATGGAAAAATACCTTTTTAACAGGGTCAAGAAATGAATAATAAAATTTATGTAGATATTTGAAAAGTTTTCAAAACAATAACATTATACTTACATATTGTCTAGTACTTTTTTCATCTCCAGAGGAATTGTAGAAATTTCATTTTTGATTGGACTTTCCTGGTTGCTATTGTGCTCCACTGTTGATCTCAACTAGCCTTTAATATATAGATAAATCTGTTAAAATATAAACAGATTTCATATAACATTCACTGTCTCTGCTAATATGTTTTATTTCTTTTTCTTCACAGATATTTTGGCTGAAAACAAAAAATCAGTATATATAAAAAATTATTGGTTGTTTAAATGAAAGAAAACAAGATGCTTGACTTTCCATCAAAGTCAGAGAAATATATCCTACAATTTTCATGTAACTGTTATGTATCTATATTTTCAAAAGAATAAAATGAACAACTACTACCAAAAACATGTACTTTGAAATTTGTCGTCTGTTTTTATGACAAAAGCAATGTGTTATATATGAGTAAAAATTATATTCTTGTGCAGTTTGCAGATCTTTCTTTGACTTAGTGTTACATATGGAAACAGACAGTGGAGAGTAACCATATTCTTATGATATTTGTGGATCTGCATTTTATCAGAAATCACATTTGGTGGACCATATTCAAAAACACACTGCAGAGAAACCATATTCTTGTGAATTTTGTGGAGCAGCATTTTCACTGAAGTCATCTTTGGTGCACCATATACGAATACACGCACGAGAGAAACCATATCCTTGTGGTTTTTGTGAAAGTACATTTTCATTTAAGTCATCTCTGGAATATCATAGGAAAAAACACACTGCAGAGAAACCATATTCTTGGGAAGTTTGTGGATCTGCATTTTCATTGAAGTCATCTCTGGTGCGCCATATAAGAACACACACTGGAGAGAAACCATATTCTTGTGGTATTTGTGTAAGTGCATTTTCACTAAAATCATCTTTGGAATACCACATGCGAATACACACTACAGAGAAACCATATTCTTGTGAAGTTTGTGGATCTGCATTTTCACTGAAGTCATCTCTGGTGCGCCATATACGAATACATACAGAAGAGAAACCATATTCTTGTGAAGTATGTCAATCTGCATTTTCACTGAAGTCATCTTTGCAGGACTATTTGCAAATACACACTGGGGAAAAACCATATTCTTGTGAAGTATGTGGATCTGCATTTTCACGAAAGTTAAATTTGGAGCTTCATATGAGAACACACACTGGAGAGAAACCATATTCTTGTGAAGTGTGTAGGTTTGCATTTTCACGGAAATCAAATTTGGAACTTCATATGAAAACACACACTGCAGAGAAACCATATTCTTGTGAAGTTTGTGAATCCACATTTTGTCGGAAGTCATCTTTAGAGCTGCATATTCAAATACATACTGGAGAGAAACCATTTTCTTGTAAAGTTTGTAAATCTGAATTCTCACTGAAGTCACGTTTGGAACGACATATGCGAAAACACACTGGTGAGAAACCAGATTCTTGTGAAGTTTGTGGATCTGCTTTTTCTCGAAAGTCACATTTGGAGCAGCATATGCGAACCCACACTGGAGAAAAACCATATTCTTGTGAAGTTTGTCAGTCTGCATTTTCACAGAAATCACATTTACAACGACATATGCGAACACATAATGGATAGAAGACATATCCATGCAAATTTTGTAGTAAAAGTCAAATTTACTGAATCATCTGTGAATTCGCACTTGAGTGAAACACTGTTCTTACACTATTTGCAGATCTGCATTTTCATAGCTGGCAACACTGCTGAGCCACATCTAAACACACTGGACAGATACTTTCACTTACATGTATATCTCATTGAGAAAGTGTGACTTCATCTCTTCTCCCCTCACCTGTGGATTAAATACAAGGCCTTGTGTTTGGAAAAACATTGTTTCCTCCATAGAATACACCAACTATTTTCAAATGAAAAGCTAGCATCCAGGATATCAGAATAGACAGTGGTCTGGATCGACAATGTCATTAACATTTTGTGGTAGCGAATCCGGATGGATAACGGTTTCATCAATGAATAATTACATGGGATAGAGGTGTTTCAAAAAATGAACCTGTGAAGATCCACCCACTCTCTCAATCCGGGCAGACTTAACCAAACTGTCGTCTCCCGGGAATAGATGGGTAATTCTACCCAAGTCCCAACATGGGCGAGTTTTGTTGGGAACCTTGATTATTACTATTCCTCCCAAAATAGTAGCAGAGTTAGTTCTTCCAGGCTGGGTTTGGTCACGTTCCCTCAGGATCAACAAATAATCCTAATACCAAATCCTCTGGAACGTTTTCAATACCTTGTCTCGTAATGCAAAGATTCCATCAGTTGTTTTCTAGAGAGGTTCGACTTGATAGATACTTCCCCTGTCCATCCTTAATATTAATCGGTGGTTTACTAGTTGGGTGCAAAAAATGATGTTATGACCTCCAAGCCGGGATCTGATGAACTTCTGTGGGTCAAGGGCCAGTCATTAATGACAATTTGGACGTCGGAAAGGATGGTCAAAAGATCAAAATAGGTGTGCCTGGCACGACCAATCAATTTGAATAGACACAAATTTATGGTCTTGATTGCCAATATTATTTTCTTCTGTGAAACTGGTTATACTTCACAGAGAAAATACAGTACCTTCTCGAGAGAATTAATAGCGATTTACCTATCTATACAACATTTTTGATATCTGCTCGAAGGACGAACGTTCAGTTTTCACCGACCATAAAACACTCGCTTTTGCTTTACATGCAAAAACAGACAAGTACACACCTAGAGATGCCTGGCAACTGGATTACATATCCCAATTTACCTCAGATATTCGATACATTAAAGGATCGAAAAATATCGTGGCTGACACAATCTCCCGTTCCACGATAAAGTCTGAACCAATAAATTTTTATCTAATAACCGAAGAACAGCAGAAAGATACCACACTAGACATGGTGAAACAAAGTAGTTTTTTTACAGTTAAAAGAATGCTCTGTACCATTTGGCACAAAGATATTATGTGATGTATCCAGCGCCAATATGGGACGTCTACTGGTCATGGCGTCAATATATGATACTGCGCCGTTGGCCCGTGGCCAACTCCCAGTTGTGGCGCGAAGCCGTCAGGTTTCTTCCACCAGCATTTTGGAGTTGACTCCTTGTCGCTGCCACCAGCCTGTGTCCCGGTTGATCTGGTCGTTTCCGGTTCGATACCAGCTTTGTCGTTCCCAGCTCGCCTCCAACGCTTGGTCACCGAAGTAACTGCTTTGATCTCAAGTCTAACCTACCCACGTTGTGACTTTGATCTTAGGTAGATGAAATCAATCAGGCGTCGGGCCGCAGTGCAAGCTGAATCCGGGTAAAGGTGATACCGCACAAGCGTAAGTAAAAGAAAAATAATAAAACTCACGAGGTTCAAATACGTTGAAAAACAACAATTATCTTTATCTATCTGTTGAATACAGGAGTGTGTTTCTCTCCCGGTCCGTTTCTATGGATTCATGACACTTTTTGGGTTTCTTAAGCGAGTTATGGTATCTTAAGGCGTTCGTCAATAAAAACTTGCTTTTGGTAGGAAGACCAAGTCGAAAAGGACGTATAAATCTCAGTCAGCTCCTGCGAGGCGCTATTCTCCGAGCCCAACAGCTCTCTGTCGATCTGTGTCTGCATCTCCAATCTCCAACTCAACTCCTGAATGCCCGGGGACGTTCGTTTATATGGACACCGACCAAAACCGGGTTGAGGCCTGTCGTGGTTTGGGTTCTTTGACAATTCTCAATTCCCAACAAAAAATTTTTTTGTCCCCAGGACAGGAAATTTTATCACTTCCCATTTTTGGAAGCTAATCACTTTCCCTTTCGGGGGTTTTCTCCCTCGTCCGTGAGAAGAGGTCAGAAGATAATTATCCTCCTAGACTTTTCCTTTCTCATATTGGTATCTCATACCAATCCTCTTAGTGGGTGTCAACAACTTCCCCGCCTTTCTCATACATTCATCTTCGCCTATCACTCACGCCACCACTCAGCCAATGATCGCTCGGCAGCGTGGGTGTGGCTAGACCTGGCCTTCTTAAAATTATCGTCCAGAAAAAAAATTCTCTTTTCTTTTCTTTCCTTCTTTTCTATCGGCCAGAATCCTTACGAATTCCACGTGGCCATAATTAAAATTTTATCTTATCCTGAGCCACCCAAAATCCACTCAGCAGAATCTCCACTGATCCATTCACTCAACTTTTAAACTGGGTGGTCGTTTTTACTTGATAATCAAATTCTTTATTTTTCTCGTGTCTTAAAATCGTTTGTATCTCCAGATGCTCATTTTCGAGTCACCATTTCTGACAATAATAATGATCCCCTTCTCGACTCTCTTTTCTCATGTTAACATCCGGACATACCACAGATGGGTCTTCTCGCTGGACACAAGAACCAAAACTAAATGATATCTCTGAAAGATAATTAGTGGCTATTCTCTTAGGGTGGTCTCACTGAAATTCCTCCACGGTCGCATGAGTGGCCCGGCTTTGTTTATCTTTTAGAATTCTGTTTTCCTTGCGGCGTCTCTATCTGGTCATGACATTAATTAATTCTGACAGAATCCAAAATCTGGTTTTCTCTTACGGATTTTCTGTCTTCTGCGAAAAAGTATCTTTCTTCGTAAATGAAATAAAATCTTTTCCCATTCATTTTTTTTTTTTTTTTTGTCAAAAAAATGTGGCTCGGTCTGTCTTTCGTTATAGCTCTTTCTCGCTTTAAGTATTTCTCGTTTTTAATTTCTATGCTTGATTAGTTAGCCAGTTACCATAGCTAAGTAGTGTCACAGTAAACACTGGTCTTGAATAAGACCTTATATACAGGAGGGTCTTCAATAAGACCTCAATGCGCAGGAGGGTATTCAAACATTTTCACACCCAGGACGCAGAGCTGCACCCAAATTAATTAGTGACTGTTTCGTCTGGCCAAATGTGTGCTGGCATTAAACATTGGACTCAGATCTGTTTAAATTGCCAGAAGAGCAAAGTGAACAGACACACAGAGTTCCCTATTGGGCAGTTTGCCAAATCAGACGGTAAGTATACCAATTTACATGTCGATTTAGTGGGTTCTCTACCAGAAGTAGAAGGATATCACTAACTGCTCACCATAATTGATCAATTCACACGTTGGCCTGTCGTCAACGGAAACAGTCTCGAAAAATATCCTGCAGGAATGGATATCTATTTTCAGTTGCCTTTCGATGATAACTACACATAGAGGATCACATTTTCAATTCACACTTTTCACTGAATTTACCAATTTATTGGGAGTCAAACACATATCAACCAGAGTGTATCATCCTTGTGCAAACGGCCTGGTTGAGCATTGTTCATTCTTTTTGTCATTTTTTCAAGAATTAGAAATAACTAAAAGATGTTCATAATCTAAATCTGATATCACCTTTTTTAATGGATCATTTTTCATCATTCCTTTCTATCGCAACCAAACGCTTAATATAAGATTTTTTTTTCACTGAAAGTATTCCCATATTTTTAATTAAAATTTATGAAAATTTGAGATTTGAATGCTACCATGCTGGTATATGTACAAAATTCTTTCTCTGTCAAAAAGTCAATTATCAACGTTTCAGCATTGGTCACAAATCAATAAAGCAATTCATTATGTTAGTAACTTAAAAATTGATAATAAAAAAAAAGAAATTTAATAGACCATATTAAATTAAGTCACCACAAAGAATTGGGACAAATCATTATGATTCTGATATTCTTATCAGAGTATTTGAATATTTTGTTACATTTCGGTCATATAGGGTGATTTTAAGTGTGAGAATATTACGAGCTTTGACGTCAAAAGTTTCAAAATTAGATGACTTTAATTTTCTTGGTGATATTTTAGTGAAATCTTTGAAAATCAGAAAAATGTGTACTCTTTTAGTTGATGCAGCGTATGTCAAGTTTGCTCTATAATATCATGGAGTAAACCTATTTGACTTGGCTGAAATTTTTAAGAGGTAAGCAAAAAACTGTATTGAGCAAGTGTAAAATGTTTAAATTGTGGACAAAATATTTTACTTAAGTTGCAAAATTGGAGGCAATATGAAAAATAATTTATATATTGTTGATGCAATTAAATGGTAAAGTAACTGCAAATGTAGCAATAACAAGATACATCAATTTTTTTTTCCAAAAATTTGACATTGTTTTGATAAGCCTCAGATAATTAAAAAGAGCTTGTACTTACTTTTTGATTATGTTCATTTCTAAAAAATATTCGGAATAACTGGATTACTTAACCTACTTTTGAATTACTGTTTTATTCTAAAGGTAAAAAGACGTCAGCAAAATTATAAATTGTAAAAGGCCTGTTTGAGTAAAAAAATTCCAGTTAATTTCATTGAAAAATATTTAAAATTTTGGAAAATTGTCAGTGGCAAAAAAATGTATGGTAATACTAAAAAAATGATCCACTGAAAACATTGATATCAGATTTAGATGAAGAACCTCTGTCATTACTTTTTAATTCTGGAAAAAAATGACAAAAAGAATGAAATCATTAAGTAGTTGGTGTTATTTTGTTATGCTTGGTGAACTTACCACAGACTATTTAAAAAAAATGAATTTGGAAAATTAAGACAAAATTCTGGAGGTACATATTTTATAACAGTTCAAAATTTTATTGAAAAGTTTCACACGGAAAAAAACTAAACTACTTCTTAAATGTTGATATCAAAGAATACGACTTTGATCTAGACCATAATTGCTCAAAATGTGGACATTTGCTGGATGAAATGGGACGTCAAACATTTCGTAACTTACCAGACCTTGAAACTAGGATCCCTAAAAATATTAAAATGTCACTTTTGTATAAAGCAGACTATGTTACAAGAAAAGATTGTTCAACAGAAGAAGAAATATTCTAAAGCATTAGTTCTTATTTTTTAAGAATATGAACATTTTTGAAAGAAATAGATTGAGGTAATTTAAAAATTCCATTGGATACTACAGGGATACCAGATGATTTTTTTTTTTTTCAATTTCCCCCTTTGGTTTGATTGGTTATCTCCCCAAATTAACCCGTTAATTAATTTTGTGTTCGTGTTAATGTAAATTGTTTTTCATTTTTAAAGCTGGTAATATCTATTATTATATCATAACAAAATAAGTATTTTCTTTATCTTCTGTGAAACAAATTGTAAATGTAATAAAAATCACAATAAATTCTATAAAGATTATCAAAATTATTGTTTCTCTGAAATTCACGTCTTTTGTAAAATATTTTCTAACTTTGTTGATACACGGTTTTGTAAAATGCTGAAATTGCTTTCTGATTGTATTATACAAATATATTTTCTGTAATCAATTGCATAAACAAATTAACTCATTATTTTTGCAATATCATCTTAAAATGTCTAATTTACAGTGAATAAAGTAATTTTGGGGCATTTACTTATTTTACGCTATTTTTGTTCTTTCATTTGTATTTTTGGAAATAAGTCACTGTTTGTATGATGTTTAGCATCCTGATACCACTTTCTTATCAATGTTGAATTCTGTACAAATCTGTGCAAAAAGTGGATCAAAGAGCTCACCCAGCTTCATACATATTTTCAGGAAATCTCAGCTTCTAATTGGTCAATAGACACACAAGTGAATGTTGCAGTCATTACAAGTCTTTTTCCAGCGCTTGACCAAGTCAAGTTTTCCCGCACTTTTTCCAGGAGCCTAACATGTGATTAATAAATTATAAATACCAGACACGAGTTCGTTCTCTCTCTCTCTTCCTTGATTTCACTCGTTACAAAATGTAGTTGTAAAAAAGCATTCGTGTCTTGACCATGTGCGGTCAGACGCCCTGAAAATACATTCACACACGCACACATGCGCGTACGTACGAAATTTTCCAAACTAAAATTACAAACATACATTTCCAAACCAGCAGCAAGAACTTTTGTCTTTAAAAGTACTCTGATCAAGCTTTCGCATGTGGAATCTTCCAGATTAACCTTCCACCGCTCTCGGAAAAATGTTTCCTTCTATAAAACAAAGCCTTAAACAATCAACATTTCGTTTCAGTAAAATTCAATCTTCCATTGGTTAAAACTGTAGCAAAGTCACAACAGAACCGGTCCCTGGAGTCGACTTTTAAAACGCCCAACTCTATATAAACAAACACATGACTCAATTCAAGTCAGTCAGTCGGTTGAACTCTCTGCCTTCGAGCGGGGAGGAACCCGAACGAGGCTACGCCGAAGGGCGGAGTCTCGTTCGGGGAGTTAAACCGGCCCTAAACCCGTTTATACGGGTTCAAAGGGTATTTTTTGGCCGAGCCCACGGGCTCGGAGATCCCACATTAAACCGGCCTTGTGCCACATGATACCCTCGTGGGTGGGTGACTAAATACTAGTCAGTCATCAAATTTCAAGGGATCCATACAAACTCCACGCTGTTCAATTTACTGACTCGCAACCACTTAAAGTTTCTCAACAAACTCAACGCAGCATTCAAATAACCATTGTCCGCGTGGATAATCATCACCTACAATTGACTTAAAGAGTGAACATTTTCACTACGTCGAAGTAATTGTACATTCATCAATTTAACCTATCAGTCAAAGGCAAACAACTCTTAGTAACAATTCTCACTCATAAATAACACATGCACACACACTAACAGTTGAACAATACATTTTGATATTTTACTACGCAGAAACAAAAATTATTTTAATTTCAATAACAAGCCAAAAGCATCAGCATTTACTAATCACAATTTTGCACGAACATTCTTCACAACATTATCTCACTTACCATACCAACAAAAATTATGTTTATCTTTGCATGTGTATTTATTGTATATAAAAATCTCTTTATTATTGATCTCTAATAACGTTGTTCAGTCATCCCTTGCTATGCAATTGTTCTTATGTTCTTTGTGTAATCTATTTGTTGTGGGATAATCCAAATTGCAAACACGCATAACTTTCACCTTATAAAAATTTACCTTCTGATACATCTCACTCAGGATACGACCCGCAACACACACACACATCTTTACAAAACAAAATTGTAATGTTCTGCACATAAAAAATATAGTTGTTGTACCAACTGTTCCTTTTTGTCGTAATTGAATATCGTTACTATTTGATTTTTTTTATTTAAATTTATGTTTGAGGATGTTGCATTTTTCATTTTCAGCAAAACATTTAAAACATCCACAAAAAATGCTTCTTAATATTATATATAGTTGCTAATTAACTAATTACTAGATATTTATTGACAAGTTCATTGTTAAAATGCTCTCAGTAATTGGTATTTGGTAGTCATTTAGGTCTCCACATGTTTGCCCTTAGTTGCAGACCCCACAAACAAAATTGTTCAAAAGATAGTAAGTTGACAAGAAATTGAGTACAAAACAACAAGGCAGTAGAATTTGATTAAAAATAATTCCAAATTTTATTTTTGGCAACAAAACCAAAATATATACAGAAGATATTGAAGTGAAAATAAGGATAAGTGATTTCCAAGGGTGTGCTGAAAAGAAATATCAAATTATGCTGATTAAAGTATTGAGCAAAGTGAAAAATTCTCATTCTCCTCCTCTACCAATCCTCTCGGAATAATCTGGAAAGAGAGGCAGTGTTTACCCGACCTGTCCACGAGGCAGGATGTGGCACAAGGCCGATTTTTATGTAGGGCAATTCCGAGTCCGTAATTCCCCATAGATCCAGCATACATGGGGGCGGGTTTGTCTACCACCCATGAAGAGACTCTGCCCTTTGGCATATCCTCATCTGGATTCCTCCCCGCCTGGAGGCAGAGAGCTGACAAGAAGATCACTTCCGGAAGGAAATCCTCTATTTACCAACCTCCCCACAAGGTAAGATGCGGCACAAGACCAGAGAATTTCTAGTTCAGTAAGTTGAGAAAAGCATTTTTTCCAAGAAGAATAGATGTGAAAAGGGAGAGAGAAAGCAAAAACAAGAAAATAGGAAGGAATTGACTCCAACGCTAATTGAATGTTTATGCAATTGATATCAAAAATATCCTACGAAAAGGAGTGTAAACAAATGAACGAAAAAAGGTCCTTTGGAAGTGTTCATGTTTAGCATCCCGATACCACTTTCTTATCAATGTTGAATTTTGAACAAATTTGTGCAAAAAGTGGATCAAGAGTTTACCCAGTTTCATACAGATTTTCAGGAAATATCAACTTCTAATTGGTCAATAAACACACAAGTGGGCGTTGTAATCTACACGTGTACAAATATTTTTCCAGCGGGTGACCAAGTCAAGTTTTCCCGCCATTTTCCTGGGAGCCTGTCACGTGGTTACATTAATCATAAATAGCAGACACAAGCTTGTTCATTCTCTTTCTTCTTTTCTCTTTTCCTGCGAAAATGTAACCTTATAGGATACAAATCCTATATCATTCCAACAAGTGACTAAAAAACACAAAGTAGATATGCACACCCGCAAAATCGGATCAAAACGATTAAAAACAGATTTCGCAATAAGGTGTGAAATTAATTTTCTGACCAATGAAAGGAGGCGACTTGCTAAACCAAAAAAAAGATAACGAGCCAGTGTGAAAAAAAAAGTCAACAATAAATACAGAATTTCAAGTCAGTCGCCAGTCAGAAGTGCGCAGAGATCACAGAAAACTGACAGTAAATTTCATCACTGACTCAACCCGACACTAAGAGCCGAAAGTGGATTAGAAAAAAACAACAACAACAACAAATTTACAACTGACTCCAAAACAATTCATAAGTACATTTTCCTTTTATCTTTTTATTCCTCATTCACACTCTCTTTTTCAACTTAAATTGATCGCCCCTTTTTCTTTTACACCTATACAAAAACAAAAGAAACAGACATTACTCTGCAACTCTGTTAAAAGACAGCGAACACAGACATTTTTGTCAAAATCACATTTTGCTTAACTAAAACATTAATCCTTTTTACCCTATTCACAAGATAATAAATATACAATGTTCTATTTTCTACAAACGTTCCTTATCGTGTTGTTTCTTCTTGAAATTTGCCTTGTATTTTGTGGGCAGGGTATCCCGTATTAAATTCTATTTTAATCCGGGTACGCCGAACCCCACAACCTTAAAGGATTCCCGTATCGCCCATTAAAATATATTCACGCGTGCACGTACGTACGAAAATTTCCAACCTACATTACAAACAAACAAAACATTTTCAAGCAAGCAACAAGAACTGTTATCTTTGAAACACTCTTCGATACCTAAAATTTTATTCAGCATTTCTCAGCTTTATAATTCATTCAACTTTTGTGAGCTCAGATAAAAATATTTCAATTTCATCAGTAAAACTTTAATTCAGTCAAAGGGACATAACACTAACAAAATATAGTAACCTCTATGCATGTACAGCATTTACACAAAAATAAATATAAATCATTATTGCTCATTCTGGTTGTTTCATATTTTGTGTTATTTTGCGTTAAATCGTGAGGTCATGTTAGAGAATAGTCTTCAACAAATAGTCTATATATTAACATACCTCAACACATGTATTTGATGTAGAGTCCTCGAAGAAAGATTGAGTGTGTATGAAAGAAACTCAGTAGCGTTAGTACTGAAGTAACATTAAGTATAGTTCAAGCTGTGGTGTTATCCCGAGTGAAAGATGTTTCGTATCTGTTTGAAGATATCCGGTAGACTTTAATGGCTGAGTTACGTCAATGAAAGGACGAAGCAAGGATAGTCCCGAACAAAGGGGAAAGGAGTTCGTAGCAAAAACTCATTGACGATAATATCAGTACAAAAGATTTAAGAATTAGTCCTTTAAAAGGAATAATAAATCTATTTGGTGTAGTCTGGAGAATATGTGTGTTGCCAAAGAAAGGGTAGACCAAAGTTTATTGATACAGCATGAAAGAAATCACTTGATATCATTCAGTAATGGACAGTGAATGAAATCCATGAAAATGAATTCAAGATGTCTGCATTTTGATTTGGGAGTAAGTACAGCATTTATTTAACTTTGGCTACGAAAGGCGTGATTAAGGAAAGCAAAGACGCTGGAGGTTACTATCCAATATGGCGTGCACAATGCAATTTATATTTGACATAAAACAGTACATAGTATAAAATACAAGACAGAACGTAATGATTTCAAAACATAACAATTGAATTTATTAGTGTTTATGTACATGCATATAAGCTGAAGGTTTAAATGAGTTATGTCTCTTAGATTTGAAAATATTTGTACTTGAGCTCATAAAGATGAAGGTAATTATTAAACTGTAGTTTAGAAGAATAAAGTTCCTTTTGCATGTAAGGAACTGTGTATTGGATAAAGTTGGTAAGAGTTCAGAAGAGATTTTAGAGTTCGTACTTGCGTGAAATGGTAATGTTCTTTAACGTCTGACTGCATGGTCAAGGCGGGAGTTCTTGAAGGTTACATCTTGGCAGCAAGGAGAAAGATGAATGAGAAAACGAAGAAAGAGACTGAAGAGAACACGAGGGAGCTTATTCGTGTTTTGTTTATGGCTGTGTATCACGTGGTAGGCTCAGAAGCTTGTGTGCGGGAAAATTATTCTTCGCGTGCCGGCGATTTGATTGGTCGGAATTGTCCAATCAGCAAGCTAGTTTTGAGATCAACCAATAAATGCTTGTCGCATGATTTCTATGTACTGTGTGTATTTAATGGTGGTGGTAGTTGCCACAGATTGATGTTGACTTAGACCAGAATTGTTCGGCGGGAAATCAATCGGACATGCCGGTAGTGGCAATATGCAAAATTGAAGGTTGGCATTGTAGAAAACATTTGGTGCGCATGAGCAGAAATATATGAACGCTGTATTTAATAGCCAAGTAAGAAATGGCGGGTAAAGGAATTGAGCATGCTGGAAATGGCAAAAATACAAAAATGACGATGAGCCAAAAATTACACCGAAACGTGGTGTGTTAGAAAATTAACAAAACAATGTTAGTTAATCAACAAGCAATGGGTTTGGGTTTTCTCTACGGTTAAGAAGTTCAAAAAGAGAATTTCTAGTTCAGTAAGTAAAGAAAAGCATTTTTTCGAGAAGAATAGATGTGAAAAGGGAGAGAGAAAGCAAAAACAAGAAAAAGTGACTCCAACGCTAATTGAAGCGGGAATCAACTGCTACTTCCATGAGGTAGTTCCAATAGAACATTTAAGTTCGGAAGGAGAGCCCGAGATTTACTTGACTCCCCCACCCCCACTGAGTCAGGTTGTGACATAGCTTGTCTAAGTTGGTCAAAGCTAGTCATAACACCGCTACACAAGATCTACTCCGACGTGAAAAATTCTCATTCTCCTCCTCTACCAATTCTCTCGGAATAATCTGGAAGGAGAGCCAGTATTAACACGACCTGTCCACGAGGCAGGATGTGGCACAAGGCCGATTTTTATGTAGGGCAATTCCGAGTCCATAATTCCCCATAGATCCAGCATACATGGGGGCGGGTTTGTCTACCACCCATGACGAGACTCTGCCCTTTGGCATATCCTCATCTGGATTCCTCCCCGCCTGGAGGCAGAGAGTTGACAAGAAGATCGCTTTCGGAAGGCGATCCTCTATTTACCAACCTCCCCACAAGGTAAGATGTGGCACAAGACCAGTTTTTTTTTTTTTTTACCGTGGGGCGTTCACAAGCCTGTAGGGCAAAAAAAATTGTTTTCGGGTTTGTCTACCTCCCCAAACGAGACCCTTCCCTTTTGGGTTCCTCTCCGCTTGGAGGCAGAGACTTTGACAGAAGAGGAAGAGTGATATTTATTTCCGCTTATTTACAGAAAATGTGGCAAAAATGGGAGCAAAGGACGGTCTTCTTCTGTCTTAAATTTAAATTTAGGTAGCCACAAACACTGAACCAAACATACCACATTATTGATAACACCAAAAAAACGCATTCTTACTTACCTTTCTTACTACATCCACCATAATACCTCATTGTCTCTATGAAAAACCTAACTAGTCCCCATATGTACGATTCATTGTCTGGGGGTGGGGGAAATAAAACAACAATTTAGAAACTAGCCCCAATGAGAATGTAGCGGAACGTGGTGGTGATGAGTATGTATTGTAGAAGTAGAACACACGCCGGTTAAAATTTCCTGCTAGCCGGTCCAACTACATGAGAAAGTTGGACTTTAATGAAGTCCAAAGAAGGCAAAGAAAAACAAACACAAGACCGATAAATATATATAAACAAATATATGTATTAATAACAAGAAAGGTTACAAGTTACATGGACAGAGTGTGTCGGTTGTGTTGTGTTGAGTGTTCGTACGTACGTGTATTGTTCTTAGCGTGTTCCCAGCATTTGGGAAACGCTGTCTCTGTGAGCGTTCACATCTGCGAGGTGGTAAGGCTGAAAGCCTGAGGAAAAAGAGGTAGAAGCGAAGGGTCAGCGACTATTTATAGGCAGGGAAGAGAGACCCCTGGTGAAAGGGTTAACGAACTAAAGGAGGAGTTAACTCCGACAAGTATTTACAATATGTAACAAAACTATTTACAAGAAACTAAATAAAATAAAGTTAGTAATACCCCCGCCCCAATCCATAAATATGTTAGAAACATCAGTTAACGGGATGAAATCAATGCAGGACTATAATAATACAAAACATTCATTCATCCCAAGCACTCACACAGACACGCACTTATTCAGACACAAGAACAAATACGAGAACACACACGCAAAACGAAAGGCGCCCTGCATCCACCAGAGAACTGACACCACCTAACAAGGGAGGGGATGGGGAATTAAACAAAAAAAAATGGGGACTGAAATAAAAGGGGGCCAATGATCATACATCCCGTAGCTAAGTAAACTGGAATTAAGTAACTAAAGTAGTATAAACAAACCTAAACTAATTTCGAGCAGGGTTAGCCTATGTTCAACACAAGTAAAAGAGGAAAAGAAAGCCTCTTCCTCGGCCTGTCTATATGTATCCAGGGTTTGTTCTACAACAGAATTGGTCTGAATTTCCTTTTGCTTTACTACAGAATATTAATTAGAACATTAAAAATGATCTTTTCTGTTAGCAAAGGTTCTCACATGTATCTAGAAAATATCCATTAAGACTTTATGTTACTAACAAGCGTCAACTTTAAGAAATTGAAGATTTTATCATTTTTAACTAGTTTCTCCAAACAAGGGAGCTAATCCAACTATGGCCAAATTGGTGGGTGTGACACATGATTGCCAGACTTGGTATAAGGATCGCCTTGTTTTTTTTTTAAAACCTTTTCTTTTGAATGCTATCTAGAGCCTATGTAATTTTCATTTTTTTTTTTTGAGGGGGGCCTTATAATTCATGGCAGCTCCCAAGGTATATATATATATATTATCCATGTTGGCGATTTTAGGACGGAGAAAATGAATTAAAATATAATTTAACTAGTTTTTATTAATAAAAACTTAATATCGTATGAAAAATTCCATTCTTTTTCATAAACGTATATCGCACAAAATATTAGAGTCTTTAATTTCTGATTACATTTATGATGTCAAAAACAATTTATTTTTAAGCATAAACAAAACCAGTTTCTAGACTATAGTGTATTTCATTGGTCCTGTTGTGGATCTAAGAAGGCTGCGTGAATATTTTAATAATGTTTCGCTGTAAATAAAACAATGCAACATCCACAAACATAAATTTAAATAAAAATTAAATGGTAACAATATTCAGTTATGTTATAAAATAAAATAAGACATATTTCGGCTGATTTGCAGGCAAATAAACTAACATACTTAAGAGCGAGAGCCGGATGTGAACAGGACAAGGCCTCGTCACAAAATGAACATTATCATCGTTTACGCATATTCCCGACGCACGAGTTCCGGTCGAAAAATAAAATATTTTAAAGTGTTTCTATTTTTCGACCAATAAAAATGCTTCCCTCCTAATTATACTCACATCGTTTTTCGAGCCTGTTAAGCCATAAAAAACGCCATAAAAAGGGTCACATGGAAGTACAACATGAGGTCGGGGAAGAGACCTGTCACGGTCAGCCAGTAGCAGTGAGCAGGAGGAGCGCCACGCCAACCAGCAAGAACTACAGAGAGATCAACCCAGGTCGACGACCGGCTTATGAACTATACCACAAGGTAGCTGTCCCAAAACCACACGTTCCTGTTGAAATAAATCACGTAAATCTATTTCTGCTGTTGTCGTATTTCTTTCTTGCAACCATACGCTTGTCTATAACAGTTACAACAAAAAGGATATGTTCGGAGCAACAAATACTTTTTTTATATACAGAATATTACAATTTTGTTTTGCAAAGATGTGTGCGAAAGCTTGATCAGAGTATTTTTTTTTAAAGAGAACAGTTCTTGTTGCTGGTTTAGAAATGTTTCGTATGTTTGTAATGTAGTTTGGAAAATTTCGTACGTACGTACGTGCATGTGTGAATATGTTTTCAACGTTCGACCGCAAGTTTCCTTTAAGGTTACATTTTCATAGGCGAATGTAATCAAGCAAGAAAAGAGAAAATATTCACTAACCGCCCCATGCGGTCGGATATGGCACAAGGCCGAGTTTCTTGTGGGGTAAACGAGCCCGTAGGCCCGGTCAAAAATTCCCCGTAGACCCCGTACAAACGCGGTTGGGTAGCTATCTACCACCCAAGACGAGACTCTGACCTTTGGCATAGCCACGGCCGGGTTCCTCTCTTCCCGGAGGCCGAGAGTTTGACTAGCACACTGTGGAAGAAAAGAGAAAAGAGAAAGAACAAATTTGTATCTGATATTTATAAGTAACGTAATCACGTGACAGGATCCTGGAAAAGAAGCGGGAAAACTTGACTTGGTCACGCGCTGGAAAAAGACTTGTACTTGTACTTGCAACGCCCATTTGCGTATTTATTGACCAATTAGAAGTTGAGGTTTCCTGAAAATATGTATGAAACTAGGTAAGCTCTTTGATCCACTTTTTGCACAGATTTGTTCAAAATTCAACATTGATAAGAAAGTGGTATCGAGATGCTAAAATCCTTTCTTCGTATTTTCTTTGCGATTTTACGCGTGCGTTGAGATGACAAGGAGAAAGACTTTTTTTTTTTGTGGATGACAGTGTAAATGCTATTTTCCTTAAACGCTGGGGTTACCAATGTAAATGGTGTTTGTTGAAGAGATTAATGTGGCTGCGTGTTGAAGAGCATTTAACATTTATACATTTTTTAAAATCAAGGAAAAACAATGGAAAACCGATTTGTGTTTCAACGATAAAATATATATTAAAATCAACAAATACAAAGCAATTTTTGTAATGTGTGAATAATAAGGAGAAAAAAGTAGTTTCCCTTTATCTGTTAGTTGAATAAGGTGAAATGTAATTAAGCAATTTTTCGGAATAGAATGTTCAAAGTTCTGTATTGAAATAAAATGTGTATTCAGAACATACCGTAAGTTCAATTGTATATTTTGTATAACTAACAGAGCTGTTGCAACTTGGTTTGTTCACAAAGAACTGATGGTGAATGATATTCAAGTTCTGTGTGTGTGTGTGTGTGTGTGTGTGTGTGTGTGTGTGCGCGCGCACGCGCGTAAGGAGTGATTAGAATGAATAGTCTGTGTAGACGCGTGTGAGTAGTTGAGTTCTACTGTCTTCAACTGTCTTCAACTGCCTTCAACTCTACTGTTTAATTTGGGAATGAATCCGGACTTTACCGCTAGGCTCCCAGCACGAACGCGGGATAAATTTTGAAAGAACACAAAAAATATCTGATTGGATGAAAAATTAACCAATCGGGGATTTTATAACAAAAAAAGCATGTTTGTGAATTAACGGTAGGAAAAATTCAGTGTGGTGAATGCGATCAGTAAATTGTCCTGTGATATTTAGTATTCATTATTTAACCAATCACAGTTGAGAAAAATGTAGGCGTGGCAAACATAGTAGTAATCACTACAAACAACAGTAAAAAGACTGTTGACATAACCTGTGAACTTGAAACTTCGTGGATTACCGTGCGTAAATATACGTTTTTATTCGCTACATATTTTTTAAGCAAAACCAAAAAGTATTTTTACACTTACAGTGACACAAACCTATTTTTAATTCATTAAATGTACTAATTTTTCTAAGAAACAAATATCTTGGACGAATTTTGGATTCTTAAGAGGTCTCTAATTTTGTTGTTTTTTTCACTTTTCGTGAATAATATTAGGTTGGTGCAAAAATAATGATGTAATAATAATGTCGTTTTTTGACGTAACGTCAAAAAACGACATTATTACGTCATTATTTTTGCACCAACCTAATAATTTTTTTGAAAAATCAGAAAAAAAACGCGTTGTTGTGACACATTGTTAAATGCCATGCTGATACTTGGGCTCCACGAGGCGGTGTAATGGTTAGCAGGCTTGTCTCGCTAGTAACAATTACGACTGAGTAGTGAGTTCGATCCTCACTGGGTGCTCCCTACTTTCGGCCTTCTGTCACTTCTAAGCTACGTTTGGAAAATCAATATACCGAGACTATTTTTGAGCAAGGAACAAATTCTTCTTTTACACCGGTTACTAGAATTCTTTTGTTTTGGTCAGAAACTACACGCGTTCTATTTTCAAATAATTAATCCATTAATCTTTCTTAATTGCAATTTCTTTTAAAATAGGAAGTTTTATTGATTGTGAAATATTGTCGAGCCTGAGAAAGAAATATCAAGTCCACCAGCCAGTTGATTCTGTCTGTTTTCGTATGAAAAGTTTTTTATTCCCTCTGAAAAGGTAAGTTACTTTCCAAAAGCTCCGAAAAACGCATTTTAAATAATTTAAAAAACGTCTTCTTTGAAAGAAATTCGTTCACATTTCGGTAGCTTCATAAAAATAATGCAAATTAATAGGGTCTAATTAATTAACTTATTAAAATATACGGAAAATAATTAATTATGCATTATTGTAAACATTGGCAAGTTTTTATTATTGACGAAAAAAGTGAAGAAAACAAATTGAAAAATCTCTTAAAAATTCAGTATTTATCCTAGAAATATGTTTCGACGTCATTTAAATTTAGGGAACTGGATTTTGTAAAAATAAATGTTTGCTTTTTACTTAAAACTTAATGAAAATAAATGACGTTTATTTATGCACCGTAAAACATGGGTTGGTAAATATTTTCATTTTTCATTTTAACCTCCGAGCGTCATTCACTGCTGAACTATTTTCTTTCAGAAATTAGTACGTGCTTCCGTAAAGCGATTTTTTTTGGTACTTAATTTAAGAAGAAAGTTAAGAGACCCGGATATAAGAGAGATTTTCTCTAGTCCCAAATCAGAGCCTGTGTTAATGTACATATAATAGACGAAACCCGGATATAAGAGAAACCCAGATATAAGAGACTTCTTCTCCGGTCCCGACAACTCTCTTATATCCGGCTTACACTGTATATGTAAACTTCGACAAATAAAAGAATAACAAAAAAAAAACCACCTAGCCCTAATTTAAAAGTTAACTTTCTTAAAAAAAAGAAAAGAATACCCCCCCCCCCAAAACACCTAACCCTAATTTGAAAGTTAACTTTCTTCTTAAAAAAAAATTACTTTGTTATTCTTGTTCTTTCTGACATGTTGAGTGATCTACTGACAGCCTGATGTTTAGAAAATTTAAGTAAAGGGGAAATGGACTGAAAGAAATTACTTGATGAATACAACAGGAACAGATTATTTATATCATCTTTTTTTCTAACTTCTTAAAAATTTAAGAAAATATTTGAAGCAATATAAAATTTTATTGAATTTTATGGCCTTACTTTTAAAGATTTTTGTTGGGAACATGTTCTATAATTACTAATAAATTTTAAATTGATTATTGGTACCTCTATTGTATTCAGATAATGTCATATATTCTTCTTTTATGTGCCATGTCCCTTCAGGATGTAGGCGATCATGACCCTCCACACCCTCCGGTCCCTTGTAGCTCTTAATAAGTTTCATCTTTTTGTAAATTCTTCCAAACCCTGTTCTGTCATCCATTTGCCCATTAAATATGCTTTCTTCTATCCCTCTTTCACTCTATATCTCCTGTGAGTATCAAATTTTCCAAAGCCTCCTTCCTCATTACATGCTCCAGAAACTTCAATTGCCCCTTCCTGATGTTAAGTATAAGTTTCCTCTTCATTTCCATTCTCTCTGAAACCTCATCGTTGCTCACATGTTGGGTCCATGGTATCCTCAGCATCTTTCTGTAAAACCACATTTCTGTTGCTTCAAGTCTCTTCTTCACCTGTGAGGAGATTGTCCAGCATTCACTGCCATATAGGAGGACTGATATTACATAACATTTCAGTACTCTTTTTTCTTTTTTTTTTTTTTTTTTGTTTCTAACAAAACTTTTGTCTCTTAATAGCTTTTAGAATGCATCTTCGGTCACCCCAATATGTCTTCAGATTTAGGTGACACAATTTCTATCCTCTGTTAAAATACGAGATATTTAAATTTCTCTACATGCATGATTTTAGTATCCCCAAGTTGTAATTTGCATTTTGGGATCACCCTTTTACTGATAACCATGCATTCTGTTTTGTAGTTTATGCTTAGTCCTTTCTTCTAGCTTTCCTTCACTACCTTCTGTAGGACGTTTTGTAGTTTCTTTTCCATGTCTGCTATCATCACTGTGTCAGCTGCATATTTTGTTAAGATTGTGGCCACCAATAATGAATCCTGGTAGGACTTCTAATTCTCTTAGAATTGCCTCGTATAAATCCAGTGAGAAGACACATCCCTGTCTTACATCACTTTCTTTTTTTGTATATCTGCTGAGCTCATTTCCTGCCAGTATAGATTCTTGATTATTCTAATGGCCTCCCGAAATATGTCAAGATTGCTGAACTCTTTGTGGCATACTTTATCGGACACTTTGTGTAGTCTATAAAACACAGACATCCTTCTGAATTTGTATTGCTCTTTCTGATAACATTCCGAGCATAAATATCACATTTCTTGTTCTGGTGCCTTTGACGAACCCACACTGTTCTTGTCCTATCTCTGGCCTGATTCTGCTGCATGCTCTATTCATCAGAATATAGATGATCAGTTTTGTTATGTGGCTCATTACACTGATTAACTGGTGGAGTTCATATTTGTTTGTGCCTGCTTCTTAGACAGTACTATGAAAATAGATCTGCTTAGATCTTCCGGTATATCCCCACTGTCGTAGATTTCATTTATTATTTCAGTGATCTTATCTATGCCGAAGTTGTTTAAGGCTGCCAGCATTTCTATTATGATTCAGTCTGTTCCTGCTGCTTTGTTTCTGTTCAATTCGACCAGTGTAGCTACCACTTCATTTTTTAATATTTCCGGTCCATCAGCATTTCTGTGTATTGCTGATTGTTCTCTTTCGTCATGGAAAAGTTCTCGTATATTTTTGGCCTGTCTCTGAAGTATTTTCTCTTTCTCTAATATTAGTGTTCCGTCCTTAGATTTTATGCAGCCTCTTGATGACCATGTCTTTTATCGTGTTCTCTTATTTTTTATGCATATCTCTTTTATCTGTGATACTCATTCTTTCTGTTTCTGCACATTTTTCTTTGGACCATTCTTCTTTAGCCTGTCTACATTTGTTCCTTATTTATCTGGTGTATTTTTTTCGTATTCCATGTCTTGGCATTGTTTTCTCTCTCGTTTGCATCATGTCAAGAATCTCATTTTTCATTCATTCAGTTTTTTTTCTTCTTCTTTCTCCATTTTTCTTTTGTGATGATCTTGTATGCTGATGTCACTAAAGTGTCCCACTTCAAATTTCTATTTTGTCTCTCATATCTTCTTTTCACACTGTCCCGATATTTTTCCTTTGGGTCCTGGTCATTCAGGAGTCTGTTGTATTGCAATTTGGATGCTGTATTGGGCTTCACCAGCTTCCATAGTTTCATTCTTAAACAAAGTGAGCACTCCTTCCCATCATAAAACGGGGAGTGGGGGGCTCACTTCCACAGTCAGCACTTGAATAGCTTTTACAGTGAACAACTGCATTCCTGAATCTCTTGTTGATAGTTAAATGTCATGTATGGACATCCCTATAAAAAAAAAAAAAATTCCAAATTCTTTTAAAAACACTATTGAGTTGTATTGTTGCATTTTCATTTAAGATTAGTAAATAGTGTTATTTTAATAACAATATCAGTTGTCCTTGCAAATTAACACAGAATTTGAAAAGATTATAATATCTATAAATTATCTAAATGAATATTTTTAGAAAACAAAAAGAATTCTCTATTCATTAAAAAAAAATGTTTTTCTTAAGACAATAGTGTCCCTTATAAATGTAAATGGTGCAGCCACTCATATTCGAGGATGCCAGTCTACTGGGGTGGCTAGCTAATCCCCATTGCAGACGCCTGCTCAGGCACATTTGTGTTTGTTTAGCACTCACAGAGCCCACCTGTGGTTTATACTGCAACTATGCTGAGTGGACGTTAGTTACAGTTTCTGAAAGTAGAGTACATTAACTAGCATGATCAACAGTCTGAACAAGACCTGCACACTTAAACCCTCAGTCACGGTGACTTATAACAATGCTAGCACAACCACTGATGGCTCCCAGGGGTTCTGTCTACCCAATTTCACAATGCTTATGTTATTCATAAAAGCAATTAAAAGTATTTCTAATTTAAAAAATATCTTAACTTTCCTGCTTTTTTAATGATTCAGTGCAGATTTTCTGTAGCTTAGCAAAAAAATATACTTCAAATTTTAGATTAAGTGTATTTTGATATTAATTTTTGTTACCTGACATTTTCTTAATACAAAGATAATAATCAAGTGTTGAACATTTTATAGTAACCATCTTACATCTCCAAGGAATGCAACTATATAGATCCTACAATTATTTATGTTACAGGAGAAAGTCTTTCAGTGATAATTGCAGTTAATAATGTTAATATGTTTAACTTTAAACTACAATGAAAATGTTATTGATCATGTAACAGACATAACTTTATAGAAATCACCATGAACCTCTTTGCCTGTAGCTTAAAAAGATGGTCAGATAGAGATCATGGAATCATCATTTGGGATTCTAATCTTCAAATATATTAGAAATGTCTTGAAATTGAGTCAGAAAGAAAATCATGAGCAAAAGGAACATTAATCTGTTTTATATTTATAATAATAAATTGTACACAGGACGGATCATGGTTAACGATTTCTTTCACACTCTACACACAGTCTTCAAATTTTTGGTATGGCTCTGTTCATTTATACCCACTTGGCTAACACATTATGTTATAACAAGGGTAGATGGCAAATAAGAAATTATGTTATAATAAGGGTAGATGGCAAATAAGAAATTATGTTATAATAAGGGTAGATGGCGAATATGAAATTATGTTATAACAAGGGTAGATGGCAAATAAGAAAATGCCGATGCTGCCACAAATTTTTATTATTTTGTGAGAAAATGCTTGCAAATGCATTTTTTATAGACCTATTTCATAACCATATATAGTGCATTTTTCATATTGCATTGTTCAGTTGATTTATTTTTTCTTTTTCAGTTTGCATCTTTGAGAATACCTGAAACTATAACGAATATTCATGAGAAAAAAAAGGCATTCTCAGACTTTGGAATTCATGGATTAGTAGTTAACTAAGTCAACAGAGGAGAGACATAAAGACGACAGCTAGAGGAGAAAACACTTCTTATGAAATCCGTGGTGTTAAATTTTCCATGAATTCAAATCTTAAAACAAACATGAAAACTCACACTGGAGAGAAAAGTTTCCTCTGTCAAATCTGTGGAATAAGTTTTTGCTTTAATTCAAAACTCAAAACACACATGTTAACACACACTGGAGAGAAGCCATTTGACTGTGAAATATGTGGATTTAAGTGTTCTCAAAAATCCTCACTCAAACAACACATGTTAACGCACACTGGAGAGAAACGTTGCCACTGTAAAATCTGTGGATGTATGTTTTCCTATGCTACATCTCTCAGAATGCACATGTTGACACACACTGGAGAAAAACCATTCCACTGTGAAATCTGCGGATTTAAGTGTTCCCAAAAATCTTGTCTCAAAAATCATGTGTTAACACACACTGGAGAGAAACCATTCCACTGTGAAATCTGTGGAATTAAGTTTTCCCGACAGTCAAGTCTCAAACAACACATGTATACACACACTGGAGAGAAACATTTCTATTGTGAAATCTGTGGACATAAGTTTTCTCGAAATTCAAATCTCAAACGACACATGTTAACACACACGGGAGAGAAACCTTTCCATTGCGAAATCTGTGAATCTAAATTTTCTGTAATTTCAAGTCTCAAGAAACACATGTATACACACACTGGAGAGAAACGTTTCCACTGTGAAATGTGTGGATGGAAGTTTTCTCAAAAGTCAAATCTGAACCAACACATGTTAACACACACTGGAGAGAAACGTTGCCACTGTGAAATCTGTGGATTAAACTTTTCTACAAATGCACATCTCACCCAACACATGTATACACACACTGGAGAGAAACCATTTCACTGTGACATTTGTGGATTAAATTTTTCTCAAAATGCACATCTCAAACAACACATATACACACACACTGGAGAGAAACGTTTCCACTGTGAAATTTGTGGATTAAATTTTTCTCAAAATGCAAATCTCAAACGACATATTTTAAAACACAGTGGAGAGAAACGTTTTCACTGTGAAATCTGTGGATTAAATTTTTCACAGCGTTCAAATCTCAAACAACACATGTTTACACACACTGGAGAGAAACCATTCCACTGTGAAATCTGTGGATTTAAGTTTTCTCAAAAGTCAGGTCTCAAAGAACACATGTATACGCACACTGGAGAGAAACGTTTCCACTGTGAAACCTGTGGATGTAAGTTTTCCAAGAATTCCTCTCTTAAAAAACACATGATAACACACACTGGAGAGAAACCATTCCACTGATGTCTGTTGAGTATTTTTTTTCTTTGAAATCCTCACTCAAAGAACACATGTTAGCATATACTTGCAATGACATCTCCACTGTGAAATCTTGAGAATTGTTTTTCATTAAATTCTCATCTCAAGTAACATGTTAGCACCAGTTAAAGCTGAACAACTATTATTTAAATGACTATAAAATGCTGTGAGGCCATGGAAGATGAAATAAATACTCTGCAAATATTAAAAAATATTCAGCTGTTTTTCTTTATGTGACTACAAATATTAACAAAAAAAAATGAATGCATGAGAAATCTTTCTGAAAAATATCAATTAAAAATTTTAAAAAAGGGTACTTGGAATTTTTTGTATTTTAACAACAAACATTAAAGTCTAAATGCACATTTTGCAAAGAAAAAAACACTTTTATTTAATAAAGGTTGAATTTGTTATTTATTAAACAATCCCAAGGTGAGGAACAACAATGGAGATTGGAGTTGCCTTCACATTAATATGAACATATCCTTTTGATATGTCTGCTCTTTATTTACTAACTAGCAGTAGAGCCCGGCGTTGCCCAGGGATGTAACAGTAAGAGGTAGATCAAGTATTGACCATCATAAAGACTGAAAAATAAAATTGACAAAGATTATTGTTTAAGGTTGACAGGCACGCATATCTTAATTAGTTTTTTTTGTTTTGTTTTTTTTTACTTTTTTACAAATTTGTCAAACCCAAACAAAAACGTTGTTTTCAATCGTTATGAGTCTACCGATTGAATAGAATTTTATTTTTATTATAAACAATTGTCTTGTAAATGGAATTTTGAAAGCATTCTGAATGTAAAAATAAAGAAAAAAGTGTGCAAGACAATAAGAAACACTACCTGCCAAAAAAAAAGTGAAGTTTTGTTGAAATTGGTTGAAAAATGTAGGAAATCCGATCCCATATATAAACGAACACACACACACAAACAACCTGGGTTTTATAATAAGTATAACTCGATATGAGTTGTCCTCCTTTTATTCTCGCGACAGCGATGCCTCTTATTCGTGTTTTCAAATTGATTTTGTGCAAAAACAATTGTGTTTTTCCAATTTTTGGCACTGTCAGAACCACCGCAAGGTAATTTTACGTAGTCCTGTGAAATTTTGTTGAAATCAGTTGAAAGTGTAGGAAATCCGATCCAATATATAAATGAACAGACACACACACACACAACCTGGGTTTTTATAATAAGTATGATGCACAAAAAAATACCCCCTCATTGTCAGAAGGTTATACTGCTGCTGGACGGATTTGAATTGGTCTAAAAGCAGGGACAGACAAAATTTACACATGTAAATGGCGTATTGCCGGTGAAGCTTAAAGGAATGGAATAAATTTCAACAAGGTGATATTTTCAAGTGTTTTTATATACTGATTAACAAAAGAGAAAAAAATTACAATAGTATGTATGTAAGCATGGCCGAAAAGCAGGAAGACATTAAATTATACAATTAAGAATTGTTTTTCTCTATGAGTGAGTGATACCTGCCTGTATGTTTATACAATAATTTATTAACAAAGGAGAGAAAAATACAATAGTATATAAATAGTTGGAAAGAAGGAAAACATTAAAATGAAGCAATAAAGAATTGTTTATATGTGTGATACACACTTGTACGTGTATATAACAATTTAATGTCGTTTTCTCACATAGTAACGTGTGAGAAAACGACATTATTTTTGCGCCAACCTAATATAATAGCTATGCAACAACACCACCTAAGCTGGCAAAGCCATGTGGGGGTTGCCTACATGAACTCACCAGTTTGGGAGAAATTTGTTTTTATTATGTCCATTATTTTTGACTTCATTCATCATACTATTTACATTATTCGAACTATTGTCCTCGTCTTTGTTGCCATATTTATCACAACGTTTTGGCCGTTGTACGCTCTGGCCTTCTTCAGGTGATTGGAATGTTGAACTGAACCCTTTATTTCACTTGCTGGGGTAGACTGTTCTAGTTCCACGTGCCATGTCAGGGGATCTGATACTGAGTGTCAAAGCATGTTGCATAAGAACTTTTGAAGAGATCAGGTATGATTTTCAATTTTTAGAGGCTTTGCTCGCCCTTATTAAATCCATCTTGCAGATTTATTAGTCGTTTTGGTGATATTTTATACATTTCTTTTTTTTATATAATTGAGTAACAAGACAGAAATTCTGTGTGTGATGTTTGTGTGTGTGTGTATAGTCACTAAGGGAAAAGATATCCCCATGTTCAGGAACAAGGTGGCTGTTGTTGCTACAGTGGACTGGACGGAAAAGAGAGAGAAGAGAATGAAGGCAGGAAGTGTCCTGTTTTTATTGCAGCTTGACAGTACCATTTATGACTTCTTGGCAAAATTATGTGAGGATAACCCACAAGCCCAACCAAATTGTAATTAGTGTAGATGATTGCTGATCTCAATAAAAAAAAAACACCTCATATTGATGTTATCCTTTTATTCAAGAAATACACTGTGTTTCAACAGATTGCTCATAACATTAGCCAAAGAATTTGCAAGGAGTCACTCTTCTGGGGGTTAGCATCAGCCATGCTAATAGAAGGCAGAAAAAGATCCCTTAGACAATTAATAGGGAGCAGTTTTATTTTGGAGGTGTTAAAATTAAAAAGCCATTCCTTGACCCAATTAACAACAGATTGTAGGTTATATTTTTTTAAAGCTGCCAATTTGACCTTACTGAACCTCTCAAACTATTAAAACAGGAACAAATAGTTGTGTCATCAGCTAACCCTGTGCATTGCCTTGAGAGCCAGTGGTAACTAAAAAAAGAACACATGGTAGTTCCCTTCCCCTATGAGGTCATATTGTAGCCGGCTCATAGAATTTACTGTTAGACAAATGTGGGAAAATTAAATAAAATCAATATATAAAATAATAAATATAAATAAAAATATTTTCCCATGATGCTAGCAATAATCGGATATTGAATGCTTAATTAACTATGTGTATCTAAATGAAATTGCTAAATGTGTAATTCACCGCATGTAAAAAAAAAGATGGACATTTCAACTTTCAATCTCGTCACAGTGATTGAAATGCACACAGAAGCAATGGGCTGCTTTAGACGTCTCAAAGGAATTTGACAGGATTTGGCATGCTGGTTGGCTTCACAACTTGAAAGGTTGGGATATTTTTGGATGAATTTTGAAACCAATTCAGTGTTTCTTAACAAATTGTGAAATGAAAGTTTTCTTGAATAGTCAATCTTCTAGATCGTTTTGCTTTATTTCCGGTGTCCCCCCAACCACAGGGCTCTATCTTTCAATCTACATTGTTCCTGATTTTCCTCAACAACCTTCCTGATGTCATCAATTCTTAACTCAGTATTGATTTTCTAAGAGAGGCTTAGATGTGGCACATGGCCGAAAGTATGGGGCATCTAGTGAGGATCGAACTCACTATTCAGTTGTAACAGTTTTAGCAAGACCAGCTTGCTAACCATTAGGCCACGCTGAGGCGCCCAAGTTATTTTCCAAGCATAGCTTAGATGCGGCACAAGGCCGAAAGTATGGGGCATCTAGTGAGGATCGAACTCACTTTTCAGTTGTAACTGATCTAGCAAGACAAGCTTGCTAACCATTACACCACACCGAGGTGCCCTCAGTGATTTTCCAAGCGTAGTTCAGATGTGGCACAAGGCCAAAAGTATGGGGTACCCAGTGAGGATCGAACTCACTACTCAGTCGTAATAGTTCTAGCAGGACAAGCTTGCTAACCATTACACCACCTTGAGGTGCCCAATTCTTAACTCAGTATATATGCTGATGATACAACTATTTGTTCCTGTTTTAATAGTTTCAGACATTCAGTAAGGTCAAATTGGCAGCTTCTTTAAAAAAAACAAAAAAACTACAATCTGTTGTTAATTGGGTCAAGGAATGGCTTTTTAATTTTAGCACCTCCAAAATAAAACTGCTCCCTATTATTTGTCTAAGGGATCTTTTTCTGCCTTTCATTAGGATGGCTGATGCTAACCTCCAGAAGAGTGACTCCTTGCAAATTCTTTGGCTAATGTTTTCTGCTGACATGAAGTCAAAAGATTATATTGAATCAATTGTTAGGTCTGCTTGCTTGGAAAGTTGGTTCAATGTTTTGTCCTAGACAATTATTCTTGATAGAATCTATCTTACACTACATCTAGTCTGGTGCTTCTGTTATGTATTGTTATGATGTTGATTTGGGGTTAGTAGAGACAAACGCCAAATAACACGTAACAATAAAAAAAGGTTTTAATAGGTTGGTAAAAAGGTACAGAAATCGCCTGAGTAGTCAATAACTAGTTCAGCTAAGAACTTCTCGGTCTCTCTCTCTCTCTCTGTCTCCCCCATGTCAACTGACATGTCACTATTTAAAGTCTTTGTTCACAGACACAGACAAGTTCATCTTCAAGAGGGGTGGTAGGTTTCCGACACAACATGTATTTAGAGATTCTCGATAAAATACAAAGAAGAATCTGCAATGTTATTGGTCCTGACATGTGTGGTGAACAGCCCCGAAGAAGCAAGTGAGCCAGAGCGGCTTGCATCTGGTTTATAGGAAAATAAAGGTCTTACCTTAATATACGGCATGTGACATCAGCAAGTTTGCTTTGTGAAAATGGCATTAATCTCCCGTCCAGCCATTCTAGCAGTATGTGCAATGATGAAGGTTTTTTGTACAGTTTGGTATGCTTTCACCAATAGCAAGTTGTGTGCTGATTGGTCGATCTGGAGGAGGCAATTTGCCTGTGTAACCAAGAATAACAGCGAAGAACGCTGATTGGCTGAGGAACCGCGGTGTTGGCCTGATAAAAGAGTGCTGGAACAGTGAAAACGAGAAGAGAAATGATGGCTATACGTAGTGACGTGTTCAGAAAGCGAGGACGGTGAAGTGAACCAGCGATATTTTGATTTGTACAAGTGACGTTGTAGCAATACAGACTTTACAAAATATTTTCATGTTAATCACGATGATTACCATGAAAATATTTTGTAAAGTGAACTGAACTTTCTGATATTTTGTAAAGTGAACTGACCTTTCTTTTTGTAAAGTGAACTGAACTTTCTGATATTTTGTAAAGTGAAGTGACCTTTCTTTTTGTAAAGTGAACTGAACTTTCTGATATTTTGTAAAGTGAACTGACCTTTCTTTTTGTAAAGTGAACTGAACTTTCTGATATTTTGTAAAGTGAACTGACCTTTCTTTTTGTAAAGTGAACTGACCTTTCTTTTTGTAAAGTGAACTGAACTTTCTGATATTTTGTAAAGTGAACTGACCTTTCTTTTTGTAAAGTGAACTGAACTTTCTGATATTTTGTAAAGTGAACTGACCTTTCTTTTTGTAAAGTGAACTGACCTTTCTTTTTGTAAAGTGAACTGAACTTTCTGATATTTTGTAAAGTGAACTGACCTTTCTTTTTGTAAAGTGAACTGAACTTTCTGATATTTTGTAAAGTGAACTGACCTTTCTTTTTGTAAAGTGAACTGAACTTTCTGATATTTTGTAAAGTGAACTGACCTTTCTTTTTGTAAAGTGAACTGACCTTTCTTTTTGTAAAGTGAACTGAACTTTCTGATATTTTGTAAAGTGAACTGACCTTTCTTTTTGTAAAGTGAACTGAACTTTCTGATATTTTGTAAAGTGAACTGACCTTTCTTTTTGTAAAGTGAACTGAACTTTCTGATATTTTGTAAAGTGAACTGACCTTTCTTTTTGTAAAGTGAACTGACCTTTCTTTTTGTAAAGTGAATTGAACTTTCCTCTATGGTGCCTAAACTTTGTGAATTTAAGTGCTGTAAAAGATTGACGGAAAGGTCTCATCATTTTAGAGTTGAAATGGCAGCTAGATGTAACCCTAAGTTGTATGCTAACAGTTTGCTCTCTCACACATTTTGTTTGTGGAACTCTCTTCCAGCTTCTGGCTTTACAGTCAATTTTGATCTTTAAAAATTAAAATTTTTCTTAATTCCTGTTCTTTTAGTGTTCTCTCTTATTAATAACCGTAACCTTAAGAAAGGCTTTCTTCAACAAAAAGAAACTGAGCCAAATGACAATATCAGTGTCTTTCTATGTAATACCCCTCCACAAAACTAGTGCGCATATTATTGGAAGGCATTACTACTAGTACCAGTATCTATGAAGTCTCGAATGTAACAAACATTTTTGGAAGTGATAATGAGCCTTTGCTTGTCAGAAGTAAAGTTGTGAATTTCTTTGGGTGAGATCAAGTGCACATGCTTGATTGAAGGCCAATAATAGATCCACGGTTGAATTTTCCAGCAACCACTGCCTAATATAATTGGATGAAATCTCACTTATAAAGGCATTTCTGATTTGCTCTTCTCTGTATTGTTTGGTGTGGACTCTTCCACAACAGCCAGTCACCCCTGCTAGGAAATGCACTATTCCTGTTGTAATTTTCACCATCACAATCTTGCAAAATATATAACAAGCATTCATTGGTTAATCACCTTCAATCTAGCTTGCTGATTGGTCAGTTTTGACCAATCAAATCACCCCCACGTGACAGATCTATTTTGGCGCCAACTCAGTCGGAGCCTGTCACGTGGTACAACAAAATTATATAAACAAAATACGTGTAAACTTTCTCTCTCTTGCGTCTCATTCCTTGTTTCCAGGATGTAATCTTCAAGAACTCTCGTCTTGATCTTGCTGTCAGACGTTAAAGAACATTACCATTTCACGCAAGTATGAACTCTGAAATCTCTTCTGAACTTTTACCAACTTGTACAATACACAATTCCAAACATGCTAAAGGAACTTTATTCTTCTAAACTACAGTTTAATAATTACTTCTTCTTTATGAGTTCAGGTACAAATATTTCCAAGTCTAAGAGACATAACTCTATCACACCTTCAGCTTATATGCTTGTACACCAAACATTAATAAATTTAATTGTTATGTTTTGAAATCATTCCATTCAGTTTTGTATTTTATTCTCTGTGCTATTTACGTCAAATATAAATTGCATTGCATCCACGCATTGTCCTTAATCCCACCTTTCCTAGCCAAAGTTAAATGTATGCAGTAAACACCTGCTACAATATTGGTAACCCTGTCGCTACATTGGCAGTGATTTTTTATAGTTACAATCTTTACTAAGATTTTGGAGTTCCTGAAGAAAATTCTCAAGGGACACTTCTGGCATCTTGCCAGAAGCTGATGCCTAGCAGAAATCTCATTAGGTGTCTTGATATATAGTTGGTTCCGTGTTTGAACAGCTTCCTCCTGATTTTTAAAATCTTCAATGTATTCATACATTCCTGAGGAAACACAATTTGTTAAAGATTGGAATTTGTCCGGCGCTTCCTCCCCAACATTCCAGAATAAAATTTTCGAATGTTCTTTTCCAATGCTTCCTGTCCTTAGAAGTATTAAGGTCAGTTGACATGTTAAATTTTTTCTCTTTTGCTGAATAAATTGTTATAAATTTAAATCAATGCAAAAACAGCAGGACAGCAAGATGAAGATAACCTTAAGAAAGGCTTTATTCAGCAAAAGAAACTGAGCCTAACAACACTATTGGTGTCTCTTTATATAATCCCCTCCCCAAAAGACAGCAAAATTTATAAAAGAAAATGTATGTTCCTTTCTCTATACAAATTTTATTTACACATAAAGCACAAAGGGGGAGTTCATTTCATAACAATATTGTGGATCAGTTTAATGAACCATGAAAGAGGCTTCTCATCAATACAGCTCATTGTAGAATTAAAGTGGAATAAGCAGAGGAACAACATAGATTTTTCAAATGAATGCAAGTATCATGAATCAGTCTGATGAACCATGAAAGAGGCTTCTCATCAATAGAGCTCATTGTAGAATTAGTGTGGAATAAGCAGAGGAGCAACATAGATTTATTCAAATGAATGCAAGTATCATGAATCAGTTTGATGAACCATGAAAGAGGCTTCTCATCAATAGAGCTCATTGTAGAATTAGAGTGGAATAAGCAGAGGAGCAACATAGATTTATTCAAATGAATGCAAGTATCATGAATCAGTCTGATGAACCATGAAAGAGGCTTCTCATCAATAGAGCTCATTGTAGAATTAAAGTGGAATAAGCAGAGGAACAACATAGATTTATTCAAATGAATGCAAGTATCATGAATCAGTCTGATGAACCATGAAAGAGGCTTCTCATCAATAGAGCTCATTGTAGAATTAGTGTGGAATAAGCAGAGGAGCAACATAGATTTATTCAAATGAATGCAAGTATCATGAATCAGTTTGATGAACCATGAAAGAGGCTTCTCATCAATAGAGCTCATTGTAGAATTAGAGTGGAATAAGCAGAGGAGCAACATAGATTTATTCAAATGAATGCAAGTATCATGAATCAGTCTGATGAACCATGAAAGAGGCTTCTCATCAATAGAGCTCATTGTAGAATTAGTGTGGAATAAGCAGAGGAGCAACATAGATTTATTCAAATGAATGCAAGTATCATGAATCAGTTTGATGAACCATGAAAGAGGCTTCTCATCAATAGAGCTCATTGTAGAATTAAAGTGGAATAAGCAGAGGAACAACATAGATTTATTCAAATGAATGCAAGTATCATGAATCAGTCTGATGAACCATGAAAGAGGCTTCTCATCAATAGAGCTCATTGTAGAATTAAAGTGGTATAAGCAGAGGAGCAACATAGATTTATTCAAATGAATGCAAGTATCATGAATCAGTCTGATGAACCATGAAAGAGGCTTCTCATCAATAGAGCTCATTGCAGTATTAAAGTGGAATAAGCAGAGGAGCAACATAGATTTATTCAAATGAATGCAAGTATCATGAATCAGTTTGATGAACCATGAAAGAGGCTTCTCATCAATAGAGCTCATTGTAGAATTAAAGTGGAATAAGCAGAGGAGCAACATAGATTTATTCAAATGAATGCAAGTATCATGAATCAGTCTGATGAACCACGAAAGAGGCTTCTCATCAATTGAGCTCATTGTAGAATTAAAGTGGAATAAGCAGAGGAGCAACATAGATTTATTCAAATGAATGCAAGTATCATGAATCAGTTTGGTGAAAATGAAATAAGGTCAATAGATAAACAGCTAAGAAAATCATAAAAAATAAAAAATGATCTTTAGATTCAACAGTATCATTTTACCAGTTTTTAATCAATCTTTTTTGTAGACATTTTTAAGTTTTAATATCGGTTGAAAAATTATATTCTTAAACTGTTAGTTATTTCAAATTAGAAATAATCTACTTTCAAACATAAACACCAATTTCTTGATTATCACGCAGGTGGTGTTCCGTATTTTTTTCCAGTTTTCACTGGCTTTTCATGCCAGGGAATTAAAATAAAATTATCTGACCTCGGTCTACCTACTGTTTGGAAATAAACGTTATTTTGATTATTTTTTAAGCAAAAAGTAAGTGTTAATTTTAGAAAAAAAAAAACAGTTAATTAATTCTTAAATATACTAAGTGACTTACGTACACATCTCTAGGATAAATTAAATATTTGATTTTTAAGAGATTTTTAAATTTAGGATAGTAACATTAGGATGGAAGCATGATGATAAAATAGTTTTGGTCACTACAACAATCTAAATTTTTGTTTTCCGATTTATCATAAAATATATATTTGCATTTTGTTTCTTCCGTTCATTAATGCCATTCTTTTTCAAATTATTATGGTGAAAATAAAAAGAAAACGAATTAATGACGGAATTTTTTATACAAGTTATTAACTTTCTATTATTTTATTTATAATTATAATTATAAAAGCTGCTTTTATAATTAACAATCTTATTTTTATATTGTCTTTATAAAAACCATTAAGTGATATGAATTTGATAATTTTAAATGGAGGAAGAAAATTTTACAAAGATTTTCAAAACAAAACTAAAAAATAATTCATTTCTGAACAAGTCCTTACAATGTCATTAGTAACTGACAATTATGTGATTTTTGCAAATATTTCCGGATTAATTTGTTTTTCACTAAAAAAACAATGCTCAAATTTCCCATACAAATTTATGGTCCCAAAATTGTTTAGGTTTAAAATTGCAAAGATTCTAAAAAGGATAAAAAAAAACAAACAATTTTTCTATATAGAACATGGATTGATCTTTTTATTTTAATAATGACACAAAAGCTAACATTGTTTTTCCTCAATTAGAGCTGCTAAATGTGTACATTGGGGACTATAAAAAATCAATTTTTAATTACAGTGTAACCCGGATATAAGAGACCCGGATATAAGAGAGATTTTCTCTGGTCCCAAATTAGAGCCTGTGTTAATGTATATATAATAGACCAAACCCAGATATAAGAGACTTCTTCTCCGGGCCCGACAACTCTCTTATATCCAGGTTACACTGTACTATGGTTTAAAGTTTAACTGTAGAATGTTTTACCACACTAATCAAGTACTACGGATGTACTAATCAAATTTTGGTACATAAAAATTTTAGTACACTAATCAAAAATACATAAATCTAAGGATGCCTTTATCTAAGTGTTTTCTTTGAAGTTTGGTTTTATTTGAAAAATAATAGTCTAAAGTTAATCCATAAAAAAAGAAATACTATTTTGCTGTTTTAAATAAAGATTTTAGTCACTTTTTAAACAAAAAATTAAAAACATTCACTTCTACTCAGCAAATTTGATGGACCCAACAAAAGAAAAATTAAAAACAATATCAAAATATCTCATTGCAGGCAACAATGTCTTTTTAAATATTATCATATGAAAATTTAGCAAAGGAAAAATAAAATAGAAAAAAATTAAATGGAATTATTGATTGTTAATTTAACTTTGTTTTTTTATTCTTTTTAGCTACTTGTATTGACGGAATAAATCAACCCACACATTTTTTTACTTTACGAATGTGCAAGAAAATAAAAAAGTAAACAAGAGAAAGAATACAAGAAAATAACTTTTCTTAACAAGTACAATATTTATATATCTATAAATGACAACAGTTTACATTGTAAAGGGAAGTAACTCAGATTATTATTGTTATTGTAAACTTTACAATAACAATAATAATGTGAGTTACTTCCCTTTAACTGGGGTTAATGTTTTTAATACATTTTTTATCGGAGCTCACAAAAGCTGAATTATCCTGTAGTTTAAAATGTTCACTGAAAGAAAATCTTATAAAGCTGAAAATATGCCGATAAACTTTCAGCTTCAAAGAAGTTGGAGAAGTGAATGTTCTGTTTGTTTTTGTTGCTCGTAGTTGAATGTATTGTTCGTAATTGTTTGTAGTTGTACTTAACTTAAGTTTAAGACTCAACGTAAATTGAATGAATGTTTTCTTGTAGAAATTGGTGAGTGAGATGTTTCATTGAAATTGTAGCTTGAATTTCAGTGAAGTTATTTCATGTTAAAGAACTTGAGGTTCTAACTTTGTACTTCGCTGCAGTAATGATTCAAGCGTCGTGAAGTCGTCTAGCAAATTCTAGTCGTCGTAAATTCTCACTGACTGGGTTCGCTCGTACCTTTAATTTATATCTTTTTTAGTCACGTGACAGGCTTCGACGGCATTGTTTTTTCGTCAGGTCAAAAACTAGGTTGACGTTGTTCGGACGTAGTGGTGAGCAGGTAAATTGTTTTTTTAATTATCTGTTAACCACTCAGAAAGCGCCTTACAAAACTCAGTCTGGAGCCTGATATGTTTTTTTGTTTGTGTTGCTTATTGAGAACAATGCACGTAAAAGATATACGAGATAATTTTAATATTTATTGTCCAATGAGAAGTTCAGGTTTTTAAGAAACATTTTTATTATGAATGTGATCCGCTTTCTGCACGAAAATCGACATTTGTGAAAAAGTGGTAGCGGACAGCTAAATACTATTGTCCTGTAAACATCAAAACGGAAGTGTTAGTCATGGGACATAATACAGCATTTTTTTAAAGACATTTTCATTTTTGAATCTCATAGAATTAAAAAAAATCATTTGCAAAACAAAACAACATGATGCAAGTTGTTACTGAGAGGTGAAAAAATAAAAAGGTTATTGATTACGAAAAGACAATAAAAGAAAATGATTTGAAAAGACAGAGGATGGCAACTGAGGTTACATTTAAATTTTTAAAGATTTTAGTTGACAAGAAAGGAAGAAGCTTTCCACAGGTGAGTAGTGCAAGAAAAGAAACTATTAGAGTAGAACTTACAGTTATATCTAACAAATTCAACAGTAAAATAAGACCTAGCTGTCAATCTAGTACTACACCTAAATTCATGAATTTAAGCTCATCAGAAGAATCACCATGAAAATATTTATAGGAAAAGACACAGGGAAGATACGTTATGATAGAGGGGAAATGATGAAATTGAGATGCGAGTTCAGGACTAACAACATTGCAGATTCTTCTTTGGATTTTGCCAAGATTCATAGCAGACCAAACATGGTAACAATATTCAATGGACAGATAAATGGTAGAGTTTCAAAAATGTTAGATTGTATGTCTGCAGTGTGTGAGAGTGTTATGGTCCAAGTTAGGACCAAGGAAGAACAACACGAACACAAGAGTAGAAATAACGAACGTATATTACACAAAATAATAATACAAGATGTGGAAGGTGTTAGTATGACTGTCAGTCTGGTTTGGAGTGAATTACTATCAGCTCGATTCAATTTGACCCTCTCTCTTGAGAGGCGTAGTATTACTTATTGTTAGGAAGAGTTCATTCTGTAGTTATAGGTAAGGACCCATGACAGAATGCCCAAAATGTCTCTGGAGTGGTTGTTTGTATATACATCTATCTAACATTCTTCTTTTGCCTGTTATACTGGATACAGATGTGAGGTCATGTACTTCTTCACCTGGCGGCAGAGAGTAACTGTAGATCGACCTCTGGATATGGATTCCTTTGATGGCCTGGTGTGAAATTTGAGTGCATTATCTATTTTGGCATAATACACCACATGGTTTTGTATTCAGAGTTGTCCTTTTCCTTCACTAAAACTCAGCTTGCAGATTTTGTTTTTCTATTCCATTACCCATTCCAACACCCACACAGCCATATCCACTGATACATGCTTTAATAATAACTAGCAGTAGAGCCCGGTGTTGCCCGGGGATGTAACAGTAAGAGATAGATCAAGTATTGACCATCATAAAGACTGAAAAATAAAATTGACAAAGATTATTGTTTAAGGATGACGGACACGCATGTCTTAATTAGTTATTTTTTTTTGGGGGGGGGTTACGAATTCGTCAAACACAAACTCAAACAAAAACATTGTTTTCAATTGTTATGAGTCTATCGATTGAATAAAATTTTATTATAAACAATTGTCTTTTAAATGGAATTTTTAAAGCATTCTGAATGTAAAAATAAAGAAAAAAGTGTGCAAGACAATAAGAAACACTACCTGCCAAAAAAAAGTGCAGTTTTATTGAAATCGGTTGAAAAATGTAGGAAATCCGATCCCATATATAAATGAACACACACACACATACAAACAAACAACCTGGGTTTTATAATAAGTATAACTCGATATGAGTTGTCCCCATTTCATTCTGGCGACAGAATCGTGTTTTCAAATTGATTTTGTGCAAAAACAATTGTGTTCTTCCAATTTTTGGTGCTGCCAGAACCACCGCAAGGTAATTTTACGCAGTCCTGTGAAGTTCTGTTGAAATTGGTTGAAAAATGTAGGAAATCCGATCCAATATGTAAACGTACAGACACACACACATACACACAATCTGCGTTTTATAATAAGTAAGATTTGCCCATGCCAGCCAGAATAAAATAAAATCCAATTTCCCATTTTTGTTGCTGAGAATTTATATTACAAGTTATTTCGGTCAAAACTGTAATGTATCTTTCTGCCTTCATTTCTTCATATTCAAAAGTCAAGTTGATCACAGATCACTTTAAAATGAGAAATTATATCCTTTTGTTTTGATCACCATAGAGAGAGACTGATAGGTGTGTATCCCTGATGCATAAGAAGTCTCATGGGCTACAGTAACTTTCCCATCTGTGTATCCCAAGGATGCAACTAAATTTTTCCATGAAAAGTGATACATTGCACAAAAACAACTGTTAACAGTTAAATAGTAAAAGTTTGTCGATACTAAGCAAACAACAGCATCAATGTAATTATAATTAATATATTCAACAACATCAATAAAATGTAACTAATATATTCTTTCTGTAACCAAGCACGAATCATTTGTCAAACTGACTAGGTATTGATGGTAATTAGTGCATAAATATTTTTTTTAAATATTTTGTATTTTTGTTGTTAATATTAACATACTTTTTAAAACTGTGAGTGAAAAACATAACTAACAAGCAGAGACGTTGGTATTTAACAGTTGGTTTGCTGTTCAAATAATATTTAACAGGGCACAAAAAATTTCCTGTAGGGGTTGGTACAGACGGGAGGAGACCAATATTTTTTTCTAAATTTAAATAAGACTGCATTAATCATTTAATTTTCCTCCTTAGAATACTGTTTACTAGTTCTTCCTTTCTTTCTTTCTCTCACTTACTCTTTCCTTTTTATTGGGTGGTGGAATGTGTTGGTGGCGGGAAATATACATTAATGTCACCTTACCAGAAACATTTTGAGATTTTTTTTTTTTTGAAATTTATTTGATGTACCTGAACTCATTGAAATTTTGCTGACAGAATATTTTTTTTTGAAATTTATTTGATGTACCTGAACTCATTGAAATTTTGCTGACTGAATATTTTTTTTTGAAATTTATTTGATGTACCTGAACTCATTGAAATTTTGCTGACTGAATATTTTTTTTTAAATTTATTTGATGTACCTGAACTCATTGAAATTTTGCTGACTGAATATTTTTTTTTAATTTATTTGATGTACCTGAACTCATTGAAATTTTGCTGACAGAATATTTTTTTTTGAAATTTATTTGATGTACCTGAATTCATTGAAATTTTGCTGACTGAATATTTTTTTTTTAAATTTATTTGATGTACCTGAATTCATTGAAATTTTGCTGACTGAATATTTTTTTTTAATTTATTGATTGAATTGAAAAACTGAAAATTCTATCAATTTAAAAACTTTGTCATAATTCTAAAAAAAAAATATATAGTTTTTTTTAATTGCACTGTGATTAAGTTTAAATACTATTTTTGTTTTGAATTTATTAATTTAATTAAAGAAAAAATGTTGTTCTGTCAATTTAAGCGATTTGTCATGAATAAATTTGTTTTTTGGGACAATGTTAAAAAATAAAAACTTAATCTGTAGCCCTGTAGTTTAATTAAAAAATTTAAGAAACTTTAGTTGGATCCCATTTAATTTCACGGGGTCACACCCAAATCACCACTTGTGGGTCCTGGAAACTCACTAAAAACCAATCAGCATCACTGAACATATAATGGATTTTTTGAGATTCTAGAAAATGCTTTAAGAGAATGCATTTTTTTTTATAAACCTGTTTGATAATCATAGATTCTTTCCTTCCTGCATTGCTCAGGTAATTTATTTTTTCTTTTGGCAGCTTGCATCTTAGAGCCTGTAAAACATGAATACTCAGGAAGAAAAAAGGGTTACTACATTGTAAAATTCGTGAATTAGAAGTTCAATCTAAGTCCACATTGGAGACACATATCAGAACACTGATAGGGGACATTTTTTCATGAATTCAAATTGTAAGATACACATGTTAAAACACACCAGAGAGAAAGTTTTCCACTGTGAAATATGCGGATGTACATTCTTACAAAACTCACATTTAAAAAGACATATGTTAACACAAACTGGAGTGAAACCATTTCACTGTGAAATCTGTGGAGTTGTGTTTTCCCAAAATTCAAATCTCAAACGACACATGTTGACGCACACTGGAGAGAAACCATTCCACTGTGAAATCTGTGGAGTTAGGTTTGCTGATAATCCATCTCTCAAAAGACACAAGTTAACACACACTGGCAACAAACCAATCCACTGTGAAATCTGTGGATTTAAGTTTTCCCAAAGTTCACATCTAAAACAAAACATTTTAACACACACTGGGGAGAAACCTTTCCAATGTAAAATCTGTGTTATGAGCTTTTCTCGAAATGCACAACTAAAACAACATATGTTAACACACACTGGAGAAAAACCTTTCTACTGTGAAATTTGTGGTTCTAAATTCTTCCAAAATTCACATTTCAAACGACACATGTTAGCACACTCTGGACAGAAATCTTTCCACTGTGAAATCTGTGGAGATAAGTTTTACCAAAATTAAAACCTTAAACAGCACATGTTAACACACACTGGAGAGAAACCTTTCTACTGTGAAATCTGTGAAGCTAGCTTTTCTCGAAAGGCAGATCTAAAACAACATATGTTAACACACACTGAAGAGAAACCTTTCTACTGTGATATATGTGGCTCTAAATTCTCCCAAAATTCACATTTCAAACGGCACAAGTTAGGACACACAGGAGAAAAACGTTTCCACTGTAAAATCTGTGGTGTTGGTTTTTCCCAGAATTCAAATCTCAAATGCCATATCCTGACACACACTGGAGAGAAACCATTCCACTGTGAAATCTGTGGTGTTATGTTTGCTGATAATTCATCACTCAAAAGACACATTTTAACACACACTGGTAAAAAACCTATTCACTGTGAAATCTGTGGATTTACATTTTCTCAAAAATCAAATCTCAAACGACACATGTTAACACACACTGGAGAGAAACCTTTCCACTGCAAAATCTGTAGATTTAGATTTTCCCAAAATGCACATCTTAAACAACATATGTTAACACACACTGGGGAAAAACCATTCCACTGCGAAATCTGTGGTACATATTTTCATTTTAAATCATCTCTTAAAAAACACATGTTAACCCACACTGGTAGGTAAAATTTCAGTGTGAAATCTGTAAGGTTTGGTTATCCCAAAATTCACATTTCAAACAGCACATGTTAGCACACCCACACTAGAGAGAATGTTTCTACTGTGGAATCTGTGTAGTTAGCTTTTCTAGAAATACAACTCTCAAATGACTCATGGTTATTTACACTGACAAGAAACCTTTCCCATGTGAACTTTGTGTAGTTATTTTTTCTTGAATTCACATACGCAATATTTACATCCAGCAACAAGGCGTCTGATTGGGAGATTGGAGGTTGTGAGGAATGTGCAACCACCTCTTAATTGCTGCTGTTTCCAGTTCCACTTTGAACCAGGGTGATAGCACCTGTTAGGATCCCAGCTATGGGAAAAAATATTGAACCCCCAAACAAAAACATTACCAAATGTTTTTTATTGCCAAAAAGAATGAGTGGATGATAGTCAAGGGTAATTAATGTTTATTTAACAGGTTATCATAAAATAAAATTAAGATAATGAAAATATATTTCAGTAAATTATACCCAGATTTTGAAGAAAGATTTTGCGGTTGACTTCATTAAATACATTTTTATTTATGTTATCAACAAAAAGTGTCATTTTATTTTATATATGTGTCTGCGTGTGTGTATTAAAATAAAGAGAAAGAACAATAAGATTTATAATCCGGTGTTCTTATTAATTATTTTTATTTTTAGAAAAAAGTGTTCAATAGAATTCTGCAGAGCATAAATATTATAAATTTACTAATTTAAAAATATGGTTACATCTCTACATAGGAATTACCATGTTTCAAAAACAGAAACTAAAAACTTCAAATTTAATTATAGAATTAAATTAAAGTCCCTAGCACTGTTTCATTTTCAATCAAATTTTGGAATAACTAATTTTGAAATTTACTGAGTTCTATAAGCACATACATTCTTAATATTAGTTTCTAAGGATACAGGGAAATGCAATCATTTTGACAATATATATATATATATATATATATATATATATATATATATATATATATGAAAGGAAAACATGATTTTTTTTGTTTAGTTTTTACAGAAACATTTATTTAAAAAAAAACTAAAAATTATTTTTATATCCCTTTTTTCCTTTCAATCATGGCTTAAAGTGAGAATGGGATTATAAATAACAAATTGATTTGCATACATGTATTAGGAAGAAGGTAGAGTATTGATGATCTTGCCCTCTTGATATACATAGCCAGGTTCAGCCGAATTATCCTCAGCTAATTTACAATCATGACCAAAAGAGTGAATAGGATTATAAACACCAAATAGATTTGCATACATTTATAGGAAAAAGGTAGAGTATTGATGATCTCATCCTCTTGACAAACTTAGCCAGGTTCAGCTGTATTGACCTCAGCTAATTTACAATTGAAATTGAAAATTAAATTTTTGTAAGTTGATCTTCAACAGTCAAATATTTGTTGAAAAATGTTTAAAAATTAATTCATTAATTTAAATAGAAACTTAAAATTATAAATCTAAATCTGGTAAACTTTATTAAAAACTTCCTTCAGAATTGCTTTGCTTTGAAGCATCTAGAAGAATTAAATTTAAATTGTAGGAAATTCTGTTATCCAGGTTTCTATATATTAAACATCCAAACATCTGAATTGCAAGCAACAATAAAATAAAAATAAAGAAAACATGGGTATGCCTGTTCAATAAATCATTTGTATTTACATGAATTCAAAAGAGTTAAAAATTAGTAAAAAATAGTCTGTAGTTGTGTTAAAGTCTTTTGGGTAATTGGTTCACAGAAAAAGTTGCAGTTTTGAAAAGACTTAATTATTGGTCCACCGTAAAAAAGAGTTGAGAAAACTCTTTGATTCACTAAACTATGCTATGTTGTTAGAGATGATTTTTTTGAAGTTGTCAACACGATCATCAACAAAGATTCACTATGCTGTTGATGGAAATGATTTGTTTGAAGTCACCAACATGTTACTTTCAGCACATGCTGGTCGGTGGTAGTGAGGGGAAAGCTATGTAGCCATGTATTTGCTTGTGTTTAAATGGCTTAAAGACAGTCACATCTCTGCTCTCTGAAAGTTGAAATCTGTAGGTCTTTATAAGAAATTTTTACCAAAAGTCAGCTCCATAAAAATTGGGTTTTAGTAATTGGTCAAATATTTCACCTGGTGATGTTAATTTCTTACCAATAGACACTTTGATTTAAACAGTATTGTGGAATCTTTTTGGCATGTTTCTAATATTGCCTGTTATTGAGTAGAAAATAAAGTTTTGCATGCTTTAATATGGTACGTATATGGGTATGTAATTATTTGGGGAATAGGGTTTATTTCCTAGAAAGTGTTATAATTTTTATTCAGTTTGTTAAATCATGGAAAAATAAAAATAGTCAAAAATAGTCAAAAAACACACATAGCAATGTCTTCCTTTTTTTATTTTGCTCCTTTGGTAATGCTTATTTTTACTTTACCCTGTGGAAAAAAGAAATCAAATCAAATCAAATAAGAATAAAAAAAAAAAGAAAGAAAAAGAAATACATTTTTTCATGGTGTTAGTAATAAAAGACCTGGAAATTCTATTACCCTACTCGGCTTCATCAAAAGCCAGTTAGGGGGCACTGTTTATGTTTAGAAAAATGACAAACATTTCCTCCTCACTCTCTTTCTCCCAGATGTAACCGAACATGGGGTGGGGGAGATGTCCCCGCAGGGCTACGTTCATTTCTTTGGTCTGCTGATGACTGAACTCTCTTTTCAATGCATGGCATTTGCATGTGTTTTCCAAAACCACCACCTATGAGGTAAATTATTTCCTTTGGGCGTTCAAACTCAGCACAAGGTTGATTATAATGATGTTTATCCTTACACTGACTTCTGAACCAGAAAAAGAAAACAGACATACCCAAGAGACATTAACTTTGTTTTACTAAAGTTTATATAAAAAAAGAGGCCAAAGAGTCTATAGTAAAAACCCATGTTTTTCTTGACGACTTCTTTAATTATTTATATGTTAACGCTTCTACACAAACATTCAAACTTTAAATTCTCTCACCAATGATAATGTTTGCTTTTATTGATAATGCTTATTTTACCCATGACAGAAATGTGTCTCAATAATATTTCTGATAGAGATGTTTAAGTTTATTGTACTTTTTTTTTTTTAATCAATTAGTCTCAAGCAAGGCAACAATGCCACTAAGACGCAAGGGGCTACTGGGAGTGAAAGAGAATGAAAAGATTTTAGAAGGAAACAGAAACTTGATCCTAATGGGTAACAAGGTATAAACCTCTACTCCTGTTCAAAAGACTGGGAAGGTGTATGAACCAAAATGATAGGTGAAAAACACCATCTACTCCTATTGAGTAGAAAAAAAGAAAAATAATTAGCAAATAAAATTTCAGACGGAGATGTTCTGGTTTGAAACAGACTTTAGAAGAAACCGGAAATCCAATCCTAAACAGGAAACATTCATGTTCGAAAGACCGAGGAGGTGTCTGAACCGGACAATAAAAATTGTCTTTAAAACGTACGTCATGATAGAATTCAATCTGCCCCGTATAAATGTATTTCGGTCGGTGGGAGGCAGCGACTTCTTAACGCCGGCAGTGTCTGCTTCCATGAAGAAACGTCATACGTTTTCTTTGCTCTGTAAATGAAAAGGTAATTTAAAGATTTTAAACACAAGGAACCAAATCTTGTCTAACACCGCTTTTTTTCGGTTTACGCCATTATACAAAAAAAAAAATAGTTTCCTCAAAAATAATTTCACCTTTATATTGTGTCTTCTTCATAATTTCTTTGTGTCATTTGGTTCAACTTCGTCATTATGAAGTGAACAAATAATACAAAAATTGATTGATCAAATTGACAGATAAAAATCCCAACAAATTCATTTGAAATTGAACAAAAAAAATCCAGTTTTGTTTTTCTCGTTGCATCTTCTGGTCGGAAAGGTAAGTGGATGAAGAATCGAAATAATTTTGTTTGAACTAAACAAAACAAAAGGAATTGTTTTCATTTTTCCTTTTTTTAATTAGAATAATTTAATAATTTACAAATATTCTGTATTAATTTTTGTAGTAAGTCAAGTGACATTTTAAGAAGTAAAATCAAATTTTAAAAATAAATGTATTTTTGATAAATGGAAAATTTCACTAAATTCAACGACCCTCACGTATTAAAATAATTTTTTGACACTTGTTTGTGTGTATAAATAAAACATGTCGATTTTTGTAAAAGCTGGCGTCTATGCACGACATTATCGGAAAATAAGAAATATTATTAAAAAAGCAATAAGAATTATTTGTCTCTAGAGAAATGGGTATTTTTCAATTCATGTCTTTGTGTATGCGCCTCCGAAAAAGTCCAGCAAAATGCTTTAAAAAAAGTAAGAAAACTCGAAAGTTGTTAAATGAAAAAAGAACATTTTGAAAATTATATTAATAGCACGCAGATAACGTAAGTACACTTAAACTTTAAATTTGTTTACAAATGTAAAAGTTACGTTATTTCATGTTCATTCCAGTTAACGCTGGAAAAAATTGGGTTGCCTCCTAAAAAATAAACAATATTTTTAGGTTCTTCTTATTGTGTTGTATTGATTACCGTGACTAGAGGTTCCTTTCTCATACAATGTTAGCAAGCTTAAATTACGACTGAATAGTGAGTTCGAACCACTCTAGGTGCGTGCCCTATGCTTTCGGCCTGTGCCACATCTAAGCTTCGCTTAGAAAATAACCATAAAGATGATAAAGTAAACTAAACAGTCTCTCGTGCGTGCTTTTTGGGGTGTGGGGGTTATCGGTGACAAGGGTACCTTCGCAGATTTGCGATAGCTAAGGTTAAAAAAATAATAATAAACTGAAAAATCTTTCTTGAAGGTTTTATGTTTTTGCAAGCTAATTTAAATTTAATTATTTCCAATAAGCAAACTACTTTGCTCAATTTCAAAATTAATTTAATTTTTAAAATAAATAGACTCTTCACTGGAAGGATTTTTTTTTTTTTTTTGCTAAAATAACGCTCTTTTTAAGTCACTTTTCATCGCAATGTAATTCCCCTTTTTAAAAAAAATCTTCCATAAATATACTTTTCTGAAACTTTATTTGAGAAATATTTGAATTTGAAACAAATATTTAATTTAAGTTTATAGCAAAAAATGCATTTTTTTTTCTTTTTAATTCGGTGGTAACTGTTTTTAGTTTAAAAAAAAAAATAGGAATCTTTACCACATTAGTATTAATTACTCTTTCTCTAGAAAGAACTGTGGAAATTACACATTATTATTTTAATATTCTAATGAATCTTATTCTTAATTCTTCAGTTAATGATTGAATATCCATAGAAATTCCCCTATCACATGGTTAAATATTTGAGCTTAACAACTTTAACAAAATATTGCAATAAGAATCATAAATATGAATGCTGGTTCCTTTTTTAAGAAGTAAGGGGGTACAAATGAAAAGATCTGAAATTGACAACACTTTTCCATTTCACTGAAACAATTGTTAAATCCTATCTTTCCTTCTTTCATTTTCTCACTGAAACCAAGTAGTATCTTTTACCTTCTTTTCACAAATCATAATGGAAGAGTTCATTAATTATGAGGTATTAACAGAGCATAAATGTCGTGCAAAATAATAAAGGGAGGGACCAACACAATTATAATAGGATGTCCCTATCTCCAGTTTCCTACCAGATTATAAAACTTGTTAATCCCTAATACCACTCAATCCCTAAATATCATCCATTTAGCTTTCATATCCTCCTTTCATGGCAACAGAAGAGACCAGTTCCTTTCGCTATATATTTAATCAAGGCAATAAAGGCACTAGGATGCAAGAGTTTACTGAGTGTTAGAGAATATGAGAAAAAAAACTACTAAGGAGAGAGGACAATAAAAGGATTAAGAAGACAGAAGATAACGATTGACATTGCATTTAAATTTTTGAAGATCAAATTTGACTGGGAAGCAAAAGGCTAAAAGAGAGTTCCACAAGCAAGAAGTGTGATAGAAGAACCTGTTAGCATAGAACTTACAGTTACATCTAGTCATTTCAAATGTAAAATGATGAGACCTTTCCACCAATCTAGTATTGCACTGAAATTCATAAAATCTTGGTACCATAGAGGAAAGTTCAGCAGAACAGTTACCATAAAAGTATAGGGAAGCTATATTATGGCAGTGAGAAAGGGACTGGAGCTGAGATGCCAGGTTAGCATAACGGTCGTGTGACTAATGAAGAGAGGGACCAGCACAATTATAATAGGATGTCCCCGTCTCCCAAAAAAATTACTAAGGAGAGAGGATAATAAAAGAACAAGAATTAAGAAGACAGAAGATAACAATTGACATTGCATTTAAATTTTTAAAGATTAATGTTGTTTGGGAAGCAAAAGGCCAGAAGAGAGTTCCACAAGCAAGAAGTGTGATAGATGAAATTGTTAGCATAGAACTTACAGTTACATCTGTTCATTTAAACGGTAAAAATATGAGACCTTACGCATCTAGTACTGACCTGAAATTAATAAAATCTAGGTAGCATAGAGGAAAGTTTAGTCCGTCAGTTATGTGCCATGTATGATACATGCTTAGGTGATCATGTATGTTTCAATACATGACTGATAAGGCAGTTTTTTCCTGCAGTAGGTTGCCATTTCTTTCTGCAGTAGACCAGTTGCCATCCAAGGCTATAGAACCCCATTTGTCCTGCTATTTACCCACAGCTGGCAGGAGAAGAAGAGGATTCATACCTTTCCCAAGGGTATTAGCATGTCATGGATTCAACGGGAATTCAAATTCAGCTCTCTAATTTCTCAATCCTAGCCGCTACCCATTACTCCACAAAAGATACAAGGAAGCTATGTTATGGCTGCAGGAAAGAGACTGAAACCGAGATTTTATAAATAGCATTTATTATTTTTGTTGTAAATTCTCAAGAACAAAGAAAATATATAAATTCACTTTCATCATATGTTTAGATTTTATTAAAATATTAATCATTGCTTTTTAAAACAGTAAACCTTGTCAAGTGGAGGTAGTTAAAAAGCGATGTCAAAGGAAAAAAAACATCGTTTTTGGCACACATTGTTTTATTGTGGCCATGTTTATAGATATTTGCTGTTTTTTGTTTGTTTTTTTACAAAAGATCAAAAATGAAGTTCAAAAAATATAATTCTGAATTATGTCTTGACTCACACACTTCCTTAATGAGTGCTGAATTTTTTTTTTATCTGAAGCAAGAGTTTTTGCATTAAAGTCTGCGTTGATGTTTGAAGGTATCATTAATGTTTTATGGCATTATTAGCTGAAGGCAAGCAAAACAAATTTTAATGATCAATAAATTCTTCACTAATTTTTCTAGTTTACTTTTCTTTTAATAAATCTTTGAGAATAAAATACTTTGACCCATAGTTAAAATGTTTTCAAGTAATAATTAATGTGGAAAAGAATCTTTTTCTCCGTATCTTTCATTTTTTTATATTCATTTTTAGTGCAAGCAATTGAAAGTTTCATTAAGGTTAGTCATAGGTTTTGTTTCTTTAAAGAAAACAAATTTCTTGATTGTTGTAGGTTTGTTCTTCCATATCTCATTTGATTTATGGTGTGAAGTATTGAAAGTAATGGCAGATTGTCGTAGGTTTGTTCTTCCATATCTCGTTTGATTTATGGTGTGAAGTATTGAAAGTAATGGCAGGATTGTATGAGAACTATTGTTTAACTTTTCACCTTATTGACAAGTGAGGGCATACCTTCTGGCATGCAGTTTTGGTTTCACTTTGTTACCAAAGACGTTTGCTTCATTTACTCTCAGTAACTATGCATTCTTCAAGAAAGAAATGTTTCAACTTTTAATATTTGTAGGCTTAGTAGGTATATTGGATTATAAAATTAGCAAACTTATCTTCAACTGGATTAGTATCCAAAGAGAGAGAAACACCTGTAGACATGAAAATTATTACATTTCTTTTTAGACATCATTCTGCAGATAGAACAATTTATATATTGGACAAATTTGGATAGTTAAGCAATCTTGTTTTTCAAAATGTCAGCTAACAATGTATTTGATCTTCTGACTGCTGCATTAGTGTGTCCATGTTCTGGGAACAACTAGCCTTAATATATATTTTATATATCTCTTGCGTACATTATGTTTCTATTAGTATATCTTTTATTACTTTTTCTTCACAGATGTTTTGGCTGGACAGAAAATCATCAAATACATGAAGACAGTTATTATTGGGAGTTTAAGTGAAAGTAGACATCATGGAAAGAGAAGATATGCTACAATCGTCATGTAAAAGATGTGAATCTACATTTTTCAAAAGCATGACAATATTAACACACAAGAAATTATGCACTTTAAAATGTGCACTTTGTATTTCCAACTAAAATAGCATTCTACAAATGAATAAACACTAGACATATTCTTGTGAAGTTTGCAAATTTATATAAGGCAAACAGGATTTAGTGTGCTAAATGGAAACAAATGGTGGCAAGAAACCATATTCTTTTGAATTTTGTGGATCTGTATCTTCAGGAAACTCCTATTTGGTGAGACATATGCATCTACACAAGGGAATGAAACCATATTCTTGTGAAGCTTGCGAATCAGCATTCTTAGTGAAGTCACATTTGGAGCGCCATATGCGAACACATACTGGGGAAAAGCCATATAATTGTAATGTTTGTGGTTCAGCATTTTCACGGAAGTCATGTTTAAAGCGCCATATGCGAACACATACTGGAGAAAAACCATATTCTTGTGACGTTTGTGGATCTTCCTTTTTACAGAAGTCGCATTTGATGCGGCATATGCGAACACACACTGGGGAAAAACCATATTCTTGTAAAGTTTGTGGGTCTGCATTTTCAAGAAATTCATATTTGGAGTGCCATATGCGAACACATACTGGAGAGAAACCATATTCTTGTGATGTTTGTGGATCTTCCTTTTTGCAGAAGTCACATTTGGTGAATCATATGCGAACACACACCGGAGAGAAACCATATGCTTGTGAAGTTTGTGGATCTGCATTTTTACTGAAGTCATGTTTGGAGCGCCATATGCGAACACACACTGGAGAGAAACCATTTTCTTGTGGAGTTTGTGGATCTGCATTTTCTCAGAAATCATCTTTGGAGCGCCATATGCAAACACACACTGGAGAGAAGCCACATTCTTGTGAAGTTTGTGGAAATGCATTTTCACAAAAGTCATACCTGCGGCTCCATAAACGAACACACACCGGGGAAAAGCCATATTCCTGTGAAATTTGCGGATCTGCATTTTCAAGGAAGTCATGTTTGGAGTGCCACATGCAAACACATACTGGGGAGAAGCCATATTCTTGTGAAGTTTGTGGAACAGCATATTTCCTGAAATCACGTTTGGAGCGTCATATACGAACACATACTGGAGAGAAACCATACTCCTGTGAAGTTTGTGGATCTGCATTTTCACAGAAGTCATCTTTGGAGTGCCATTTGCAAACACACACCGGAGAAAAACCATATTCATGTGAAATTTGTGGATCTACATTTTCACAGAAGTCATCATTGTGGCTCCATAGGCGAACACACACCGGGGAAAAGCCATATTCTTGTGAAGTTTGTGGAGCTGCATTTTCAAGAAAGTCATGTTTGGAGTGCCATATGCGAACACATACTGGAGAGAAACCATATTCTTGTGAACATTGTGATTCTGCATTTTTGCAGAAATCACATTTGGCTCGCCATATGCGAAAACACAGTGAAGCAAAACTATATTCTTGTGAAATTTGTGGATCATCATTTTTGCTCAAGTCATATTTGGAGCACCATATGCGAACACACATTGGTGATAAATCACACTCCTGTTAAGATTGTTGATCTGTATTTTCACAGAAGTCATCTCTGGCATGCCATATACAAACACAGACTGGATTGAAACTATATTTGTGTAATGTTTGTGGATCTACATTTACAGTGAAATCATATGGGGAATGCTATATGCAAGTGCACAGAGAAGGGAATTGGTATTTTTCAAATCTAATAGATTAAAAGAAATAATATAATTGTGCACATAAGAGAGAGTATATATTCTTATAAACTCTCTAGTGCATTCTTTTTAATTACTTCAAATGTGAAATGACTTGTACAACATCACACTGGAGAGACACCATATTCTTGTGCATTATGTTGATCTCTTCATAAATAATTCACAGCTGAAAAGTTACATGTAATCACATCCTGCTTAGTCTTGTTAATATTTTTAAGAATTTCTCCTTTAAAAGGAAAAAAGCTAACATAAAAACCATATTTTAGCAAGGTTGTGGATGAACCTTTTCACCCAATATTTGTAAAAATGTTATCTGTTATCACAACTGAAATGTAAGAAACTGCATTTTAATTGAAATTTATGTTGTAAACATAATGAGAAAGTCATATCACAAGAGAAAATATAATTTGTATAAATTTTGGGAGTTCTGTCAAACATTTATATATGCAAATGGGACAAATAAAAAAAATTGGTATTTTGTGTACATAATTGAAATAAATTCATATTTTCAAGAATAACATAAATATGTATTTTGATTTATTGTATATTAAAATATTATAAACATTCAGTCTTTAATAAAATGCGTTAAAACTTTTGGAGGAAAAAAAAAAGCCCTCTTTTTTTTGTTTCCTTTAAACAAACAAAAAAAGTCATCCCCTCACTGAAAAGTTCCTTTCATAGAAATAATTCATGAGAGATAGCTAACAATCTACATGTCTTACACAGGATTTGAACTCGGTTCATTGATTTAGTTTTCCATATTTTTCACTATTAAGCCATAAACCTCTCCTATTTTTAGTGCAATGAATGCTGTATATTTGTTAATTTTTTTTTTCCTGATCTATGATGTTCTTATGTTAGGGACAACTCATTTTCCAGCTGAAAGCCTATTTCAAGATCTACCTCTGCCATCACCAGCAGGACAACTAGTTTTGTTTCAGTTTTGGCTTGCAGTAATTCTCATTGAAAAATTATTATGAAAACATGTCACAAGAGAAAATATAATTAATATATATTTCATGCTGGTCAGTCAAATATTTATACAGAGAGATGCAAACAAGTCTAAAAAATTTAGGGTGTATTTTTTCTACATGGATTAAATAAACTCATATTTTCCAGAGTCAAGTAAATATGAATTTTATAAGCAAAATATTATCTGAGAAATATGCTTTTTCTGTTTTATTAATAAAATGTGTTAAAATAGTTGAGATATTGGTGCAAAGTGAATGCAAACTACCTTGGCCAGAATTTGAACTCTGTTCACTGATTTAATTTTGCATTAGGTCACAAACCCCTCCTATATTTTCATGAATAAGGTAAATATGCATTTTGATTTATTATATATCAAAATGTGATGAACATTCTGAGTTTTTAATAAAATAAGTTAAAACTTTCTCAAATAAAATTGCAAAGGGAACATAAACTATCTAGAATTTGAAATCTGTTCGCTGATTCAGTTTTCCATATATTTTACTGTTAAGCCATAAATGATTCTTGTATTTGGTGCAATGAATATTGTGCACTTGTTAATTTTTTTTTTTTGATTTATGGCATTCTTAACTTTGGAATAACTCAATTGTAATGAAAATATGGCAAAACCTTTCACAAGAGAAAATATAATTCCCACCACCAGTGGAACAACTACTTTTTGTTTCATTTTAATTTGCAATAATTCACAGCTGTAGCTGGTTGAAGAAATTAAAAAACAATTCAGGCACTAAGAGCATAATTTGGTTTGAAATGTTAAGTCTCTTCATCTTGGTATATATTTTTTTTCCTTTTCTAAGGTCTTATTACAATTGATTTGGAAAAACTTTGGCTCCATCACCTCTCACCTAGTTAACAATGGTATGTAAAATGTTATATGCATTTTAATCTTTGAATTAATTATCCAGCTTAAAACTGTTTTAATGAAACAAAAACCATATTGGAAATATAAATTCCGTAATAAAAATATGACATAAAACACAAACATGAGAATAACTTATTTTATGAATAAGAAGTGAAATAAGAATTTTTATGCCAACTGATTTTGTCATAAATATACTTTTTTTATGATGTGAAAATATCTAGAAAAAATTGGCTCTTAGAAATGCATGGCTTTGCAGCAGGTTTAGGGTTATCATTTCCTACTCCTTGTTTACAATATCTAAAAATATGAGATGAAATTCATTGAATTTAATTGCATGACATTAATTTTACATAACAAAATTCTTGATAAAAGATTTTTCATTAATTTTGTAGTATAAAAACCTTTCACATCTATTTTATGTTTGTTATATTCCCTTACATGCAAATACCCTTTGGAAAGGCATGAATCCACCTCTTCTCCTCCCAGCTATGGGATAATTTGTAAGACTTATATCACTAAAGCATTATTATCTCAAAAAAAAATTATGATCTAAAAATATTTTCAGGCTTTAAATAATCAGCAAAGGGTTGATAAGCTATTGAAAATGAATTGGTCAATCAAACTTAAATTTAACATTTTTTTTTTAATACCTAGAAAAATATTGACTTCTAGAAATGCATAGTTTTATAATAGGTTTAGGATAAAAATTTAATTATATTAAATTTGCATAACAACATTCTTAATAAATGATTTTTTCATTAATTTTTTTTAGAATAAAAATATTACATTTGTTTCTACTTTCTGGTTGTAATGAGGAAATAAACTAAAATTCAACTTTTGAACATATTTTTGAGTAAGAAAAAAAATTACTTATAAAAAATAAATTTTTTCAATATATTTGTTAGGAACAACAATATCAGCTTACATTTTATATAAAGTGCTGGTTCCAGTACTATCACCAAAATTAAGCAACATTGAGCCTGGTCACTACCTAGATGGGTGACTGCTTGGGAATACCAAGTGCAGGTGGTGTAATGGATAATGGCTCTGAATTATTAATCGGTGAGCTGTATTTCAATTCCAGTTGGGTTCATTATATTGACTTATGTGGAAATAACCTTGGAAAAGGTATAAATTTACCTCCTCTCCCTCTAGCTATGGGTTAATTAGTAAGTCTTGTGTCACTCAATCATTATTATCTCCAAAAATAAAAGTGCATACAAAATATTTAGATTCCTGCATTACATGGCCTATAGGTTGATATGCCACTAAGCAAAAACAATCAACCAAAATAACAATATGATAGAGAAAACTATAAAATTTGTGAAAAATAATGTCATTTTAAAATAAATTTCTTAGTGGAACATAGAATCTAGGAAAAATGTCTTCAGAAGAAAAGAAAATAATAACAAAAGATTATTAAAACAAACTTTCTTGACAGTTAATATTTGTAAGACAGACAAAAATATCTGATTAGCAAATTATTTCTTTAAAGCAAGTAAATTTAAATTTTTCTATTATGGCATTGAAAGTGTGGTAAAAATTAGTATAATCACACTACTTCCTATTTATACACTTCCTTTATGATCATGTGATCTACTTAATAATGGAATTGCCCGTGTTGCTCACTGGCAATCTAGGTTCAAACTACAGTGTCAGCAATGACACTTACTCTTATACAACAATTTCATTCTCTTTCTCTCTGTTGAGATCAATCTATTCATATCTATATTTTATATATCAATATCATTCTGTTCATTTCTCTTTATTGGTACGTCAAACCTGACAGGATAGAAACGGACACCAAACAAATGTCTACTTCATTACTTATTGTCTCCAAAATTTGTTTGTTTGGGTTTTATGGCATATCAACCACTGTGGGTTATTTAATGCCAAATCCAGTTTATATGAATTTTAAATGCCTATTTTGTATGGAATAAAAAATGTATAGCTCGCAACATTATTGTTTCAAAAAAAAAAAAAAAAAAAAAAAAAAAAAAAAACGTATAGCTGGCAACATTATTCCTTCACGAAAAAACGTATAGCTGGCAACATTATTCCTTTACGAAAAAACTTAGAGCTGGCAACATTACTTTTTTACAAAAAAACTTAGAGCTGGCAACATTATTGTTTCAAAAACATAGAGCTGGCAACATTACTTTTTTACAAAAAAACTTAGAGCTGGCAACATTATTGTTTCAAAAACATAGAGCTGGCAACACTATTGTTTCAAAAACTTAGAGCTGGCAACATTATTTTTCTGAAAACATTATCTGAGACCTTGCTGTTGGATGCAGTTTATCGCCATACCCAGGACGTGGATGTAGTTTACAGTCATACCCAGGACGCGTCTCCAAAATTGAATTCAGTTTAAAATGTTAGATATAAAATATGAGAAAAATGGCATGACTAATTTCTCAATAAAATTCCTTCCAGTCATTCTACGTATTTATCAATTGCTTCGGAAAATATTTGATATTAAATTAAATATTTTTAATGTTTTTATAAAGCAATTTTTTTTTAGTCCTGTCATAAACAATCTTACTTTTTCTGAAAGAATTTATATTGATACATAAATTAATGAAAATCCCCCCCCTCGACTTATTTAAAAATCTTCATGTGCTGTGTCCTCCTCAGAAGGTAGGTGAACATGGCTCTCCACAATTTTCTGTCTTTTAAATTTTGTCTTTTTGTTAATTCTCCTAAGTCATGTTCTGCCATCCATTTACTCAAGATTACTAAGTTATGCATTGTTTTCCTCTTACCCTCAATGTGTCCTGTGAGTATCAGATTTTCCAAGCCCTCCTTCCTCATTACATGCCCCAGAAATTTCAACTGTCTCTTCCTGACGTTAAATATCAGTTTCTTTTTTCTTTCCATTTTCTCCCAAACCCTCATTGTTGCTCAGATTTTCAGTCCATGGTATTCTACACATTCTTTTGTAGAACTACATTTCTGTTGCTTCAAGTCTCTGCTTCATCTTTAGGAAGATTGTTCAGAGTTCACTGCCATACAGAGATATCATGTAACAGTCCAGTACTCTTTTCATTGTTTCTAACAAAGATTTTCTACCTCTTAATACTCTGATTAGATTTAGGACTGCATCTTTAGCTGTCTCAATATGTCTTCGGATTTCAGTAGGCACATGTTCCGTCCTCATTTAAAACACTTCTCAGATATTTAAGTTTTTGTACTCATTTGATTTTGGTATTCCCAATTTTTAATTTGCATTTTGAGCTTAAAGTTTAGCAAATTTAAATTACTAAATATCGAACCTCACCAAGCTGGCAAGGCTTTTTAAATCAGATTAATATGATATATGCCAATGTTCTGTTTCCTTTAATCTCAACAGGTCAACTGGAAAAAGTGTTAATTTCCTTCTGAATGTATTAAGTAAAAATAAAGACTTCAAGATGTGTATATACATGCATTTCTGATAATGTATATACATACATATATGCTTATTTGTTCTTACTCTGTATTGTTTCTTGCTGGTCATATTGAATCGAGAAATGATGGGAAGGTCAGAAAGGGAAATATTCTTGTTAAATTTTTAATGCATCCTTTTCAGATTAATATAAAATATTCTAAACAATCTAAAGAAAAATTTCAAAATTCTTCTTACAATACTGGAGATTGCTGAATTGTAGTAAGCTTTTGCATCTATGATTAGTAAATATAGTTTTTACTTAATAACAGTATCACCAAACTACTACAAATTAATACAGAATTTTATAAGATTCAAAACTTTATAAATTATTGCAATTCAAGTTATTTTACAAAATGAAAACAATTCTTGTAAAAATTTATTCTTCAAAATTTTTTTCTTAAGACTATTATCCATGATAAATCTTATTCATAAAAGCAATTAAAAGATTTTCTAATTGAATGTCTTAGTTTTATTGCATTTTTTATTTATAATTCAGAGCAGATTTCTTGAACTGGAGGTTCAGTTTGACAAAAAAAAATTGATAATTTAAATTCTCCAAGGACTTGTGCTTATAGCTAGTATTCATTATTAAGCACAGCAAAAATGACTTTCTTGAAATTTCACAAAATTAAATTAGTTGAGGTTAACAGATGTAAGAAAATACATATATTTTTTTTCTGAATAAGAAACATTTCTAAAATAATATCATTCATTTATGAATAAGCCCTGAAAGTTTCACTAAAATCTGACAATATCTGGTTTTTGCACAAATTTTCGAATCAATGTTTTTCACTGCAAAAAGACACTTAAATTTCCCATACTAATTTAAACGCACGTAATCAAAGAGGTTATTTTACAGATACGACAGCTTTATGCATATTAAATAGAACACGCACATGTAAGTAAGACATACAGAACCAAAACAGACATATGTACATTCATATGATTTTGTATCTTTCGGCTATTCTTGAAAAGTGACTTCAGCTTTCAAGAGAAAAAATATACAATATCAATGTTAATATGTAAAACCTACATTAAATGACACTTACATTGTATGAATAATATTGAAAATACAGTCAATGTTAATATTAAAAGATAACATTTAATGACACTTAGGTCTTATGAATAATACAAATATTTGAAAGCATTTCTTTTTTGTTTCTGAAAATTGCTGTCCTGCTTCCTGATGTTTCTAATCCAGTCTAAGATAAAAATTTGTCGATAAGATGAAAGAAACATCACAAATTAATAATGAAAGTGATTCGTTTGCCTATAACTACACGAGGGTGCTGAAAAATTAGTGGCTGAAGTTGTATTTCATACTTATCCAATATTAAAGAAGTTCCATTATCTGCTAACGCTCACTGACATGAAACAATTTATTCACTGCAATATTCAAAGTCTACATATGTATACAACATAAAAATCTATGCAAAAAGAAAGCTACCTTTTAAAAATGTTACAACAAAGGCAAAACTTTGTGAAATGCTTACATTCAACTAACAATTTCACAAGCTTCCTCATACCAAATATAGAAGGGCTTAATAGTGGATCATATGTAAGACTGAGTCAATGAATAGATTTGAAATTCTGGCTGAAATAGTTTCTATTCATTTTACATTTTACTTTTGTTTTCTGCTTTTTCATATTAAGAATATCAAAATGTGCCATATTTCCTTTTGTTTTCTCCTTTTTCATATTAAGAATATCAAAATGTGCCATATTTCCTTTTGTTTTCTCCTTTTTCATATTAAGAACATCAAAATGCACCATATTTCCTTTTGTTTTCTCCTTTTTCATATTAAGAATATCAAAATGTACCATATTTCCTTTTGTTTTCAACTTTTTCATATAAAGAATATCAAAATGTACCATATATCCTTTTGTTTTCACCTTTTTCATATAAAGAATATCAAAATGTGGCATATTTCCTTTTGTTTTCTGCTTTTTCATATTAACAATATCAAAATGTGCCATATTTCCTTTTGTATTAAGACATTTTATTAAAAAGACCCTGAAAAGCAATGTTCATCAGAATATATTTTGTTTATATGAAGGCTTCCTTCATATAAATAAAATATATCCTTACACCAAATATAGGTCTTCATGGCCTAACAGTAAACAATATGGAAAACCGATTCAGTGAATAGAGTTGAAATTCTGGCTGAGATAGATTCTATTCACTTTACATTTAATATCTCAAATGTATTAAGACATTTTATTAAAAAGACCCTGAAAAGAAATGTTCATCAGGAAATATTTTGTTTGTATGAAGACTTCCTTACACCAAATATATGGCTTCATGACTTAGCAGTAAACAATATGGAAAATTGAATCATTGAATAGTGTTGACATTATGGCTGAAGTAATTTTTCTTTTTTTTAACTAATATCTCAATTTACCCCATAACTGTCAGGAGCAGAGACCAATGTGAATAAGGGATACAGTAAAGATCTATATTCTGAAAATATTAAAAAAAATCTATAAAAGTTTGGAAAAGTGATGATTACTAATTCAAACTAAAATTCATAAATGCTCAACCCTCATTACACCAAATATAGCAGATGTTTATAGTTTAAAGTGTAGAATAGTGATTGCCGACCTGTGAACAATCTGGAAAATAGAATCAATAAATTGAGATCAAATTCTGAAAGACCCTGAAATGGAATCATTCTAATATTTTGGAAGTAAATCAAAATTTATATTTACCGTGAAAACGGGAGTTTATTTGATCCATGTACAAAAAAATGCATCAGTAAATATTTTTTTATTTGTCCTGTTTGAATCTACAATACAAATCAACCAATGTACAAATTATTGACACCTCCATGAAATTTATATACATCATATTTTCACTTGTGATATCTTTTTGTTTTCATATTTTTAATGGAAATGTCAATGAAGATGCAGATCCTTACAGTTCAGTTGGGATTTCACAAATAATCAGTTACCTCCACAAACTAGATCAAAATAGGATTTTTACGTTAGCACATTTATTTTTAAATGAGAAATATATAAAAAGAAAATAAAGCAAACATGAACCTTTGTACCTCCTAAAAAAATGGAGTGTAAGAAGGACAGTTTTTTCATTGACACTGCTATTAATTTAACTACCTTCACTCCTCAGCAATGTCTATTGTTTTAAAAAGCAATGATTAGAATTGTAGTAAAACTTAACATATGATGAAAGTGAATTTTTGCATTTTTTAGAATTAACAACAAAAATAATTATATATTTACAACATTCTAAAATCTAATTGTCGTAAAACTAATGCAATATTTATCATTTACCAATTTATAAAGATATAAATCCGATAATATTTCATAAACATTTACTAAATTATTAAAATATGTGAACCAATTATAAGTAAATCCTTATTATTTACCATTTTATAAAGTTTGAATCAATTGACAATTAGCTGATGTTTGGCCAGCCATTCCAACAAACAATCTAATAGTATAAATAAATTTAATCAATAAATAATGTTTTAATATAAATGTATAAATTCACTTTCATGTTTAAGTTTTACTACAATTCTAATCATCACTTTTTAAAACTATAAACATTGATGGGGAGTGAAGGTAGTTAAAATAATAGCAGTGTCAAGGGAAAAACTGTCCTTCTGACAGACCATTGTTTTGCAGGCACAAAGGTTCGATGTTGCCAAAAAAACTTTGATACACACAACTAAAATTTATATTCTGCACGTGTTAGCATGCAATTTTCAGCTGAGAATTAACTGAAAATTCACATTTACAAGAAAATGGTGTCCCCCCAGTGTGTCCACAAAGCACACTTTTCAAATTTAAAACTTTTGTAAAAGATGTATTAAATATTTTACAAGAATATTTTTTATCCATTGTGTACAGACGATGTATTTTTAATCCATTATATTTGCAAACACTGACTCACTCCACAAGAATATAATTTCTGTCTAATTAGTGTTTGCACAGAAAGCATCAAATGACTTTAGCAGAAGTATCCTTACACGTATCAGAGCAGTTTCTCTTCAGTGTGTGTTTGCGTATAAGCCCATCAAACTTGCCTGAAAATGCAGAATCATAAATGTTGCAACAATATGGTTTCTCATCAGTGTGTATTTGCGTATGTCTATAACAACTGTAAAAATGCAGATACAAAAACCTGACAAGAATATTTCTCTCCAGTATTGATTTGTTTTTATTTAACTGCTTATCAACCCTTTGTCTGTTAAGCTGAAAATATTTGGGATTATAAGAATACATTTCTGTTTTTTGTAAGTGAATACAATTTTACAGAGATAATTCTTTTCTAGATATCACATAGAAGATACCAGATATCACATAGTTGTGCAGAATAGACGGATTCATACTTTTCCAAATTGCATTTGCACATGAGCAAAAATAATTCTCCAGTTTTAACATTTTGTGAAAATATAGACCTTCAAATTTTATCTCCAGTGGAGATTTGTGGGGGATGTAGAAAATTTGGCATATCTACAAAATTCACATACATATGTTTTCTATCCTCTGTGTGTTTGCATATGGTGTTTCAAGAGTGACTTTTATAAAAATGCATATCCACAAACTTCACAGGAATAGGGTTTCTCTCCAGTGTGTAATCTCATATGATGCTCCAATGTTGACTTCAGTGAAAATGAAGATCCACAAACTTTACAAGAATATGGTTTTGCTCCAGTATGTGTTCGTGTATGGCACACTAAAACTGACTTCTGTGAAAACGCAGATCCACAAGTTTCACAAGAATATGAATTCTCTGCAGTGTGTCTTCATATATGGTGCTCCAAAGTTGATTTCAGTGAAAATACAGATGCACAAATTTCACAAAAATATAGTTTCTCTCCAGTGTGTATCTATGTTGCTGCAAATTTGACTTCAGTGAAAATGTAGATCTACAAACAACACAATATGGTTTCTCTCCAGTGTGTGTTCACATATGATGCACCAAGTGAGACTTCCATGAAAAGAGAGATCCACAAACTTCACAAGAACATGGTTTCTCTCCAGTGTGTATTTGAATATGATGCTGCAAATTTGCCTTCAGTGAAAATGCTGATCCACAAACTTCACAAAAATATGGTTTCTCTCCTGTGTGTGTTCGCATATGGCACACCAAATCTGACTTCTGTGAAAATGGAGATCCACAAACTTTACAAGAATATGGTTTCTCTAAAGTATGTGTTTTCAGATGGTACTCCAAACATGACTTCAGTAAAAATCCAGATCCACAAACTTAAAAAAGGGTTCCTGTCCAATGTGTATTCACATATAGCATACTAAATGTGACTTCCATGAAAAAACAGGTCAATAAAATTCAGAAGAATGTTATTTCTTTCCACTGAGTGTTTCCATATGGCACAATAAATTTAATTCTTTAGAATGATCTGTCAACTTTACAAGAATATGGCTTTTCTCTAATTATTACTCCCAGATTAGACTGCTTTTGTAGGAAAAGCGCACCACATATTGGAATGCACATGTTCTTTTGCCGGGTAAAGTTCCAAAAATATAGAAACTTTTACATGATGATTGCAACATATATTTCTCTGTTTTAATGAAAAGGCTAGTCTTCCTTTCTTTTATTTCAATTTCTAAATAATAACAGTTTTTATGAGTATCTTGATTTTCTGTTCTGCCGAAACATCTGTGAAGAAAAAGTAATAAAACATTAACAGAGACAGTGAATAATAAATGAAATCAGTTCATAGTTTAACAGATACATTAGAGGATATATTCGGGCTAGTTGAGCTCAGCACAGGGACACAACAATGCAGCAGTCAGGAAAGAGCAATAGAAAAAAAAATCAATGTTTATCTTAAATCATTTCATTTTGAGTTAAAAAGTCTAATTTTTAATATGCATAAAATATTCTTTTAGAGATTGTTTTTCCACTTGTAAACACATGGTTTTGACAAATACAAAAATACAACAGCATAGCAATTAAAGGTGATTAAAAATAATAAAAAGAACATTTACACATGAATGCTGAAGTGAGACAAAAGACTGACATCATAAAAAAGCATTAAACTCAAAGCATAATGGCCAAATGACACTTTGTTTCTCACATTAAAGAGGAGAGAATGAGGAATCAATTTCAAGTATCAAATAAAGTATTTTTGTTATGAAAATCAAGATGGTGACATGAATCTGGTAATTATGAGTTTTTTTGATACAATTCAAACATTTCAACCAGATATCAACACAAGAGAAAAACTGTGCAATTAATAAGAAGAAAATTCTGATATAAAATCAGTTTGTATTCACTCTGTAGGATCATGATTTTGAAAGTGGTAGTATGAAGGTTGTTTACTTGTAAATATAATATATACCAGGAAATCTTTAAAAGAAAAAAAGAAAAAATGGCTTTTAAAAATCAGCTACACATTGGCAATACTTATTTAATGAAAATAATTTTTGGAAAATTAGCATTCCAATAATTGGCAAAGAATGAATGATGCTTTGTATGATTAGCTCACCAAATTTACTGATAAACCCCTAACCTATTTTTTAACACATATTAAAAATACGTCTGAAGAAATTATCTTTTTTAGTTTTCTCAAACAAAACCCCATAGAAGCTATGTGAAATGTGACTCGTATTATATTGGAAAGAAATATCTATAGAAATTTTGTCCTCTTCTATAAATTGGTTATAAAACATTTAGCAAAAATACATAAAACAGATAGCCTGAAAAGTTGTTTAACTTCCAATAACTGTTATATGTTCTGGTAAATCTTTTAAGAAAATAATGAAATAAACAAGCTGACTTTGATAATTTTTCAAAGAAAGATGTTACCTGTGATTAGTTTATCAAATTTATTTACTTATAAAATCCTAAACTCGTTGACTTTTAGACATTTTAAAAATAGATCTCTGGAGAAATTCTGTTTAAATTTTTATCCAGTAAATACTAGAGGATCTGAAGGAAGAGTGATTCCTATTAAATTGGAAAGAAATGGCAATAGAAATTTTGCCCTCTTCTACAAACCTACATGAAGCCACTAGTGGCTTACTGATGACAATGCCAGTGGGCCTCTAGTGACCCGCCAGTGGTAACATTGCCAAGACAAACACGCTGGCAGTTTGACAGTGGTAAACACTAGTGGCATGCCACTCAGTGGCAGATTGTTGGTTTGCATGTAGGGAATTTAATATTTTCACAAAAGCACCACACCATAAAAGTGTTTAAAGATTAAAATTAAATGGTAAATCATTTCAAGTGTTGTCTATGCATGATTTACTTTTTGGCTTGGTTGGCTGAAGCCTAGGCATATCAAAATCTATGGGAGACTCCAATCAAGTTGTCTAATGTTTCTAAAATTGTTATAGATCTTGATTAGAGCCTCAAAAGTGAAAGAGCTGAAAGCCTCTCTATCTAAATCACAGGATTACTTTGCTAAATTTACTTATCAACTCTTAACCAAAATGATTTTTACACTTTACTATTTTTTAAAATAGGTATCCCAAATTAAAATTGTATTTGGAATCTAAAAACATTTCAAACATACAAGTACAGCCATTAATTAACAAAATATAAAAAAAACAAAATGGTACCAAATTTATTTTGGTAGCTCAGTTAGTAAGAAAATTATGACCATTAATTAGTCAGTTTTTCATCTAATATATATTTAGACTAAATATATATTCATTTAAACATTACCCACTTTAGCGAATCTGTGGATGTAGCTATACAAAAAAGAAAAAAAAACAACACTTGTCATTGTTTTTCTAAATAAAATTTTTTTTTTAAAAATTCAATAAAAGCTTCACTTTCAAAAGTGTCTAAAGACTTCTTTTGGTTTTGCACAGTAATTGAGATGAGTAAGAAGAGGAAGATCAATAAAAAGGCCGTTAACTAAGTAAGCTTTCCCACATGACTGCTCGAGGTAAGCAACGCCAGTAATGGTGAACAAACCAAACGTGAATGAGTCCGAATTTTCTTGTGAATAATTCTAAAACAGTAGATTTCCACAAATTTTTACTGTTATTTTCAAAATAAGTATGTAAATTTACACCAAAATGGAAATTTTCAGGAAATTTAAGTTACAAACAATGTGTGGGGCTTAAACTGCAAATTAACCCTTTTTTTTAAAAAAAAAAAAAAAAAAAAAAAAAAAAAGAAAACGAAGTTAGCTAACCTCTATTGTTTGAGTTATGAAGATATTTGTTCCTATAGCTGGGTTTTTTAGAACATCTTCAAATACATCCATCAGAATTTTGGACACCACAGTCATATTTCTACAAAAATCTTCACAAGTTCTTTCTTCTGCATTCAACTTTTTTCTTTCAAAAAAAGTTCTCCTTGATCTTCAAAGGTTCAATTATATTTTTCTACTTACATTTTTTGTGCATGTGAATTGTGACCATGATTCTCTAGACATTTACCAAAATTGCAATAAAATCGGATAATTCCTTGATTTTGGCTAAATTTAAAAACAAAAACTTGATACCTTAAATTGTGCACGATTTTGAAAGTACCAAATAAAGAATAACTGAATAACGAGTAAATTGTAATTTTCTTAACACAGACTTTTTAGTAGGTACCTCCAAAATTTCCCTGAAAAAAAAAAAAAGAAAAAAGAAAAAAAAAAAGAAAAAAGAAAAAAAAAAGGATAGATGATAAGAAAAAAATGCCCAAGATAATAAAAAACAAAATTTTATTGTCAAAAATATATTTTTTGTGTTATCAGATCAAAGGATTTTTTATTTGTTGGAACTTTTTAAAATCTTTCTTAGTTTATAAAACCTTGGAAATTTTAAGAAACAAAATGCTTTTGGTTTTTTTATTTTAAAATCATTCCAGCAAAATCGTTGTAATTAGACCAAACTAAATATGATTTTTTTTAGATTTTATTCCATAAATTTTCCATCTTTTTTTTTTTTTTTTTTTTTTTTTTTACAAATTAAAAACATGGGAGTTTTTTTTTAATAAGAAAAAGTAAAATGTTAAAAAAAAAAAAAACATATTCTATAAGGAACTTGTTCTTTTTATATCAACATGTTCAAACTCACTTTATTCTAATGAAGATGAATTAAAATAAACTTCCAAACAAAATAAAAATAACAAAATCAAACTAATTTCCTTTTTCCTTTTTTAGTTAAGTTTATAATTTAAAGCATAATATTAGGTTGGTGCAAAAATAATGATGTAATAATGTCGTTTTTTGACGTTAAAAAATACGTCAAAAAACGACATTATTACGTCATTATTTTTGCACCAACCTAATAATTAAATAAAATATGACATGATGAAATAAAATCCTAACTGAATTGTTATTTTTATTTTTTATTTGGTAAAAACTAACAGTGAATAAAAAAATAATGATTTCTTTTCTTATCAAAATTATTTGTCTTCTTCCACTTACCTTTCTCATAGAAAAAAAAAAAAAAAAAAAAAAAACCAGGGTGATTACTTTGTTTCTGTTCATATGATATTGTTGAGATTTCAATATTAACTAACTCAACTTTTCATATTATTCTCTCAGTTTATATAATGTCCAAGTTATAAGGAATAATACAAAGTACCAAGAAATGAGAAAGCTTATAGATACAAAAAAGGTGAAAATACTTTTAAAAAGAAATATATTAAAAGAAATTAAGTAATCTGTCTATATTTCTGAGATGAGGTATTATGTACATTATTTACATTATTCGGACTATTGTCCTCATCTTTGTCGCCATATTTATCACAATGTTTCAAGGACACATGGCACAGTGGATAAAGGCGTTGGTTAGATCCAGTGACAGGACCCAAAGAGTGTGAGTTCAATACCCGGTTAAGGCAGTGGAGAACTTTCAGAGGGAAATTAACAGGAGATAACTGATAACTGACATCCATCAAACATGGCACGTGGAACTAGAACAGTCTATTCCGGTGAGCGAAATAAAGGGTTCAGTTTGACATTCCAACCACCTGAAGAAGGCCGGAGCGTACAATTGCCGAAACGTTGTGATAAATATGGCGACAAAGATGAGGACAATAGTCCGAATAACGTAAATTAAGTAATGTTAGGCAAGATTTGGTTCCTTGTGTTTAAAATCTAAAAAAAAAAATATTGGCATTAACAAATCAAAGATATTCAAAAACAAATTGCTGACAAGTTGTTGTGTAGTCATATATGTAAAGTACCACCAAAATTTTAGATAAAAACCTTAAAAACACATTCTAATCACTTAATCTAAATGTCTCTTTTTTAATAAAATGTTGGTTTTATTTGAAAGATAGTATATAAATTATATATATATATATATATATATATATATATACTTTTTCTTTTTACAATTGATTATTTCTTGTGTAGAAGATCAAGTAAGAGATAATTTAACAATTCTGAATTACTCTGGAATGATTATTGCTTTTAATATGAATAACATTCATTATATTAAGTCATAATTCTTGTCAAATAAAAATATATTTTAAATTATTGCTTAATGTTAAAAATTATTCTTTTAAAAGAAGAGGTCTACTTTGAAGGAAATTAAATGCCGAATTGATATACGTTGTAGTTTTCTTTTTATAGCACCAGTCCTGATACTTTTTGATCAGGCCATGTATAGTGAGAAATACCTGATAACTATACAAAAAGAACCCACACGACAGGAACAAAATAACGTGAATAATCTATCTACCTGGAGTAAATAAAGTGTTCAGTTTGAAATTCCCTGAAGGTTATGATGATTGACAGATTCCTTAAGAGGTCAGAGGGTACAACTATCAAAACAGTACAATTTTGACAAAGAAGATGGGAATATTAGTTTGAATGTAAATAATGATAACTCTTCATGGAGGAAATTCAAACAGGAACCATGCATTTTGTCATAGTTCATGTATAATCTTTTCATCTTGCTGTCATCAATTATCCTCTCTAGAATTACTTTTCAGTTTTTCATCTGAATCTGCCACCAAGACAATGTCATCTGTATCATGTTTGTTGTTAATGTAATGTCTGCTGATAACAAATCCTGGCAGGTCCCCTAATTCTCTTAGTCCTTTTCTCTTGCTGACATCAACTATCTTCTCTATGATTATTTTTCAGTTTTTCATCTGAATCTGCCACCAAGACAGTGTCATCTGCATCATGTTTGTTGTTAATGTAATGTCTGCTGATAACGAATCCTGGCAGGTCCTCTAATTCTCTTTGTCCTTTTCTCTTGCTGACATCAACTATCCTCTCTAGAATTACTTATCAGGTTTTCATCTGAATCTGCCACCAAGACAGTGTCATCTGCATCATGTTTGTTAATGTAATGTCAGTTGATAACAAATCCAGGCAGATTTTCTAATTCTCTTAAAATGTTTTTCTATATAAGTTAAAAGATCTGACAAAAAAAAAAAAGACATCCTCATCAAACTCCTCTATTTTAGTCTACACACTCACTATTTCAATATAAGCTCCTTTGATGTTCTCCAAATAGACTGTGTATACTTATCCCTGTATACTTTTACTGGCATGGATTTTACAAGGGAGTGAACTTGTTGGAATGGGAATTGAAAAGTTGGTATGAAACACCTTGACATCCAAGCAATGTAATTTGAATTTTACTGGTATATGAGAAGTACCAAGCAGTTTGCAAAACAAAATCACAAATTTGGACAAAAAAAAAAAAAAGGCCCCCCAAAGACATCAAAATATGTTAAAACTTTTCATCCTTTAATATTTGTGTTGGGAGTCTGCTTGGGTGCCTCGGGTTGCTTTATGCCCTATGCTATCTTATCAAAATTTGCTTTTTTCTATCTATATATACATTACAAATTAAGCATGACTATCGTTTTTTTTTCATCCAAATCCCTGAATTTGTTTTGTTCATGCTAAGTCTTAAAAAAAAAAAATTCTACAAAAATTAACTACATTTTTTTTATCCCTAATGAGGAATGTGTTAAAATGATTCAACTTTTTAGCAAGGAATATCTCCAGTTGATGTTAAAAATGGCTGCAAAACAGGGTTGATTTATTTAAGATGGAATACTTTGTATTTATTAGGTTGGTGCAAAAATAATGTCGTCTTTTGTCGTATTTTTAACGTCAAAAACGACATTATTTTTGCACCAACCTAATATTAGGTAGGTGCAAAAGTAATGACGTAATAATGTCGTTTTTTGACGTATTTTTTAACGTCAAAAAACGACATTATTACGTCATTATTTTCGCACCCACCTAATAGATACATTATATTTATTTTCAATTTTTCCAGTTGAATTATTCACCTATATTGCATATGTGGTCCATTACTGAACATAATTAGATTCAAATAAAATTTGGATTTTATATAAATACTACCTTATAAAAATTGAGATGTAATAGAGTGGGCGGGACACGAGAACATTAAACTGACCCTGAATCTACTTATGTGTTTTTCCTCATAAATACCCACAATGTCTTCCTCTTTGGTAACTACAAGTGACACGCCAACATATTTGTTCATAAAACTCAATTCTCCCCTTCAAAACACTTTACATATGAGGATCAGCGAGAGAACTGAATTTGTCATTGTAATATCTTATAACATGAACAAGAGATTTGTCTCTCAGCAACTTTATTGTAATATACAATACGACCATTATAGAAAAAATTATAATGAAAAAGAAAAAAAAAAAAATTATATAAAATTAAAGGGTAATATAAAAAATACCATAAACTAAGTTTGTTTATTGCACTTTCCTTTGAGAGGAGAGTCAAGGAAATGAAGCCTATTACCAACACGAATGCATAACCACATACATAAGATATTAAAACACACCCAAACTTTATTTTCTACCCAATAATAGACAATATTACAAACATGCTAAAAAGATTCCATGACACAACACACCATTTAAATCAAAGTGTCTGTTAGTTAGAAATTAACATCATCATTTGAAATATTTGACCAATCAGAGAGGAAACTAAAATCCTATTTTTCTCAAGCCTACTTTTGGGAAAAATTTCTTAAAAAAGCCATAGATTTCCATGTTCAGAGAGTAGATTGTCTCCAAGCCATTTCAAACACAAGAGAAGGCAAGGCTAGATAACTCCCCACCAAACATGTACTGTGACTTCAAACAAATCGGCTACAGAACAGCATGACCAGCCAGTTGGTGACTTCAAACGAAACACTGTCAAATGGTGAAAGTAATTTCTAAACTACATATCTTTGTGAAGATAACTATTTAAAAGTCTTTTCTAAACTACAACTTTTTTTTTAACAACTACCCAAAGACATTACCTTAACTAAAGAGACCATTTTTTATTTATGTATCGAATTCATCCTTTTATGATTGCAAATTGAATTTCTTAACCTTGCTTTTATGATCATTGGCTTTGAAAATATCCTCTTACATTGCACTTGAGTAACTGATAGTGTTCAGATAATTTATAAATTTCCTACTCCTTTTTATTAGTAAAACAGTTATTAGCATTTATTTCTTCATTAGATAGCAAACAACCCATATATTCACTGGGTTCCTTTTAAAAGTAGTTTATGATACAAAATGATGAGGTAACAATTTTATCAATTTGTATTTGCAGTAAAAGTTATTGTAATAATTATTATTATTCACATTATATCTTACTTAGATCAAATGCAATAAGAAATTAATAAGGAAAAGTTAATTTTTTTAGAATGTAATTGTAAACCGATAACACAAATTTATTGCCAGGATAGAGTTTAAACAATACATAATACCAATTACTTATCTGTATAAAATGTATATTTTAAACATTTTTTCATAAATGTATCACAGATGTTGAGTAAAATGTCGCAAGACACAGGTTCACCCAAGCATGTATGATGTATGGCACTTGAGTACCAGTGAAAATTTCACAGTTTTACTATTTGAATTTCCTGATGAATCATAATTTTTAAGTTGAATAAGATCCTTATAATTTAATATATATCAGGTCATCCCATAAGTTCTGTCCGAATTTTGAATAAAGAAAACAAGTGACCAAATGTTACATTTAATTACAGATTCAATCAACAATGTATTTTTCCTGATTATCTATGACTTCCTTCCATCTATTAACAAGCTTACTAATTCCATTACTGTAAAATTCTTTTGGCTTTGATACGAAGAATGCACAAATGTCAGTTTTAACCTCTTCCTGTGTTACAAAAGCTGTTTCTTCCAAATGATTCTGTAAGCTACGAAACAAATGGTAGTCTGAAGGAGCAAGATTGGGAGAATAAGGTGGATGAGGAATTTTCTCCCAACCAAGTTCTTCGATCTTTTGGGGCATGATTCTTGCTGTCTGGGGTCGCACACTGTCCTGATGAAACATAACCCATTTTCAATTCACTAGAGTAGGTCTTTTTTTCCTCAAAGCTTGGTTCAAACACTCTAATTGCTGACAGTATGTTTGAGTATTAATTGTTGCATTAGGTGGTAAGAATTCAAAGTGGATTATTCCTTGGTGATCCCACCAGATTGAAAGAAGAACCTTTTGCCCATGAAGTTCCCTTCTTGGCTGTAGCTGGGGTCCTTCCCCTTTACCAAGCGACTGTCTACGATGCTAAACATTTTGATAAAAGATCCATTTTTTGTCTCCAGTCTATCCAAAAAAGTTGAAATGGAGAATGGAGAGAAGAGCAGATGTCAACTCAGGATTTGAGGTTGTTTTCAGACAATACATGAGGCACCCATTTTCCAAGTTTAGGAACTTTTCCAAGTTCTTGAAGATGACGATGAACCACTGCCAATTCCTCAACTGATAAAGCAGGATTTTCTTCAAGGGCTGCTTCAAGAAGCTTTTCATCAAACTCAACTGGATGTCTGGTTCGATTTTCATCTTCAAGGGTGAAATCTCCACCTCTGAATTTTGCAAACCATCTTCTGCAAGTTCTTTCATTCACACATTCCTCTTCATAAACTGAGTGAATGTTTCTAGCTGCTTCGGCTACTGAGTTTCCTTTCTTGAACTCATAAAGCATTATGTGCCTCAAATGATTCTTGGGTACTTCCATGTTAGCAGGGTTTTAATCAAACAAAATTTAATTTTATTGTTCTCTGAAATAAAATTTGATCAGTTTAAATGCATCTAAACATAAAAATAATGTTCAGCTCCATTAGTCATTATAAAATACTCTTTAAATTTCGTTCATTTTTAAAAAAAAGTTAAAATTCGGAAAGAACTTATGGGATGACCTGATATATATATATATAACCCTTGTGAGTTCTCTGATTATAAAATACCTGTGGAGATTCCCAAATTACGTCGTTAAATATTTGAGCTTAACAACTTTAACAAAATATTGCAATAATAATTATAAGTACTTATATAAAGAAGTAAAAATATTCAAACGAAAAGATATGAAATTGACATTTTTTCCCCCATTTCACTGAAGCAGATATTAAACACAAGAGAACATTATTGCCTCTTCTGTCTTCTCTTTCTTCTTTGTTTATTTTTGTCATCGATACATCTTCATTTATACTTGCAATCAAAACCGAATAGTCCATTATTTATTTCAGGGTCATATGACCATTTTCAAAAAGTTTATTCAAAGAAATCCTGCACATCTGAAACCAGATTTTCATTTTTGGATAACTGAAAGCAGTTTTAGCACAAACTTTGCAGACAACTCAATCACAATGAATTAGTCTGCAAGCACATCTTGGAAATGTTTGAATCACTTATACACTCATCTCCATAGACGTTTTGCAACTTTATACAGGTTTCTCTGCCAGTATCAAAAAATGATCAGATTTACAAAATTTGCATAGATATGTTTTCTATCCATTGTGTGTTCGCATATGGCGTTGCAAATGTGATTTCTGTGAGAATGCAAATTGACAAACTTCGCAAGAATATGGCTTCTCACCAGTGTGTGTTCGCATATGCTGCTTCAAGTGTGATTTTCGTGAAAATGCAGATCCACAAACTTCACAGAAATATGGTTTCTCTCCAGTGTGAGTTTGCATATGGCGTTCCAAACGTGACTTCTGTGAAAATGCAGAACCACAAACTTCACAGGAATATGGTTTCTCTCCAGTGTGTGTTTGAATATGCTTCTCTAAAGATGACTTCCGACAGAATGCAGATTTGCAAACTTCACAAGAATATGGTTTCTCTGCAGAGTGTGTTCTCATATGAAGCTCCAAATTTGATTTCCGTGAAAATGCAGATCTACACAATTCACAGGAATATGGTTTTTCTCCAGTGTGTATTTGCAAATGATCCTGCAAAGTCGACTTCAGTGAAAATGCAGATCCACACACTTCACAAGAATATGGTTTCTCTCCTGTATGTGTTCGCATATGGCGCACCAAAGATGACTTCAGTGAAAATGCAGATCCACAAACTTCACACGAATATGGTTTCTCTGCCGTGTGTGTACGCATATGGTATTCCAAAGATGATTTAAGTGAAAATGCACTTTCACAAATACCACAAGAATATGGTTTCTCTCCTGTGTGTGTTCGTATATGGCGCACTAAAGATGACTTCAGTGAAAATGAAGATCCACAAACTTCACAAGAATATGGCTTCTCTGCAGTGTGTGTTCGCCTATGGTATTCCAAAGATGATTTATGTGAAAATGCACTTTCACAAATACCACAAGAATATGGTTTCTCTCCCGTGTGTGTTCGTATATGGCGCACCAAAGATGGCTTCAATGAAAATGATGATCCACAAACATCACAGAAATATGGTTTCTCTCCACTGTCTGTTTCCATACTTAACACTAAATCAAAGAAAGCTCTGCAATCTGTACGAGATAATTTTTACTAATATCTAACACATTGCTTTTGTTATAAAAACAAAGGACACATTTCAAAGTACCTGTTTTTGCTAGTTACTTTTCCTTTGATTCTTTTGAAAATATAGACAGACAACTTTTAAAAGAAAATTGTAGCATATATTTCTCTGACTTTGATGGAAAGTCAAGTGTCTTGTTTTCTTTCATTTAAACTCCCAATAATAATAGTTTTATGCATATCATCATTTTTTGTTTAGCCAAAACATCTGTAAAGAAAAAGAAATAAGACATATATTAACAGAGACAGTCAATAAGATATGAAATCAGTTTATATATTAACAGATACATCGAGTTATATATTAAAGAAAAAGCATGGTATGTGGAAGTAGAAAAATCTACCCCAGTGGATGAAATAGAGGGTTCAGTTTAAAATTCCAATCACTTGTAGAAGACCAGAGCATACAACAGCCAAAACATTAATATGTCGACAAAGATGATGACAACAGTGTGAACAATCTAAACAGTGTAAATAATATTAAGGCTAGTTGAGATCAACACTAATAGCAACCAGGGAAGTTCAATAATAAAAAAACAAATAAATTTAAACAAATGAATTCCTTTGGAGTTGAAAAGAGGACTACACAATATACAAGTATGTGTTATTGTTCTGAAAACTTCAAATGTCTATATAAATTTCATTATTATTTTAGATATTCTTTTCACTAAAAAAACAAACTTCCTGATAAAATACAAGCATATGACAATATATTTTGAACATAGCTTAATTTAGCTTCTGCACCCAAAAGATGTAATTTGAAAATAAAACAAAGCAGGTCATAAACTTTCGCGTCACTTGACAGGTGATGAATGACATATTGACGGATTCCATCAGGCTAATTTGTTCTACGGAAGGAGAAAAGTGAAATAATTTACCTCATTACTTTTAAGGAAAACTTTCAGCGCTCAAAATTTTTCAAAAATTTTTTTTTTTTTTTGTACTTAGCTTTCACTTTTATGATGCTTTATGGAAAATATATTCTAAAGAAATTAAAATAAGACTGTTAGGAGTGAGATTAAATTTCATAAGAAAGGTATCTAATTAATTTATAGGTACCTTTCTTATGAAATTTTATCAGAAGTGTACATAAACTTTTATGTACATTTATTACATTTTACTGTGTTATTTGTATTTCCATTCATTTTATTATTAATTTTGATATTTCATTTATGGAAAAATGTCATAATTGAGATTAATATAAAAATAAGATCATATAAATTTCATAAGATGATACTGATACTTGTAGGTACCCTTCTCAGTTGAAATTGAAAAATCAAATTTACTTCTCCACACAAGTTTCGCAAAAATAAAGGCCTTAACAGCAGAGAACATTGCTTAACTCAAATAATGCAACTTAATTTTATTCTTGCTGGTCTTCAGTACTTTATAATTACAGCCATATTATAAACACAAAATTACATTTCTTAATTACTGTGGATCTTCTGATTGGTCAAAACAATACAATTTACAATGCGCTAAAAAAAGATCTATCTCAAAAGGACATTTACAAAATTGAATGCTGCTTTTAACTAATTTTATATTTTAACAACTTAAATGTAAAAATTTATTACAATTAAAGAAATAACAAATAATTGTATTAAAAATTCAGTATTTAAGTTATATACAAGACAGAAACTCAATCCACGTAACGTTTTTTTATTGCATGCATGATACTTCTGGTCTTCTGTAGATTTGATTTGCAGCCGTATTAAAACCAAAATTATTTTTTTTTAAATACTGATGTTCATTAGTTTGTAAGAAATTGTTTGGAAATTATAATCTGTAAATATATATCTACTTAATAATTCATTATTCATTAAATTGTACAAACTTTTCCCTAATTTTAGAAGAATTAACATTTAATGTAAAAATGATAAAATGTTTCAGAAATAATAAATAATTGTCTTAAAAATTCATTTTTCATTGAAATACCTTTTTGCTTTCAGACAATATTGTCCATGTTCATTCAAATAAATAATAGCAATTAAAAGCTTTTGAAATTAAATAATATTTTTGTTTTGAATTTTGTATCCTTTTCAGGTAGAAGTGGTCCAACTAAAAAAAAAAAAAAAAAAAACATTATGTGTTTTCCTCAAGGCCTTGTGCTTTTCACTAAATCACTTACCTGCCCAAAATTGAAATTATAGAGTTTTCGTACAATTAGTCAGTGTGTGTGTGGGGGGGCGGTTAATACATACGAAAAAAAAAAATTTTCCATGAATTTAAAAAAGGTAAACATATTTATAAAAAGTTTCATCATTTGTGAATTGTTTCTGAAAGCTTCATTTAAAATCTGACAATTATTTTTATTTTTGCAAGATTTTCAAAATTAATGTCTGTCATACAGAAAAAAAAAAACGTGCTAAAATTTTGAAGAGAAACAAGGTTTTTCATTCAAAATTTAGATTTAGAATGTTCTAAAAAGAGGGAAAAATTTTAATAAAATAGTTAAAAAATACTTTGTTCTTTCCTCTTAGACGCTAAAATTTTGTTTTCAAGTTTGGCGTCTTTTTTCATTATGTTGTTTTAGTTATGCTCAGTTTTTAGCGATCTCACGGAGGTACCTAGAACAACAAGGTACCTCCACTAAATTTGCGATACGTAAAGTTGAAAATGAATTTTAAAAAGGAAAAAGCTTTCTTGAAATTTTCATTTTATTTTTTAGGCTAAAATGAAAACTTCAAGAAAGCTTTTTCATTATTCAATTAGAGAAGCTTTTAATTCTTCTTTTTACGAGAATAGCTAAAAAAAATTTAATAATAACGTATTGTTATTGCGTTTTTTATTTCTCGATTTAGAGAACAAGACTTTCGGCAAGACGGGGTCCGATTTTGCAAAAAGAGTATTTCAGTATTTAAAATTTTAAATTCTTCAAAGAATCCGTCTTTTCTTTTTAATACAGTCACTAAAAAGTTATCACGTTGAATTTCTCAACTTTTCATAAAAATAAAATTAATCAAAGAAGTGAAACATGTAAAAAAAAAAAAAAAAAAAAATTTAGGAAGATTTTCTTATTTTCTAACAAAAAATTTTTCATCCATTTGTGAAAGTCCTGAAAATTTAATTTAAAATCCAATTATTTGATTTCTGCAATAAAATGTGTCTTTCACAGAGGCTAAAATTTGCTCAGCAGAGTTTTTACATTCGCTGACGCAAGAAAACCAAGATTTTTAGTCAAAATTTCGAATGTTCTAAAAAGGAGTAAAAAAAAATTTAATTGTTCAAAAAATATTTTATTTTTGACCCTTTCTCTTCTTAATTATTTCATTATGTTTGAAGCATGTTTTCATCACGGTATGCTGATTTCATTTTTTTTTTTTTTTTTAGCGATTTCGTGGCGGTACCTCTAAAAATGAGCAGAAAACTAAAACGATTCATTTTGCGATCCTCGCACAGCGACCAATTAAAAAAAAGTACACACATCGAATAGGTTGAGGGCTGAACTGAACTGTTACAAAAAAAAAAAAAAAAAAAAAAGTAATTCCACAAATATCTCTAATAATCAATGAAATCTTTTTTAAACAATGGGCAAGGATATTTTGCTTTCATTGCGAAAAAAAAAAAAAAAAAAAAAATCATCTATTTTTATTTTTGCCTTTTTGGACCAGTGATACTGATCCAAAAGGCAAGAGGCAAAAAAAGGCATTTTTTTAATGCATTTTTTTTTATATTTGTTTTAAAATTTGACACGATAAAAAATCATACCTCAATTTATTTTCCTTTCTTTATTTTTCTAACATTTTAAACGCAATTAAAAAGAAATTTACGAAAATGGCGATGCAAGTCGGTAATTAACGATTTCTTTTTCATCATTCAAAATTATTTGTATTCTTCCACTTACCTTGGAAACCATACAATGAGAAAAACAAAACGGGATGATTTCTTCTTTGTGTTATGATTTTGCATGCAATTCTCTGTCAAACTACCAAATTTTTTAGTTCTTTTATACAGTTGATAATAATGTCGAAAATGAAACGAATGACACAAAGAATGAATTAAGAAATGGAAAAACCTCGATAGAAAAGTGAAATTTAATTTGAGAAACTGTTTCGTTCCAATTAAGCGGTGTTAGACAAGATTTCGTTCCTTACTTCAAAGATTCACTATAAAAAAAAAAAAAAAAATGGTTACATGAATAGAAAAAATTCGTAAACCCAACTGAAATAAAAATTTTATCGTCAAAATTTTCGGCATTACAGTGTAACCCGGATATAAGAGAGCTGTCGGGACCGGAGAAGTATCTTATATCCGGGTTTGGTCTCTATTTTAACACAGGCTCAAATTTGGGACCAGAGAAAATCTCTCTTATATCCGGGTATACATACATACATACATACAGTATAACCCGGATATAAGAGACTTCTTCTCCGGTCCAGACAACTCTCTTATATCCGGGTTACAGTGTATATATGTGTGAGTGCGTGTATGGGAAATGGATTAAACTGAAATATTTTTAAGTTATTTGTTAAACATTATTTTTAAATGGATATTCCTATTTGAGTAGATGCTCTGTTTTTATTAATTTATTAAACAGCATATTTTTTTTTTTTTTTTTACATCTATTGGCCTGAACATTAAAAAAAAATTGTTAGAAAAATATGCGCCTCCCAGCAGGGATTGAACCTGCATCCCCTAAGGGAAATCGATCTAATGACTTTTTCTTCTTAAAACGTTGAACTTGAATTTTAACACATTCAACATTATGTTTAAAATAGTGAATTTTATATAGTGTTTTTTTTTGTTTTTTTTCAGACTTAGCACAAGCAAAACAAATTCACAGATTTGGAAAAAAAAATTCCACAGAATCAGTAACTGTTTTTAATCCTGAAATAGCTGTGCTTAGTTCCATTTTAAATGTATATAAATGTAGGTAGAAAAAAAAAAGAGTAAATGATGATAATATAGCGAAGGTTACAAAGCTCTGCCAGAGAGCCCTGAATCAGGTTCACTCCCCCACAACCTGGGTGTTCCGGAGTAGTACGAACAGGCCCTGCTCTGACTGTGAGTCATTTCCACTGGCAACCAGTTTTAGAGTTCTAATATTAGCTGCCATTTTTCTTTCTACCAACTAAAATCTTGTGAAGTCCCTCCTGGTACAGAGATTCCAGTTTCTTCAGTGAAAAAAGAAAAAACACATTTCAAGACACATCTACAATACCAACAATAAAGCTTCCTTCTCCTTTATTACATGATGAGAGCACATTGCCTAAACACAATGTAATGACCAAAAAGCCTTCCTGGAAGACATCTCACTTAAAAAGAAATTACTTCAAATGTAATCATTCCAAAAAACAAGTGAACAGTGTTCTCCTTGGAGGTCTTGTGTTTGTTTTGAAGTAATCTTAATGGTACACCAGATAGCACATTATCTCAACATAGAAAATTTACTGGAGGAAAATAGGTTCATATAAGCATCAAGAAATTGTTGTGTAAAGAAAAAATCTTTTACCTTAAAAAAGAAAATAATATTCTAATTAGGAATTTCAGATTTCAGTCAAACAAACATTAAGACAAAATGATGCTACTCTGGAGGAATAACAAAAATTTATTTTCTTTATAATGGGAAGAAAATTTAAGAGTTCTTTTTACATGATCTTGGAGAAATCTTTTATCTGTAATGAAAGTGTTCTGTCACTTAATGTAAGAGGTGTTACAAGAAATTAATTCTTGTGAGAAAACTATGAGTCTGAAAGCACTGAGTTCGCCTACAGATTAAATTTTCTATCATCTCTATTCATTGTTTCGAAACTTCCGCAACAAGTGTATTTTTTTTTTACACAACAAATACTTATTTCAACAAAGTATCTATAAACAAAAACAAAATGCTTTTGTTTTTTTTTCTTATACTCTGCCAGCCGCAATGATGGAGAAAGCATTACTTCGCAACATTGCCAGTGAGGCACAATGCAAGAGCCACTCTGTTTCGCAAGGCTCATCCCTTAATTGTCCCGTCAACCCTCTGAAGGAATGCCATTGAATGATGGCCAATAACCCCAGAAGTCTCCACTGCCACAGGAGTAAAAATAAATCTGTCGACAAGAGAAGAATATTTATTTTTTATCTCCACATCCTGAGTGACAGACCCCAGCTCGATTGTAGACCTGATCAAATTACCTGTTGAAAATTTATTGGCACAGAAAATAATATTAAAATAATAAGAATTTCAGATTTCAGTCATACAAACAAAACATCACAATGCTGCTATTGTGGAGACATAACAAAAGTTTGTTTTTTAAAATAGGAAGAAAATTTATGAGTTCTTTTTACATGCGCTTTAATGAAGGTGTTCAGTCCCTTAATGTGGGTCTCTTTTGAATGAACAGTCACAAGAAATTAATTCTTGTGAGGAAACTAAGAGTCTGAAAGCACAGAGTTCACCTACAGATGAAATTTTCTATTATCTCAATTCACTGTTTCTAAACTTCTACAGCAAGTTTTTTTTTTTTTACACAACAAATATTTATTTGAAGAAAATATCTATAAACAAAAACAAAATGTTTTGTTTTTTTCTTATCCTATGATGGTGAAAGCATTACCTCACACCATTGGCAGTGAGACACACTGCAAGAGCCATTCCGTTTCACGAGGCTTGTCCCTTAATCGAGATGCCATCTTACCAACTCTCTGGAGGAATGCCATCAAATGAGGGCCAACAACCCCAGAAGTCTCCACTGCCACAGGAGTAAAAATAAATCTGTCTGCAAGAGAAGAATATTAAATTATTTTTTTATCGCCACATCCTGAGAGACAGACCCCAGTTCAACCACAGACCTGATCAAATTACCAGTTGAAAATGTATTGGCACAGGTTGCATCCCAAATCAATAACTTCCTCCTTTTAAAAGGGAAAATGGTAATCCCATCCAGCTCCTTTCCATCACCACAGTCAAGGCCAACGGGTTCAGTTTGAGAAGGGAAACCGGCTGCATCAAGACGTCTTTTGATGATGATGTTTATTATCAAGTATTTTTATTCTTCTTTATGAGCTTGTCTCCTCCTAACATGACAGATATCTAGACTACTATGCGAGAAAACCGGGGGTTGGACTTCTTGTGACACAAAAAACGAACGCCTTCTTGCGAACCAGAAACAAATGCAACACAACAACGAATGCCTTCTCTTCCAAACAAACACTTTACGGCAGCAAACAAGCAAAACGGCACCGAAGACTGTTGCCGACAGACGACCGACCGCAATGGCTTTCGTCCCCCAAGAAAAGATGCCAAACGACTCGCGCCTCTTCTTGTAGTCCTCAGTCGAGTCCATTATGGTACTCCAAGATGTGCCCCGTGACAACACACACACGCAGTTCGAGGACGTTTCCACGCATGCTCGTTAAAAAAACAAAAACAAAAAAACCCTGAAACAATAGAACAAACTTCTTTTTAAGTAAATCTCAACAATTTAACATGAATATATTTAGAATGCTTCATTTGTTTGATACAAACAGAAAAATTTCATAGTAAACATAGTTACAATCAACAGTGATATTGAGACAATCTAGTTAGAGAGTATAAGACCGCAAAACTAGTAATATCAACAGATGATCAAGTGCCATACACAAAAGTGGACTGATTTTGTCTATTTATGGGCTACCATACACCTAAATTATGACTATTTACATAAAATTTATTGTGAAAATATTTGTACTTTCATTTAGTTTGGCATTGTGAAAAGAAACATGAATCTGGATTATGTCAAAATTTGAAAGTTGAATTAAAATCTCAGTGTTGTGATATCTTTTTCTCTGTTCTCTTTTTTCTTGTTCTCATATATTTTTTCCATTTTTATTTATGATCTAAACAGAATCGTCCATTATGAGGTACAAACAGAATTATAATATAATAATTATCAAAGCAGGTAACTCAGAACTATTGAATTATTTCCTATTTGATCTTACATACAAAAAATAATCTGACAATTCTAAAATTAAGAATAAAATAATTTTTTGTAAAATTGTTTCTGAAGTGAAAATGTCATTGAATTCACATTTTTCAATTCTTCATGCACATCTTTATTTAATAAAAAGGATCTCTTGTCAGCAGCAATTGTCAGAATTACAAATTCACACTGAAATATTGGAAGGAAATATTCCAAAAATAAGTATTCATTATAGAATATCATTAATATAGAATGTTCATTATTCCATGTCAAATTTGAAAGAAAAAATATTTTTTTAAATTTTTATTGAATTATTTTTGCAATGTATTAGAACAAACTTTCAGGATTTTTCAGTTTAGAATTGGCTTAAGTTTTCTACTCTAATAACATCTTCAGAGATTTTTCTTTTATAAACCCATATAAAGTAAAAACTATAAAGAGTCAGTATGATGGACAAGATGATTATTTCTGTTTATAAAATAAACTATTCATTAGAAAAAAAACCTATTCATTATACAATTCATTCATGAAAGAGTAAGAACTTAAAATATCTTTTAAAAGGGATAATTCTTGGATTGGGGGAAATATTATCAACAGTAGATATTATTTTATTTGATTGAGTGGACGTTAATGAGACTATCGCACCACCATCACAGTTCTTCATCAGAAGGTCATCAGGGTGGAATTCTGTGACATAACATAGTTGGTCAATAGAGGTGATTGCTGGGCAACCAACTCTTCTTGCATCATGGTTAAGTTTCCAGAGCTGTAGATCACTCACAAACAGTTGTTTTGCTCACCAGCAGTATCCTTCAAAGTATCCTTATTCTATATTGATATAAGATTGTAGAAATATTCATGGGTACATATAGCTGATTTAGATTGATGTTGTCTCCAAGACATGTTAGGTATAACACTCAGTGAAGTAGCAAGTCTTTCTTTTCTGTTATTTTGGAAGAAATACATACATTTTGTAACTACTACATGGAGTGTAAGATGTTTGAAGATATGTGATTGTGCACCTGTGGTTATGTGAAAACTGATGTGTTTTAAGCTTTACAAGGTATCAATGGTGAACAATCAGTTAATGCAGCAGATGAATTGACATGCTGTAATTAGGGTTCTTTCATCTGTAGTAAAACACAAAATGTTTGCCTATTGTCCTACAAGATGTTTCTTATTTAAATTGTTTAAAGAAGATCCATTGTATTGAGTGATACAGTAATCAACATTTTATCAAGAATAAAATCTCATGCTGACATTAAAAATGGCAGATTTATTTATTATGGAATGATCCAATATATTGTGTCTCTAATTTGTTATCAGATATTTTACAAATTAACCCATAGCCAGGGAGAGAAGTGAATTTCTAACTTTCTGAAGGTTATTTGCATGTCAGTGAATATAACGAACCCAAATGAAATTGGAACTCAGCTCTCCGATTAACAATTTTGAGCCATCACCTTTTACATTACTCACACATTCAAGCTTATGGGAACTGGTGTTTCAATGCTATATGGCCATAAGTAAGATGAAGCAGAAACTTTATATGAATAATTGCAAACTCTGAGCAAAATATTTCAGAATATTCTGTCTAGTGCAAATTTTCACCTCAAGCAGTATGCATTATTTTAACAGAAATATCTTCACAATATAGTTTTTTATCAGTGTGACTGCCACATATAACAACTTTGGAATACAAGTCCCAAAACCCAATCAGAACTGGCTTCTATCCAATTTATTTGTTTGTTTGCTTGTTATCAACCTTTTCCATATTATTTAAAGGTGAAAAATATATTGGATAATGAGAAATGATTTTTTTGTGAGTACTCATTATGTTAACAATTTTATGGAGAAAACAATGTTTTTTCCCCCCAAAACTAGCCCTTACATTTAATTCATGCTTTCTCAATGGGATATACCCATGTGGCTTGGCAGTGTTGTCAGCTCTGAAAATGCAGATCTATAAATAGCACAAGAATAGTGTTTCTATCCAGTGTTGATTCATTTGTTTTTTGGCTTATCAACTATTTGTATGGTATTTAAAGCTGAAAAATATTTTCTGTTGTAGGAAAGTATTATTTTGTAAGTGATTATTGTGTTGACTATTTTATGGAGAAAACAACGTTTTTCTTGTCTTTAATATATACTTGAAGTGGGAGGAGGTGAATCTATATTTTCTCAATAATATATACCCATGAGTGAATGTATCTCTATAGTGTGTTTACATATGGATATGCAGTGTTGTCAGCCCTGAAAATGGAGATCTATAAATAGCACAAGTACTGTGTTTCTCGCCAGTGCAGACTCTCAAATGATTCAGTAAATTTGACTTATATTACATAAAGACATCTTCAAAATTTTCATGAATATGACTACAAGCCAGTATGTGTTTGCATATGGCGACTCAAATGAGATTTCTGTGAAAATGGAGATCCACAAACTCCACAAGAATATGGTTTCTCTCCAGTGTGTGTTCGCATATGCTGCACCAAATTTGACTTTTGGGAAAAGGCAGAACCACAAATGTCACAAGAATGTGGTTTCTCTCCAGTATGTGTTCGCATATGGTATTTCAAACATAACTTCTGTGAAAATGCAGAGCCACAAACCTCACAGGAATATGGTTTTTCTCCAGTGTGCATTTGGATATGCAGCTCTAAAGATGATTTCTGTGAAAATACAGATTTGCAAATTTCACAAGAATATGGTTTCTCTCCAGTATGAATTCGCATATGGTTCTCCAAATTTGACTTCCGTGAAAATGCAGATCCACACACTTCACAAGAATGTGGTTTCTCTCCAGTGTGTATTTTCACATGGCTTTTCAACGTTGACTTCAGTGCAAATGCAGATCCACAATCTTCACAAGAATACGGTTTCCCTCCTGTGTGTGTTTGCATATGCTGCACCAAAGATGACTTTTGTGAAAATGCAGATCCACAATCTTCACAAGAATATGGTTTCTCTCCAGTGTGGGTTCGCATATGCCGTTCCAAATGTGACTTTCGTGAAAAAGCAGATCCACAAACTTCACAAGGATATGGTTTCTCTTGAGTGTGCATTTGCATATGGTTCTGCAAAGTTGACTTCAGTGAGAATGCCAATCTGCAAACTTCACAAGAATATGGTTTCTCTCCTGTGTGTGTTCGCATATGCAACACCAAAGATGACTTAACTGAAAACTTAGATCCACAAATTTCACAAAAATATGGTTTCTCTCCAGTGTGTGTTCGCATATGCTGCTCCAAATTTGACTTACGTGAAAATGCAGATGCACACACTTCACAAGAATATGGTTTCTCTCCAGTGTGTATTTGCATATGGATTTGCAAAGTTGACTTCAGTGAAAATGTAGATCCACAATTTTCACAAGAATATGGTTTCTCTCCAGTGTGGGTTCGCATATGCTGCACCAAAGATGATTTCAGTGAAAATGCAGATTCGCAAACATCACAAGTATATGGTTTCTCTGCAGTGTGTGTTCGCATATGCCTCTCCAAATTTGACTTCCGTGAAAATGCAGATTCACACACTTCACAAGAATATGGTTTCTCTCCAGTGTGTGTTCGCATATGCTGCACTAAAAGTGACTTTCGTGAAAAGGCAGATCCACAAACTTCACAAGGATATGGTTTCTCTTGAGTGTGTATTTGCATATGGTTCTGCAAAGTTGATTTCAGTGAGAATGCCAATCTGCAAACTTCACAAGAATATGGTTTCTCTCCTGTGTGTGTTCGCATATGCCTCTCCAAATTTGACTTCCGTGAAAATGCAGATCCACACACTTCACAAGAATATGGTTTCTCTCCAGTGTGTGTTTGCATATGCTGCACCAAAGATGAATTTCGTGAAAAGGCAGATCCACAATCTTCACAAGAATATGGTTTATCTCCAGTATGGGTTCTCATATGCCATTCCACATGTAACTTACGTGAAAAGGCAGATCCACAAACTTCACAAGGATATGGTTTCTCTTGAGTGTGCATTTGCATATGGTTCTGCAAAGTTGATTTCAATGAGAATGCCAATCTGCAAACTTCACAAGAATATGGTTCCTCTCCTCTGTATGTTCGCATATGCAACACAAAAGATGACTTGACTAAAAATTAGGATCCACAAATTTCATGAAAATATGGTTTCTCTCCAGTGTATGTTTGCATATGCTGCTCCAAATTTGACTTCCGTTAAATTGCAGATCCACACGCTTCACAAGAATATGGTTTCTCTCCAGTGTGGGTTCGCATAAGCTGCTCCAAATGTGACTTTCGTGAAAAGACAGATCCACAAACTTCACAAGAATATGGTTTCACTTGACTGTGTATTTACATATGGCTTTGCAAAGTTGACTTCAATGAGAATGCCGATCTGCAAACTTCACAAGAATATGGTTTCTCTCCCATGTGTGTTCGCATATGCCACACTGAAGATGACTGCAGTATGTGTTCGCATGTGTTGCTCCAAGGATGACTTATGTGGAAATGCATATCCACAAACCTCACAAAAATATAGTTTTTGCCCAGTCTGTTTTCACATATGGCACACCAAATGTGACCTCTGCAAAAATGCACATCCACAAGCCTGACAATAACATGATTTCTGTCCTGTGTTTGTTTGAAACTTCTGGTAAAATGCAGATCCACAAATATCACAAGAATATGATTTCTCTTCACTGTCTTTTTCCATGTGGAACAGTAAATCCAAGTAAGATTTGTAAATTGCACAAGAATATAGTTTCTAATTTTTACTTATTAATATAAATAACACTGTGCTTTTGCAGAAAATACAAACCACACATTTCAAAGTACAAGATTTTGCTAGTTATTGCTCATTTGATACTTTTGAAGATATAGATACACAAATTTTACATGGACATATTTATGCATTCTTTATAGAAATCAAGAGTCTTGTTTCCTGTCATTTAAATTCTCAATGTTCTCTGTACATCATAAGGTTTTGTTCAGGCAAAAATCTGTAACGAAAAAGTAATGAGATATTAACAGTGAATAATATATGAGATCAGTTTATATTTTAACAGATACATATAATATATATTAAGGCTAGATGAGGTTATACATGGACACAATAATGCAACAGCATAGAAAGTTAAATCAAAAAATCAAATGAGGAATCAATTTATCATATCAAGTAATAGCATTTATTCTATCAGATGTATAAATCACAATGGCGATTTCAATCTGGCAATTATCAGTTTGTCATAAACAAAACATTTCAACTGGTTATCAATACAAGGAAAAAAATTTTGCATAAACTTTTTTCAAAATCTTTCTACCATAAAAAAAAAAATTGGCTTTTAAAAATGTACTAAAAATTGACACTGTGTCATGTCAGAAGGTTTTTCTCATCAGAGTGCATCCTTCACATCTACAAATCTACCATTCAGCCATGCATAGAATACCATTGCCATATATGATCTGGTGCCCCTGCTGTTCATTTCAATGTTTTCAACAAAATTCAGAAATGCATGTGCAATGTGATCAGCTGTAACTTGGGGTCTCAACTCTAGTCACTTTCTCAATCTTTTCTATAAATATTTTCATAGCATCTGCTCTGGCAAGCTATTTTCACTGGTGCCCTGACTGCATGAATTTAAGCATGCTACGAGGTTGGCATCTCGGTCCCACCTTTTTACTGTCAAAACAGTGAAATACAACTGCCTCTTCTAATCCAACAGCTTCTTCTCTTGCACTTCCTAACACTGGAACTCTCTTCCTCTTAGTTGCTTCCCTGATAACGAAAATTTTCAAAAATTTAAATGTAATGTCAATCAACATCATCTGATGCCTGATCCCCATTCTTCTTTGCATCCTTTTCTCAATCACCCCTATACGCAGTCTTTTCTCTTGTTTTCCCTCTGTAGCCCCCTGCATGCAAGTGGCACTCCTGCCTTGCTTGGGGTGAAATGCTTAAATAAATAAATAATACTTCCACTACATCTCTATTATTATAAAACTATGCAAACTTTGTATGCTTGTGTGTTTGCCAGAAGTCATATATAGAGAGTGGTTGAAAGAAAGATGCAAATTTATTATTGTGTAGGAAGTGGAGAGAGAAAGAAATGGTGTGTCTTCATCTCAGATGGCGAACTAATTTAGCATCCAGATAGTGGACATAAATGTAATCATTTATCTCTTCTTTTCACTTCTCTCTTTCCACTCCCTCTCTTTCTTTCCTCCCTCACTCTCTCTTTCCACTCTCACTCTCTCTTTCCACCTCTGAGATTTTGTGTGTGCTTATTTATATTTTGGCTTTCCTTAAACAATATTTTGAATATTTAAGAAATATTTTTTAGCATATTTAAAAAAATATTTTGAAGTGAATATGATTTTAAAATATATTTGGCATATTAAAAATATATTTTTATGTTAATGTCATTTAAAAAAATATTAAGTGAATAAGATTTAAAAATATGAGTTGTTTATAAAATAAGTATTTTTTCCAACTTTCTTCAGACAATATTTTTTTAGAAAATCTTGTTAAATTATTATTTTTACATCTATTACCCCTACTGAATTTTATGAAATTTGGAGAAATTAAATTTTATCTCCTTAAAATCAACTGAACTCGGTTAAAACCAAAAATATAATTTTTATTTCATAATCTTTCCACTTTAACTTTTAAAGCCTAACACAGCAGTTTTTAATCAAAGAAATTAATTAGGTAATTATAGAGATATGTCCATATATACATTTTTTGTAGATGAGTTATAACTCTGAGTAAATAATCATAAACCCCTAATGTTTTTATATATATATATATATATATATATATATATATATATATATATACACAAACATACTCATCAAAATGAGAAAAATCAAAATGTGGACACAATAAAACAAGTATTATTTATTATCTCTACGTTAAGTGGTGTTGGAGATACAAAAGACATTAATACTCAATAAAATTTTGAGTTTGGGGTAAAATGTAAATCAAATATTGATTGGAATTTGAGAGAATGACAAGCTAAAGTATAAGTAAAGTTCATAGTCTTTTTCTCTTTTTATTTACGTGTGTAATGTGTTGAGATAATTTACTTAGAAAATACAAGAAGTGTTTGGAGTTTTCTTACCTCAAATTTTTGTTGAGTACTAAAAGATGAATGTTACTAATATGGTCTGAAAAAGAAATGAAATTTTCTTTGATGCACATGTTAATAACCTGTCCGTGTAAACTGCATGTTCTATTCTCATTGGTTTAGAATGAGTTAATTAATAATAATTAGAATTGCTGTAATTATTTTTGAGACTATAAGTAATTTTTATTGATTTATTTTTATGGATACAATTTTCTCTTAATAAAAAATAAATAAAATACAAACTTCAAAGCAAAATAACAACTTAATCAAGTACTTTTCTTTCATGGGCTTCCTAAAAGAAGAAAAAAAACAAAAGCACATTTTGAATAAATGGGGGATCCTGTTTTACAAAAGAAATTTGACGATTTAAATATTCCAAGTCCTTGTCCTTAAAACTAATTAAATATAAACTAAACATTTTCTTAATGTTTTTTGTGATGTTAGATGCTCACTTGTTCTCACTTTTGTTAGGTCAACGAATGCTATTTATCACTTCCGAAATGCGTGTTGTAGACAAGACTTTGTAAATGCAGAGACTAGTAGTAGTAACACTTGATACTCGCACTAATAATACTTGTTCAAATGGTAATTCATATAATGATCAATATAGAGAAATAGTATAGTGGATAGTATAGAGAATAGCGATCACTTAGACGTCGCACTAATTCCCATTTATACATTTCATTTATGATCACATGATCTATTTATTTAATGATGGAATTGTCTATGTTTGCTCACTGGTGATCTGTGTTCATACTACGGTGTTGGCAACAACACATTATTCCTATACAACAGTTTATTAGTGAGTATGGGCTAAAAGATGAATTTAACAATTCATGAAATTAAATAAGTGTGGAGCAGCAGATGATAAAAAAAATTTTTCCAAGATTTTCCAGAAGAAAAAAAAAGAAAGAAATGTTTCTGAAATAATTTCATTAATTTCTGAATAAGACCAGAATCTGACAATTATCTAATGTTTGCAAGAATTTTAAAAATGATATTTTAACTGCAAAAAGATGTTAAAATTTTTCATGCTAATTATATGGTCACTAGTTGACAAGAGAAAAAAAACAAATTTACCTAGTTACTGCACTTGTTCACTAAAAAGCAGTATAGCATGATGAAAAAGGTCCTCAAAATTAATAAAAAAGATAGTTTCACTGTCAAAATGTTTATGCTATTAGAAGAAAAGACCAAAGTATATTTAATTATTTTTAAAAAAATTTTCACTCCTTTCTAATACATTTGAAATTTTGGTTAAATATTTTGTTTATTTTTATGCAACAAATTTCACTATGGAAATTTTAGCAGCTTTTTTCCAGTAAAATAACACATTGATTTAGAAATTCTTGCAAAAATCAAATAATTGTTGGAATTAAATGAAACATTCAGGACTTCAGAAATTAATTAATTTAGAAAATCTTGGTAAAAATAACTTTTTTCACATCTGCTCCCCACTACTTAATTTTATGTAATTTATAGAAATTTAATTCCATCCTCCAAAAGGACTCACTGGAGAATGTAAATCATCATTTTTTTTTTTTTTTAAACACTTTTAAACACAGTTCCAGAAAATCTGCTCCAAATCATGAAATAAAAAGTGCAATAAAACTGACATCATTTAATTAGATAAACTTTTAACTGCTTTTATAAACAATATATATATATATATATATATATATATATATATATATATATATGAAAATAATATACATATATATATATATATATGAAAATAATATACATATAAATATATATGTATATAATATACATATTTATTTATTAAGAATATTATAGTCTTAAGAAAATTTTTTTTCGATGAATGATGAATTTTTATGACGATTGTTTTCATTTTTTTAAATAATTAAAGATATTTAAAAGAATTAAAAAAAAATTTTATTTGTATAAACACCCCTATTTTGACAGTATGGGTATACACTACTTTGTCAGAAAATAAGATTAGGGACTATAGTAGATTTAAAGTCAACATTCCCAAGATTTAATTTTGGAAAATATTTTCCAACATTTTCAAGATTACTGAGTACTTAAAAATATATTTAATAAAAGCATTCACCTGTCATTTTCTTAAATTAGATAAATTCTATGTAGAACAACAATAAATACCAACAGCTTCAGAAGCACTTGTCAAGCGATTTATGAGCTTTTTTACAAGCACTTAATCACCATCACTGTTTGTTTTAAAAAGCCATTTCTCTATTTTCAACTCAAATAATTTGTTTTTTTCAAATTACATTAATTATACTTTAAATGGGCTAATATTCCACAAATAAAGTTTCAGAAAGGTATATTTTATTTTTGTAATTTTTTTTAATACAAACAATGACATTCCAATGAAAGATGATTAAAAAAGTGCACTAATCAGTTATTTAAAAAAAAACAAAAAAAAAAACAGTGATTTCAATCAATATAATTTCTATTGAAATAAACCAAAGTATTTTGTTTACTGGAAATAGTAAATTTAATCATTTATCTTTCAATTAAAGCTAAAATAAAATCTTCAAGAAAGCTTTTTCATTTATAAAAACTTATTTTAAACCTTAGGTCTGAAAATTACTGGATCAAAGCTCCTAAAAAGGAATTAAAAAACAGAGTTGAATAATCAAAAAAAAAAAAAAAAAAAAAAAAAAAAACCTCCTTGGGACATTTTTTTTTATCATGGAAGCTAATTTTTGAGGTACCTCCAAAAATGGGTATAACAACTGTAAAAAGATTACGCAACCAAAATACATGATAATGAATGGGTGGAGAGCCAAACTGAACCTGTTACAAAAAAAAAAAAAAAAAAAAAAAGTATTTCCACAAATATTTCTAATAAAATGAATAGGCATCTTCACTATTTCACTAAAAAAGAGCATACCCTGATGAAAAAAGGCTCCAAACTTGATAAACAATTTTATTATCCACTAAATGTTTATGTTATTATTAAGAGGAAAGACCAAATTATTTTTTGAATATTTTTTTAATCCTTCCTAGCACATCTGAAATTTTAGTTAGAAATTTTTTCTTTTTAGTAAGTAAAATTTACATAAAATCGATTATGTCAGTCATTTTTGACAACTTTATAAACAAAAGTGAAATTCTCTGTTTAATGATCTTGGAAAATTCAATTATACTTTTTAAAATGTTATTTTAGGAAACTTAGAAAATATAAAGTTTACTTAATGTAACTGGAAACAAACATTGCTTAATTTTTTGGCAGAAAAAATTTAGTTGAAAGTAAGCAAAGCATGTCTAACTGTAGTGATTGGTTTTGGAGATGTAAATTGACATTTATGTCAATGCATCAACAACTAACTTCAGAGCAATTTATTGGATGAAGTGACAATATTTTTTAATTTGAAGTAAACCAAATTATTTAGCTATAATTTTTAAAAATTAAATACTTTCAGAACATTTTATTAATTTTTTTTAGGTACATTTTTTAACAAAGATATGTCCAAAGCCTGTACTGCTTCCATCCCTAAAATTGAATCTAATAAAGAAAATAATTAATCATTGCAATATTCAAAAAGCAACTTTGAACATAACCTAGTGCAAACTTACTTCAAGTCAACTATATTACAGCCAAAAGATTCTTAATGCACAATTTACTCAAAAGTTGTAAGCTTAAGAGTTTATCTTTTAAACACAAAATTCAACTTTTGATATCAGCTAACATTTCATTTACCAATTTCAATTACAACAAACTTTCCAGGAAGGACACAACTTACTTTCTTCAAAAGACTTTACTAATTTGTTGAATCAACTTTATTTATGTAATATTTAAACTTCCAACATTTTATCTGTTTCGTTAACAAAAAAAAATTTATATTCAATATTCAACAGGTAAAGGGAGACAACTCTTACCTTAATCTCCAATATCAAACTATAACAGGAATTTACAATGTAAATATTAATTAATCTGAACTGATTAATTCATTGAAAATTCTTTTACTGATAGGAACAAACTGTCTGTCCTAAAGAACATTCTAATTCTCTTGCTCTATATTTGTTATACAAATGCTTTATTCTTGTTTTTCTAAAAAGGAATATTGCTTGTTTTATATTTTATCGTTGATGACATTGTGCCATAGTCAATAAATGTTTGAGAAGTTTATTTTCACGCAGCCAACACAAATAATATCTTCTGATATATACATATTTTTCCTAAGAACTTACTCCTCCGCAACAGTTTCCTTATATTATTCATATTAGCCATTAAAAGCTTTTTTTAAAACAATATTTGTTTTATTGGGTTTTGTATTTTACAATTAGGACTGAATTTTTGGTAATAACGGACCGAAATTTACTAAAACAATTGATTATTTTTATTCTTCAAAGTCTTCTGCTTTTAACGAATATAATCACAAAATAACAGATAAGTCGAATTTTCGAGTTTTCATGAAATCAAATAGTGGGAGTAACAGATGTAAAAAAAATATTTTTGCTATGACTTTCTAAAAAAACAAACGTGTAAAATAATTTAATTCATTTGCGAGAATAAGTTCGGAAAGTTTCACTGAAATCCGACGATTATTTGATTTTTGCAAGAATTTCAAAATTAATGTGCTTTTCAACTAAAAGAAGAAAAAAAAAAAAAAAAAAAAAAAACTAAGGTACTTCACCTTTTTCACGGAAAAACAGCATGAAAAAAAAAACCCAGAGTCATTAAGAAAGTTTTATCGCCAAAATCTTAATGTTGTTATTAAGGGAAAGATCAAGTCATTTTTTAAATTATTTTTTGAAATATTTTTAAAAAAATCCTATCTCTAGCACGTTCGAAATTTTGTGTAAAAGACTTTTTCTTTTCTTTTTTTTTTTTTTTTTTTTTTTTTTTGGTAACCTCAGCAATCGACGTAATTTACAATTTTTTTCTTTTTTTTGAGCTTTTCTTTCCGGTGAAAATCACACCGAGTTGGAAATTCTTGCAAAATTCAAATAATTGTCGGATTTTCAATGAACCTTTCAATTCAAGACATATTCAGAAATGAATTTAATTCTTTTTTTTGGGGGGGGGGGGGTCTTGGTAATCTTTTCTTTTTTTTTTCTACACATGTTTTAGTTACCACCTACTTAAAAATCCGAACATGTTAAACATTAAACAAAGAAATAATTAAAAAATACCTTGGTCTTTCCTAACATATACATTTTTGACGATAAAACTTAGCTTTTACTTTTTATTAATTTTAGGGCCTTTTTTCATCATGTTATGCTGTGTTTTTTTGTTTGTTTGTTTTTTTTGTCAAATTATTGAACAGACCTATTTTTAAAATAAACAATGAATTCATTAATCGTTAATGAATTCATTGTTTATTTTAAAAAATAAATAGGTCTGTTCAATAATTCGCCGAATTTATTAGGAATTTAATTTACACAACTCATTCACGCACATTCATTTAATGATTTCATTTTCAATCATGAATGTGAATGAGTACAGTAAATTCTTTTTGAGTTTCGAATCGGCGTAAGTTCCTGAAATTTTTTTAACTTTTTTTTTTTTAAAAAAAGTGGGTTAGGATTTTTTGCTTTCATTTGGAAAAAAACGAAACAAAAAAGAACACCCATTCTTGTTTATTTTTGGCGGCCATACCTTCATTTCATACAGTTTTCACTTTTCATTCAATCATGTGTAAAAATACATTTTAAAAATGTGACACAATAAAATCACACCTGGATTTATTTTCGTTTCTTTATTTTGCTAACATTTAAAAGTGATTAAAAAGAAAGTTTAAAAAATGTCGATCCAAGTCGGTAATTAACGATTTCTTTGGTAAAAAATTTGCTTTTTAACACCCGCGCTAAATATCCCTTAAAATTTTTCAAAATCGCCATACTTCCGTGCAAATGTACATGCTGAACTCGAATTAACAATTAAATTATGAAGAAACCTACCGTTTTGGAGTTATGGGCAAGAAAAAATCGGATTTCTTGTTTGTAATTCATCCTCTTACACTACAGGCATTGTTTTATTCTGCCCTGTCAAGATTTCCGGTGCCGCAATCAAAAGATTTGGCCTATTTTTACTTGTTTTCTGTTTTTTAAATCACTACGCATTATCGTACTTTTTTTAAAAAATTTTTTTCCATTTTGATAAGTGTACTGTAGTCTTATTTATAACAGGAAACTTTAAACAAAAACAAATTAAATTATATTATGTGTGTAGAATAGCAAGAACAAATTAAATAATTTGTGTGTAGAATAGCAATGAATGACAAATTTAAAAGAACAAATTAAATAATAAAAATAAAGCATTTTTTAAATATTTTAAAATTGAAAATAAAACAAAAATTAATGCACAAACGTGGTAAAGTAGAAGGTTTGATTGTTTTTTTTTTTTTTTGTTTGTTTTTTTAAATTTGTCCCCTTTTCTACACAGAAAGAAGCCAAACACCTCCCCTAACTCTAAACATCTAACTCTTAGTCTAAAAGTTAACCCGGTTTATTGTATTATTTAATTTTTTTTAATTTGTTCTCTTTTACTTTTCTACACAGAAAGAAACCCAACCAAACGCTCCTGAGTCCTACCTAATCCTAACTAACACCACCTAACTCTAAACTTAATCCATAAACATAACACTTTGCATAATTATGTACAAAATAAAATTACAAAAAATGCTAAAAACGAAATAAAGAGTTTTTTGAGTCAACTGTATTAATGTTTTTTTGTTTTGTTTTTCAATTTGTCCGCTTTTAATTTTAAAAAAAAAAGAAGTTTTACTGCTTTATTGTATTATTTAATTTATTCCTTTAATTTGTCAACACGGAAAAAAGGTTCTATTGCATTTTGTTTTTGTTAAATAAAACTACTTACCAATAATAAAGAAAATTACATTTCTTTTTTGGTAGCGCGAAGTGATTTTCTGCAAGGAGGTTTCTTCATAATTTAAAATTGTTAATTCGAGTTCAGTACACGGAATTATGACGTTTTGGGAAAATTTTAAGAGATATTTAGCGCGGTTGTTAAAAAGCAAATTTACCATTTCTTTTACATCAATTATTTATTTGTATTCTTCTACTTACCTTGGAAACCAGAAAATGCAATGAGAAAAACAAAGCGGGGTGATTTCTTCTTTGTGTTCTCTGTCAATCTACCCAATTTTTGTATTTGTACAATTCATAATAATACTGTCGAAAATGAAACGAATAACACATAGACTGAATTAGGAAATGGAAAAACATCAATAGAAAAGTGAAAGTAACTTGAGAAAATATTTCGCTTAAATTTAGCGGTGTTAGATAAGATTTGGTACCTTATGTTTACATATCCTTTGAGGCTTTGATTCTTTGACATATACTGAGTACTTCAAAGATTCACTTAAAAAAAGATACATGAAGAAAAAAAATTCCGTAAACCGAATTAAAATAAAAACTGTATCGTCAAAATTTTTGTTATTGTTAAAAGGATTGACAAATGGAATGTTTGATGCAAAAAATCTTTTTTTTTTAAATTTTATAGGAACTTAGCATTTTTTTTTGTCCAAGCAGAAACTTAACATTGTAAGAGAAATTTGACTTTTCTTTCGTGAAAAATAAATAAAAAAAATACATTGATTTAGAAATACTTTCAAAAATCAAATATTTTCGAATGTTGATGAAAATTTAAGAACTTATTCAGAAATTAATTAAATTACTTTGTAAACGTTTCTTTAAAAAAATATTCATAATTTTTTTTGTTGCACTTCACTTCATTAAGTTTTTATGAAAATTCGAGAAATTCCTTTCATATTTTTTATGCTTCTAATGCAGTTGTTAAAAATCAAACCTGAACAAGTCAATAATGCCACTAAGATACAAGGTGTTCAGTCAGTTATGTGCCATGCGTGATACATGCTTAGGCAATCATGTATCTTTCGATATATGACTGACAAGGCAGATTTCATCCTGCAGTAGGTTGCCATTTCTTTCTGTGGTAGACCAGTTGCCATCCAAGGCTATAGAACCCAGTCTGCCCTGATATTTACCCATAGTTGAGGGGGGGGGAGAAGAGGATTCATACCTTTACCAACGATATTAACACATAAGTGAATGTAATGGATTCAACTGGAATTCGAACTCAGCTCTCTGATTCCTCACTCCATGCCACTATCTATTACTCCAACAATTGGAATACCAAACCCAAACGAGAGAAAAAAACCTACTCTTGATCAAAAGACAGGGGAGGGGTGTGAACCTATACCTAAGGTAGGAAAATTAAATATGTATGGAGTAAATAAAATTTCAGAGTTGATGCAAACAAAAAAACATGGCTTGTAGTAAATTAAACACAAGTGCAGCCATATAATTAAATTTGAATTTTGCCTTTTTGCTTGGGTTTCCAAGATCTAACTGGTAAAGTGCTGTTAACATGAAATAGGTCTCCAAGGTAAGGAGATGAAAGTTAGAGGTTACAATATTTTTTCTGATTGAAGCTGTTTTTTTTTTTAATGGTTGCAGAAATCAAGAAAGTGTCTATGTTAAAAAAAGAACAATAAAAAAAAATGAGACAAATCAATTACAAATTTGATATTTAGAAAGCAAATACATTTTCAGTCTATTCAACTTTGTATCAAATCCTGAGGATTATTTAACAAACAATACAGAACGAATTTCAATAAATTGGGTGAAAATTCAGAGGGAAGCAGAACGGGAGAAGTAAATTTATAAAAAATTTGAAATTATTGTCATTCTTGTTTATTCTTGGAAAATAAAGAAAAATAGATGGAAAACTTGGATCTTTGTACCTGCATAAAATCATCATGCCAAATGGATGGTTTTTCTATTGACACTGCTGTTATTTTAACTACCTTCACTCCACAGCAATGTTCATTGTTTTAAAAAGCATTGTAAGAATTGTAAACAAAACATAAACGTATGAAAGTGACTTTAGACATTTCCACTCTTCTTGAGAACTGACAACAAAATCAATAAACACAACTAGATTGTTTATTAGAATGGTTGACAAAATATTGGCTAATTGCCAATTGATTTGAGCATTTTTAAAAAGGAAAATGATAAAAATTTACTTATAGTTGGATCACGAATTTTAATAATTTAGTAAATGTTTATAAATTAAAAAATAAAAAGAACTGTCTTCAAATTTATTTCTTTATAAATTGGTAAATAAATATTGCATTTCATTAGTTTTAATTATAGTAACTTTTAGAATGCTGGAAATATAAAATTATTCTTGAAAATAAAAAATCTAAATAAATAACGTTTAATATTTTTGTTGTAGATTCTTAAGAGCAAAAAAAAATCTAATCACTCATTTTTTTTTTTTTTGCTGGCACAGAGGGTCCAAGTATGACAAATAGAAAGTGTTCCTCTTCCATATTTAATAACTAAACATTAAATTTATTTAACATTATCTTAATTTACAAAGTCAGATATTCAAAACTGGAAATTCTAAGAAAAAAAACGAAAATTACAGCCAAAAGTAAAGCTAACTACAACAACTTAAAAAAAAATGATTTACTCAGTAATTTTTAAATTTTGAAAAAATATTCGGAGGTGATCATGTACTTTTTGATAAATGACTGACGAGGCAGTTGTTTTTTTTCCCGCAGTAGGTTGCCATTTCTTTCTGCAGTAGACCAGTTGCCATCCAAGGCTATAGAACCCCCGTCTCTCCTGCTATTTATCCACAACTGGTGGGGAGAGAAGAAGCGGATTCATACCTTTCTGAAGGGTATTAACATGTAAGTGAATGTAATGGATTCAACTGGAATTTGAACTCGGTTTGGTGGAGTAATGGATAGCAGATTGGGGAATCGGAGAGCCAATTTCGAATTCCACTCGAATCCATTAGATTCATTTACATGCTAATATCCCTAGGAAAGTTATCAATCATCTTCTCCCCAGCTATGGGTAACTAGCAGGACAAACTGGGTTCTGTAGCCTTGGATGGCAACTGGTCTACTACAGAAAGAAATGGCAAACTACTGCAGAGAAAAAGCTACATCGTCAGTCATGTATCGAAAGATACATGATTGCCTACGCATGTATTATGCATGACACATAACTGAACTGAGCCCCTTTTCATCAATCAAGAATTGATTTGGCACTATATCAATATTATGAACATTTGATAAGAAAATCTTTTCTCTCTTACTTTATTTCATTTTATTTTATTTAAATGCTTGGACCAGTCTAGTTAAGTAGTAGTATCCCATTTTTTATTGGGGCTTTAAAAATGGATATTTTAGAAGTATATATAAATATTAAGAAAAATACCCAAAACAAAGTTAGAGAAAGATTAAAGAAGAATAAAAAGAGTTTTCTCACAGTGTTGGATTGAAAGATATAATAGCAAAAAAAAAAAAAAAAAAAGTGGGGGGTAACTGGTTATCGCTCTTCAGTGCTCAATCAAGGACAAAAACATAAATATGTGCACGATGACTAAAAATGTCGGAGAAAAAAAATACTGCTAGCAGTATAAATCCCAGATAGATTACATGATAAGGCAAGATTTCAGTAAACCTACTAAAGAGGCAAAATGGAGTAAGAGAAGGCACAGTGGAGTAATGGATAGCGGTTAGGATTATGAAATTGGAGAGCGGAGTTTCAATTCCAGTTGAATCCATTACATTCATTTACATGCTAATACTTTTGGGAAAGGTATGAATCCTCTTCTTCTCCCCCCCCCCAGCTATGCGTAAATAGCAGAACAGACCAGGTTCTATAGCCTTGTCAATTAGTCTACTGCAGAAAGAAATGGCAACCTACTGCAAGAAAAAATCTGTCTCGTCAGTCATGTATCGAAAAATAAATGATCACCTAAGCATGTATCACGCATGGCACATAACTGACTGACTGATTAATGTCTCCCATGTCTCCAACACCGGATAACAGCGAGATAGTAAATAATACTCATTTTGTGGTTTCCATGTCTTGCCATTTTTCATTTTTACAAGTATTTTTGTATACATAAAGGTTAGAGGTTTATAATTAATTACTCAAGAGTTTTAACAGCCCTACAAGAAATAGACATATCAATAATAATGGTTTTCTTATTAAATATAAATTTTTCTCTAATTAATACTATACATTTATATATTATATATAAAATAAAGGCTTTCACATTGAATTCATCAAGTAATTTCCCTTTGTTTAATTATAATAAATCACATGTCAGAAAAGCAAACACTCGTTATTAAAAAATACAGCAATCTTGGAAGTTTGTACCTGCAAAAGTCAGTTTATCAGGGTTTATTTTATTTTATTTATTTTTCCTCAACACCATATTTTATTTTAGTTTATTTTTCTTCACTGCCTTAAAACATTTTCACCTAGGAGTTGAACTTTGAAGTGAAATAGTGGATCTCATTCTGTTTAGGAAAGATAACATCATTTCCATCTTTACTCAACTTTATTGTTGAGTGAGAGGCTGTTTTGCTCCACTTTATTACCAACTGGCTTACACAAGCCAACAAGACCAATTTTTACTATCCCTACTTATCCCATTTAATACAAAGAAATTCTCCTTTCTATGTACTCTGACTCAGGATCAGTGCAAGGGTTTCATACCCACCCCCACTCTACTACATCTCAATTTTCATAAGGTAGTACTCATATGACATACAAATTTTATTGTAAACTAATTATGCACAATAATGGATCATGTCCAATTTAGGTGAGAAATTCAACTAGAAAAATTGAAAATAAATACAATGTATCTAAATATTGGGTTATCGGGAAAGTTCATTCCGATTTGTATTTGTTCATGTTCCAACACGTTAGCACATATCAAATTTATTGACAGATATAATATGCTTACATTTCTGATTAGAGCAAACTTCTCTTGAGAAAGAAGGTTTAAAATTACTTAATTTGAGTCAATTTTGCATCCCTATGAAAATGGAAGATTATAAGGTGCATTTTAGACACTTGGTGATACTTTTTTACTGTAAAAATCAAAAATGCCTCTCAAGCAAGAAAAAAGATGAATTTTGTGTATGGTGAAAGTGCTTTAGCTGACAGAACTGTACATAAGTGGTTAGCTAAGTTTAGAGTTGGTGATTATAGCCTTATTGATGAAGAACACTCAGACAGATCCACCACTACAGATAACCAAATCAAGACATTGATTGAGAATAAACTGCATTACGTAACACAGGAATTGGCAGAAACACTAAATTTATCAAAATCCACCATCTCTGAGTAATTAGTGAAGCTTAAGTTACTCAAATCATTACAATCTTTGGGTACCACATGATCTGAGTGAAAAGATTCTTGGGGGTCACATTTCATCTATGAATTGCTATTTTAAAGCAAATTGTGATGGGTTATGAGAAATGTATCATTTACAACAATGAACAGCAAAAAAGATCCTTGGGTAAGCAACATGATCTAACTTTAGCCACCTCAAAAACAGGTCTTCATCCTAAGAAAGTCGTGCTGTACATTTGGTGAGATTGGAAAGGAATTATGTACTATGAGCTTCTGTCAAGTTACCAGTCAATTCTGAAAAATACTGCTCACAACTGGACAAATCAAAGGCAGCAATTAAAGAAAAGCATCCAGAATTGCCAAATAGGAAAGGTGTGGTTTTCCAAATGGATAATGCCAGACATCATGGGAAGATTAAATTTTTAAATTGAAGGAAAAATGAAGAAAAATTAGTGTATCAAAATGGTTCATATTTAGTTGAATAAATATTTAATGGCATAACGCTGTTTTGTTTTAATAAAACATGGCATGAACTTTCTGGACAACCCATTACAAACTAGAGATATGTCATAATAGATCATTTCATCTTAAAGAAATCAACAATGTTTTTCAGCGATTTCTAGCATAAAACTGAGATTTTTCTTGTTAGAAATTTGAAGAATTTTAATACATTCAACATTATGGATAAAAAATAGTGAATTTTTAACCGGTTTTAGAGTTCTGATATTGGTTGTCATTTTCCTTTCTACCAAGTAAAATCTTGATAAGTCCATCCTGGTACAAAAATTCTGGTTTCTTCAGGGAGAAAAGAAACAAAACCAGCTCAAGAAGCATAAAAAAAGAGCTAGTTCGCTCTTTATCTCTCTACTATATCATGAGAGCACACTGCCTGAACACAAAGTAATGACCAAAGAGTCATCATAGAAAACATGTCATTGAAAAAGAATTTGATTCAAATATAATCATTCCAAAGTACACCAAATCATAACAGTGAAGTCTGTATCTGTTCTCCCTAGAAGTCTTGTGCTAGTTTTGAAGTGATCTTCATGCATAATAAAATTTCCTATAACAGATAGCACATTATCTCAACATAGAAAATTTACTTGAGGAAAATAGGTTCATATAAGCATCAAGAAATTGTTGTGTAAAGAAAAAATCTTTTACCTTAAAAAAGAAAATAATATTCTAATTAGGAATTTCAGATTTCAGTCAAACAAACATTAAGACAAAATGATGCTACTCTGGAGGAATAACAAAAATTTCTTTTCTTTATAATGGGAAGAAAATTTAAGAGTTCTTTTTACATGATCTTGGAGAAATCTTTTATCTGTAATGAAAGTGTTCTGTCACTTAATGTAAGAGGTGTTATAAGAAATTAATTCTTGTGAGAAAACTATGAGTCTGAAAGCACTGAGTTCGCCTACAGATTAAATTTTCTATCATCTCTATTCATTGTTTCGAAACTTCCGCAACAAGTGTATTTTTTTTTTACACAACAAATACTTATTTGAACAAAGTATCTATAAACAAAAACAAAATGTTTTTGTTTTTTTTCTTATCCTCTGCCAGCCGCAATGATGGAGAAAGCATTACTTCGCACCATTGCCAGTGAGGCACACTGCAAGAGCCACTCTGTTTCGCAAGGCTCATCCCTTAATTGTCCCGTCAACCCTCTGAAGGAATGCCATTGAATGATGGCCAATAACCCCAGAAGCCTCCACTGCCACAGGAGTAAAAATAAATCTGTCCACAAGAGAAGAATATTTATTTTTTATCTCCACATCCTGAGTGACAGATCCCAGCTCAACTGCAGACCTGATCAAATTACCTGTTGAAAATTTATTGGCACAGAAAATAATATTAAAATAATAAGAATTTCAGATTTCAGTCATACAAACAAAACATCACAATGCTGCTATTGTGGAGACATAACAAAAGTTTGTTTTTTTAAAATAGGAAGAAAATTTATGAGTTCTTTTTACATGCGCTTTAATGAAGGTGTTCAGTCACTTAATGTGGGTCTTTTTGGAATGAACAGTCACAAGAAATTAATTCTTGTGAGGAAACTAAGAGTCTGAAAGCACAGAGTAAACCTACAGATGAAATTTTCTATTATCTCGATTCACTGTTTCTAAACTTATAGAGCAAGTTTTTTTTTTTACACAACAAATATTTATTTGAAGAAAATATCTATAAACAAAAACAAAATGTTTTCTGTTTTTTTCTTATCCTATGATGGTGAAAGCATTACCTCACACCATTGGCAGTGAGACACACTGCAAGAGCCATTCCGTTTCACGAGGCTTGTCCCTTAATCGAGATGCCATCTTACCAACTCTCTGGAGGAATGCCATCAAATGAGGGCCAACAACCCCAGAAGTCTCCACTGCCACAGGAGTAAAAATAAATCTGTCTGCAAGAGAAGAATATTAAATTATTTTTTTTATCTCCACATCCTGAGAGACAGACCCCAGTTCAACCACAGACCTGATCAAATTACCAGTTGAAAATGTATTGGCACAGGTTGCATCCCAAATCAATAACTTCCTCCTTTTAAAAGGGAAAATGGTAATCCCATCCAGCTCCTTTCCATCACCACAGTCAAGGCCAACGGGTTCAGTTTGAGAAGGGAAACCGGCTGCATCAAGACGTCTTTTGATGATGATGTTTATTATCAAGTATTTTTATTCTTCTTTATGAGCTTGTCTCCTCCTAACATGACAGATATCTAGACTACTATGCGAGAAAACCGGGGGTTGGACTTCTTGTGACACAAAAAACGAACGCCTTCTTGCGAACCAGAAACAAATGCAACACAACAACGAATGCCTTCTCTTCCAAACAAACACTTTACGACAGCAAACAAGCAAAACGGCACCGAAGACTGTTGCCGACAGACGACCGACCGCAATGGCTTTCGTCCCCCAAGAAAAGATTCCAAACGACTCGCGCCTCTTCTTGTAGTCCTCAGTCGAGTCCATTATGGTACTCCAAGATGTGCCCCGTGACAACATACACACGCAGTTCGAGGACGTTTCCACGCATGCTCGTTAAAAAAACAAAAACAAAAAAACCCTGAAACAATAGAACAAACTTCTTTTTAAGTAAATCTCAACAATTTAACATGAATATATTTAGAATGCTTCATTTGTTTGATACAAACAGAAAAATTTCATAGTAAACATAGTTACAATCAACAGTGATATTGAGACAATCTAGTTAGAGAGTATAAGACCGCAAAACTAGTAATAATATCAACAGATGATCAAGTGCCATACACAAAAGTGGACTGATTTTGTCTATTTATGGGCTACCATACACCTAAATTATGACTATTTACATAAAATTTATTGTGAAAATATTTGTACTTTCATTTAGTTTGGCATTGTGAAAAGAAACATGAATCTGGATTATGTCAAAATTTGAAAGTTGAATTAAAATCTCAGTGTTGTGATATCTTTTTCTCTATGTTCTCTTTTTTCTTTTTCTCATATATTTTTTCCATTTTTATTTATGATCTAAACAGAATCGTCCATTATGAGGTACAAACAGAATTATAATATAATAATTATCAAAGCAGGTAACTCAGAACTATTGAATTATTTACTATTTGATCTTCCATGCAAAAAATAATCTGACAATTCTAAAATTAAGAATAAAATAATTTTTTTTAAATTGTTTCTGAAGTGAAAATGTCATTGAATTCACATCTTTATTTAATAAAAAGGATGTCTTGTCAGCAGCAATTGTCAGAATTACAAATTCACACTGAAATATTGGAAGGAAATATTCCAAAAATAAGTATTCATTATAGAATATCATTAATATAGAATGTTCATTATTTCATGTCAAATTTGAAAGAAAAATTTTTTTTTCCATTTATTCATGCAAACAACAACTCTACATGAAAAAATATTTTTTTAAATTTTTATTGAATTATTTTTGCAATGTATTAGAACAAACTTTCAGGATTTTTCAGTTTAGAATTGGCTTAAGTTTTCTACTATAATAACATCTTCAGAGATTTTTCTTTTATAAACCCATATAAAGTAGAAACTATAAAGCGTCAGTATGATGGACAAGATGATTATTTCTGTTTATAAAATAAATTAGAAAAAAAAACCTATTCATTATACAATTCATTCATGAAAGAGTAAGAACTTAAAATATCTTTTAAAAGGGATAATTCTTGGATTGGGGGAAATATTATCAACAGTAGATATTATTTTATTTGATTGAGTGGACATTAATGAGACTATCGCACCACCATCACAGTTCTTTATCAGAAGGTCATCAGGGTGGAATTCTGTGACATAACATAGTTGGTCAATAGAGGTGATTGCTGGGCAACCAACTCTTCTTGCATCATGGTTAAGTTTCCAGAGCTGTAGATCACTCACAAACATTTGTTTTGCTCACCAGCAGTATCCTTCAAAGTATCCTTATTCTATATTGATATAAGATTGTAGAAATATTCATGGGTACATATAGCTGATTTAGTTTGATGTTGTCTCCAAGACATGTTAGGTATAACACTCAGTGAAGTAGCAAGTCTTTCTTTTCTGTTATTTTGGAAGAAATACATACATTTTGTAACTACTACATAGAGTGTAAGATGTTTGAAGATATGTGATTGTGCACCTGTGGTTATGGGAAAACTGATGTGTTTTAAGCTTTACAAGGTATCAATGGTGAACAGTCAGTTAATGCAGCAGATGATTCAGTAAATTTGATTTTTAACTACAAATGGACATCTACAAAATTTGCATGGATATGACTTCTAGCCAATGTGTGTTCGCATATGGTATCCCAAACGTGATTTCTGTGAAAAGGCAGATCCACAAACTCCACAAGAATATGGTTTCTCTCCAGTGTGTGTTCGCATATGCTGCTCCAAATGTGACTTTTGTGAAAAGGATGATCGACAAACATCACAAGAATATGGTTTCTCTCCAGTATGTGTTCGCATATGGTGTTTCAAACGTAACTTCTGTGAAAAGGAAGATCCACAAACCTCACAGGAATATGGTTTCTCTCCAGTGTGCATTTGGATATGCAGCTCTAAAGATGACTTGCGTGAAAATGCAGATTTGCAAACTTCACAAGAATATGGTTTCTCTCCAGTGTGTGTTCGCATATGGTTCTCCAAATTTGACTTCCGTGAAAATGCAGATCCACACACTTCACAAGAATATGGTTTCTCTCTAGTGTGTATTTTCATATGGTTCTGCAAAGTTGACTTCAGTGAGAATGTAGATCCACAATCTTCACAAGTATATGGTTTCTCTCCAGTGTGGGTTCGCATATGCTGCTCCAAATATGACTTTCGTGAAAAGGCAGATCCACAAACTTCACAAGGATATGGTTTCTCTTGGGTGTGTATTTGCATATGGTTCTGCAAAGTTGACTTCAGTGAGAATGCCGATCTGCAAACTTCACAAGAATATGGTTTCTCTCCTGTGTGTGTTCGCATATGCCGCACCAAAGATGACTTCAGTGAAAATGCAGACCCACAAATTTCACAAGAATATGGTTTCTCTGCAGTGTGTGTTCGCATATGGTTCTCCAAATTTGACTTCCGTGAAAATGCAGATCCACACACTTGACAAGAATATGGTTTCTCTCCAGTGTGTATTTGCATATGGATCTGCAAAGTTGACTTCAGTGAAAATGTAGATCCACAATCTTCACAAGAATATGGTTTTTCTCCAGTGTGAGTTCGCATATGCTGCTCCAAATGTGACTTTCGTGAATAGGCAGATCTACAAACTTCACAAGGATATGGTTTCTCTTGAGTGTGTATTTGCATATGGCTTTGCAAAGTTGACATCAATGAGAATGCCGATCTGCAAACTTCACAAGAATATGGTTTCTCTCCTGTGTGTGTTCGCATATGTCGCACCATTGATGACTTCAGTGAAAATGCAGATCCACAAACTTCACAAGTATACGGTTTCTCTGCAGTATGTGTTCGCATATGTCGCTCCAAGAATGACTTATGTGGAAATGCATATCCACAAACCTCACAAGAATATGGTTTTTGCCCAGTCTGTTTTTGAATACGGCACACCAAATATGACTTCTGTGAAAATGCAGATCCACAAGCCTGACAAAGACATGATTTCTGTCCTGTGTTTGTTTGAAAATTCTGATAAAATGTAGATCCACAAATATCACAAGAATATGATTTCTCTTCACTGTCTTTTTCCATGTGGAACAGGAAATCCAAGAAAGATTTGTAAATTGCACAAGAATATAGTTTCTAATTTTTACTTATTAATATAACACTGTGCTTTTGTATAAAATACAAACCACACATTTCAAAGTACAAGATTTTGCTAGTTATTGCTCATTTGATACTTTTGAAAATATAGATACACAAATTTTACATATATTTATGCATTCTTTATAGAAATCAAGAGTCTTGTTTCCTCTCATTTAAATTCTCAATAATCTCTGTATATATATCATAATTTTTTGTTCAGGCAAAAATCTGTGAAGAAAAAGTAGTAAAAGATTTATTAACAGTGAATAATATATGAACTCAGTTTATATTTTAACAGATACATATAATATATATTAAGGCTAGATGAGGTTATACATGGACACAAGAATGCAACAGCATAGAAAGTTAAATCGAAAAATCAAATGAGGAATCAATTTATTGTATCAAGTAATAACATTTATTCTATCAGATGTTGAATAAACACAATGGTGATTTCAATCTGGCAATTATCAGTTTATTGCTATAAACAAAGCATTTCAACTGGTTATAAATACAAGGAAAAAAATTTTGCATAAACTTTTTTCAAAATCTTTCTGCCATAAAATTGGCTTTTAAAAATGTACTAAAAATTGACATTGTGTCATGCCAGAAGATTTTTTCTCGTCTGAATCCATCGTTCACATCTACAAATCTACTCATGCATAGAATACCATTGCCATATATGGTCTGGTGCCCGCACTGTTTATCTCAAGGTTCTCAACAAAATCCAGAAACACATATGCAATGAGATCAGCCATAACTAGGGGTCTCAACTCTAGTCACTTTCTCAATCTTTTCCATAAATATTTTCATGGCATCTGCTCTGATGAGCTATTTTCACTGGTGCACTGACTGCATGAATTTAAGCATGCTACTAGGTCGGCATCTCGGTCCCACCCTTTTACTGTCAAAACAGTGAAATGCAACTGCCTCTTCTAATCCAACAGCTTCTTCTCTTGCACTTCTTAACACTGGAACTCTCTTCCTCTTAGTTGCTTCCCTGATAACTAAAATTTTCAAAAATTTAAATGTAATTTCCAACAACATCTTCTGATGCCTGAGCCCCATTCTCCTTTGCATCCTTTTCTCAATCACCCCTATACACAGTCTTTTCTCTTATTTTCCCTCTGTAGCCCCTGCATGCAAGTGGCACTCCTGCCTTGCTTGGGGTGAAATGCTTAAATAAATAAATAATACTTCCACTACATCTCTATTATTATAAAACTATGCAAACTTTGTATGCTTGTGTGTTTGCCAGAAGTCATATATAGAGAGTGGTTGAAAGAAAGATGCAAATTTATTATTGTGTAGGAAGTGGAGAGAGAAAGAAATGGTGTGTCTTCATCTCAGATGGCGAACTAATTTAGCATCCAGATAGTGGACATAAATGTAATCCTTTATCTCTTCTTTTCACTTCTCTCTTTCTACCCCCTCTCTCTCTCTTTCCTCCCTCACTCTCTCTTCCCCCCCTCTCTCTCTCCCCCCCCTCACTCTCTCTCTTTCCACCTCTAAGATTTTGTGTGTGCTTATTTATATTTTGGCCTTTCTTAAACAATATTTTGAATATTTAAGAAATATTTTTTGCCATATTTAAAAAAATATTTTGAAGTGAATATGATTTTAAAATATATTTGGCATATTAAAAATATATTTTTATGTTAATGTCATTTAAAAAATATTAAGTGAATAAGATTTAAAAATATGAGTTGTTTATAAAATAAGTATTTTTTCCAACTTTCTTCAAACAGACAATATTTTTACTGTTGAAATCAACTTCAGTGTTTTATAACCTCAACTGTTAGTGACCCAACAGGTAGTCTAGCATGTAATTCAGTCTTTCTTATCAAATCTCAAAATGAAAGTTGTCTTAAATGGGCACTATTCAAGATCTTTTTACATTAATGCATGTATCCCCCAAGGCACCAGCATTGGTCCTACATTCTCAAGTCAAGTAAAAATGGTATTTCAATTAAGAGTACACATCTATATTTTATATCGGGATTTCCAATAAAAATCAAGATTTGAATGACTATAAAACTGATCGGAGAATGTAAATCATCATTTTTTTAAGCACTTAATCAGTTCCAGAAAATCTGCTCCAAATCATAAAATAAAAAGTGCAATAAAACTGATATCATTTAATTAGACAAACTTTTAACTACTTTTATAAACAATATATCTATATCTACATAATATATATATATAATATATATATATATATATATATATATATATATAATATAAACACATATATATAATATACATATATATAAATGATATACATATCTATAATATACATATATATATATATATATAATATACATATATATATAAATGATATACATATCTATAATATACATATATATATATATAATATACATATATATATATAAATGATATACATATACATATCTATAAATAATATACGTATCTATAAATATACATATACATATCAATAATATACAGATACATATCTATAAATATACATATACATATCAATAATATACAGATACATATCTATAAATATACATATACATATCAATAATATACAGATACATATCTATAAATATACATATACATATCAATAATATACAGATACATATCTATAAATATACATATACATATAAATAATATACATAGATATATAAATTATATACATATACATATTTATACATATATAATATATATATATAAATAATATACATATACATATTTATACATATATAATATATATATATAAATAATATACATATACATATTTATACATATATAATATACATATATATATATATAAATAATATACATATATATATATACATATGTATATATATATATATATATAATATACATATATATATAAATGATATACATATACATATTTATACATATATAATATACATATATATATATAAATAATATACATATATATATAAAATATACATATATATATAAAATATACATATATATATAATATACATATATATATATTTATTTATTAAGGATATAGTGTCAAGAAAAATTTTTTTTCAATGAATGTTGAATTTTTATGAGAATTTTTTCATTTTTTTTAAATAATTAAAGATATTTAAAATAATCAAAAAAAATTTTATATGTATAAACACCCCTATTTTGAAAGTATGGGTATATACTACTTTGTCAGAAAATAAGATTAGGGACTATAGTAGATTTAAAGTCAACATTCGTATGATTTGATTTTGGAAAATATTTTCCATTTTCAAGATTACTGAATACTTCAAAAATATATTTAACAAAAGCATTCACCTGTCATTTTCTTAAATTAGATAAATTCTATGTAGAACAACAATAAATACCAACAGCTTCAGAAGCACTTGTCAAGCAATTTATGAGGTTTTTTTACAAGCACTTAATCACCACCACTGTTTGTTTTAAAAATCCATTTCTGTGTTATTTTCAACTCAAATAATTTGTTTTTTAAATTACATTAATTATACTTTAAATGTGCTAATATTCCACAAATAATGTTTCAGAAAGGTATATTTTATTTTTGGAAATTTTTTTTTAATACAGACAATGACATTGTGATGAAAGATGATTAAAAAGGGGCACTAATTAGTTATTTTAGAAAAGAAAAAAAAAACACTGTTTCCAATCAATATAATTTCTATTTGAAATAGACCAGAGTATTTTGCTTACTGGAAATAGTAAATTTAATCATTTATCTTTCAATTAAAGCTAAAATAAAAGAAGACTTTTCATTTATAAAAAATTGTTTTAAATCTAAGGTATTGAAAATTACTGGATCAAAGCTCCTAAAAAGGAATTAAAAAACAGAGTTGAATAATCAAAAAAAAAAAAAAAAAAAAAAAAACCTCCTTGGGACATTTTTTTTTATCATGGAAGCTAATTTTTGAGGTACCTCCAAAAATGGGTATAACAACTGTAAAAAGATTACGCAACCAAAATACATGATAATGAATGGGTGGAGAGCCAAACTGAACCTGTTACAAAAAAAAAAAAAAAAAAAAGTATTTCCACAAATATTTCTAATAAAATGAATAGGCATCTTCACTATTTCACTAAAAAAGAGCATACCCTGATGAAAAAAGGCTCCAAACTTGATAAACAATTTTATTATCCACTAAATGTTTATGTTATTATTAAGAGGAAAGACCAAATTATTTTTTGAATATTTTTTTAATCCTTCCTAGCACATCTGAAATTTTAGTTAGAAATTTTGTTTTCTTTTTAGTAAGTAAAATTTACATAAAATCGATTATGTCAGTCATTTTTGACAACTTTATAAACAAAAGTGAAATTCTCTGTTTAATGATCTTGGAAAATTCAATTATACTTTTTATAATGTTATTTTAGGAAACTTAGAAAATATAAAGTTTACTTAATGTAACTGGAAACAAACATTGCTTAATTTTTTGGCAGAAAAAATTTAGTTGAAAGTAAGCAAAGCATGTCTAACTGTAGTGATTGGTTTTGGAGATGTAAATTGACATTTATGTCAATGCATCAACAACTAACTTCAGAGCAATTTATTGGATGAAGTGACAATATTTTTTAATTTGAAGTAAACCAAATTATTTAGCTATAATTTTTAAAAATTAAATACTTTCAGAAGTCTAACATTTTATTAATTTTTTTTTAGGTACATTTTTGAACAAAGATATGTCCAAAGCCTGTACTGTTTCCATCCCTAAAATTGAATCTAATAAAGAAAATAATTAATAATTGCAATATGTCAATAAATTAATTATATTTAGTGAAATAGGACAAAAAAAAAGATTATTAAAAATTTTTGAAATGCGTTGATAACGGTCAGTCAGAGAATTTGTTACATGCTAGCCAGAAGGAAAGCAAAGCAATTTCTGAAAGCCTTTCTCTTAGAACATGTGACCTATTATTTCTGAACGGTGCATCCATAGTTTGAGAAAACGTTTTTAATTCATTTTTTGCATATTAAAAATATTTTTAAAATACTATTGTTTCGCAGGTTGTAATAAGCTTTCAAATTTATGATCTGTAAAAATAGATATTTTAATAACAGCATTTCCAAAAATACAGGTTAAAATTAATTTTTAAAATATTTAATAAATTTATCACATTCTGTATTTAAAATTGGAAAAAAGAAAACAGTTCTCATAAAAATTCATTTTTCATCGGAAAAATATTTTGGCTTCAGGCAATGGTGTTTTAGCATTGTTCTGCCATGTTCTTTCGACGTCAATTTTTGTATATACTAAACACCAAAGTGGATCACAGAGCCATAATATTTCCCTGACTCCTGATTGGTCAATTAATGCCAATATCATGCTTTCGTCTATGTCTGCATGGTTAAAATTAATTTACTGCAAAAATCTGTCTATGTGTTTCGAGCCTATCATCTGACATACATTATAAATACTTAGCGATATCTTCAACTCTTACTTTTTCCTCTGTTTTTCTCAGAACCATGTAGTTCAGTGAAGAGCCCATGTCTGTCCCCTACACTATCACACCCATGTACGAACATTGCACATCTTTTAACTTATCTTATTCACTCTTCAACTACAAGCATCAGAAACTTATCAACTTCTAAGAATGAGCTTTGTGGCATCAAGCAATTTACCAAAGTCACGCCATTCAAATCTTTGAAATTTCTAAGTTAGATTTCTTAACATAATCTCAAACTTCGAATTCACTCATTCACCAACAAACTACATTTCGATTTTAACATGAATGATTTTTATGACAATAAGAATTCTACTCTAAGAACATACAGTTTGCCAAACAAACATTTTCTTCAAAAAGCAACTTTGAACATAACCTAATGAATACTTCAAGTCAACTAAATTACAGCCAAAAGATTCTTAATGCACAATTTACTCAAAAGTTGTAAGCTTAAAAGTTTATCTTTTAAACACAAAATTCAACTTTTGATATCAGCTAACATTTCATTTACCAATTTCAATTACAACAAACTTTGCAGGAAGGACACAACTTACTTTCTTCAAAAGACTTTACTAATTTGTTGAATCAACTTTATTCATGTAATATTTAAACTTCCAACATTTTATCTGTTTCATTAACAAAAAAATTTATATTCAATATTCAACAGCTAAAGGGAGACAACTCTTACCTTAATCTCCAATATCAAACTATAACAGGAATTTACGATGTAAAATATTGTTTACTGACAGGAATACTGAACAAACTCTCTGTCCTAAAGAACATTCTAATTCTCTTGCTCTATATTTGTTAGAGAAATGCTTTATTCTTGTTTTTCTAAAAAGGAATATTGCTTGTTTTATATTTCGTCGTTGATGACATTGTGCTGTAGTCAATGTCAGTTTGTGGAGAAGTTTATTTTTTTCACGCAGCCAACACAAATAATATCTTCTGATATATACATATTTTTCCTAAGAACTTACTCCTCCGCAACAGTGTTCTTACATTATTCATAAAACCCATTAAAAGCTTTTTTTAAGTAATATTTGTTTTATTGGGTTTTGTATTTTACAATTTAGAACTGAATTTTTGGGTAATAATATCGGACCGAAATTTACTAAAACAATTAATGATTTTTATTCTTCAAAGTCTTCTGCTTTTAAGTTTTAACGAATATAATCACAAAATAACAGATAAGTCGAATTTTCGAGTTTTCATAAAATTAAATAGCGGGAGTAACAGATGTAAAAAAATATTTTTGCTATGACTTTCTAAAAAACAAATATGTCTAAAAATAATTGAATTCATTTGCGAGAATAAGTTCGGAAAGTTTAACGGAGATCCGACAATTATTTGATTTTTGCAAGAATTTCAAAATTAATGCGCTTTTCAACTAAAAAAAGTCTCTAAAAAAACTTAAAAGAAAACAAAACAAACTAAGAAGGTACTTTACCTTTTTCACAAAAAAAACAGTGTGAAAAAAGATCCCATAGTCAATCAATATTAATGAAAGTTTTATCCCCAAAATCTTGATGTTATTATTAACGGGAAAGATGAAATTATTTTTTTAATTATTTTTTTGAAGGTTTTTTTTTTTTTCTTCTTCTTTGTAACCTCAGCAGCTAGTCGCCGTAAATATTTACGTTTTTTTTTTTTTTTTTTACCTTTCCTTTCCGTCTAAAAACACACCAAGTTGGAAATTCTGGCAAAATTCAAATAATTGTCGGATTTTAATGAAACTTTTGGTTCATATTCAGAAATAAATTAAATTATTTTTGAAATTTTATTTTATTTTTTTTTTTTTTTTAGAAAATCATGGTAAAAAATTATTTTTTTTTTACATTTTTACCACCTACTTAAAAATTCGAATAAGATTAAAATTTTTTAAAAAAATAATTAAAAAATAATTTGGTCTTTCCTCTTAATTTTGTTGAGGATATAACTTGGGTTTTTAGGGCCTTTTTTGATAATGCTATGTTTTTCGGCCCGCGGCGTATTATCGAACAGACCTATTTATTTTTAAAATAAATAATGAATTCATTAATAATCATTAATGAATTCATTTTTTATTTTAAAAATAAATATGTCTGTTCAATAATTCGCCGGATTATTAGGAATTTACAGTACTTCATGACATTCAATAATGAATAATGTGAATGAGTACTGTAGTGTAAATTCTTTTTGAGATTACTTTTTACTTTTTAGTTTTTTTACGTAAGTTCCTGATTTTTTTTTTTTTTTTTTTTTTTTTTTTAAACAGTGGGTAAGGATTTTTCTTTCATTCCGAAAAAAACAAAACAAAAGAACACACATTTTTATTTTTGTCTTTAGCGGTGCAGGTAATGGTAAGAACACCTTCAATGCAGTTTTCATGTAAATATTTTAAAAAATATGTAACTCGATAAAATCACACCTGAATTTATTTTCGTTTCTTTATTTTGCTAACATTTAAAAGTGATTAAAAAGAAATTTTAAAAATGGCGATCCAAGTTGGTAATTAACGATTTCTTTTACATCAACTATTTGTCGTATTCTTCCACTTACCTTGGAAACCAGATGCAATGAGAAAAACAAAACGGGTTGATTTCTTCTTTGTGTTCAAATGATTTAGCATGCAATTCTCTGTTAGTGTTAACCTATCCAATTTTTTGTATTCTTTGTACTGTTGTACAGTTCATAATAATAATAATATCGAAAATGAAACGAATGACACAAAGAATGAATTAAGAAATGGAAAAACGTCAACAGAAAAGTGAAAGTAACTTGAGAAAATATTTCGCTTAAATTTAGCGGTGTTGGACAAGATTTGGTTCCTTATGTTTACATATTAGATTCTTTGATGAGACCTTCAGTAAAAAAGACACACGAAGAAAAAAATCCGTAAACCTAAAACTGTATCGTCAAAATTTTTGTCATTATTAACAAGATTGACTAATAAAGTGTTTTATGCAAAAAAAACTTACTTTTTTTTATTTTTTTGAAATTTTATCGGCACTTACCACTTTTTTTTTTTTTTTTTCTCCAAGGAGAAACTTAACTCTGTAAGAGAAATAAATTTGACCCTTCTTTTGTGAAAAATAAATAATAAAAAAAATACATTGATTTAGAAATGCTTTTAAAAATCAGATATGTTCAGATGTTGATGAAAATTTCAGAACTTATTCAGAAATTAATTAAATTACTTTGAAAACGTTTCTTTAAAAAATATTCATAAACATAAGACTTAAGTGAATGTAATGGATTCGACTGGAATTCAAACTCAGCACAGTGGAGTAATTGATGGTGGCGCAGCTCTAATTGAGGAATCGGAGAGCTGAGTTCGAATTCCAGTTGAATCCATTACATTCATTTACATGCTAATACCCTTAAGAAAGGTATCAATCCTCTTCTCCCCCCAGCTATGGATAAATAGCAGGACAGACTGGGTTTTATAGACCTGGATGGCAACCTGTTCACTTCAGAAAGAAATGGCAACCTACTACAGGGAAAAATCTACCTCGTCATTCATATATTGAAAAGTACATGATCACCTAAGCATGTATCACGCATGGCACATAACTAACTGACTGATTAAATGTCTCTCATGTCTCCAACACCGGATAACAGTGAGATAGTAAATAATACTCATTTTGTGGTATTCATGTCTTGCCATTTTTCATTATTATCAGCATTTTTGTATAAATGTTATGGGTTTATATAATTATGAGTATTTTTGTATACATAAATGTTATAGGGTTATAATTAATTACTCAAGAGTTTTAACAGCCCTACAAGAAATAGTATATAGACATATCAATAATAATGGTTTTCTTATTAAATATAAATTTTTCTCTAATTAAAACTATACATTTATATATTATATATAAAATAAAGGCTTTCACATTGAATTCATCAAGTAATTTCCCTTTGTTTAATTATAAATCACATGTCAGAAAAACAAACACTCGTTATTAAAAAATACAGCAATCTTGGAAGTTTGTACCTGCAAAAATCAGTTTATCAGGGTTTATCTTATTTTATTTATTTTTCCTCAACACCATATTTTATTTTAGTTTATTTTTCTTCACTGCCTTAAAACATCTTCACCTAGGAGTTGAACTTTGAAGTGAAATAGTGGATCTCATTCTGTTTAGGAAAGATAACATCATTTCCATCTTTACTCAACTTTATTGTTGAGTGAGAGGCTGTTTTGCTCCACTTTATTACCAATTGGCTTACACAAGCCAACAAGACCAATTTTTACTATCCCTACTTATCCCGTTTAATACAAAGAAATTCTCCTTTCTATGTACTCAGTGCAAGGGTTTCATACCCACTCCCACTCTACTACATCTCAATTTTCATAAGGTAGTACTCATATGACATACAAATTTTATTGTAAACTAATTATGCACAATAATGGATCATGTCCAATTTAGGTGAGAAATTCAACTAGAAAAATTGAAAATAAATACAATGTATCTAAATATTGGGTTATCGGGAAAGTTCATTCCGATTTGTATTTGTTCATGTTCCAACACGTTAGCACATATCAAATTTATTGACAGATATAATATGCTTACATTTCTGATTAGAGCAAACTTCTCTTGAGAAAGAAGGTTTAAAATTACTTAATTTGAGTCAATTTTGCATCCCTATGAAAATGGAAGATTATAAGGTGCATTTTAGACACTTGGATATACTTTTTTACTGTAAAAATCAAAAATGCCTCTCAAGCAAGAAAAAAGATGAATTTTGTGTATGGTGAAAGTGCTTTAGCTGACAGAACTGTACATAAGTGGTTAACTAAGTTTAGAGTTGGTGATTATAGCCTTATTGATGAAGAACACTCAGACATATCCACCACTACAGATAACCAAATCAAGACATTGATTGAGAATAAACTGCATTACGTAACACAGGAATTGGCAAAAACACTAAATTTATCAAAATCCACCATCTCTGAGTAATTAGTGAAGCTTAGGTACTCAAATCATTACAATCTTTGGGTACCACATGATCTGAGTGAAAAGATTCTTGGGGGTCACATTTCATCTATGAATTGCTATATAAGCGCAATAAAAATGCACCCTTTTTAAAGCAAATTGTCACGGGTTATCTGTTCTCCCTGGAAGTCTTATGCTTGTTTTGAAGTAATCTTAATGGTACACCAGATAGCACATTATCTCAACATAGAAAATTTACTGGAGGAAAATAGGTTCATATGAGCATCAAGAAATTGTTGTGTAAAGAAAAAATCTTTTACCTTAAAAAAGAAAATAATATTCTAATTAAAAATTTCAGATTTCAGTCAAACAAACATTAAGACAAAATGATGCTACTCTGGAGGAATAACAAAAATTTATTTTCTTTATAATGGGAAGAAAATTTAAGAGTTCTTTTTACATGCTCTTGGAGAAATCTTTTATATGTAATGAAAGTGTTCTGTCACTTAATGTAATAAGTGTTACAAGAAATTAATTCTTGTGAGAAAACTATGAGTCTGAAAGCACTGAGTTCGCCTACAGATTAAATTTTCTATCATCTCTATTCATTGTTTCTAAACTTCCACTTCAAGTTTATTTTTTTTTTTACACAAAAATATTTACTTGAACAAAATATCTATAAACAAAATCAAAATGTTTTCTGCTTTTTTCTTATCCTCTGCTAGTCGCAATGATGGAGAAAGTATTACCTTTCACCATCGCCAGTGAGCCACACTGTAAGAGTCACTCTGTTTTGCGAGGCTCATCCCTTAATCAAGACGCCATCTCGCCAATCCTTCGAAGGAATGCCATTGAATGAGGGTCAATAAACCCAGAAGTCTCCACTGCCACAGGAGTAAAAATAAATCTGTCCACAAGAGAAGAATATTAAATTATTTTTTTATCTCCACATCCTGAGAGACAGATCCCAGCTCAATTGCAGACCTGATCAAATTACCTGTTGAAAATTTATTGGCACAGAAAATAATATTAAAATAATAAGAATTTCAGATTTCAGTCATAAAAACAAAATATCACAATGCTGCTATTGTGGAGACATAACAAAAGTTTGTTTTTTTAAAATAGGAAGAAAATTTATGAGTTCTTTTTACATGCGCTTTAATGAAGGTGTTCAGTCCCTTAATGTGGGTCTCTTTTGAATGAACAGTCACAAGAAATTAATTCTTGTGAGGAAACTAAGAGTTTGAAAGCACAGAGTTCACCTACAGATGAAATTTTCTATTATCTCGATTCACTGTTTCTAAACTTATAGAGCAAGTTTTTTTGTTTTTTTTTACACAACAAATATTTATTTGAAGAAAATATCTATAAACAAAAACAAAATGTTTTCTGTTTTTTTCTTATCCTATGATGGTGAAAGCATTACCTCACACCATTGGCAGTGAGACACACTGCAAGAGCCATTCTGTTTCACGAGGCTTGTCCCTTAATCGAGATGCCATCTTACCAACCCTCTGGAGGAATGCCATCAAATGAGGGCCAACAACTCCAGAAGTGTCCACTGCCACAGGAGTAAAAATAAATCTGTCAGCAACAGAAGAATATTTAACTATTTTTTTTATCTCGACATCCTGAGAGACAGACCCCGCTTCAACCACAGACCTGATCAAATTACCAGTTGAAAATGTATTGGCACAGGTTGCATCCCAAATCAATAACTTCCTCATTTTAAAAGGGAAAATGGTAATCCCATCCAGCTCCTTTCCATCACCATGGTCAAAGCATACGGGTTCAATCTGAGAAAGGAAACCAACTGCATCAAAACCTCTTTTGATGATGTTGTTTATCGTGTATTTTTATTTTTTCTGAGTTTGTCTCCTCCAAACATGACAGATATCTAGACTACTAAAAAACAAAAACAAAAAAAAAACTGAAACAATAAAACAAACTTCTTTTTAAGGAAATCTCAAGAATTTAACATGAATATATTTAGAATCCTTTATTTGTTTAATTGATACTAATAGAAAAAGTTGATAGTAAACATAGTTACAACCAACAGTGACATTGAAACAATCTGGTTAGAGAGGATGAGAGACTGCAAAACTGGTAATATCAGCAGATGATCAAGTGCCATACACAAAAAATGGATTGATTTTGTTTCTTATGGGCTACCATACACCTAAATTATGACTAATTACATATGATTGAGAAAAAAATTTATTGTGAAAATATTTACACTTTCATTTAGTTTTGATTCAAATGAAACATGAATCTGGATTATGTCAAAATTTAAAAGTTGAATAAAAATTTGGGAGTTTGTGTTATCTCTTTCTCTATCATCTATATCTTCCTTTTTTTTCTCTTACTGAAACCACACAGTCTCTGATCAATCTTTTCGATTTTTACTTATGATCTAAACAGAATCGTCCATTATGAGGTACAAACAGAATTATAATAATTATCAAAGCAGGTAATCCAGAACTATTGAATTATTTACTATTTGATCTTCCATACAAAAACTAACAGTTCTAAAATCAAGAATAAAATAAAAAATGTTTCTGAAGTGAAAATGTCATTGAATTCACATTTTTCAATTCTTCATGCACATCTTTATTTAATAAAAAGGATGTCTTGTCAGCAGCTTTTGTCAGAATGACAAATTCACACTGAAATATTGGAAGGAAATATTCCAAAAATAAATATTCAGTATTTATATTTACCATATCAAATCTGAAAGAAAAAAATGCATTTTTATTATGCAAGCAACAACTCTACATGAAAAAATATTTTTAAAAATTTTTATTAAATTATTTTTGCGATGTATTAATACAAATTTTCAGGATGTTTTGATTTGGTGTTTCATAAGTTTTCTCCTGCAATAACATCTTCAGGAATTTTCTTTAAAAAAAACTATAAAAACAAATTATAAAGAATGGTTTTGGTAGACAAAAAGATTATTTCCACAAAGATTTGTAATAAAATAACCTATTCATTATACAATTCATTCATGAATGTATAAGAATTTAAAATGTCTTTTAAATGGGATAATTCCTAGATTGGGGGAAATCTTATAAGCAGTGGTTATTATTTTATTTGGCCTTTTATCAGAAGGTAATCAGGATGGAATTCTGTGCCATAGCATAGTTGGTCAATGTAGGTAATCGCTGGGTGGCCAACCCTTCTTGCGCCATCATTAGGTGTCCAGCAGATCACTCACAAGTTCTTGTTTTACTCACCAGCAGTGTCCTACAAAGCACAAGATCATAGAAATATCCATGGGTCCATAGAGCTGTGATTTAGTTTGATGTTGTCTCCAAGACATGTTAGATGTAACTTTCAGTGTGGTAGAATTTTTTCTATTATTTTGGAAGAAATACATTCATTTTGGTGGTACCTACTACATGCTGCATAAGGTATTTGAGGATATGTGATTGTGCACCTGTGGCTATGTGAAAATTCTTGTCTTTTTTGCTTTTCAGGGCATCAATGGCAAACAATCAGTCAATGCAGGAGATGAAATGACATGCTGTAATTTCACCTAAGTGAATGCAACAAAACCAAATGAAATTGGAACTCAGCTCTCACATTCACACTTACAACAACTGGTATTCCTATGCAGTCATTCATCTAGGATCTTGATTAACTCTGGTAATTGTACAAGAACGGGTGTTTCAATGCTATATGTGAAATAGTAGGCAACATGCACCAGGGACTTTACATGAATAATTGCAAACACTGACCCACACATTTTAGAAGAATACTGTTTCTGTCTAGTGTGCATTTACACATCAAGCAGTATGCATAATTTTAACAGAAATATCCTCACAATATGGTTTCTTATCAGTGTGACTGCAACTTATATAACAACTTTAGAATGCAAATCCTAAAACCTGATAAAAACTGTTTTCTCTCCAGTGTTGTTTCATTTGTTTTGTTTTTTTGTTTTTGGCTTATCAACGCTTTGTATGGTATTTAAAGCTGAAAAATATTTTTGATTGTAGGAAAGTATTATTTTGTGAGTGATTATTGTGTTAACAATTTTACGGAGAAAAATATGCTTTTTCTTGTTTTTAATCTATATTTGAAAAGAGAGGCGGTGAATCAATACTTTCTCAATAGTGCATACCCATGGGTGACTGTATCTCTCTAGTGTGTTTACATATGGCTCCATAGTGTTGTCAGCCCTGAAAATGGAGATCTATAAATAGCACGAGGAGAGTGTTTCTCACCAGTGCAGATTCTCAGATGATTCAGTAAATTTGACTTTAACTACAAATGGATACCTACAAAATTTGCATGGATATGACTTCTATCCAGTGTGTATTCGCATATGGCGTTGCAAACGTGATTTCTGTGAAAAGGCAGATCCACAAACTTCACAAGAATATGGTTTCTCTCCAGTGTGTGTTCGCATATGCTGCTCCAAATGTGACTTTCGTGAAAATGCAGATCCACAAACTTCACAAGAATATGGTTTCTCTCCTGTGTGTGTTCGTTTATGGCATTCTAAAAGTGTCTTCTGTGAAAATGCAGATCCACAAACTTCACAGGAATATGGTTTCTCTCCAGTGTGTGTTTGGATATGCTGCTCTAAAGATGATTTCCGTGAAAATGCAGATTTGCAAAATTCACAAGAATATGGTTTCTCTCCAGTGTGTGTTCGCATATGGTTCTCCAAATTTGACTTCCGTGAAAATGCAGATCCGCACACTTCACAAGAATATGGTTTCTCTCCAGTATGTATTTGCAGATGGTTCTGTAAAGTTGACTTCAGAGAAAATGCAGATCCACAATCCTCACAAGAATATGGTTTCTCTCCAGTGTGGGTTCGCATATGCTGCTCCAAATGTGACTTTTGTGAAAATGCAGATCCACAAACTTCACAAGAATATGGTTTCTTTCCAGTATGTATTTGCATATGATTCTGCAAAGTTGACTTTAGTGAAAATGCTGATCCACAAACTTCACAAGAATATGGTTTCTCTCCTGTGTGTGTTCGCATATGTCGCACCAAAGATGACTTCAGTGAAAATGCAGATCCACAAACTTCACAAGTATATGGTTTCTCTGCAGTATGTGTTCGCATATGTCGCTCCAAGGATGACTTATGTGGAAATGCATATCCACAAACTTCACAAGAATATGTTTTTTTCCCAGTCTGTTTTCGCATATGGCACACCAAATGTGACTTCTGTGAAAATGCAGATCCACAAACCTGACAAAGACATGATTTCTGTCCTGTGTTTGTTTGAAAATTCTGATAAAATGTAGATCCACAAATATCACAAGAATATGATTTCTCTTCACTGCCTTTTTCCATGTGGAACAGGAAATCCAAGAAAGATTTGTAAATTGCACAATTGTTTCTAATTTTTACTTATTGATGTAACACTGTACTTTTGTAGAACATACAAACCATGCATTTCAAAGTACAATATTTGCTAGTTACTGCTCATTTGATGCTTTTCAAAATATACAGAACTTTTACATGGATATATTTATGCATTCTTTATAGAAATCTAGAGTCTTGTTTCCTCTCATTTAAATTCTCAATAATCTCTGTATATATATCATGACTTTTTTTCGCAAAAATCTGTGAAGAAAAAGTAATAAAAGATATATTAACAGTGAATAATATATGAACTCAGTTTTTTTATCTTAACAGATACATATAATATATATTAAGGCTAGTTGAGGTCAGTAGATGGACACAATAATCCAGTAGCATGGAAAGTCCAATTGAAAAATCATTTGAGGAATCAATTTAGTGTATCAAGCAATAACATTTACTCTATCAAAGGTTGTATAAATCACAGTGGTGATTTCAATCTGGCAATTATCAATTTATAAAGAAAACATTTCAACTGGTTAAAACGAAAAAAAAAAACTTCATCAAAATCTTTCTACCATAAAAAAAAGAAATTTCTGATATAAAAATCAATTTATATCCACTCTATCGAATAGATAATTTTGAAATTGATAGAATGTAAAGTTATTTACCTGTAAATAGTTATCATATGCACCAGGAAACCTTTCATGAAAAAACAAATATAAATAAAAAGATTAGTTTTTAAAAACCTACTAAAAGTTTGCAGTACATAATACTTCCGCTACATATTTAATATAATTCAGTCTTTCTTATCACAAAATGAGAGTTATCTTGAATGGTCTATTCTAGATCTTTTTACATTAATGCATGTGATGGTAACCTCTAGGAGAGTGACATTGCGCCTTCTTGGGTTAATATTTTCCACTGACATGAAGGGGAGAGATTACATCGAATGAATTGCTAGGGTTGCTGCTAGGAAAATTGGTTCAATATGTCATGCTGGACTATTTCTTCCTGCCAGAAACTTTCTTATATCTCAGACAGAATTTGAACTACATTTCCTGATTCTATTTTCCATATTCTTTACAGGTCAACAATAATTTTTCCATATTTTAAACTGTTAAGCCATAAACCCCTGCTTTAGTTGGTACAATGAATGTTGCACATTTGTTAATTTTAGTCTGAATAAATAATCATCACTTCATCTTATTTTCCAAACTTTTAAACATTTATAAGTCTATCATTCATCCATGTTTTGAATATTGCTGCCACATATGGTCTGGTGCTTCTGTTAGATATTTAGAGATTCTTGATTAAATACAGAGTCTGCAATGTTATTGGTCCTGACCTGGCATCTTGGATTCAGTCATTTTCACCACTATTGTAACATAGGTTCTCTGTGTGTTTTCTATAAATACAGTGCAACCCGGATATAAGAGAAACCCAGATATAAGAGAAATTTTCTCTGGTCCCAAATTAGAGCCATACTTACCTAAACAAAATAGACCAAACCCGGATATAAGAGAAACCCGGAGATAAGAGACTTCCTCTCTGGTCCCGACAACTCTCTTATATCCGGGTTACACTGTACTTTCATGGTAACTGTTCTGATGAACTTTCCTGTGTGGTATCAAGACTTTGTGAATTTAAGCACAGTTCTAGATTGGCGGCAAGATCTCATCATTTTACAGCTGACATGGTTAAACGTAACTGTAAGGTCTATGGTAAGAGTTTCTTTTATTGCACTTCTCAGTGGTGAAACTCTTTTGGCTTCCCAGTTAACTTTGATTTGATCTTCAAAAATTTAAATGCAATGTTAATCATTATCTCTTGTTTTCTTAATTGTTGTTTTTTTTTATTGTTCTTTCTCCCTAATATTCTCCATACTCAATAACCCCTTGCATGAGGTGAAATGATTAAAAAAAACAATGAAAATTATTTCCAAACTGTTTCCATTTCAATTTTTGCAAGGAAAGATGCTTATAACTCATAAACTCCAAACCTCATTGAGATTTTCACATTTTAAGGATACATTTATGGAGAAATTCTATTTAACTTTTATCCAACAAAATACAAATGACAGTAAGTCTTCAACAGCAGCTGTAAGAAAAGAGAAAGGACAGAAGCACTCATCTACAGGTAGAATTGTACCATGGAACAGTGGCCTGTAGTAATTATGAGTTCAATCCCTGAGCCTGGCAGTGTGTATTTGAACTTGGCGGAAACAGGGTGAACAGTACTAAAAATAAGAACTAGACAAGATAACCCTAGACATGAGCAGTGGAACAATAACACTTTACACACATAAATTAATTAAAAGGTTCAGTTCAGAATTCTCTGTAGGTTACCCGGATCGAAATACATCTGATGAAGGGCATAACGGTTGAAAGGTTGTGATAGCAACAACAGAGGACAATAGTCTGCATGTAAATAGTGTAAATAATGAAAACCTGATATTGACATTTTAAAAGTTTTCTAAACATCATGGAATTAACAGATTTTAATGAAAATTTCAGCACATATAATGAAGTACTTTAGTCAGAAGACAGCTTTAAAATTTAAAAAAAAATATTTTTAAGTATTATCTCAAGTGAAAATGGTATTAAATTTTTCAATTCTCAATACAAATCTTTATTTTATATCAACATTTTCAGCTACAAATCGACATTTGAAAGACTTTTAAAACTATTCATAAAAAATATTTTTACCAAGCACTTATATATCATAGGTTTGATTATCACTGGGTGCTCCACACATTTAGCCTTGCACCAAATCTAAGCTTCACTTAGAAAATTACCATACATATAATAGGTTCTTTGTTTTTTCATGTGGAGACAAAACTTATACAGTAAACTTTATTAAAACCAGCAACTTTTTAAAAAAATGTTTTGAGTTCTTTGAATTCTTTTCTGAGTATTTTGAACTATAGTTTTGATGCATTAATGTTGTAACACCTTCAAGTATTTAGCTATATAAAAATGTAAAAATTAGGAACATCCAAAATTCAAAGTATTAAAATTTGACATTTCCTGGACTTTTGTTTTCTTTATTTTTTAATTTAATTTTTTTTTCTTTTTAATAAGCATTTTCCACATTCAAGCAAAATCATCTGGACCCAATCAAACTAAGAATATCACTTTAATTTCGTAATGTTTCCACTTTAATTTTTAAATAGTTTTTAATTAAATAGAAATTCATATTTAAAAAGTACGGCTTTTTAATCAACAAGTCCACATATACGTTTTATCCTGTAGTGAACACAAATTTAAAATAAAATATATAAACATAAAAAAAGAATTAAAATTAAAATAAGACATTTGCTTTCCTTTAAAGCCCATATCTCTTTTTCTCTCTCTCAACTAACAAGGCAACCCTCAAATAAAAAAAGAGGACTGAACATAGCTGCAAAATGGTACGTTTGCTAGTCCATGGGTCTAGCCATAGTGACTAAAGTTCAACCAAAATAAGAGAGGCTCCATGCGTAACTTCCATTATAAAAATAAAAATAAAAAAGACAGGAACGCTGGAAAATAAGAGAATTTGGGCCAATCAAAAACAAAGAGACTTTTGAAGTTAACTGAAACCAATCTTTGTACCAGCAGTCTGGAGACCTGTCTAAAGGGATATAAATGGACAACCCAGTGGCAGGAGAAGAGAAGAGACTGCCAGAGAAATTAACTAAGCATGTTGTGTGAAAGAGCTAAGCAGTCATCTGTTTAAGACATTTTCTCTCCTTCTGAGGGCCGAGAAAACACAGCAGATTGATGTCCACATGTTTCCAAAGTAAACATACTCCCATCTATTACCAAGGTCTGAATTGTAAACAAACTTTCACTACCCTGAATTACGAAAGATTTGCTCCAATCAAAGTGAAATAAATAAATATATATTATTTGTTTATACCTTTGATTCTCCAATTGATTTTCGTGGTCACAGGCATCACCAATCCATTATTGGAATTTGACTTCTAAAATAATTTTGGGTTAATTATAGACTACAGATATAGGTGCATTATACAGTTATGGAGAAATATACTAATAATTAAATAAAATTTCTAGGCATTTTTAAAACATTAGCAAGTTTACTTGTCACTCATTAAACTGCCATTATGAAAACAAATGGAACAAATTTAAATAAATCAAATATTTGTCCAAGAGATTTGTTTCAAACTCAATTAATAAACTTAACAACCATCTGGATTTTTTAAATGGCTTCAAAAAGGAAACAATGTTTATTTATACATGGTAGCCTGTGATGGTACAGATGAAGAACAAAAACTGTATAATTTCACCCCTTGTTTAAAAATTATAAAAAAAAGGGAAGAAAAACAATAGTTGAATATGGAACACCAGAACTGTAATAATCGAGACAACTGATATTTATATTTAAAAATAAATTATTTTTAACTTGATATAACCAAGAGTTGAATAATATCATTTTATACCATATACTTTTATCAAATTAAGTAAAATTAATTATTTTATTTTTAATACTACTATACTAATAGAGAAAATAATGTTTGGTGGTAATTCAGAATTATTTCCCTTTTGAACATCCATAACAAAAATAATCTATCAGTAACAAAAAAAAAAAAATTAAAAAGGTTCACATTTGAAAATATTATTAAACTTTACATTTTTCAAACATCTTTATTTTATTAAAAAAAAATACTCATTACGAAGAGCAATGGAATGAATTTTGAAAATCATACTGAAAAAATTCAATAAATTGTTTTTCTAAAGTGACTATATCTGTAAAAAACAACTGAAGAATATAACATGAATGCTTTTTTTTATATATAACTTTTAAGTACTCAATAACCTTAAAAATGTAGGAAAATATTATTTGCAATTTTATTGAATTTTAAAGACTTTAATTTTAAATTTCCTATAATTATCAACTCTTATTTTCTGATAAAGTTGTGTATGAATAACTGTATCTACAAAAATTGGCATGTTTATAATATATATATATATACAAATATATATACATACAAATAATATATATATATATATACACACACATACAAAACAAATTCAAAATCCTTTTAAAAATATTGGTGTTTTATAATCTGTACTAAGCTTTTCAATTTATGATTAATATAGTTTTTAATTAATAACATCATCTAAAAGGGTGAAATTAATAGAGAATTTTAAAATCTAATAAATTATTCTAATTAAAATTTTAAAAAATGAAAACAATTCTTGTAAAAATTCATTGGTCATATAAAAACTTTTCCTAAAGACACTTAAGTCCTTAATATATCTTATTCATAAATGTAATTAAAATCTTTTCTACTTCAATAATATCTTAGTTCTACTGCAACTGTTTTTTTACTTTATGATTCAGAGCAGATTTTCAGTAACTGGTCTTTCTGTTTAAAAAAATAAAAAATAAAATATGATAATTTAAATTTTCCAAGTAGTTCTGTTTTTAACTAAAATAAACATTATAGGGGTCAAAATTAAATGTGGGAGTAAAAGATGTAATATATATATATATATATATATATATATATATTACATCTTTTACTCCCATACATATATGTGTGTATGTGTGTGTGTGTGTGTGTGTATGTATGTATTACCAAGATTTTCTACAAAAAAAACATCATATCTGAAATAATTCATCTGTGATTAAATACTGAAAATTTCTTTAAAATCTGACAATTATCTGATTTTTGCATGAATTTCCAAACCAATGTGTTTTTACCACAAAAATTTACAATAATACTAATCTTTGGTTCTTCCCACTGACGCACGATAAATAATTTTTAGCCAAAATTTCAAACATGCTAAAAAAGATTAAAAATTAAATCCTCTCATTCTAATTTTTCGATACGTAAGGTTTAAAATGAATTTTAAAAAAAAATTGAAATAGCATTCTTGAAACTATCTTTTTAGCTTTAAGCTAAATGATTAAATTTACTATTTCCAGTAAGCAAAATACTCTGGTGTATTTCAAATAGAAATTATATTGATTGGAACCTCAACTTTTTGGTAGCTTTCACAAAATCGTTTAAAAACGGCCATTTTTGACACATTTTTAAACAAAAGTTAATTCTCGGTTTTAAAACTCTTCCAAAATTAAAATGTACTTTTCTGAATCTTTATTTGAAGAATATTAGCCGATTTAAAATTAATCCGATTTAAAAAAAATATCTACTTAAAGTTCAAAGTAACAGAAAAATGGATTTTGAAAACAAACAGTAGCAGTGATCACATGTAGATCTCTTAACCAACATTGATGAGTTGACGTGTTTATTTGTTGTTTTAAGGCAACTTTATCTCTTAAAACATAATTTAAGAAAATGACAGGTGAGCATCTTTTTTCTTAGAAATGTTGGAAAATGTTCTCTATAATCTAATTTTAGGAATGTTGAATTAAAATTTACTATAGTCATCGCTCTTATTTTCTGATTATGTCGTGTATCGTCGACCATACATTTAGCTAACCCTAATTAGAAAGTTAACTTTCTTCTTTAAAAAAAAAAATAATACCCCCCCCCCCGAAAAAAAAAAAAACACCTAACCCTAATTTGAAAGTTAACTACAAGGAATTACTGTAGTAAGGGAGTAAGCATGTTACATGATATTTTATGTACATAAAAAAAATTTCTTAATTACTTTTCAAATCTTGATGCAAAACGACTGTTTATTAAGTTTTTCAATTCTTAGTTCATAAATATAATTTTCCTAGCTTAGGATAAGTAATGCTGAATTTTAAACGATTTATATATTATAAAGTATAATTAAAATTTTTAAAAATGAAACAATTCTTGTTAAAATTCATTATTCATTGAGAATATTTTTTCTTAGCTCACTTGTTTTTAAAATAAATTAAAAGCTTTTCTAATGTCATTCCTTTTAGTTCTATTGTATCTTTTATTTTATGATTCTGAGCAGATTTATGGGAAAGGAGTAGTAGTTTGAAAAAAAAAAAAAAGAAAATGATTTACATTTTCCAAGAAGTCCTGCTTTTCACAGTAAGTGGAGAGTGGGTAGATAGCATATGAAAAAAATTTTTTAACAAGATTTTCTAAAAAAAAAAAAAAAAAGAAGAATAACAATAGTTTCATTCATTTGTGAATATACGTCTTGAAAGTTTCATTAAAATCCAACAATTGTTTGATTTTTACGAGAATTTCCAAATTCATGTTTTACACCTGAAAAAAATGTACTAAATTTTAGTGCATTTTTTAATTAAATAATTAAATTCATTTCTGAATAAGTCCTGAAATAATTAATTAACATCTGAAAATATTTGATTTTTGAAAGAATTTCCAAATCAATGACGTGCTTTTCTCCCTACAAAAAACAAAAACCCTTAAATCAAACAAAAACAAAAAAACACCTAACCCTAATTTGAAAGTTAACTACAAGGAATTACTGTAGTAAGGGAGTAAATAGGCCCAAATTGTATACGTTCACCAACAAAATTCAGCACTGAATTACATATCAATAAGCCGGTAATGGCTGAGGAAAGACCAGGAAAAAGTCCGATTTTTTTCGGGTCATTAACATCCAAAAAGGTAGGTTTCTTCAATATCTAATTGTTGATTTGAGTTCAGCATATACATTTGCACGGAAATAAGACTATCTTGGAAAAAAATTGAAGGGATATTAGGGCTCGGGTGTTACAATGAAAATTTACCAGAAATTCCTTTTTAATCAAATAATTACGGATTTTATTTTTTTTTTTTAAACACTGAGTAAAAGATTTTTTTTTGTATTTCCCTTCGAGAAAAAATCATTTCGACGATACCTTCATTCATTCAATCAATCAATGAATGAATGCAGTTTCTATGTAAATATTATTTTTTTTTTTATATCTGACACGATCACACCTATAATTGTTTTATTTTTTTATTTTATTTTTTTTTGCTAACAAACGCGACTAAAGAGAATTTTTAAAAAATGGCGATGCGAGTAGGTTATTAATATTATTAATATTAACGATTCCTTTTTTATAAAAATTATATTTGTTTCCAGGCTTGTCCCACTTACCTTTTGAAACCAGAAAATACAACGAAAAAAACAAAACTGGTGGATTTCTTTGTGTTCAAATGATTTTGCTAGGATTCTGTCACTGTCAAATGGAGAAAAAAAACACGATAGAAAAGTGAAATTACATTTTAACAAAATATTTCGCTAATGAAAGACGATTGAAATTAAGCGGTGTTAAATAAGATTTGGTTCCTTGTGTTTAAAATCCTTAAATTCCTTAGCATACTGACTACTTCAAAAATTGACTTCAAAAAACAAAGGATACACACACAGGATGAAAAAATTTCGAAAACAGGAAAGGCGTGTGATGAGAAATTTCTTTTATTTAAGGTCCTGGATCTTTTTGTGTGTATGTGTGTCCAAGGGGAAATTTAAGGGTTTTTGTTTTTTGTAGGGAGAAAAGCACGTCATTGATTTGGAAATTCTTTCAAAAATCAAATATTTTCAGATGTTAATTAATTATTTCAGGACTTATTCAGAAATGAATTTAATTATTTCGAAGACGTTCTTTTTTCTTTTAAAAAAAAAAAAAAAAAAAAAAAAAAAAAAACCTATCGTAATTGTTTTTTTTGGGTTTTTTTTTTCCGTTACCCTTCCGGGTCCCGTATGAAATTTCGAGAAATACATTTTTGAAGGCACCACCAAAATCGATGTTTTTTTCCCTGAATGAAAGCAAAAAAACGCTACTCACCGTTTTTAAAAAATTACAACAAATCAGTGAACTGTGAACAACTGCCTTAAATAAAATTTCAGTACTTATTAAAATTAAATACTGATACTAAGTATTTTATTAATTAGAAATATTTTTTGAGGCTCATCTTTTCCATATTTTGTGTGTACTTTTTTTAATTTGGAGGTGGTGTTTGCGATCTTTTTTAAGTTCTGAAACTATTTATTATTTCATTACGAAGAAGAACCTTATGGAGGAACATACAAAGAATAACTGGTTTAAGGTTGTGCTTCTTAAACTTTTTTTTTATTCATGATCCCATTTTTCATTACGAGATTTTTCGCGACCTCAGGTATTTTTTAAAAAACCAACCGCACTCCATTGGAAAAGTGTGAAAATACATCCGTTGTCACTGCACTTGCCGCACACGCGTTATTACCGCAGCGCTTGCTTGGCGCATCACGTTATTGTGTGCTTGTGAAATGACATAAACTGAAATTCAAGTGTTTGAATTTAATTTCCGCGACCCCAGAATTTCGTTTCGGGGCCCTTAGGTTTTTTTGTTTTTTTTTTGCAAACACACATTCTTTTGAAAGAAGTGTATTGTTATGAATGCCAGACGGTTTGTGTAAAAATTGTTACAATTATGTATCTTTTTCGGCTCATGCCTTTATCCTCAAAGACACATGGCACAGTGGATAAAGGCGTTGGTTAGATCCAGTGTGAGTTCAATACCCGGTTAAGGCAGTGGAGAACTTTCAGAGGGAAATTAACAGGAGATAACTGATAACTGACATCCATCAAACATGGAACTAGAACAGTCTACCCCAGTGAGCAAAATAAAGGGTTCGGTTCGACATTCCAACCACCTGAAGAAGGCCAGAGCGTACAACAGCTGAAACGTTGTGATAGATATGGCGAAAAAGATGAGGACAATAGTCCGAATAATGTAAATAATTTACATAATACCTCATCTCATAAATATAGACAGACCCTTGACAAGTGAATATAACACTTTTAAAAATCCTTAAGAACTGTATTTAGACATAGAAATTTATTTTTCTATTAATATGGATTAATTTGATGCGTTTGTTTCATTCTTGCTAAAACCAGATCTTCTTCTGATTCATGCTACACTAATTTCCACCACTGGTTGGACGTGAACACTCCAAACACCCAAAACGGAAGTAAAATTCCATCAACTGCACAAGGCTCCACACATATCTTCTGTTTTTACTCACAAAGTAAAAAAAAAAACAAAAAGAAACATTAGAAATACAATCCAGAATTTCCATCCATTCCGGCCTAAAGAAACAAAATAAAAACTTTAGCCAATTTGAGCCAAAAAAAAAAAAAAATGACATAAAAGCCTAGTAAAGATTGGACAGCCTTGTTAGCTTGGGTTCACTGACATCTTCAGAAACAACCACCCATCTCCAGGAGACATCAGTCTTGGCCAAATAGCCATAGACAATCACCCCACTAAGTAACAAATCCTCCTCCTTCTTCTTCTTCTTTTATACACCTTGCCGGGCACCTTTTACAACTACATTTATTTCTCTTTTTTTTTTCATATGAAAGACATCAACAGATTTATCATTTGTTGTATCTTACTTTAATACAATTATTAAGTTGGCGCAAAAATAATGTCGTTTTCTCACATAGTAACATATGTGAGAAAACGACATTATTTTTGCACCAACCTAAGATTTCCTTAAATTTTCATTGTTTTTTCCTTGTTCTGCCACCATACATTTATAATAACACATTTAATGGGGGTGCTTGGAAAAAAGGAAATATTCCCAGTTTGCTTTTCCCTATTATAGGCATTACTATAGCCATATTATATAGTAGCACCTTAATACACAGACTGAACAGAATAGCTATAAGAAAAGAAGCATGAGTTGTTCTCAGTGAAATATTTTATGCCAATATATACAGACTTGTCACTATTAGGTTGGTGTAAAAATAATGTCGTTTTCTCACATATGTTACTATGTGAGAAAACGACATTATTTTTGCACCAACCTAATAATTTGTCCCACATGGACAAATTATATAATCTGCATAGAACAAGCAGTGTGAAAGATGTAAAAGGGAAATAGCCTTTTTCCCAGTGGGGAAAATGGGAAGACCGGAGGTGTCCTTAGTTTTCTTAACTGCCAGGGTTGACATGTCTTGTCTCTAGGCATACTAAACAGCAACTGGTATTTGTGACTATCTGAACAGACATCACTCACTGGCAGTGACGTGACCATTGTGAATTCATTTTTCCCAAAGGGAGATGATCACCTTTTTCATCCCTACACATCTTAAAAAAAAAAAAAATTAACTTCAAAGAAAACATGTAAAATATATTCGTTGTTTTTTGGGGGTTTTTGTTGGTGTTTTGTTTCGTTTTTTAGGAATTCCATGGCATTATCTATTTTTCAGAATCATATATTTCTATTATTTTTTATTTTTATAAGGACAAGGATTTGGAGAATTTAAATCAATAAAATCTTTTGGTCAAACAGTTCTCGCATTTGTCAAAAATCTGTCCTAAGTCAAAAATTAAAAATGCAATAAAATTAAGATATTGTTTAATTAGAAAAGCTTTTGTTTTTATGAATAAAATGTATTATGGAAATTATTGTTTTGTCCCCTTTAGTTAAATTGTTAATAAATCATTCAACACATCAAAAAAACAAACACTTCATATTTTAATACATTTGAGATATTAATGTAAAATGAACAGAAACTATCTCGGCCAGAATTTCAACTGTATTCACTGATTCAATTTTCCATATTGTGTACTATTAAGCCCTGAAGCCCTCCTATATTTGGTGTAAGGATATATTTTGTTTATATGAAGGAAGTCTTCATACAAACAAAATATCTTCTGATGAACATTCCTTTTCAGGGTCTTTTTAATAAAATACCTTAATACATTTGAGATGTTAAAGCAAAGTGAATAGAAACTATATTAGCCAGAATTTCAACTCTATTCACTGATTCAATTTTCCATATTGTTTACCGTTAAGCCCTGAAGACCTATATTTCGTGTAAGGATATATTTTGTCCATATGAAGGAAGCCTTCATATAAACAAAATATATTCTGATGAACATTCCTTTTCAGGGTCTTTTAATAAAATGTCTTAATACATTTGAGATATTAATGTAAAGTGAATAGAAACTATCTCGGCCAGAATTTCAACTCTATTCACTATTCATATTGTTTATTGTTAAGCCACGAAGCCCTCCTATATTTGGTGTAAGGAAGTCTTTATATAAACAAAATATTTTCTGATGAACATTCTGTTTCAAGGTCTTTTAATAAAATGTCTTAATATTTAACTATGTGATAAGGGAATATATATTTTATTGTTGCAGAACTCACGCTGTACTTCTTCAGTCATTAACTGAAGAATTAAGATTCATCAGAAATTTCAAATAGGAAAATCATAAAATTTTCACAGGACTTTCTACTTTTAATTAATTCTAGAAGTCTAGAATTTTAGCCTTCATATAAACAAGATACTTTCTGATGAACATTGCTTTTCAGGGTCTTTTTAATAAAATGTCTTAATACATTTGAGATATTAATGCAAAGTGAATTGAAACTATATCAGCCAGAATTTCAACTCTATTTGCCGATTCAATTTCCAATATTTTTACTGTTAAGCCATGAAGCTCTTATATTTGGTGTAAGGAAGCCTTTATATAAACAAAATATATTCTGATGAACATTCCTTTTCAGGGTCTTTTAATAATGCAAAGTGAATAGAAACTATATCAGCCAGAATTTCAAATCTATTCACTGATTCAATTTTCTATATCATTTACTGTTAACCTACATTCTCTCTCTATATATATATTTGGTGTAAGAAAGCCTTTACAACTGTTATTGTTAATCTGATTGATAATATTTTCAGGTTTTATATATTTTGAACATGTTTCATTTTTGTCATGGCTGTTATATAACATTTTTTTTACTTGTTTTGTTTATGTAAGCAACAAAGATTTACATGCATTCTAAATAAGGTGAAACACTTCAAAACTATTTTTTTAATCTTAATGGTTCATTTGGTGAAAATATCTGTTTCCTAGTGAATGTATTAAGAAGATGAACTTCATTTTGTGACATTATTAGAAACACTAACTGAAAGAATGACATATACTGAATGAAAATGTTCAGCCGCAAAATTGTTAAAAATCATTGTTTAGATGTCATGTTTACTTTTAAATAAGAAATACGTAAAAAAAAAAAAAATGGATCAGCAAAACTAAACTTTATAAGCAGGGTGTGATTGCAAGTGCCTTTTCAGCTGTAAATTCCTTCAACATTTGTAAGAATGTAGGGGTCTCTTCAGTGTGCCGTTGTACAAGTCTTTTCCAATTTAAACTATGTGAAAAGGTTGCATTAAAAATTTCAGAAAATTTTATTTAAAAATGAAAATAGATAAATTTATTTTTAAATTGTTCCTACCCCAAATTGCCATTTTAGCTTTCCATGGTAATTTATTAATCCATTTCTTTTTTTTTGTCTCAAAAGTGAGCATGATTTTGTAGGTGGCGGTTAAAAATATCCCGATGTCAAGGAATAAATTGTAATTTTGTTAACAGACTTTTAGAAAATATTGTATTCGTGTACAAAATATGCCAACTTTTTTTTTTAATATGCTTTACTAAGTGACAAATAAATTCTGATATCAGAGGCATCTCAAAATCCACTCAATTTGTCAATCTCTCACTACATACTCGGCACTGCCAAAATTAAAGCTAAGAGCTTAGGAAAAAAAAAACAACAAATTTTAAATTATTTGAATGCTTCCTATTTAGGGAAATGTCAGTTTTATTTGAAAATAATCTATAAAAATTTCAATTTATCAACGATCCATTATTTTAATATCACGACAAAAAAATTTAAGTCAACTTTATCTTAAAAATCAAATGTCTGTTCTAGATGATTCTTTCAAAGAAAATTAGTCAGTTTAAGGATTAATTAACAGATTTTTTTAATAAGTAATGCTGACTTTATACTGAAAATATAACAAAAAACAATGCACATGTGCACAAGTTAACAAATTCATGAGTGAAACAGCAGCAGTTATCCCTGCAACATTCACTTAAAATAAAAACACTGCATCAAATTTAAATAAGTACGGAAATGATTTTGTTTATGTCTTAAAATAGTCATTTTTAACATGATATAATAAAAAAGATAGGAATATATTTTCCTTCTGTAGGCCTTCATAACTTAGTAAAATGAATATTTTTTATCAATATAATTAACTAAAGAAAATTTCATGGTTCTATTATTTGAATTTTCAAAGGATTCATAATTCTTAACTTACTGACTGAATAATTTAGTATATAATAATCCATATATTCCTTGCGAGTTCTCTGATTATAAAATACCTGTTATTTCTAATAACAATCATAAGTAGAAATGCAGGTCATTATTTAAAGAAGTAAGAGGGTACAAATGAAAAGATTTAAAATTAACATTTTTTTCCATTTCACTAGTCATCATACCCCAATTTTAAAAGCATTCACAATGTATCAAAAAGAGCAGATATGAGACGAATATTTCCATAAAGTTTACTCATAAAATAACGCATCATACTTATTATAAAACCCAGGTTGTGTGTGTGTGTGTGTGTGTATGTACGTTTATATATTGGATCGGATTTCCTACATTTTTCAACTGATTTCAACAAAATTTCACAGGACTACATAAAATTACCTTGTGGTGGTTCTGACAGCACCAAAAATTGGAAAAATACAATCGTTTTTGCCTGAAATCAATTTGAAAACACGATTAAGAGGCATCGCTTTCACGGAATGAAAGGGGGACAACTCATATCGAGTTATACTTATTATAAAAACCAGGTTGTGTGTGTGTGTGTGTGTGTGTGTGTTCGATTATATATGGGATCGGATTTCCTACATTTTTCAACCGATTTCAACAAAACTTAACTTTGTTTTGGCAGGTAGTGTTTCTTATTGTCATGCACACATTTTTCTTTATTTTTACATTCAGAATGCTTTAAAAATTCCATTTACAAGACAATTGTTTATAATAATTCAATCGGTAGACTCATAACAATTGAAAACAATGTTTTTGTTTGAGTTTGGGCTTGACCAATTCGTAAAAAAAAAAAAAAAAACTAATTAAGACATGCGTGTCCATCAACCTTAAACAATAATCTTTGTCAATTTTATTTTTCAGTCTTTATGATGGTCGATACTTGATCTATCTCTTACTGTTACATCCCCGGGCAATGCCGGGCTCTACTGCTAGTTCAGTATAAAATTCATACATTAAAGAATAAGTGCTTATCCTCAAGGACACATGGCACAGTGGATAAAGGCGTTGGTTAGATCCAGTGACAGGACCCAAAGAGTGTGAGTTCAATACCCGGTTAAGGCAGTGGAGAACTTTCAGAGGGAAATTAACAGGAGATAACTGATAACTGACATCCATCAAACATAGCCCATGGATCTAGAACAATCTACCCCAGTGAGCGAAATAAAGGGTTCAGTTCGACATTCCAACCACCTGAAGAAGGCCGGCGCGTATAACGGCCGAAATGTTGTGATAGATATGGCGAAAAAGATGAGGACAATAGTCCAAATAATGTAAATAATGTACATAATACCTCATCTCAGAAATATAGACAGATAAAAATTCTGGTACAACAGTTACTTCCTTTTGTTTACATGATGATTGACGAAATGTATTTTAACTGCAAAAGAGTATTAATAATTGTAAGTTTAGAAATAAAAAGGTAGATATCTCATAATTCTTACATTTAAAAAGGGAAGTGTAACTCCCCAGATTATAGTGCGACCTATCTGCAAGTCAACAGTAAATCATCAATTATATGACCTCTCCGATGGGGTGACCAATCCACAAGTATATACGGTACCTAATTTCTGCAGGTTTTTGCTTACAAACTGACTTCAAAATTTTACTATTTTAAGAATAAATCTAAATAAAGTTAATATCTTTTACATTGGATACATTGAACAGAAAAATATATTAAAACCAGAATTCTAATTATGAATCACCACAAGCAAAATATGCAATTTTTTTTACTGTATTCAATAAGTAAAAACTTTAAAAAAAAATTGTAAAAAATTAAAAATGAATAAAATTGATATTATGTTAGATCATAATAAAAACAAAAAATAGATGTGATATTAAGCATTTGGTAGTGAGAGAAAGGAATAACAAGGATTAGATTTTGAACAACATTTATTATTTTATGTTAAAAGATAGGTAGAATGTCTGTTTCAGTGACCAATTGTCAGGATGGCGGTTGGGCATAAGGGAAACACTAGGGGTTGATCTATCTCTTGTGCTGGACTGGCTGAGGTCACAGAATACAGTCCATACACGTTTGGTTGATCAACATCAACGTGGTAGGCTGTTTTCATTGGTTAGTACGCCTGTTCTATGGAATGGGGGTGATGTTGGATTGGCATGGTTTTGATAGGCCTGTTCTGTGGAATGAGGCCGTGATGTGACGGTGAAGGGAATGCTTTGTAAATGAGTTGAGTAGGCTAAGGTGACGGCAGTGGGTTGTCCAGATGATGAGGTGTTGTTGGATTGGCATGGTCAGGAGGCCTGTTCTGTTGAACGGGCCTGTGGTGGTAAAGAGAATGCCTTGTAAACGAGTCAAGTAGGCTGAAATGATGGCAGTGGGTGGCTCAGGTGGTGTGGTTGTATTTGCTGAGGTGACAATCGGAGACAATGAAGGCTTGTAGCTGGGAGGTGTTGAAGTTGAGATGTTATCAAGTGAAATCAGGATAGCTGAGGTGGTTAGTCAAGCCTGGGAGTGGTAACAATCATTAAGATGAGTGGTCATGTTGCAAGGCGGTGATGGTCACAGTGCCAGCAGCAGTAGTGTCCTGCATGACAGCCAGTGGCCAGAAGTGTTCTGGTCATTCTCAGAGACCTGCTTTTAAACAGGTCTGGTAGTCTCCAAGGGACTCTCTTTTTCCAGCAGGAACATTCATGATTCAACACCCACATATATACATAGATTCACATACAAATATAAATACATGCATATACATATACACATATAAAAGGGAGAAGAGAAAATAATAAATTAAGAGAAAATAATTTAAATAAAATAAATAAATATATATATATATATATATATATATATATATATATATATATATATATACACAAATTCAATATCTAATACATCTTCATATTTATAGAATCCAACACAGACACACCCACATTATATATATATATATATATATATATATATATATACACACACACAAATACATAAATATGAAAACAAAAATCAATAGTTAATGCAAAATAACTGTATGGCTGCAAATAAAACAGACTAAGATTCTATTTGTAAGATAAGTTTGTAAGTGTTGGTGATTTTGCTAGAAGTTTGATAGTAGAAGGGATTGATTTTATAAATATTTCTCAATTTGTCATCTCTGACCTATATATCATTAGATTTTTTAATATTTTCAATGTCTTGTTTCACATTAAAGAGAAATTGGGAGGATGATTTTCTGAAGCTGATTTTTTTTAATTAAGTTTAAAATATCAGCTTCAAGTGTCTAAACTTCTTGTTATCTTGTTTTTAAAAATATTCTGGATAAATTTAAATTTAAACCATTTGTAATTTCAGTCTGATGAGATGAGTGTTAAAAACTTACCCATTGAAATAAATTATAATTGTGTTTTTGATGATGCGTTAAGTTTTTCCTTGATGTATATCATATTGCTCTCTTTATGGATCCATCTTTTTAATATTTTATATTAAAAAGACGTACTTGGATTATCCTTTCCACTTACGGATTTGATATTATTATTATATATATGAAGAAATATAGTTTTAAGTTGTGCTATATTTATGGGATAAAGTGCTCAATGTCAGAGACAGAGCATATGTAAATATACAAGTGAACATTGAAGTCAACACTCAGAGGTGACAGGCTATTTCATGCTAGACGTAATTGTCAGGCCACTACATGTTGACTTCAATGTTCACTTATATATATATAGATATGTATGTATGTTCTGTTATCCGTGATGTATGCGTGTGTAATCTTGAAGACTGCCAGATAAATGCCTTATGGCAATTAAATCTCTGAATAAGGTGAAGTCCCATATATTGACATTAAGAACCAAAAAGGTTAAAACTAGAAAAAGAAATAAATGCATATAAATAAGACTAGTTAGTCTGAAAATACAAACAAACAAGGGTAACAAGAAATAACAAAAGCAGGCAGGCACTTGAACCTAAACTTATTTTTTTGTTTGTAAGAATAATTTGTTTTTGCAAGTTATTTCATTAATAGTTTTTTTTGTGATAATAATAATTTTCCCCAGGTAGAATCCTACTAAGTAACCCATAGCTTGTGGGATAGGAGAAAGATTCATACCTATCTCAATCATATTTGCCCACAAGTGAATATAACGAACACAACTTAATTTCCAACTTGACTCTCCTATTTCTCATGCTTACACCATGTGCATATCCTGCACCACAGCAACAGTTTTTAGCTTTCTCCTCCAAATATGATATATCTAGGATACAAAAAAAAAAAAAAAAAAAAAATAGAAGAAATTATCTCAGTGGCCCTTAGATTTCCAGATTTTGTCAATGAAACACTGCCCTTATTTTTATATTAAGACTAGCAGTAGAGCCCGGCGTTGCCCGGGGATGTAACAGTAAGAGATAGATCAAGTATCGACCGTCATAAAGACTGAAAAATAAAATTGACAAAGATTATTGTTTAAGGTTGACGGACACGCATGTCTTAATTAGGTTTTTTTTTTTTTTTTTTTTTGGGTTTGACTAATTCGTATTGGTCAAACCCAAACTCAAACAAAAATATTGTTTTCAATCGTCATGAGTCTACCGATTGAATAGAATTTTATTATAAACAATTGTCTTGTAACTGGAAAAAGTGTGCAAGACAATAAGAAACACTACCTGCCCAAAAAAAAAAAAAAAAAAAAAAAAGAAAAAAAGTTAAGTTTTGTTGAAATCGGTTGAAAAATGTAGGAAATCCGATCCCATATTTAAACGAACACACACACACAAATATATATGTGTATAACTCGATATGAGTTGTCCCCCTTTCATTCTCACGACAGCGATGCCTCTTAATCATGTTTTCAAATTGATTTCAGGCAAAAACAATTGTTTTTCCAATTTTTGGCGCTGTCAGAACCACTGCAAGGTAATTTTACATAATCCTGTGAAGTTTTGTTGAAATCGGTTGAAAAATATAAGAAATCCGATCCAATATATAAACGAACAGACACACACAACCTGGGTTTTATAACAAGTATGATTATCAGCAACAGCCAATAACTGAAACACTTAAAATTTTACTGAAAAATACACCAATTTTTTGAAAAAACATGTACATAAAATATTTTTCTCTGTGGACCCAAAAGTTAAACTGTACAATTTATTAAATCAGTAACCGTTGAAATAAAATGATGTTTGAGTTTTCCTGAAATCAGTTCTGGTGATTTTAGAGAACATTTTCAATGCATTAAAGTTTGATATTTTGTTGTTTTTATTTTTAATGATGTATTATCCTTGGGAATTTACCTTTATAAAAGGTATGAAAATTAACACCATCCAAAAATCACTAATATGGATTTATTAGAAATAAAACTTGAACCTAAAACTGAGACCATTTGTCTAATAAATAGGCAGTAGAAGGTAGAAAATACTTCGTTTACATGAATATGTATAAAGTTTATTACAGGAATATAATTCAATGCTGCAGTGAGTTCATGAAAAAGGAAGTTGCAATAAGGTTACATTTTGCAACAGTGTATGTAGACAGTGGACACATGTTGACAGAATTCTAGAGGGAGATATACAAACATAAAATAAATGTATGAAATAAGGCTACAATAATGTTAAAATAACAAAATTGAAATAAAATAGACAAATGTAGAGAGAAAGTTAACAAATACTACAAACCAATGATGGGAGGGGGGGTGAAATCAGGAAAATAAAATTAGCAAACACATGATTGGTGTAATGCCTTTATTGTGTCATGTTACTTGTGCTAAGGGCTAACCGGAAGTGGTCAAAACGGTGACTAATCTAAAAAGTATCTAACCTAAAAAAAGGGACAAACAAAGAGGAAATAAGGAATACAGTTTCTGTACTATGGTAAGAGAACAATAATTAATGATACAATAGAAAAAGTTTGCATGTTGTACCTTCTTTTAAAGGGAGTTTTTAAAAAATAATTATAGAAAGATAACTAGATGTTTTTTCATAAAATAGTAATTATAAAAAGATAGTCAGATGGCTTGAATTAATTTGATGTGTAAAATTTGGTTTTCAAATTTGTAAAAAAGAAGAAAAAAGAGGTTCATGTATGATTCCAAATTCTTCTCAGCCAGTGAATTTCTTAACCTTGTCTTTATGACCTTTAGTTTTGAAAATGTCATCTTACATTGGATTTGAGTAACTGATAGAGTGCAGATGATGTTATAAATTTCCTATTCCTTTTATTAGTAAAAAAATTTCATTTCTCAAACTCAAAGAAATTCAGACAACATATTAATCATGTCTTCTTATTGGCTGGAAGTAGGTAAGGTTGAGCACTTTGGTTTCACTCAATTTTACTGAATCTTGGTTAGTTAATTTTGGACAATAAATTTGGACTTTACTTATGTATTAGGCCAACCTTCATCCCTATATACCATAAATGTTTTGTCTGTAACTACACAATTTCATACTTATATTTTCATTAATAATTACAAAATGCTTGAATATTTACTAATATACCTAATAACTGATAACTTATTTGCAATATTTAAAGATGTAGACAAAATAAAAATCACTACAAAGAAACTACATTTTAAATATATTAAAAAAGGTGAAACACTGAAAAAGTTTCAAATGTAAAAGACTTCTGAAAATAAGATAATGAGATTGACCTCACATTCAGTCAGATTAAAATTAGGAATTACATAACGTTTATTATAGCAAATACAGAAATTGTTTATGGCCTAATAATAAACAATATTTAAGACTGAATCTGAACTCTACTCATTAATTCAAAGTGAGATAGTTTGTATTTACTTCTCACTAATGCCTCATATGTGGCAATATAATTTATTAACTCCCTGAAAAGAATGTTCATAGCAAGGATTCTGGGCCAACATGTAAGCAATATGGAAAATTGAATCAGTGAATAGAGTTGAAATTCTGGCTAAGATAGTTTCTATTTACTTTGCATTAATATCTCAAATGTTTCAACATATTTTATAAAAACACTGAAAAGAAATATTGCTTATATTTTGTTTATCATACTTATTATAAAACCCAGGTTGTGTGTGTGTGTATTTGTTTATATATTGGATCGGATCTCCTACATTTTTCAACCAATTTCAAAACTTCACAGGACTGCGTATAATTACCTTGCAGTGGTTCTGACAGCACCAAAAATTGGAAAAACAATTGTTTTTGCACGAAATCAATTTGAAAACATGATTAAGAGGCATCGCTGTTGCCAGAAGGGGGACAACTCATATAGAGTTATACTTATTATAAAATCCAGGTTGTGTGTGTGTGTTCATTTATACATGGGATCGGATTTCCTACATTTTTCAACCGATTTCAACAAAACTTCACTTTTTTTTGGCAAGTAGTGTTTCTTATTGTCTTGCACACTTTTTTCTTTATTTTTACATTCAGAATGCTTTAAAAATTCCATTTTCAAGACAATTGTTTATAATAAAATTCTATTCAATCGGTAGACTCATAACGATTGAAAACAATGTTTTTTTTTAATTTGGGTTTGACCAATTCGTAAAAAAAAAAAAAATAATTAAGACATGCGTGTCCATCAACCTTAAACAATAATCTTTGTTAATTTTATTTTTCAGTCTTTATGATGGTCGATACTTGATCTATCTCTTACTGTTACATCCCCGGGCAACACCAGGCTCTATTGCTACTACAAAATAAATCAAAACTCATATTTACCTGACTTTTGGAAATATCAGTTTATTTCATCCATGTACAAAAAAATGTATCACAAAATGTTTTTGATTTGTTCTGTTTGGATCTGCCTATATAAAATTTTGTCTGGCCTGCAAGAAAAAATTTATGTACATTTTCTCTTGTGACAGGATTTTACTTTTGAATTCAATGCAAATTTTAATGAAAATGTAGATTTTTATAGTTCACTTTTCATTTCCGATAACTTTTTTTACTCAAGTTCATTAAAAATGCTTATCCATAAAGTTGATAACAATATGGTTTTTATATTGATAAATATATTTTTAAATGAGACATTTGCAAAAAAAAAAAAAAAAAAAATTGACTAATAACAATAAGCATGTGTTTGCATGTACCTTTTTAGGTGAGAATTCCTTTAAAACTGAGATCCACATAGTTGTCAAGAATATGCAGTCTGTCCAGTGGATAGACAAGCAACTCTTTTAAAATTTAAAGGATTTACAAAGAATGGACTACAGATTTTACAATATTTTCTCCACATTATATGTAAAAATGTGTTGTTTTCTTTTATCTATCATATTTACTAGCACAAATACGCACACTACAGAAGAACATTTTTGTTTAATGTATATTTGCATATAGTGGATGCTTGAAGATAGCCCACCAAAATTGACTTAAATGAAAACACACACAAACTTCAAAAGAATATGGTTTCTATCCTGTGTTCTTGCATATGGTGATCCAAATTTAACTTGTATGAAAATGCAGATACATAAAAATTACAAGAGTATGATAACTCTCTAGTGACTTTGTGCATATAATATACTAAATGTGACTCCTGTGAAAATTTAGATCCACAAACATCACAAGAATACGGTTTCTCTTTAGTGTGTATTCATATATGGTCATCCATTAAAAGATATTTCATATTTAAATTAAATCTAAATGTATTTTTATAAACCCATTATAACTGCAAAATCTGACCCACACATTTTAGAAAATTTTTGTTTCTGTCTAGTGCACAGTGAGCATGATTTTAACAGAAATGGCCTCAATATTGTTTCTTAAAAGCGTGTTTGCATCTTACATCATAACAGTGAAGTAGCATACCTATAGACAATAATGGGTATGCTCCCATGAATACAGTAGTGAACACTGTGTGTTGGTCTATGGTCTGCAGTTGAAGATTCACTGTGTAATTCACTTGATTCACGTTAAAAAAATATGTCAAAAAACGATATTATTACGTCATTATTTTTACACCAACCTAATAGAAGTTGACTATTTCTTCTATGCACCACTGGCAAATCTTATATGTGTTGTTCGTGTTCTAAATATTATCGATCATTACCAACCTTTGTGTGATTATTTTATTCAGTAACCTTCCCTGGCTTACAACAATATACATTTTTTTGTGAGTGATTATTATGTTAACAATTTTATGGAAACAATGTTTTCTCAGTCACAAGGCCTTGTATTTAATCCATAGACGAGGGGAGAAGAGATGAATTCATACTTTCTCAATGAGATATACATGTAAGTGAAAGTATCTGTCCAGTGTGTTTAGATGTGGCTCAGCAGTGTTGCCAGCAATGAAAATACAGATCTGCAAATAGCACAAGAACAGTGTTTCTCTCCAGTGCAGATTCACAGATGATTCAGTAAATTTGACTTTTACTATAAAATTTGCATGGTTATGTTTTCTATCCATTGTGTGTTCGCATATGGCATTGCAAATGCGATTTCTGTGAAAATGCAGATTGACAGACTTCACAGGAATATGGTTTTTCTCCAGTGTGGGTTCGCATATGCTGCTCCAAATGTGACTTTCGAGAAAAAGCAGATCCACAAACTTCACAAGAATATGGTTTCTCACCAGTATGTGTTCTCATATGAAGCTCCAAATTTGATTTACGTGAAAATGCAGAGCTACACACTTCACAAGAATATGGTTTCTCTCCAGTGTGGGTTCTCATATGAAGCTCCAAATTTAACTTTCGTGAAAATGCAGATCCACACACTTCACAAGAATATGGTTTCTCTCCAGTGTGTATTTGCAAATGGTCCTGCAAAGATGACTTCAGTGAAAATGCGGACCGACATACTTCACAAGAATATGGTTTCTCTCCTGTATGTATTCGTATATGGCGCACCAGAGATGACTTCAATGAAAATGCAGACCCACAAACTTCACAAGAATATGGTTTCTCTCCAGTGTGTATTTGCATATGGTCCTGCAAAGATGACTTCAGTGAAAATGCACTGACACAAATACCACAAGAATATGGTTTCTCTCCAGTATGTGTTCGTATATGGCACACCAGAGATGACTTCAATGAAAATGCAGATCCACAAACTTCACAAGAATATGGTTTCTCTCCAGTATGTTTTCGCCTATGATATTCCAGAGATGATTTAAATGAAAATGTACTTTCACAAAAACCACAAGAATATGGTTTCTCTCGTACATGTTTTTGCTCGTAACTGTTCATTTTATTCTTTTGAAAATGTAGATACACAAATGTTACATGAAAATTGTAGCATATATTTCTGACTTTGATCAAAAGTCAAATATCTTGTTTTCTTTCATTTAAACAACCAATAATTTTTTATATGTACTGATTTTTTGTTTGGCCAAAATATCTGCGAAGAAAAAGAAATAAAACATATTAGCAGAGACAGTGAATACTATATGAAATCTGTTTATATTTTAACAGATAGATTTATCTATATATTAAAGGCTAGTTGAGATCAACAGCGGGGCACAACAGAAACCAGGAAAGTCCAATCAAAAAACAAATTTTTACAATTCCTTTGGAGATGAAAAAAGTACTACACAATATGTAAGTATAATGTTATTGTTCTGAAAACTTTTCAAATATCTACATAAATTTTATTATTTATTTAGAGATTATTCTTTTCAGTTAAAAAACAAACTCTTTGATAAAATACAAGCATATGACAAAATGGCAATTATGATCTAAATATGGTGGATAAAAATAACAAAAAGAACATTAATTTAGGAATAAATATTGAAATGAGGCAAAAGACTATGACATCACAAGTTGTAAAGGTATCTCTTCAGGTGAATTTTTTAGCCAATTCAGTCTTCCATATCATACAATTAAAGTTGCCCTGAATGGCCACTCTTCTAGATCCTTTTACAATAATGAAGGTGTCCCCCCAGAGTCCTATCCTTGGTCCTACTTTGTTCTTAATTTTAAGAGGAAAGTGTTTTTTGATTATTGTATTAAATTTTTTAATCCTTTCTAGCATGTTCAAAATTTCAGTTAAAAATCTTGTTTTTCTTGCATCAGCAGGTGAACCAAAGATCAGTATAGGAAATTTTAACCCCTTTTTTGTGGTAAAAAAAAACAAAAAAAAAAAAAAACATTGATTTTGGAAATTCTTGCAAAAATTGTTAGATTTTAATGAAACGTTTAAGACATATTCACAAATCAATGAAATTATTTTAGATAATTTTTTTTAGACAATCTTGGTAAATATTAGGTTGGTGCAAAAATAATGACGTAATAATGTTGTTTTTTGACGTTAAAAAATACGTCAAAAAATGACATTATTACGTCATTATTTTTGCACCAACCTAATAATATATAGCTATTTTCTTTTTTTTGCATTTATTACCCCTAATAAATTTTATGAAATTTTAAGAATTAAATTACACAACCTTAATATTTATATTAGTTAAAAGCAGAACTTCTTGGAGAATTTAAATCATTACTTGTTTTTGCCAAACACAAACACCATTTACCAAAAATCTGCTCTGAATCATAAAATAAAATATGTGATAAAACTATGATATTATTTAATTAGAAAAGCATTTAATTGATTTTATAAATAAGATATATTAAGGATGCAACTGTCTTAAGAAAAACATTATTTTGATGAGAAATTAATTTTTACAAGAATTGTTTTAATTAAAATAATTTATTAAGTTTTAATAATCTGTATTAATTTCACCTTTTTAGATGTTGAATAAATATAAGTTTTACTTATTTTATGATTAGAAAATATAGTTTTTACTTAATAATATTAAGTAAAAATTTAATAATGTATAACTTGTAGGGGAGTTATAATTCTGAGTAAATAATTACAAATCCCATAACATTTACTTAATAGTAATTAAGTAAAAACTATATTTACTAATGATAAATTAAAAAGTTTAGTACAATTCATCAAACAATATTTTTAAATGAATTTTGAATTTTTTGTATGTGTATAAACATACCAATTTTTGTACATATGGTTGTTTATATACAACATTATCAGAAAATAAGAGCGATGACTATAGTAAATTCAAAGCCAAAGTATTTAAAATTATTATGGGGAATATTTTCCCAAATTTTTAAGATTACCAAGAACTTAAAAAACATATAATGAAAGGTGCTCACTGTGTAGACTTCAATTATATTTTACAGATAAAGAGCTCATTAGATAAATATCCATCTGACATCATATCAACAGTGTTTAAAAAGAGCATTTTAAACTTGAATATTTGTTTTAAATCAGATTAATTATACTTTAAATCAGCTAATATTCTTCAAATAAACTTTCAGAAAAGTAAATTTTATTTTTGAAAAATTTTTAATGACAAGAATTACATTCTAATGACCGATCATTTAAAAATGGTGCTAAAATTAAAAATTTCAACAATTTCAAAATTAAACCTCTTTCCAGTCAATATAAAATAGTTTTGAAATATAGCAAAGTATTTTTCATATTGGAAATATTAATATAATCTATTAGCTTGAAATTAAATCTAAAAGAAAAGCTTCAAGAAAGATTTTTCATTTTTAAAAATTAATTTTAAACCTAAGGTATCACAAATTTTTGGAGGTACCTAGATATCTATGACAGGTTTTTGTTTTCCTGAAGAAACAAAAAATATATAGTAAATTTTATTAAAACCAGTCAAGTGTTTTTAATTCTTTTCTGAAGATTTTGAGCTATACTTTCAATGTGTTAACATTCAAATTTTTTAATGATGTAACACCCTCAAGTGTTTAGCTTTATAAAAATGTGAAAATTAGGAACATCTAAACATCTAATTATTAAGTCTGGCATTTTCTGGATTTCTATTCTTTTATTTTTTTAATTTAATTTTTCTTATTAACAAGTTGGAGAGGAAAAGTGTTTTCGACATTCCAGTAAAATGATCTGAACTCGATCAAACAAAGAATATCATTTTTATTTCATAATGTTTCATAATACTTGTAAACATGAGCAACAGTAAAACGTGGAAACAACAAAATGATTGTTATGTGGTGATGGAGACACAGGAGACAGTAATATTGAGTAAAATTGTGAGCTTGGTGTCAAATGTAGATCAAATATAAATAAGATATTTTGTCTGAAACCAGACAAAATGATTTAGATAAAAGTATTTTCAGTCTTTTTCCTATTTTTTTTTTTATAGATTTGTGTTACAGAGTTTTCAGTGTCTGGGGTTTTCTTACCATAATTTTTTGTTGAGTGTTAATAAATGTTACTATTATGGCCTGAAAAGAAAAAGGAAATGAAATTTTCATTGACACGTGTTAACAATCTGTCCATGTGAAGTACTTACCTGATAGCGTGAATATCGTGTGTGTGTGTGTGTGTGTGTGTGTGTGTAGAGGAGAAAAGTGGGGCCAAATTTCATTGGTTTATTTTCTAAAGCAATGAAAATTAAGCCCACTTTTAGAATGAATGAATTAATGATAATTGTAATTATTATAATTATTTTTGACTATACAATTAATTTTTATTTATTTTTTATGAACACAATATTCTCCAAATAAAAAAATAGGATAAAAACTTCAAAGCAAAATAACAAATTAATTAACTAATTTTCTTTAATCAAGTACCACCACTGAACTTCATAAAAAAAAAAAATACCTTTTGAATAAATGGGGAACCATTTAAATTTGGGAATAATCAAATTTAATTTCAAAATCCAGCAAGTTATTCATGAAATAAGAATAATTGTTTGTAAGGAAAGTAAGGACCTATGTACATCAAACTGTCTTTAAATTACCATATTTGACAACATATAAGGCACTTTTTTTTTTTACTAAAAATATCTTAAAATTCCACTTATATGCCAAATGTAGGTTTTGCTAATTTTACTAATTACTAATTTTTTTTTGATATGCCCTGCTGAAATTGGGATGCATCTTATATGCCATTAGATACAATAAGTGTTGACAGAAGAATTATTGTTGATCTTTTAAGAGGTAATGCAATACTTAAATGCAGTGATCAATTTTAAGTTCTTCTGCAGTTTATTATTGCCTATCGCATCTACTCCTCCCTACCTTATTGTGATGAAAACCCAAATCAAGAGCCCTCTGCAGGAACCAGCTTAAATGATGCCCGAAGGTGTGGCTTTAAGCTAGTATAGCTTAACTGACTTGTGTCTGAGCTCCAAAAATGAGCATAATAACTCTAAAAAGATTTTGCAAACCCTACACAGTAACCAATTAAAAAGTACACACATGGTATCAAATAGGTGGAGGGTCAAACTAACCCAGTTAAAAAGTATTTCCACAAATATTTCTAATAAAATAAACAATGAATAATGGATAAACACTGTCAGGTATGTCCAAAATTTTGCTAAAAAGAGCATACCCTGATGAAAATAAATTTTGTATTGTCTAAATGTTTATGTCATTATTAAGAAGAAACACCAAAGTATTTTTTGAGTATTTTTTAAAATTTTTTTAATCCTTTCTAGCACATCCAAAATTTTAGCTAAAAATCTTGTTTTTTTTTTTTTTGAGTCATCAAAACTGATGTAAAATCAATCATTATCTTCTATTATTAACAGTTTTATAAACAAAAGTCAAATTTCCCATTTAAAAATCTTGTAAAATTCAATTATACTTTTTCAAAAGTTATTTTAGGAAAATTTAAAGCATACAGAATGTAATTTGAAAGAAACATTACTTACTTTTTCATTAGAAAATTTTTTAAAAGAAACATTTTCAAACGTGGTGCTTGTTCTTGAGTCCTGATTGAGAGGTGTTAAAACAGTAACTGATGTATGTCAATATATCAACAACTTACGTCAGGGGAATTTATCGGATGGTAGGACAGAAGTGTCATAATTTGTGCTAACCAGATCTACTAACCAGTGAGCCTGGTTAGTAGAACTATATAAAAACAAAAAATTCACTTTCCAAATTTTTTTTTTTTTTTTTACCTTACGTTTGAGGGAGAATTCTGGAATAAAAATAATGTCGTTTTCTCACATAGTAAGATATGTGAGAAAATGACATTATTTTTGCACCAACCTAAAATTCAAATTTTGTAAGACAAAAAAAAAAAGAGTAACATTTAACAATATAACGTACACATAATTTTTTTTTTTTTTTTAATTAAGTGGTGGGATTTAGAAGCTGTTGACAGACGTTAATTGCTGGCTGGCTAGCCTTTGACCCAGACGGGTCAAAGTCAATTTGGCTTCGCTTAATTTTCCTTTTCGCTGCTATGTTTTTGTAAAAAAATAAAAAATAAGGACTTCCTGGTTTCCGGTGGTCAGGAATTGCGGATAAATCTTTCGCCTTTTACTAAAGATTTCTGTGGCTGGGTGTCATTTTTTTTTTTTTAACCCCTGGTGGCCATATAATTGAAAATTACCAATGAACTTTGTCGCATTTTGACACCCTAGGAATGTTGTTTTCCTTCAAACTCTCAATTTTATGCCTGAAATAGTTTGATTATGATTTAGAAAATAATAACTCTAGCACACGCGATATTTTTTTCAGAAATGTGCATTCATAGTTTCGTCGGAGACGATTTTAATATTTTTTGACATAAAAAAAAAAAATTTAAACAAAAACTTCCTTAATTGGTCGGTCTACTTTTTCGCTAAAAAAAATAATGTATATATCATATAGTACACTTACACTACACAGTATACCCTGATGAAAAAGATCCCAAACTTAATAAAAAGAAAATTTTATTGCGAAAAAGTTTAAGAGGAGAGACCAAAGTACTTTTTTTTTTAATTATTTAAAAAAAAATTTATTCCTTTTTAGCACGTTTGAAATTTTGGTTAAAAATCTTGTTTTTTTTTTTTTGTTTTAGGTCACCTTTTTTAGCATAGAGTGCCTTTTTCAGTTGAAAACACATTAATGTTGAAATTCTTGCAAAAATCAAATAATTGTGGGAATGTAATGGAACTTTCAGAACTTATTAAAAAATGAATGAATTTATTTTAGAAATGTTCGTTTTTTAGAAAGTCATGGTAAAAATAATTTTTTACGTCTGACACCCCACCCCTTAAGTTTATGAAAACTTAAAACTAGTAAGTTAGTAACTGTGTAACTGTAACTATAACTGTGTAGTTTAAATCCCCTTATAGCATGATTCCTTGATTTTTGTTGACATTTTTTAAAACAATGGGTAAAGAAAGAATGATATTTAATTTTGCTTTCATTTCGAAAAAAAAGTCTTTTTGCCTTTAGATTTTTGACCGAGAGATACCTTCATTTTTTAATTCAGTTTTTTTAATATCTGACACGATAAAATTACACGTGAATTTATTTTCGTTTCTTGATTAAAGTGATTAAAAAGAAAATTTTTAAAAATGGCGATCCAAGTCGGTAATTAACAATTTCTTTTATCAGAATTATTTGTTTTAATTCCACTTACCTTGGAAACCAGAAAAATGCAATAAGAAAATGACTGGATGATTTTTCTTTCGTGTTCAAATGATTTTGCATGGAATTCTCTATCAACCTACCCAATTTTTGGTATTCTTTGTACAGTTGATAATAATGTCGAAAAGAATGAATTAAGAAATGGAAAAACCTCGATAGAAAAGCGAAATTAATTTGAGAAACTATTTCGCTTAAATTAAGCGGTGTTAGACAAGATTTGGTTCCTTATGTTTAAAATCCTTAGATTCTTTTGACATGAGTACTTGAAACATTCACTAAAGGATACAAGATGAAAAATTTCAGAAGACCTAATTAAAATAAAAACTTCATCGTCATTATTAACAGGATGGACTAATGGAATGTTTGATGAAAAAATTCTTTAACAAACAATTCAGAAAGAATTTCAATAAATTTGGTGAAATTTCAGAGGTAAGAAGCAGGAGAGGAGAAATAATAAATTTATGAAAAATTTTCGAATTATATTGTCATTGCAATATTATTGGGTGGAATTTATTCTTGGAAAATAAAGAAAAATAGATGGCAAACTTGGACCTTCATGCCCACAAAAAAAAAGCGGAATACCAAAAGGATGGTCTTTCCATTGACACTACCTTCTCTCCTCAGCAATATTTATTTGTTTTAAAAACTAAAGTGATGATTGGCATTAACCTAGGTCCTAAACATATGTAAGTGAATTTACACATTTTCTTTGTTCTTGAGAATGACAACAAAAATAGTAAACACTATTGTTTATGGTTGGCATCAGCTAATTGCTGGCTGATTCAAACTGTCTTTATAAAATGATAAATAAGGATTTAGTTGGTCAACGTATTTTAATAATTTAGTAAATGTTTATACATTTATGAATAAAAAAATTGTTTTCATATTTATTTCTTTATAAGTTGATAAATGATAAATATTGCTTTGCATTAGTTTTTTTTAATTGTATTAGTTTTTTATTTTTTAGAACGTTGTAAATAAAAAAAATATAATAAATAGCATTTAATATTTTTGCTGTAAATTCTCAAAAAAAAAAAAAAAAAAATGTATAAATTTATTTTCATCATGTTTAGTCTTTCTTACAATTCAAATCATTGTTTATGTTTTTCCAGGCAGGGAAATCTATTTTGCCAAATAAACATTGTTCCTCTTCCATATTAATTACTAACAATATATTATTTTAATTCAATAAAATGTTATCAAGACCATAAAAATCAGATAATTACCTGAAATGTTTCATTTGAGAATGATTTTGTTTGCTTAAATTCTCAAGGAAGAGATAAATTTATTTCTACATTTATTATACCTGATTCCTCAATAGAGAAAAATAAATTTTGAGTGCCCCTTGCCACTTTCATATCACTAGGGAAAAAAATGTCTCCACCCTCTTTCTTTCTCTATCTTCCAGTTTATATTTCATTTTAGGCTTAACCCTCTCTTCCAGCTCATAATTATTTTTTAAAAACTTCATGGCCTCAGTGTCACATTATATATTTTGTTGAACAGTTCTCCCAGTTGCAGAAAATATGGCCTAAATCATAAAATGAAAAATGCACTAAAAGTCATTGTTTAATGAGAAAAGCTTTGTTTTTATGAACATTATTGACTTAAAGAAAAAACATTTTTTGATGGATTTTTGCATGAATTATTTTTTATTTTTAAAATTTTAATTAGAATAATTCATAAACTTATTAGTTACTCAGGAACCTGTAGCAGCCAAGTGATAATGTTAAGAAATTAAAACTGCATTTACTAGAGTCTGTCTATATTTCTGAGATGAGGTATTATGTACATTATTTACATTATTCGGACTATTATCCTCATCTTTGTCGCCATATTTGTCACAACATTTCGGCCCTTGTACACCCGGCCTTCTTCAGGTGGTTGGAATTTCGAACTGAACCCTTTATTTCGCTCACTGGGGTAGACTGTTCTAGTTCCACGTGCCATGGTTGATGGATGTCAGTTATCAGTTATCTCCTGCCAATTTCCCTCTGAAAGTTCTCCACAGCCTTAAACGGGTATTGAACTCATACTCTTTGGGTCCTATCCACTGTGCCATGTGACCTTGAGGAGTCCAAAGAGTGTGAGTTCAATACCCGGTTAAGGCAGTGGAGAACTTTCAGAGGGAAATTAGCAGGTAACTGATAACTGACATACATCAAACATGGCATGTGGAACTAGAACAGTCTACTCCAGTGAGCGAAATAAAGGATTCAGTTTGAAATTCCAACCACCTGAAGAAGGCCAGAGCGTACAAGGGCCGAAACTTTGTGATAAATATGGCGACAAAGATGAGGACAATAATCCGAATAATGTGCATTTACTAATCATAAATGGAAAAGTTCATTACAATTCAATGACCTACGGTATTTTTAAAAGTATTTTGAATTGTTTTTGCACATCTATGAATGCTTACATTACATTATTTGAACTGCTATCCTCATCTTCATTGCCATACTCACAATGTTTCAGCTGTTGTACACCCCAGCCTTCTTCAGGTGATTGGAATTTTGAACCGAACCCTTTATTTCATTCACCAATGTGAATGTAACAATGAATATGAGGATAACAGTAATGTAAATAATATAAATTATCATAATACCTTATCTCAGATGTATAGACTAATGTATGAATGTGTTGATTTTTGTAACATGTTTTTTTTTAATTTTAAGATTACTGGGTAGTTAAAAAAATTATATAAAAAAGGCATTACATTGTATTCATCAATTTCTCTTCATTGACAGCTAAATTATTAATAAGTCACTCAACATATCAGAAAAACAAACACTCCATTTTTAACAAATGCTTTCTGCTATATTTTACACAGAAAATGACATTTGTTTCAATTCAGATTAATAAAACTTTTAATCAGCTAATTTTCATAAGATAAGGTTTCAGAAAAATATTTTATTTTTGAAATAATTTAAAAAAAGTGAATTATTCAGTGTTACCAGATTTATCCATATAAACTAATTTATAGATTTTACTGATTAAGAGTACAAAAAAAGAAAAAAACAGAAATGGGAAAAAAAAAAAAAGATTCTCATCAATTTAAATTCAATTTGAAATGCACCAAAACATTTTTCTTTTGGGGAATATTAAATTTAATCTGTTGGTTTAGAATTAAAACTAAAATTAAAGCTTCCAGAAAGATTTTTCATTTTTAAAAATTCATTTCATACTTATTTATCCATTTTTTTTTTATAAGAGGTACCTATTCAAAAATAGAACCATTTTTTTTTCTTTGAAAGGGGAGAGAATAGTACCTATTCAAAAATAGAAGCTTGAACTTTACTGCCACTAACACTGCTGGTGCCTAAGGGTTCAGTGCTACCCACCTCCCCAATATATGATGTGATATCCTCATTCTACAGTATCAGTAGATTTTATATTAAATTCATATGTTATTGAAACCTTATTATGTACAATAAACATCACTATATTATACCAGTAATAATGATACAAATCTTATCTGACATTGGTAAAGAAGGGACAAAAAATCATTCTCATAAAAGCACAACATTGACATCCCTGAACATAATCCACAGAACAACAACAAATTATCCCTTGTTGACTAAAAAATGGGATCAGTTAGAAATTACTTGATGCTTCCTTCTTTAGTAAACGTTAAACATTTTTGCTAGATATGCACATGTTGATAACACTGTCAACAGTAGCAAACTCTTTTTACATTTTAGGCATTTTTAAAAAGACAAAAGCTTGGTGCAGGCCTGCTGTAAATCTGGAGAGGCTAGTCCTCTTTGGCTTAAAATATTAGACACTAAAATTAGTGCTCCAACACAGGGAGAGAAAAACAAAATCATTCTCAAAAAAAGCACAACATTGACATCCCTGAACATAATCCATAGAACAAGAACTAATTATCCCCATAGACTAAAAAAAGGGGTTCATTTAGAAATTCCTTGAATGTTAGCAATAGAATTTAAACCTTTTTGCCAGACACACCTGCAGTGCCTGTCAGCAGTAGCAAACTCTTTAACTTTTAGATATGTGTAAAGAGAAAAAAAAACTGGGAGCATGCCTGCTGTAAATCTGGAGAGGCTAGTCCTCTTTGGCTTAAAATATTAGACACTAAAATTAGTGCTCCAACACAGGGAGAGAAAAACAAAAAATCATTCTCAAAAATGCACAACACTGACATCCCTGAACATAATCCACACAACAAGAACAAATTAAGGGGTTCATTTAGAAATTCCTTGAATGTTAACAATAGAATTTAAACCTTTTTGCCAGACACACCTGCACTGCCTGTCAGCAGTAGCAAACTCTTTAACTTTTAGATATGTGTAAAGAGAAAAAAAACTAGGAGCATGCCTGCTGTAAATCTGAAAGGGCCAGTTCTCTTGAACCTAAAATAAATCTAGGACACTAAAATTAGCACTCTATGCAGTAGCCACATATGGCTTAGACTATATCCATCACTCACTCTCTAAATCACCAACAGACTAAGCTCAACATTTTCTTCATCTTTTTGACAGAAACCTTCTTAAGAACATTCATGGAATTATTATTTTCTTTCAGGAATTTTCCTTGAAATTTTCTCCTCACAAAAAATGTTTTCAATAGAATAAATATTTCTATCTCATTTTCTTTGTCTATTTTCTCAACCACTTTTACAATTTCAGATTGTCACCGCCAAAGTTTTCTCAAATTCAAACAACAACCCCTAACCTAATAATGACACCTGTATCAACAAGCATGTGATGAAGGCCGGAGAACATAGTGGCTGAATCATTGTGATAATAACAACAAACATGAGGATAATAGTCTGTATGTAAATAATATAAATTGTGAATCATTTCTAACATCAGTAAACTTAAAATCTATTAAAAGTTATAAAGCTACAAAGCATACTAATTTTGATGGTAGTTTTTAGAAAATTTTAAAATGTTTCGATATTTCTTTTAATTATTAAAGTAACTTTAAAAAAAATTTCAACAAATATTCTAGTCTTGGAGATGAAGTTACAAAGAAAAAATTTAAATTATTAAATTAAAATAAATAATAAATAAAATTAAAATAAAATAATTAAAATTAAAGTAATTTATTAAAGAAATATTCAGCAAGTGGAAATAAAACCAAGTTAAAAAAAATAATTATAATTTTTATTTTTTAGGAAGAAAAGTGTGTCTTGTAAACCATAAAAAACAGTATATATATATATATATATATATATATATATATATATATATATATATATATATATATATATATATATATTACAGAAGAATAAACTTCTCTCTGTTGAGTGTTTACATGTTTAAATCCTTCAAGATGATGCTTTCTCTTTTGTATATATTTCCATATGGGATTTAAAAACTGAAAATAATGCAAACCTAACTCCACATCGTTAAAGACTTTTGCACAGCCAGTGCATTGTTCAAATTGGCTATTAATTGATTTATTCAATTTCAATGACTAATCAACCATTTTTACAGGTTATTTAAAGCCAGAAAATATTGTTAGATAGTAAGAAATTTTTTTATGATAATGTTGTTTTAGTGACAGAAGTCCTACTAATTAACCTATAGGTGGAGGAAGAAGAGATGGATTCATTCCTCCCCCAAGATATTTGCATGCAAGTGAATATAATGAACCCAATGGAAATTGGAACTCGGTACACTGATTAACAATTCCCAGCCATTATTGATCACATCATCCACATGCCCAGGCTTACACTACATGATATTCTGAAACAGTCACCCATGTAGGTACTGGCCAAATTTGACATTGCTTCACTTTGGTGTTCATACAGGAACTAATGTTACAATATAATGTGGCCGTAACCCTTTAATGTGGTTAGAAATGCATACCAACATGGATTCCACAATTTGAGAAATAAAATGTCCCATTCACCTGGCATTGACTATTATGACCTTTTTAAACTCTGATAATTCAGTTAATCTTGACAAGAGGAGCCGAGCTGCATCTATGGAATTTGAATGATCCATTTCTAGATTCAACAGTGGTTTGTGAAGAGAATTGGATCCTTCATATTAATCAAAAATGATAGACTTAATCATAATAAAGCACTTAAATACTTTCCAAAACAGAAATTACACCAGCAAAAGATTATGGCGACTGTCTGGTGGTCCACCATTGGCATTATTCATTACAGCTTTCTGGAATCTAACCCAGGCATTACTGCTGAAGTTTACTGAAATACACATTTAGTTAAGCAAAATGCAACAGGCACTGGCCAATCGGTAAGGTCCAATTTTGCTTACTGACAATGCTAAGCCACAAGTTGCCAGGCTGCCACTGCAGAAGCTCACCAATGAGGGATACGTATCCACCATATTCCCCTGCTCTCTCGCCACTGAATATCACTTTCTCAAGCATCTTGATAGTTTTTTGAGTCAAGACATTCCATTACAATGATGAAGCTGAAACTGCATTCAAACATTTCAAGGCAATTATAAGTAGGACCAAAAAAAAAATTAATTCTGCACAAATCTTGAAATGAGGCTAAAGACAATGACATCATACATAAGCATAAAATTTCAAGCAGGAGGAGCTTAGCTTTTTACTTTAAAGAAGTGTGAACAAAAAATTAATTTATCAGTTCATTTTTGTTCTCATTGAATTTGTCTAAATCACAATGACAATTTCAATCTGACAATTATTTGGTGATATGAACCAATCATTTCAACTTGATACAAACACAAGGAAAAGAAATTTTACAGGAAACTTCTTTTTTTTTTAAATCTAAAATATTTTTACCTTAAAAGAATTTTTTCTTTTTATATCACACTTTATTAATATCCACTCTATAGAACCATAAATATTTTTTAAATTGATCATGTGAAAAACTGTTTAGCTGTAATTACTATAATTTGTACCAGTAAATCTTTTTGGAAAAAACAAAAAACTGGCATTTAAAAATCTATTAAATAACAACTCAGCATTTGCAGTGTATAAAATTTTCACTACTTAAAGAAAATTATTTTTAGAAAGGTTCCATTCAAAATTTTGGCAAGTGAAGATATTTTCATGTCAGTACTTCTTAGAATCCTTTTACTTGTAAAATCCTAACTACATAGTTTTTTTTTCCAGTTTTAAAGATTTGTCTCTGGAGAAAATCTACTTAACTTTTATCTGAGATCTTCAGCCCAAACTTATTTTTTTGTTTATAAGAATAATTTGTTTTTGCAAGTTATTTCATTAATAGTTTTTTTGTTTTTTTTTTTGTGATAATGATTTTTCCCAGGTAGAATCCTACTGAGTAATCCATAGCTGGAGGGATAGGAGAAAGATTCATACCTATCTCAATCATATTTGCCCATAAGTGAATGTAACAAACACTACTTGATTTCCAACTTGGCTCTCCTATTTCTCATGCTTAGCTTCTAATGCTTACACCATGTGCAGATCTCACTCTGGAGCAACAGCTTTTAGCTTTCTCCCCCAAATATGACATATCTAGGATACAAAAAAAAAAAATAGAAGAAATTATCTCAGTGGTATTGAAACTGGCCCTTAGCTTTCCAGATTTTGTCAATGAAACACTGTCCTTATTTTTATATTAAGATTATCAGCAACAGCCAATAACTGAAATAGTTTTAAAATTTTACTGAAAAATACACCAATTTTTTGACATGTACATAAAATATTTTTCTCTGTGGACCCAGAAGTTAAACTGTATGATTTATTAAATTAGCAACAGTCGAAAAAAAAAAAAAATGATTTTTGAATTTTCCTGAAATTATTTCCTATGATTTCAGGCTACATTTTCAATGCATTAAAGTTTACCATTTTGTTGTTTTTAATATATCACCCTCAGGAATTTACTTTTATAAAAGTGTGACAATTAACACCATCTAAAAATCACTAATACGGATTAACCAAGTGGTTTGTAAAATGTTGGTGTAACTGAACAGAAAAAAATTGCCAAAACTTAAAGGATTCAATATAAACTTCATTCATTAATAAATAAATGCTGAAAATTTCACTCAAGTTGGATAATTACCTGATTTTTGTTAATTTTCTTTTTAAAATCTGGAGCATTTTTGTCTCAAAAGTCTGTATGACCTTAGGTACCACCATGGATTAGGTAAAAATTAATTTGCCATAATTTAAATGCCTTCTTTGAAAGATAATGACCTAATGATAATTTCCATTTATAAAGGATGTTTTAAGCATTTTTAGAACATTGGCACAATTTTTCATCAAACTGCCATTGTTGATAAAAAATGTAAACAACAAATTTGAAAAATCTGAAAAGTCCAATATTTTACCAAAGTAGGCTATTCGGCCATTTAGTAAATTTAATGATTAATTAAATGGATGTTGTAAAAGCAATGGTTACATTTTACTTAAAACTTAATGAAAATATAATTTATACGTGATAGCCTGTGGAGTCATAGGTGAAAAATAAGAAATGTACAATCATACCCCAGATTTATGAAAAATAACAATTAAAGAAATACAGAATACCAGCAGTGCAATTATCAAGACATTGGTATGTATGTTTAAAAATATCTTTAACCTTAATACAAACAACAATGTAATCTTTTTTAGTCTATATGATTTCCTAAAACGTAGTACAATGAATATTTTTATACTACATTAGAAATATTTTTTATAGTGAAATGATAGATTTGAGTTTACTTTTCTACCTGCTTGATGTCATAAACTAATTCCTCCCCAATGTTTTTTTTTTTTTTAATTATTGTTATTGAATTATCATATTACAATTACAGAACAAATATTGGATATTTTAAATTTAAAAAAAAATTGCTGGGTGATTTTAAATTTGCTGCTTATACTTTTTATTTTTAATAGCGCTTTGATGAGGGACTAGTAAACATTCCAATATTTAAAAAAATACCGAAAAACTTTAAGTATACATGGAAATTACCTTTACTTTTAATACAGATTGGTTCTATTAGGTTGGTGCAAAAATAATGTCGTTTTTCTTTTGAAGTTGAACGTCAAAAAACGCCATTATTTTTGCACCAACCTAATAGACTATTATTTTTCAAATAAAACCAAAATTTCACTTCAAAGAAGATATTTGAATCATCTAAAATGCGGTTGCAGTTTTTCAGTGTTTTCTTCAGAAACTTTGTGAGGTCACCAAATTTAAATAATCCCAGGTGAATGTTGGCTGTGATATAATTGCAAAACTGACTAAAACTACTCAATGATACACATGTGAAAGGTCAAGTAATGGGAAAACTTTCTTCTACTTTAGCAAATATATCTTCTGACACTAGCAGTGGTTAGTGATCCTCCTCAGCAGCTGAGTTAATAGTCAAATTTTCATCTTCAAAGATTGTATCATCCATCTTCACAATTGTTCCAGTTGTGGCTGCCTAGTCTGCAAACTGTAGAGGACCGTGGCGGCGATGTTGAGTAGAAGTAGAAGAACACACGTGAATAGAAATTTTCCTGCCAGCCGGTCCAACTACATGAGAAAGTTGGACTTTAATTAATTCCAAAGAAAAACAAACACAAGACCGATAAATATATGTAAACAAATATATGTATAATAACAAGAAAGGTTACAAGTTACATGGACATTTACAATGGACAGAGTGTGTGTGTGTTGTGAGTGTTCGTACGTACGTGTATTGTTCTTAGCAAGTTCCCAGCATTTGGGTAATGCTGTATCTGTGAGTGTTCACATCTGCGAGGTGGTATAAGGCTGAAAGCCTGAGGAAAAAGAGATTTACCTCAAGGTGGCAGCCCAAAGGCCTGAGGGAAAAAGAGGAAGAGGCGAAGGGTCAGCGAGTATTTATAGCCAGGGAAGAGAGACCCCTGTCGAAGGAGTAAGGAACTAATGGAGGAGCTAACTCCTACAAAACTCTATTGATGAGAACATCACATTCTTTGATAAACTGTTAAGTTCTTTATCAACTTTGTATGGCACAATCTATCAAAATGGACGTGTTCTAAAAACTCATCAATGTATCCTTCTCCACCCCAAATTCCTTGAATCAAATGGTTTAGAAATCTGTGAAAAATAGCATACACAGAAGAAAACCTGAAAGGGAGTATATTAAATTTAAATTGCCCAGATGATTGTTGCAGGATCATTCTTCCAGAATCACCTTTTCATAAGTTGACTGTGGCTGTCCTGTCAGTTAACTTTACTAATTAGATGATCCCATGCTTCAGTATTCTCTAAAGTTTTTTATTGAAATGTTTTTTTGCATTAAAAATTTTATGAAGATAATGTTGTTTCAGATACAAGTTCTTGTACCTAACTCATAGTCGAAGAGATGAATTTGAATTTCCTAATAGGATATGAGCACGAGATTGTATCTCTCCAGAGTGTGTCAATATGTAGTTCAAATGTGTTGCAATCTCTGAAAATATAGGTTTGAAAATTTTATAAGAACAGTAAGGATTTAAGGATGCTGCAGGAACTTTGGATTTTCTAGAGATGGAGATCTAGACTATTTGCATGGATATGTTTTCTATCCAGTCTGTGTTCACATATGGTCATCCAAATGTGACTTCCGTGAAAATGCTGATCCACAAACTTTCCATGTGTGTTTTTGTGTGTTCGTATATGTCTTACTGAACATGATCTACTTGAAAATACGAACTATCTTCCACTGCTGGATTTAGATAAAGAGAGGCTTTGGGCAGTTCCATGTGTCAGGCCTCTCCCTTAAAAAAAAGTGTACGAACACTCACCACACACACATACACACTTTGCTCCACGCATTTAGATGTGGCACAAGGCCAAATTTAATATGGGATATTCATAGGCTCAGCCAAAAATTCCCCATAGACCCTGTATAAAAAATGTATTTTCTCTCCACTGTTTTCATATTGCATAAAAATCTACTAATCAATGAAGGACTTAAAATGAGAAAAATTGAATTTTAACAGTATGTCTTTACAGAAATTCTATTTAACTTTTACCAAAGAATAGGATCTATACAAAGGATGAGTCATACTATATTGAAAAGAGATATCTATATAAATTTTACTCTCTTTTACAAAGAGTAATAAAGATGGAGGTATAGTGTAGTATTGGATAGCGGCTCAAATTGAAAAATCTAAGAACCGATTTTGAATTTCAGTCAAATCTATTACATTTACTTATGTGCTAATATCAATGGGAAAGGTATGAATCCTCTTCTTCTCCCACCAGCTATGGGTAAATAGCAGCACAGACCGGGTTCTATAGCCTTGGATGGCAATTGGTCTACTGCAGAAAGAAATGGCAACCTACTGTGGGGAAAAAAATCTGCATTGTCAGTCATGTATCTTTCGATACATGATCGCCTAAATGTGTATCGTGCATGGCACATAACTGACTGACTGAATAAAGATTTTTACAAAATCACCTTATTATACAAGTGTCCAAAAAACCATATTAAATGATAAATCATGTCAAGTGATGCTACGCAGACAGCATTGCTAGATTTATGTTTAGGTTTGGTTGGCTGAAGCTTATCAAAGTCTAGGACAGACTCCAACTAAGATGGATAATATTTTTGACATTGTCATAGGTTTTTTAAGGAGGAGGCTTGACACATGGAACTGCCCAAAGCCTCTCTTTATCTAAATCCAGCAGTGGAAGATAGAATCATGTTATTGATGTGGAAATTGGAATTGGAGTGCAGGAATAAAATGTTTTGTTTACTTTGGAAAAGGCATGAATCCATCTTCCTCCAACTTGTCTATAATTAGCTTAGCAGATTCCTTGCTTTTATTGGTCATCAGACAAGAAGGAAAATTCTGAATTCAAATTACTGTAAATAACATGGCAGACTGGGCTGTTTAGCCTTCATAGAGCAACTTTTTCAAAAGACAAAACCAGCCTGAAGGGAGATATGTCAGACAATCTAGACATACCAACTACTGTGATGGCCCCAGTCGATGTGCTGACCCAACAATCATCAAATTGATTGTTTTTTTATGATTTAACTGCTTATGGTTTATTTAAAGTCCAGACTTGTTGGTAATGAACGATAATACTTAGGACAAGAACAACACATATAGGATTCACCAGCGGCATGTAGAAGTAGTAGTCAACTGCTAGAAGTGAATTCCACAATGAATCTCCAACTGCAAGATATCTATCAACCACCCACGCAGTCAGATGTGGCACAAGGCTGAATTCAATGTGGGGTATCTGAGCCAAGCACATAGGCCCCATATAAAACATGGTCATGTAACTGTTTCCTTGAGATGAGACTCTGCTCTTTGACATAGCCCAGAGGCAGAGAGTTTGACCAGCACAGCTGGAGATGAATCTAACTGCAGAATATCTACCAACCACTCCACACAGATGTGGCACAAGGCCGAATTTAATGTGGGATATCTGAGCTCATAGGCTTGGCCAAAAATTCCCCATAGACCCTGTATAAAACAGGGTCTATGGTAGCTATTTCCCCCTAGACAAGACTCTGCTCTTCAACATAGTCTCATCTGAGGATCCTCTCTGGCCAGAGGCAGAGAGTTTGACCAGCACAGCTGGAGATGAATCTCCAACTGCAGACCAACATACAGTATTTACTACTGTATTTATGTGAATAGAACATACCTATTATTGTCTGTAGGTATGCTACAGCAATAACAATGATTTTTTCCAGGAAGAATCCTACTATTTAACCCATAGCTTGTCGGAGGAGAGAGAGATTTGTACCAATCTCAATGGTATTTGTCTGTAAGTCAATATAACAACTGTATTTCTAAGTTAGCTCTCAGATTTGAGATTGAAATAGTCAATTAGCTTTGCAGTTTTTGATCCTAAAATGCATCTTTTTTATTACATTAAGTTTATCAGCAATAGTCAATAACTGAAACAGTTTTAAGGTTGTAGTTTAAAAATACGCCAATTTTTCAAAAATAAATAAAGTATTTTTTCCTATGGACACAAAAGATAAATAGTATGATTTATTAAACCAGTAACTGTCAGAAAGAAATGATCTTTGAGTTTTTCTGAAATCAGTTCTGGTTATTTCAGACTACATTTTCACTGCATTCAATTTTGACATTTTTGTTGTTTTTAATGACGTATCATTCACGATGTGAAAATTAACACCATCCAAAAATCACTAGTATGGATTTACTAGAATGTGGTGTAACTGAACAAAAAAAAAATTGTCAAAACTTAAAGGACTCAATATAAACTTCATTCATTAATAAATAAATGCTGAAAATTTAACACAAGTTGGAGGATACTTTGATTTTTTTTTTAAATTTAGAGCGTTTTTTGTCTCAAAAGTCTGTATGACCCTATGTACTACCATGGACTAGCTAAAAATTAATTTCGCCAATGTAAACAACAAATTTAAAAATCTCTTTAAAATACAATATTTATCCTAGAGATAAAGGAACTCTGCTTTTCACTAATATATTAGGTTGGTGCAAAAATAATGACGTAATAATGTTTTTTGACGTATTTTTTAACGTCAAAAAACGACATTATTATGTCATTATTTTTGCACCAACCTAATAAATAGGAAGAGGATTAAATTTTAATTTCTGAAATTATCATTAAATTAAATTAGTGGGGATCATCAATGTAAAAAAAAAAAAAAAAAAAAAAAATTCTTATCCAGATTTCTAAAAACATAAAAAAATAATTTCATTAAAATTTGACATTTGATATTTGCAAGAATTTCCAAAACAACATGTTTTTACTGCAAAAACAACACTAAAATACTTCCGTTTTTCTTATTAATAAAAATATTTTGACAATAAAAATGTTTTTATCAAGTTTGGAGCCTTTTTAGTTGTGGTATGCTGTTTTTTGCAAACTTTTTTGTGGTGTGTGTAGGTGGGGTACCTATTTTAATAATTGACAAAATAATGTTGAACTATGGCAGCTGATTAAAAAAACAACTATTATTTTTGGTAGAAAGATTACAAAATGTTAATAAAATTAAAAATAAAATACGAGAATATAATATTAAAAGTATGTTAACAAAATTACTATTCCTTTATGACACTGTTGCTGCGTACTGCATACCACTTTTACTTTAGTTCATCTTCAGCGAGCTCACTCTACATCAATCCTATGTCCCCTGCAATATCGGTGACGAACTGTCGATGATCAGGCTCGACTCCTCTCTGTCCTAGCCATGCTTGAATCTTAATTAATAACATTCATTAACAAGTGTAAAAAATAACTTATTTACGGTACTATAATTGATTAAGATCATGAATACATAAAAAGGGATTTGAAGAAGTTTCCCCATATAAGGAATTAAGCTGGGAGGAAGAAGTTGACTGGTAGTTGCAGTTATGGCTAAACAGCCCAGAGTTGTTCAATTATTTAAATGAAGGCAGTTGATCAAGGGAGTTCAAAAAACATCCTAGAGAACAGGTCTTTAGCTAACTGAAGCACCATGGTCATCCAGCAGGGAGAGTGTTGGTCTACCAGTGGTGAGACTAGTTCGATTTTTCTTCTGCTCTTTTGGTAACTGTTTTTATGGAGGTGCAAATTCTAACTGCTCTGATTGGCTAGAAAATAATAATATTTGACCAATGGTCTTGTGTCATACGCCTTGAAGGGGAGGAAAGAAATCTCTCACGAACCCAATATGATTGGTGGTCCAATCAAAATAAGGGCCTGTGTCATAAGTGTCGGATGTTGAGACGGTGGGCCAATCAAAATTGTGGCTTTGCATTGCTCATATACACCTTCAGTGGAATGTTTTCCTTATTCACCCTCATTTGACCTGATTAATACAGGGGTCATTGTCATTTCTATCTGAAATGGTGTTATATCCTAGATCAAAACTAGCCCTGTCGGCTGGGGCTGTAGAATATGTCGACTGCACCTCTGCAGAGGGGTAAGACCCCCCCCCACACACACACACACACACACCAATGGGGCCTACTGGGTATGACGATAAACTACGTCCAACAACAAGGCTTCTGATCAGGAGGCTTTGAGGAGCGTGGAACCATCTCTTAATTGCTGATGTTTCTTGGTCTGCCCTGACCTGGGGTGGTAGCACCTGTTAGGGTCTCAGCTATGGGCCAATAGTTAACCCAGAAACTGAGGTAAAAGGCATTATAAAAAGTTTTAATACCAGAAATACTTCATAAAATATTATTACCAGAAATAAATGTTTGAAAAAAAAAAAAAAATATTATTACCAGCAATAGGTTTTTGAAAAAATATTACCATCTATACATTTTTGAGGAAAAAAATATTAACCAAAATTGATTTTTGACAAAACAAAAAAATATTACCAGAAAAAAGTTGTTGGCTTTAAATAACCCATTGAGGCTGATATGTCGTAAAACAAACCAAACCAAACCAAACCAGATCAAAACAAACCTGACCTATAAAGATTTGTTTGGCTTCACTTATTCTATCAAACAATTCCTTTTTGAAATGAAAAAGGAAACCTAATAACCAATTCCACATCCTACACTATACTCCAGGAGTCACACAAACCAGATAATTCATGGTATTGCATTTTTTTTTTTAAAACGAAAACATTCTTTCTTTAGGAATAAAAAGTAGATCGCCAATCACCTTTTGACACCAGTCATACCTCAACATTGGGTTATTTACGTACTACCAAAATAGATGATTTTTCCCCCCACCCATAATGAAAGGAAGTCTATTTATATTATTCGGACTATTTGCCTCATCTTTGTCGCCATATTTATTACAACGTTTCGGCCGTTGTACACTCCGGCTTTCTTCAGGTGGTTGGAATGTCGAACTGAACCCTTTATTTCACTCACTGGGGTAGACTGTTCTAGTTCCACGTGCCATGTCTAATGGATGTCAGTTATCTCCTGTTAATTTCCCTCTGCAAGTTCTCCACTGCCTTAACCGGGTATTGAACTCACACTCTTTGGGTCCTGTCACTGGATCTAACCAATGCCTTTATCCACTGTGCCATGTGTTCTCAACATTCCAACCACCTGAAGGAGGCTGGAGTGTACAACAGCCGAAACGTAATAAATATGGTGACAAAGATCAAGACAATAGACTTAATAATGTAAATAGTGTACATAATACCTCATCTCAGAAATATAGACAGATACTGAAAGAAGTCTTTGGTGGTACCTATAAAAAGACAGTATCATATTTAACAGGAGGTTTTTTACTTTCATCATGTGTGAGGTTCCATTATCTTATTGTAGTTGAATTTAATACAGTTTATGTTTTTAAATATTTGACATGAAGCAATCATAGTTCAATTAATTTTCATTTTGCAATCACTAGTAGTGACAAACCTAACACAGAATGAAAAGAAATGAAAAAAATGTTGAAGTAATTATTTACTTTTTTATTAAAAATGTTAGTATTCTTCAGATCAGAAAATTGAACAAGAGAATAACCAAATAGCATAATTTCATTGAAATTTCTCTATCAACACAATACAAACATTGCTTTTGAGAATGAGGAATGAAATTAAACAGTATAAGAGAAGATTTAGTTCCTTGTGTTTAAAATACTGTGATTTCCAGGCATTTATGGAGCTAAGTTACTGCAAATTTCAATTCTTTCATTAAAAAGAATTTCTATATCCATACCAGTGAGATAACTTGTCTTTGAAAAGATTTGCGTCTCCACAGTTATAATACCTTGTTCAATTCCCACGTTATGCCATTCCTAAATTCCTGCCATAATCTTATTTGGTCTTCTCCTGATCAATGCATGCTTCCACATACAGAATTTCTTGAATTGAAGTGGACATAATTCCGTGAAAAATAATTTAAGCAGAAGAAATCCTAAATGTGAACCTATCAAATTTAAATTATGTACCACCAAAATGGATACATTTTTTTTTTCTGAAATGAGTGGGTGTGAGGATGGAATTGCCAAATATCAGGGAATTATGCAATTCAGACAAAAAATTCAATACTTATTTAGTAATAAATATATTGTATGCTGAAGTTATCTTAATAGAAAATTTTGGGGAAACTTGTTTTGGGACTATTTCACATTCTCTCCTCCATGGTATCTTCAGTATACTTTTTTTTTTTTGTTGCACAAAATTTTTTTGCAGTTTTGTATAAAGGAATATCTCTTAATATGTTATTTCAGTAAAAAAGAGAATTATGCCATACCAAGTGGGAACATAAGAAAATTGTCCCTGAAGATTACCAAAAATAATTAAATGAAACAACAACAATAGAATAAAAACATTTATTTTGAGAATTGGTGCCTGCATAATTTAATAAGACATTTTCTTTCAGACTGGTCAGAAAAAAAAAAAAAAAACACACACTTAATATTTAAAAGACAAAACAAAAACTTGTCATTTTTCAGATATTTGAGAATTCATTCTATTGTTATAAGAATTTATTATTATTAAACATGTTTTTAAACATAAATATCAATTACATGATTATTTCAGAGCTAGAGTTACACAAGTCTAATTTTAATTTTTCAAAATGTTCTGTAATTCGGGGGTGAAACTATATATGTTCTGTTTTTGACCTATGACATCACATCATACCTTGCTTAAATAAATGTTATTTTCCTTATATTTTCAGTAAAATATAAGCATTATTTTTTTAAAAATCCAGTTAATTAAAATTTACTAATTAATATTGAAATGTGCCCTGAACAAATATTGGAATATAAAGCAATTTTGCTGCTTATACATTCTGTTTTTAATAGATGAGGGACAAGTAAACATTCTAATGTAATAAAAATACCTAAAAACTTTAATTATACACGGAAATTAATTTTTGATTTAATACATATTGGTTATAGAATATTATTCTTCAAATAAAGGCAAAATGTTAATAAAGATCGACTTTTCAGACTATTATCTTTTGAATAAAAACTTTAGTTATATATGGAAATTAATTTTTCTGTTAATACATATTGGTTCTAGACTATTATCCATTAAATCAAACTAAAATTTAACTTCAGAAAAGATATTTAAATTAGCTAAAAAACAGTTTTTTAGTGTTTTCTTCAGGAAGTTTATGGGAGCACCTAATTAAAGTAATCCCAGGTGAGTGTTAATTGCAAGACTGTTCTTCTAAAACTACTCATTAATACACGTGAAAAGTTAAGTAATGTGAAGACATTCTTCAGTTGATGGTCAAATCATAATCCTTAAAGATGAGCATCTCAACATGGTGTAATGGTTAGAAAGTTTGTCTTGCTAGATCAGTTACAACTAAGTAGTGGGTTCGATATTCATCGAGTGCCCTCTACTTTTGGCCTTTTGCCACATCTAAGCCGCACTTAGAAAATCACCATAATCCTCAAAGATGTGAATTTTATCGTCCGTCCTTACAGTTGGAACAAATGTGATTGCCTAATCTGCAAACTCTACTGATAAGATCCCATGCTTTGGCAGTCCGTAAATTCCTTTTGTAAACTTTGTATCCTCCTCCACTCAGAAATCACCAAATCAAACTGTCCATAAGTCACACACAGAAAAAAAACAAAAAAACCAAAAAAAAAAACAAACACTCCACAGAAGAAATCTTAATAGGGAATCTATTAAGTTCACATTGTCTCATGTGAGTGTTGGCAGTGATTAATTTGAGGGCTAGGAACAAATGTTTTTGCATTATGTAAAGATGAAAAATATTTTGGATTGTAAGAATATGTTTTGAGTGAATATTGCATTAAAATTTTTTATACAGATAGGTTGTCTTTAACTTATAGTTGCATGTAGAGAAGAGATGAATTTATATTTTCCCAATGGGATATGCACATGAGTCATTGTATCTCTCCAGTGTGTTGCCATACCTGATAATTTAGGTTTGCAATTTTCAAGGTTTTCCTCTTGTGGGGATTTGTAGATGATGCAGGAAAATGGGATTTTCTACAAAGAGATCAGGGCTATTTGCATAGATATGCTTTCTATAGAGTGTGTATCCGCATATGGTGATCCAGATGTGACTTCTGTGAAAATGCAGATTCACAAATTTCACAAGCATATGGTTTCTCTCCAGTATGTGTTCTCATATGTGCCTCCAAATTTGACTTCTGTGAAAATGCAGATCCGCAAACCTGACAAGTATATGGTTTCTCTCCGGTATGTATTCGCATATGTCGCTTGAAATGTGACCTATGTGAAAATGCAGATCCACAGACTTCACAAGAATACGGTCTCTCTCCAGTGTGTGTTCGGATATGTGGCTCCAAATGTGACTTCTGCGTAAATGTAGATCCACAAAATTCACAAGAATATGGTTTCTCGCCAGTATGTGTTCGCATATGGCGCTTGTAATGCGAGTTGCGTGCAAATGCAGATCCACAAATTTCACAAGGATAGGGTTTCTCTCCAGTATGTGTCCGCATATGAAGTTTCAAATGTGATTTCCGTGAAAATGCAAACCCACAAACTTCACAAGGATATGGCTTTTCTCCAGTGTGTCTTCGGTTATGGATATTCAAATCTGACTTCCGAGCAAATGAAGATCTACAAACTTCACAAGCATATGGCTTTTCTCCAGTGTGCATTCGGACATGGATATTCAAATCTGACTTCTGTAAAAATGTGGTTCCACAAACATTACAAGAATATGGTTTCTCTCCAGTGTGTGTTCGCATATGTCTTACTAAACATGATCTACTTGAAAACAAAGATTCACAAACTTCACAAGAGTATGGTTTTTCTCCAGTCTCTGTTTCCATATTGCATACTAAATCTGACTTCATTATATGAGTATGCCAGCATATAGTTCACTGTTTGAAATGGAACATCAAGAGTCTGCTTTTCTTTCATCGAGATTCCTAATGATAGTTTTTTTTCGTGTATATCATGACTTTTGTTCAGGCATAAGATCTGTGAAGAGAAAGTAATGAAACATGTTAACAGTGAATAATATACAAAATCAGTTTGTTTTTTAATAGACTCATTTAGCTATATATTAAGACTACTTGAAATCAGCACGGACACAGTTATGCAGGAGCTAGGAAAGTTTAATTGAAAAATCAATGTTTATACAAATAATTTCAGATGAATTATATACAATGTGTAGGTATAATGGTACATTTCTGAAAAATTTTAAAATTTCTAAAATATTATTCTTTTAACGAGGATTCCTTCAACTTAGACAAACTCTGCTTTGACAAAATACAAGCAAACAACAGCATAGGAATTGTAAGTAATTCCATATAAATAAAAAGAACATTCTATAAAAAGCACTAAATTTAAAGCATGATAACCAAATGAATCTTTGCTTTTTACTTGGAAAGAGAATGAAGAATCAATTTAAAATATCAAATAATAAACTTTTTTTATTCTATGTCCATCTGTTTCTAAGATGAGGCATTGTAACTATTTATATTGTTTGGACTGTTATCTTTATTATTACATTTATAATGCTTGAGCCCTTATATGCCCCGGCCTCCTTCAGGTGACATTTGTTGGAATTTTAAACTGAACCCTTCATTTAGTCAATGGGAGTACATTTTTCTAATTCCATGTAGCATGCCTTCAGATATCTCAGTTAATTCCTCTTGATAACTCTATATATATAAAAAAAAAAAAAAAAACTTTGTTCTCTCTGTTGATTGAACTCACAACTCTTTCGGTGAAGTCACTTTTTGGATAAATCAACTAATGATTTTATTCACTGGGCCACCCTATGGAGTAAATAAGTAAAACGGTTTGGTTCAAAATTCCAATAAATATCACCAGAACATACAATGGCCAAAACATGAACGTGACAAGAAAGGAGAGGATAGCAGTCTGAACAATGTAAATTGTGGTAATTGTTTTTGTCCTGTCACAAATTTTAAAAATCAAGATGGCAATATGAACCTTGCAGTTATTTCTTTGTTGATATGAACTAAACATTTCAGTTGGATAAAAGAGCAGGTGGGGCGAAATCTTGCATAAAAATCATTTTCATCAAAATCTTGGTTACTATGCAAATTTGTTTATCTGTAAATTCTTATTATAATATACACCAGGAACTTACTGAATTATATCATTACTTTTCCAACAGGAAAAATAGTCAAAAGATAGTAATTCAAAATTATTTCCTTTTTGAACACTACCCAAAATATAACAGTTGCTAAAAGGAAAAAAATAAAAACTTCAATTAAAAATGGTTCACTTGATACTTTTGCAATTCTTCATACATCTTTATTTAAGAAAAGAAAAATACTTCTGACAAACAGCAAAATGATGAATTTCAAAAACACACTGAAAAATTAATTTTTATAAAAATAAATATTAATAGTGGATTTTTTTTTGGATTTTTTTTTATTGGCTATTCTGAAAGAATATAACGTATTAAATTATGCAAGGACAATCAGAATAATTTGTTTTGAGTTATATTTCTTGTAAGGTTCAGGACTAATTTTCTGTATGTTCATACTTGATTTTACATTTTTTACTGAAGTAACATCTTCAGGGAATTTTTCTTTATACAACTGTAACAAAAAATTTCAACACTCCCCCAAACTAAAATGTACACACAAGATATTGAAAAATAATGTGGGAGAGAGTGAAAGAACCCCACTCCAAAAGTATTTCTCTAAGTTTCTAAAATAACCTATTCCGTAGATATCATTACAGTGATACGTAAGGTATAAAACAAGTTTTTTAAAATGAAAAATCTTTCTTGAAACTTGTATTTCTAGTTTTAATTTCTAATAAGCAAAATATTTTGCTGTATTTCAAAAATTAATTTAAATTAACTGGAAGTTTTTTTTCCTTTCTAAAATAGATGATTAACACCCTTTTTAGGTTAGTCTTTCATTGCAATATAATTCTCCATCAAAAAAATTCTCAAAAATAAAATATACTTTTCTGAAACTTTATTTGAGGAATATTAGCTGATTTGAAACAAATATTTACTTTAAGTTATTTTAAACTTAAAGTAAATATTTAAAAATGCAATTTTAACACTTCGGTAGCTGTTTATGTCGACAACTCAATGACAGATTTTTATCTAATATTGTTCCACAAAAAAAATAATTCAAGAATATAACACAAGTGCCTTTTAAGTAGTCTATAATTTTAAAAATTTAAAGAAAACTTTCTCTGTAATATAATTTTTTACTGAATTTTAGATACTTTCTGGCTTTAAATTTATTATAGTTATTGCTCTTATTTTCTGATAATGTTATGTACAGGCAACAATATCTACAAAAATCACCACATTTATACACAAACAAAATGTACTAATAATGGGATGATACCAATGTTTACTAATTCCAATACCTGCAGTGATTAAAATTCATTATTTTCAGGTCCTACATTGGTTTGGAAAACTTAAGGAACAAAGTATATTTATTAATAAAACATTTAGTAGAATAATGAATACAAAAAGCTTATGAAATAAAGGTAGATATCCTTTTTATTTAAAAAAAATGGGTAAGAGTTAAAACAATAAAGAGAACAATTTCTTTCAGTAAATCATCTAAGTACCTAGCTACTGATATATTTAAGTCTTAAAATATATAAATTATAATGTAAGAACATTAATCATCTCTCCTGTTTTGACTTTCAGACTTCTTTTTGGTAAGCAAATGTTAATTATTCACTTTCAACAGAAGAGGGAGGTGCTGATAGATATTTGCTGGCTAAAAGCGCCATGATGGGAAATTCACCACTGAAAAACATTTCCATCACTTTTTATATTTTTTAATGTAATATACAGGGTGATTGAAAAGTAACTCCCTATTTTATATAATTCCCAGCAACGTAAATCCCCCTTATATAATCCTTTCGATTAAGTGCTCCTTATGTGGAATCTCATTTTTTATTTCTACTTAAGAATAATTGAAAATTTGAATTTTAAAATAAAATTTTATTTCATGAGATTGTAGTTATTTTCCCTAGGTTTTAAGATGCAGACTTTTTTTTTTTTTTTTTTTTTTTTTTAAAAAAAAAAACACACACACACACAAAATAAAATAAATTTACATCATAGGTGTTATCTATAGATTTTATTAGGTAGGTGCAAAAATAATGACGGTTTTTGGCGTATTTTTTTTAACGTCAAAAACTGTCATTATTTTTACACCAACCTAATAGTTTTACTGATATTTTTAAAAACAAATATGGATATCTTTTTATCATTAGTACTAAGAATGTAAAATGAAGTTTTAAACAAAGAAAAAAAAAAAAAAAAAAAAAAATCCAAAGAATTGTTTTTGGAATTGTAATTTAGGTTAAAAATTCTCCAATTCCAATTCATATACTCCAAAAAGTTTCAATATTTCCGATCCTTGATTCCAATTAATTGTCTCATCATTAATTTGTACTAAAAATTAATCTTTTAAAAATTCAATATTCACAGGAAAAAAATATTTTCAAGACAATTGTGTTCTCATCTAGGTACTATTACAAAAATGTGATACCTAATATTCAAAATTAATTTTTAATAATGAAAAATCTTTCTTGAAGCTTTTATTTTAGCTTTAATTTCAAGTAGAGATTAAATTTAATATTTACAATAAACGAAATATTATGCTGTATTTGAAAACTAATTTAAATTGATTTGAATGTTTTTAATTTCTAACATTTTTCAATTTAGCAGCATTTTAAACAAAGTGTTAGAAAAATGTAAATCTCTATTGAAACATCTTCCAAAAATAAAATATACTTTTCCGAAACTTTGAGGAACTTTAAAAAAAATTTAAAACATCACATTTTTCAACACGGTGATAGATTATTTATGTTGACAGCTTTTTAACACCTTTGTGACAGCTCAATGATGCAGAGATTGTTATTCATTGTTGTTCTACAGGGGCTTTTTAACTATAAAAAATAATTGAGGAATATAATGCAAAAACCTTTTAAGTACTAGGTAATCTTAAAAATTTAAGAAAATATTCTCCATAATCTAATATTCTATTGAATTTTAGAGAGTTCTGGCTCTAAATTTACTATAGTTGTCACTTATTTTCCGAGTGTTGTGTATGGGTGACCATATCCATAAAATTCAGTACGTTTATACAAAAAATTCAAAATTCGTTTTAAAATATTCAGGGTGTCAGACTGTAATAAGCTTTATAATTCTGCTTAATAACAATTTTTCCCCAAGAGCTACACCATTGAAACTGAATTTTAGGAAATTACAAATTATTCGATTTAAAAAAAAGTCAACAAATCTTGTAAAAATAGGTACCTTCGTGTGATCGCTAAAAACAGAGCATAGAATGGATGAAAAAGACACCAAACTTGACCAAAACAAAGTTTTATTGTCTAAATGTTTGTTATTAACAAGAAAGATCAAAGTATTTTGGGGGTATTTTTTTACATTTTTTAATCGTTCCTAGCACGTCCGAAATTTTTGTTAAAAATCTTGTTTTTTTTTTTAAGTCAGCAAAATTGACCATTTTTTTTCCCCATTTTATAAAAAACTGGAAATCTCACTTTGAAATTCTTTTAAATATCAATTATCTTTTCAAAACTTATTTTAAGAAAATCAGAAATTATGTTTATTTAAAATATTTTGAACAAAGCTTAACTTAGCTTAGCTTCTGCACTGAAAAGATGTAATTTGAAAATAAAACAAAGCAGGTCATAAACTTTCGCATCGCTCGACAGGTGATGAATGACATTGATGGATACAGTGAGGCTAATTTGTTCTACGGAAGGAGAAAAGTGAAATAATTTACATTTAAGTGAACAAATTATTTACCTCATTATTTTTAAGGAAAACTTTCAGTGCTCTCAATTTTTTTTTGTACTTATCTTTCACCTTCACATTTACAAAGCTTTATGGAAAATATATCATAAAGAAATTAAAATAAGACTGTTAAGAGTGAGATTAAATTTCATAAGAAAGGTATCTAATTAATTTATAGGTACCTTTCTTATAAATTTTATCAGCAGTGTACATAAAATACTATAATTTTATGTACATTTATTACATTTTACTGTATTATTTGTATTTCCATTCATTTTATTATCAATTTTGATATTTCATTTATGGAAAAATGTCATAACTGAAATTAATATAAAATAAGATCATACTGATACTTGTAGGTACCCTTCTCAGTTGAAATTGAAAAATCAAATTAACTTCTCCACATGTGCTTCACAAAAATAAATCCATATCTCAAAAGGACATTTACGAAACTGAATGCGGCTTTTAACTAATTTTTATATGTTAACAACTTAAATGTAAAAATCTATTATAATTAAAGAAATAACAAATAATTGTATTAAAAATTCAGTATTTAAGTTAAATACTAGACAGAAACTCAATCCATGTGACTTAGTTTATTGCACGCATGATACTTCCGTAGATTAGATTTACAGTATTATTGACACAAATATTTTTTTTTTATATACTGTTGTTCGTTAGTTTGTAAAAAGCTTTGGAAATTATAATCTGTAAATATATATCTACTTAATAACAACATTCATTAAATTTTTCCCTAATTTTAGAAGAATTAACAACATTTAATGTAAAAATAAAATATTTCAGAAATAACAAATAACATATTTATAATAAGTTCCATCATTTGTAAATAGTTTCTGAAAGTTTCATTAAAATCCGACAATTATTTTTGCAAGATTTTCCAAATTAATGTGTGTCATATAGAAAAAAAAATGTGCTAAAATTATGTTATTTTACTAGTTCCGGTGATACAAAGAGAAACAAGGTTTTTTTTTAATAAAAATTTAGAATGTTCTAAAAAGGAAATTTTTTTTAAAAATAAAAAAAAAAAAAAAAAATTGATTTAAATTCTTCAAAGAATTCTGGTTTTAACGGATATAATCACTAAAACTTATGAAAGTCGAATTTCTCAAGTTTTCATAAAATTAAGTAACGTAGGGTGGAAACACGTGTAAAAAAAAAAAAAAAAAAAAAAAAAAAAAAAAATTTTTACAGAGATTTTCTGATAAAAACATTTCGAAAATTATTTTATTCATTAGTGAATAAGTCCTGAAGATTTCATTAAAATCTGACAATTATTTGACTTTTGTAGGAATTTCCAAAATAAGGTGTTTTTCATTACAATGTAATTCTCTATATTAAAAAAGTCTTCCAAAAATAAAATACATTTTTCTAAAACTTTATTTAAGGAATATTAGTATAATTAACCAGATTTAAAAAAAAAAAAAAAAAAAATTTAATTTTAAAATAACAGAAATGCATTTTTAAAACAGTAGCTATGTTTACAGTACTGACAGGGGATGACAGTTTTATTGTTGTTCTATGGGGATTTTTTCTGTAAAACAATTTAAGAAAATAATGTAAACACCCTTTTTTTTATATAATTTTTAAATTATAAAGCAATCTTAGAAATGTCGGAAAATATTTTCAGCAATCTAATTTTTGGAATGTTAACTTAAACTTTACAATAGTTATCACTCTCATTTTCTGATAATGTCATGTATGACTGAACATATTTTCAAAAATGAGCACATTATGTAATATTTTATGTACATAAAAATATTAAAAATTAATTTAAAAATCTTGGCACAAAATGATTAAGCTTTCCAATTTTTGATTAGTAAATAATTTTTACTTCATAACAATATCATCTACAAGATTACGATGATGTAGAATTTTAGATTTTTTTTTTATTTAAAAAAAAAAAAAAAAAAAAAAAAAAAAAAAAAAGTTATTTTTTGAAGACAGTTTCCTTAATAAATCTTATTTATAAAGCGAATTAGAAATTTTCTAATTAATGTCATAGTTTTACTGAATTTTATATTTAATGATTTGAAGCAGATTTGCAGGAAATGAGTAGCAGTTTGTTTAAAAAAAAAAAAAAAAAAAAAAATTGAGGATTTACATTCTCCAAAAAGTCCTGCTTTTAATAAAAAAAATTTTTTAGGATGAAAATTTAATTTCTCAAACTCCAAGATGCCCTGCTTTTAATTAATATAAATATGAAGATGGAATTTTAATTTCTCGAAATTTGATAAAACTAAAAGTAAGGAAGTGGGGGAGGAGGGGTTAACTGATGTTAAAAAAAAAAAGAAAAAAAAAGAAAAATTTTTGTAAAAGAAAAAAAAAAAAAAAAAAAAAAAAAGTAGTATCTTGCGAATAAGTTCTGAAAAATTCATTAAAATCCGACAAGTATTTAATTTTTGCGAGGATTTCCTAAACAATAAAAAAAAAAAAAAAAAAAAAAAAAAAAGAAAAGTTAAATCTCCCATAGTAACAAAAGAAAAACAATTTCGGACGTGCTAGAGAAAAGATTAAAAAATTTAAGCAAATAATAAAAAAATACTTCCCTGGTCATCCTCTTAATTCAGTAATAAAATTGATTTCTAAGCATTGAAAATTTCGTTTGAATTGGATGATTCTCTAATTTTTACTGATATTTAAAACAAGGGTAGCAATTTTTTGCTTTCATTTCACTTTCAGTAAAAAAATATCAATTATGCTTTGGTGGCATTCAGTTTTTTTTTTGTTGTTTTTTTTCCACAGTGACTTCTAAACTAAAAACCTTGTGGAAGGATTTCGGAGCACAAATATTAGTTTTAATTTGGTGAAATTATGCCGATTTTGCAGGACTATTTTAGTACAAAAACTATTATCTTATTGTTAGGTAAAAAAGAAAAATGAAAAAAAAAAAAAAAAAATCCACAAAATGTCCGATTTTATATTTTAATAAATTGATAAAAAAAATAATGTTGAAATAGCAGCCGATTAAAAAAGTCTTACTTTTGGTAGAAAGATAACAAAACAACGTTACTAAAAAGAAAAATACATCATCTTTAGTCTGCTAACAAAATTACAATTCATTTCTCGACATCAGGTTATGTAACGGTAAAAAAAAAAAATGGACGAGTCTGTCTGTGGCGTTACTTAAAAAGATGGAATCATATTTAACAAGATTTTTTTGGTTTTGTTTTCTTTTCCGACATGTCTAAAGTTACTTTACATTATTGTAACTGAATTTCGTATAGTTTGTTTCTTCAAAATGCCTAACATGATGAAATCATGGTTCAATTATTAATTTATTTGGAACAGTCCATGAACATTAATGTAACTGAGTGAAACACTAACAACGAATGAAAAAATGGCGAGTTAAGACAGTAAATAACGATTATTTTTTTGTTATCAAAATTATTTGTATTCTTCCACTTACCATTCAGACCAAAAAACGAGTTGATTTCTTTGTTCTCAAATGATTTTTACTTGGAATTTCAACCCGATACAAACAGGAAATTGCTTTTGCGACAGACGAATTAAATTATAACCGGTGCTAGAAAATATTTTGTTCCTTATGTTTAAAATACTTCGATTTCTCGACCTTTATGGAGCCAATTTAAATTTGCAAGTCTCAATTCTTTCATTCAAAAGAATTTCTATATCCATAACAGCGAGATAACTGAACTTTTCTATGAAATCTCCTGACACATAGAACAGAACTCCATAACTTTATCGTAATAAAATTTGACCTTGTCCTATACTCGTGTTACATGTCACTGTGCCACACCAAGTTCCTGTCTCATGAGCTTCCCTTATTTGGTAGTTCTTTCCCGACTGTCATAAAAAAAAAAAAAAAAAAAATATCAATGCAGGCTTCCACATATAAAATTTCTTGAATCAAATTATACAGAATTCTTTGAAAACTACATTATGCAGAAAAAAATCCCCAAAAATGTGAATCTATTAAAATTTAAATTAGGTACTACCAAACAAAATGGATGCGTTTTTTGTTTTTTAAATGAAGAAAGTAAAGTAAACAAATCTCTGCATAGTAGTACTACACTACATACAGTGTGTACTTTTAAAAATTTCCTCAAATCAGAGAGTTATGCGATTCAAAAAAAAAAAAAAAATCAGTACTTAAATGGATATATAGTGTTATTGATTATTATTTTAAAACTTTGTGAACAGAAAATACTTTTTTTTTTTTTTTGCGTGGGGTGAGATTTTTTTCTACCTTCTTCCTTCTGTTCGGTATCTTGTGTGGAGTGGAGAAGATACATGAATTTTTTTCAATTTAAAATTTTTTTCTGAATATCTTATTTCAGCAAAAGAAAATTATGCAGTATCAAGTGAAAGCAGAGAAAATTTTTTCCTGAATCTTCTTACCAAAAAGCCAATCTGAAAGAAAATAACATTTTAGGCACCAATTCTAAAAAATGTTTTATAAATTTATTTATTTTACATTGCGACACGTAAATTTCTGTTTCGGGATTTTAAATTTTTATCTCGTCAGCAGGCAATGTTGGGAAACTTTTGATGCAGAATTGCAGAAATTTTAATAAAAATATAATTAAAATATGATCTACATTTGTATTGAGCACTTCTTTAAAAAAAACACTTAAAACAGCATAACAAAATAAAACATTTTTCTTCTTAGAACTGGTGCCAGTATAATTTATTTTAATTTTAAAACATTATTTTCTTTCAGACTGGCCAGAACAAAAACTACAGTTATTAAAAAAACAGGTAAATTTGTTTTTTAACACCTGCGCTATTATCTCTTAAAATGTTCCCAAATCGTCATAATTCCGTGTAAAAAAATATATTTGCTGAACTTGAATTAACAATTAAATTATGAAGAAACCTGCCGTTTTGGAGTTATCGACAAGAAAAAATCGGACTTTTTGTTGGTCATTCGTCCCCCATTACTGCCATCATGATTATTACTGATTCACTGTGTAGTACTTCCACTAGCGTAATCAAAACATTTGGCCTATTTAATTCTTTTACAGAGTTTCCTTGCAGAAAATCACTACGCACTACCGTAAAGAAATGTAATTTTTTTTTTTTTTTTTTGGTAAGTGTAATTTTATTTATAACAAAAACAAATTAAATAATACAATAAAAGTTTTTTTTTCTGTGTAGAATAGCAATGGCAAATTAAAAGAACAAATTAAATAATAAAAATAAAGCATTTTTTATATTTTAAAATTGAAAATAAAACAAAA